>CM074726.1:118586965-119244465 GCA_037306005.1 Rhinophrynus dorsalis | reverse complement strand
TGGGCCTACACAAGTTTTGTTCTTGGAAAAGGTGAGTCAGATGCCCCAGCTCCACAGGAACAGAGTAGCTTGGTGGCTGGCAATGGGGTTTAAATTGGGTGGGTGTGCAAGGAGTGGGCTTGCGTAGATGATGTCTTGCTTTTTTGTGAAATCTCTGTGTGATTATCCAGAGTAGTACAGTGAGAGATAAGGTCCTCCAGAGTTACTGGGAGGTCATGGACAGTTAACAAATCTTTTAATTTCTCAGAAAGTCCCTTTCTGAATGCTGCTCTTAGAACAGTTACTCCCCAGACAGTGTCATATGCCAGTGTGCCAAACTCAATGGCATGCAGAGCCAGTGGCTTCATGCCTTGCTTAATGTCAAGAATAGCAGATTCTGCTGCAGCTTACTAGTCAGAGGTGTCAAATAAAGATTGTGGGGCTGCTATGAAGATATTCACTTTTTCTAGGATCTGAGAGGCATGGTTTAGGAGTGGAGATAAACTAGCACTTGCCCTTTAAGAAGGACAATGATAAAGGTTAGTCTTGCTTGGTTTGTCTAAAAATATCAGGCTGATTTTTAAAGTGCAAAATCTCACTGATTAAGGAATCTCCTGAGCTCATTGCTCAATAAGGTTTCCATCAAAGCCTCCAGTCAAGGGTATTTTGTGAGGTTTGCCAGGGAGTTGGTGTGCACTAGTTGCAGCAGAAGCAGAAACATCCTTATACTGCAGAGCTTGCAGAAGTCCAGTAATATAATCGTACTGCTAATCTGGATTCTTAAATAGTAAAGAATGCTGTTAAAGTGATGCTCCCTGTCACTCTGGCTAACGGGACAGTAGGCAGACCCACAGGGAAGAGGGAATTATTAGGTAGAACAAACACAGAAATAACAACTAGTAACAGTCACTAAGTACCTGGAAGAAAGGGCTATAAAGTTCAACTCACATGCAGATGAAAACTGAATGATGGGTGGCCACTGGCTGATAGATGAAAACTTACTCGAGGCTGCTGCTTCTGCTGAAAGCTGCTTGAAAGCAAAGCTAGAGTGTGAAACTAGGGAGTGGTATAAACTGAAGTAGCTCACACAGGGGAATACAGTGTCAAGCAAGGTTGCAGGATCCAAATCAGCAAACATTTTCAGGTCTGGAGTGAAGCAGAAGGCTGCAACCAAGTGTGGTCAGAATACAAAGCCAAGGTCATACATAGAAAACAAGTGTTGCCTACTGGTTATGGGAAGAAAACACAATGAACATTGACAGTCATATAGTCAGCAGTCTGCCCAGTTGTCCATATATGTGTAGTCAGGTGTATTTTCTTGCCTTATGAGGTTTCCTACCATTTGCCCAAAATACTAACTACCTGCTTGCACATTTCAGGTACAGCCATCCTGGAAAAATAACTGCAGCTTGGAAGACAAGCTACACATGTTATCAGTTCTCTAAAACCTTGGTTTCAACAACATGTCATCTGCCTACATCTTGGTAACCTTGCCACTCCACAGGAGCACTTTGGGATTGTTATTGTGAAGTTTTTGATTCCTTTCCAAGAACTCAGTATGTGTGAGTTAGCAGTACATGACAGAAGAACTGTGTAATGTTATTGTTTTAAAAACATGACTGGTGGAGGTGACGGTGGTGACTGTGGCATGTGTTGGCAGTCTATGTCTCTTGTCATCTCCTACAACTAACTCAGAGTCAAATTCCTCTGCAGCAGGAGCCATGGGTGTTTGTTTGTGTGAACAAACTCTTGGCACACTCTCTGACACATAAACATCATTACTATAATGTTCCAGAGCCCTGTGAAAATTTATGAGTATTTCTGCTGCTGCTAGTTATATCACCCAATCAGACCTGTGGCTGTGCTTCAGGTGGTGTCTCTTTGAGGAGGTGCCTGGGTATTAGCCTGCTTTTCCCCTGCTCACATGTTTTTACATAGACAACAGATAGCAACTGATTGGATTGTGACTTTTGGATTGTGACTGAGGGAAATATCACCATACTGTCTTCGGAGACTGAGGAGTTCCTGAGGGGCTACTACTACTAATACTGGGGCTAGATGTTTGTATTATAATAGCTTGCATTGAAGGTGCTGCACTTCCAGCAGAAGCAGAAACATTCATCACAGATAGGGTTGGATAATACTTTGATTACCTTTTGTTGGTGGTTACTCAGCATTAGTGTGTGGCTGAGTGGGGGCTTGGACTTGGAAGTTGTGATGATGGCTGACAGGATGATTGTGTATTTTTCTCATTTTACTTGTCCTTGTGGTAAGTGGGTAAATGATAATGCATATTTAGTGGCTGATAAATGAAGAAGTTAGTGATGATGGTGATGATAACTGTGATAGTGTAGCAGAGAATGTATGAACAAATTGATCCAAGTGTGGTCTGTTTTGTACTCTTTTTTTCTTGAGTTAAGGATGATAATTCTAGGGATGGGCAAACATGTTTAGCTCAGCAAGAAACAGGTACAAAGCATACTGTTTCTCCCCCCAGTGGAATTCTAAGCCATTTCTGATATCTTTCCCTCTCTGTAAAATGAAGTAAGTGAATGTGTTTCTACATGTGTGCATGTATGTTTATCTATGTGTGCATATGTGTGTAAATACATACGTTGATGATTATATATTTTTGTATGTGTGTGATATACATGAGCGCATGACGGAAAGTTAAGCCCATCGAAATCTCCTTCATTGTTGGCATTTTCCTAACCAAAGGAGTGAAATTTTCTTTTTACGAATCTCTAAATATTGCTGAGTATCAAATGTAGTTTCAAATTGAATCCTTGCTTTTTGGTTTTGTCTGATCCTTGCAAGAAATTCATACAAAAAATACATCTGAGTGTTAGAAAGAGACAAGATCCTAATTCAGCACTGAATCATTTTCCTCTCAGTAAGCTCTTTACCACCTAGTACATTATTGGAATGAGTAATTAGTGCTGCAGGGCATGTTGTAATAGATCAGAGCACCAATTTGTCCTCTAGCAGCACAGAAAGATTAAATAAAAAAAGTCTGTCTAACACTAGATTCCTTATAAGTATGAGCACTGACCCATTAATGAATATAAGACTAACTGGAATTCACAGCAAATGAAAAAAACTTTATTTCTAAAAAAACAAGAAAATTCAAAGGAGAATACTGCAACCCCTCCATTGGTACTAAATAGTCAATGCACTACCATAGTGTGCAGGATAGCTGACTATTTGATCCCCTGATTAATCACCATGGAACACATTGAGAATATTAGCTTATTATTTTATATGTATTTTAGTGAATAAAATAAAAGATGATTATTTAATCCGTCTGGTCCATTGTGAATATATTGTAAGTGCAGAGTTGAATGCACAAGAGAGCTGCATATGTATGCCTGAGTGGGAACAATTAACCCTGCAAGCATTGTACCTGTGAAGGTTTGTATACCTCTTAAATATTATCCATGAATATCTACTTTAATGTTATTTATTCCAGTATGGATGAGTTCCAAAGCACTGAGGGCCTCCTTACAAATTATTATTTTTGTTTTTAAGGGGCTAAAATTTAATTTGTCCCAATGTTGTAGTTAGTCTGCCCCAGAATTGATTGGGTATCTTAAAGGGATAGTAATACTTAAAATGTAAAAAAAAATATGTTGTAGGGTTTATCCCCCTGAGTAAAACATGAGTACTCCCACTGCTGAAAGGTGTTTCATTCACAAGTTATTAATTTTCAAAGTTGAATTTTTTAGGTGCAATATCACAGTGGCCTGAAATTGTACAGTGGCGCTGTTGCTACACGATCCTATGGACAGCTCTGGTCCCGGGACCATAAATCTCCATAGGATGGTGTAGCAACAGCGCCACTGTACAATTTCAGGCCACTGTGATATTGCACCTAAAAAATTCAATTTTGAAAATTAATAACTATTGAATGAAACACCTTTCAGCAGTGGGAGTGTCCTTGTTTTACTCAGGGGGATAAACTCTACAACATATATTTATTTACATTTTAAGTATTACTATCCCTTTAAATGTGGCCAACTTTGTTTGACGTGTAAACAGAAAATGACTTGCCTTTTAAATCTTTAGACATTTTGTAATCATGCATTTTATTTGTCTGACGTTATAAATCACTTGTTTGTGAAAATAGCTAATTAATTATTATTCCCGCTGTGGTATTGATCAATATTATATTATTCTATTACATGTAATTACTGTGTCTGTATTTTATAAAGCCTTCTATTATGGCATAAAAGAAAGACTAAAATAGTTTATTTCAAACAAACTTAACCCTTTCAGGTTTAGAAATGGATTTGAAAAGTTGTTTCCCAATGCATTGCACACTCATCGGGTCCTGTATAAAAATGAGTGTAGAAATCAAGGGAACCAAATATATAACATATAAACATTTCCATTTGTTCAAATGGTAATTTTATCCACTTAGAGGCTAGTAAAGTTCCATACCAATCTAGCATCCAAGGGCTTAAAATTATAAATGTTTCACATTAACTTTTATACATGCTTCACTATGTGCAACCCTTTGAGTGCCTGAGGGGTGAGTAATACGTCTTTACAATACATTGCTCACCCCTCTGACATTTAAAGGGTTTAAGCACATGTAATAACCTGCTTGCACTTATGACATCGTAAGATAAGTTGCATACACGTAGATACAGTATTGCTTAGTCTATTTACCATTGCCAACCTGGTGAAGCGCATCAAACATGAACCTGCATGCAAATAAACATACAGCATTCCAAGATACCGTCACTCCAACAAAGTCCATTAATGCAATGCTTTCCATGTTCTGGAGTGAAACATACAAAAACTACACTTTTCTCTTTGTGTGGGAATTTCCAGGAAAAGTATTTTTCTGCTTTTTTCACTGAATTTAAATCAATAATAATAATTATGCACTTTCTTTCCTAACTGAGTTTCCTACATGCATTTCTGCCATGCAAACTGTTAAAGGGTTTTCAGTTCCATGCCATGGAGCTGAAGTTGATGAAAGGAGTATTGGTTGGATGCAGTTGTTATCTAGGTGTTGGCATGCTCTATCCTTTATTGCAAGCTGCTGATCCTGAAGCTAATATGTCTATCCCCAACCTTTACTGTACTTTAAAAAATTAACACAAATTAGGACAGAACGATACATTTGCTACATAAATGCTGACAATAAATGTGTGTAGAGAGAAACAGGTACATTGGGGGAGCATGATTTGCTTACAGATGCAGGATGTGTGGGTATTATATGTCTGAAAAAAACAACAACATTTTGACTGATAATTGACAGATGCAGATAGAAGATCCTTGACATGAGTTTAAAAGGAGACTGAGAATAACAGATACCAGAGGTAGAGGTATTATTTTCAGATGGAGAAAACATCACTGCACATACTAACAACTCTATTTTGTATGTTATAATAAATATAAATACTAATTTAATTATGTCCACCAAACATGCTAGGGGCAGGAGCAAGGGAAAGGAGTGGGAGGAGTGCATTGATATATTTTTGGCAGTAGTAAAGTTGTACTATAAAAACTGTGGCCATGGTTGCTGCAGTTTGCTCAATAAATGATGTATAGCTTGAGTAGGCTGCTTGTAAAAGTAACATGAAAAGCTCCACTAGTAGTAGTAGTAGTATTAAATTGTTGTTGCCTCTTAATGACAGTATTAAATGATCTTTGACCCTGAATCATTCCAGGAGATATTTTGCTTCTCCAGGACACCCACCTACACGGTGGCAAGATATTGGCTCTTAAGAAAGCATGTGTGGGGTGACATTATCATGTAACCTTTTCAACTCATGCGAGGGGGGTCTCTGTTTTGGTTGGTAAGTCCTTACAATATGAGTTGGTTGATTTGAAGTCTGACTCATTGGGTAGGTATATCTTCTTGGATTTCTTGATATTTGGCATTCCGGTCATTTTAATGAGTATTTACATCCCTCCACCATTTGTGCCTGAGGTTTTACAGGAGGCTCTCCTATATATATTTGCAAAACCTGGTTGTTGTCTTGTCGTTATGGCGGATTTCGACATGTACACTGACATTACTTTAGATAGGATGGGTACCAGGTCCGTTGACTCTTTAGGCTTAAATTCTTAAGTTTTATAGAGGATATGAACCTCACTGACGCATGGAGAACTCTTCATCCTAACATTAGGGAATACTCATGTCACTCTGCCACTCATAAGTCGTTGTCTAGAATTGATCATACGTTCATCTCCGGCCACGCTTGGCATATGATTGATGACTGTTCTTACTTACCTAGAGTGGCTGCGGATCATTCTCCAATGGGTTTATGTCTCCGTATGAGCAGAGATTACTCAACTCCTAGTTGGCGTCTACAGCCATATTGGCTATCTATAGATCACATTGCTACAAGTCATGGGGCCACATTGAGAGATTACTTTTGTTTCAATGCTGGTTCTGTGTTGCAGGGAATGGTTTGGGAAGCAGCGAAGGTGGTGGCGTGAGGTTCACTTTGTTCATTAATTGCTACACATAAAAAACGTACAAGGGATAAAATAGGCCGATTGGAGAAAGAGGCTAACTGTAACGGTTTTGTTTTGACACTCAGACCAGAAGGTAAAATAAAACAACGTTTATTGAATGACAATAAGTGCAAATAATCACCCTCTACAGGTGACAGCAGCAATTGCAAAGTGAATACTCTAGTACACAGAGATTCACTATACTGAATAGAAGGCACACACAAAATGGTACAGATAATGGCAAACTGGTCACTAAAGGGTAAGTGAGAACAATCAGTCCGCCTCAGCTGTGGGATTTGGCACGCCCAAATGGTGTAGTGATATACTGAGAATATGTGCACAGCACAGAGTTCATGCAATGGAGGATAGTAGGTGTTCAGTGACCAGCATAAGCTTAGCAGAACAGTGACCCAAACATAGCCCCCGCGGGCGTCCCCAATGAGACAACTGATGCTGCAAGTGCGAGAGTATGAAGCCCCCACGGGCGTAATCAGAGAATAGTCTGAGATGCAAAGCTTGCGTTTAGCCCCCACGGGCGTATAACCGGAGACCAAAGTGAGCACAACACGAGCCAATAGCCCCTACGGGCGTAGACCTTCGGAACCTGCAAGAGCTTGGAGCCTAACCTTGCTTTCTCTCAGAACCAATAGCCGCAATGGATACCTCCGGTAATCAACGTAATACCGAGAGCCTAAGGCGCCCAACCGGACCAACAAGACTTGACTACTCTGCAGCTGTATATAGGAGTCGCCGTCCACGTTAGCGGCCAACTCAGCAGAAGTAGACCAATAAGGTAAAGGCTCTATGACTGGAATGGAGGTTCGGCAAGAGCGAAGCGGCACTGCAAGGGTTAAAGGGTACGTTTAAATCTCCCAGGCTCGGTATGGTAACTAAGCTCTGCAAGCGTATGGAGGCTCGGTACAAGGAGCACAGCTCTGCAAGTCAGCAAGGAACTCTGCACTGGAGAAGGGTTACACCGGAGTGTAATGGTCACACCGCGTCAGCACTCAGCACAGCAGGAGTCAGAATGTCGCGGCGGCGACAACAGCCAAACACAGGTCGCTGGAACAGGCCGTGGTCGATCACGAAGCAGGAAGTCAGCCAAGCCGGGTCGTAGCACATAGGAGGTTCTCAGACAAGCCGGGTCAAACACGACCAGGAACGCTGGAGTGTAGTCAGGACAGGCCAAAGTCGGTACACAGGAATCCGGATACAGGAACACAGCAACAGCAAGACTAGCTCAGAAACACCACGAAAGGGCATCTGACGGATGTGATAGTCAGGTATAAAAAGGTCACCAGGGGGTGGGCCAAACCAACTCAGCAAATCAGAGTATGCCACAGATGAGAGTGACAGGAAGATCACAGGCACTGTGATACTAACATGGCAGAAAGAGCATATGTTGACAAAGGAGATACTATTTCATATGATTCCTTCTTGCTTGCCTTCTCTGCATATAACACTGTGCTAATGGAGCAGAATGTAAACTTTGTGATGTACCAGAAGCAGAAACTATTTGAAAATGGGGATAAAGCAGGAAAACTCATGTCTCACTTGGTAGGAGCCAGAGAGGGTAGAGGCAGTATAACGACCATATATCATAAAGCTGGGAATCTTATACATGATGAAAAGGGTGTCAGTGAGGTGTTTGCAGACTTTTGTTCTACTCTATATAAGACACAAGCCAACTCTACCTCTCGACAGGTGGAGGACTATCTGGCGGGAATCTCTCTTCCAGTCTTGTCTGTTGATCAGCACCGGATGCTTGATTCCCCCATTCTGCTGGGTGAGGTTATGGCGGCCATTGACTCTCTTACCACAGGTAAATCCCCTGGGGGTGATGGACTATCGCCTGAATGGTACAAGAGATATGCCGACACTTTGGCTCCACAATTGCTCAATACTTTGTACGAAGCTTTGGAGGAGGGTAGGCTTCCACTGTCCCTTACTAAGGCTACAATAGTAGTGCTCCCTAAACCGGGTAATGACTTAACTAAGTGCGATTCGTATCAACCTATCTCATTGCTTACTTCGGATGCTAAAATTTTGGCCAAGGTGTTGGCAACTAGCTTAAATGCAGTGATCTCAGATCTTATTCATCTGGATCAGGCAGGATTTAAGCCTGGCAAATTAACATTTCACAATCTAAGGAGATTACTTTCTCATCTACATACAAAGCACGATAACGCTGGCCATAGAGTGGTGGTATCACTAAATGCATCTAAGGCATTTGAGTTTGTGGAGTGGGGTTATCTTTGATGTACATTACGAGGATTTGGATTTGGGCCAACTTTTCTGAAATGGGTACAACTTCTTTATGCAAATCCAATTGCTAAGGTCTTGACTGGGTCCGTCCGGCCAGGGTCATTTGCACTTGAAAGGGGTGCACGACAGGGATGTCCCTTGTCACCAGGTCTATTTGCATTGGCCATTGAACCATTAGCTAGTTTGATCCGTAATGACCCGATGGTGGAGGGGTTCATACTGGGCAGTAGGGAGGAGAAACTGGCACTATATGCGGATGATATACTATTGTTTTTGGGAGCGTCTCCTAGATCTCTTCCACGTGTTCTAGATCTAGTAAATAACTTTGGCAATTATTTGGGATTGCAAATAAACTGGGCTAAGTCATCCATCCTCCCTGTAGATCCGATTCTCAATGGGTGTCCTGTGTTGTCCGCTCCTTTGAAATATGAACATTCGGTAAAGTACGTAGGACTTCTGGTGACTGCTTCCGCGGACAGTTATGTGAGAGACAATTTGGAACCCCTAATTGATCAATTTCGGTGTAAAACTACATCTTGGCTTTCATTGCCGTTGAATGTTATCGGTCGCTGTAACCTTATCAAAATGGTGTTTCTCCCACGGTTTCTGTATGTTTTTCAGGGCTCTCCTGTGCCTGTCCCTAAATGGTTCTTTGCTGTAATTGACAAGATAATTAGGACTTTTCTTTGGTAAGGAGGCCCCTCTAGGATTAGGCTATCCACTATTAAGCGTCCAACAAGTGAGGGCGGAATAGCCCTCCCTGATTTCTATAAATACTACCTGGCTTCACAGGGACAATTTGCACTCGCATACGTTCTGCCTGATACACTGCACACCTTCCATAAAATTGATGAATCTCTGCTTAAACCAGGTTATTCTCTGTCGCACATTGCCTTTTTGGGTCCAGGTTTGCTTAAGGATCCCCCGTCACCTCTCGGACAGCCTGTAGTGTATGGTCAAGTATTGAGTCTACTTCGAACTTTGTGGCATTAGACCCTGGTATTCCTCTCTGGGGGTCGGAAGGGTTGATACATCTTTGGCACTTGGAGTTTGGTCGATCTTGGTCGACATGTGGTATTATTACACTTGGGCATATATACCAGGGCAATATCTTAAAAACTTTTAATCAGCTGCGTGAAGAGTTTAATGTTCCTACCACCATTTTTTTTTAGACTTAAATGGGAGGCTGATGTGGGTACCTTTGAGGACTATGAGTGGGAAATAGCTTTGAGAAGCCCTGAATTGGTGGCTGCTACGGCCAGACATCAATTGATCCAACTCAAAATCTTATACAGATCCTATTACACTCCTGTGTGTTTTTTTAAGATGGGCAGGATGGATAGTGATTGTTGCAGGAGGTGCGGGGGAGGGGCAGGCGCCGCCTTCTTGCACCTTCTGTGGGAGTGTCCTCCGGTTAGTAGGTTTTGGGTTGCTGTGCTCCATACTGTGTCAGCTGTGGTGCAGTGGGATGTGTTGCTTTCCCCAAAGTTGTGTATATTTTCTATTCTCCTGGATCAGCTTCATTCAAACTTCCAAACTGTACTAATTAGAGAACTGTTGATTATGGCACGAAAGGTGGTGGCACAATCATGGATGTCAGAGCATCCCCCCAAGCCTGACCAATGGATGGCCCTGATAGCCCATAATATTCCTCATTATAAGGGACTTTACTTACATAGGGGCACCCCAAACAAATTTCACCAAATATATGGTCTATGGACCTCTTATTGTAATTCTAGAATTCTTTACCAATGAGGGCTACATGATACGTAACTATTAAATATTACTTATTGCTCCGTTTGTGATCTTCCTGGAGAACATGACTACTTATTAAACTATTTATATGTTTATTACAAATTGATGTCCAAGCAGATGTCTGCTACGTGTATGAAACTTAGTGGAGGAGGTGTTGTGCTCGTCTCCTGGGGAGGGAGGGTGGGCGGGACGAGTCCTTTTAGGGCATCAGTTAGGGTTGGAGATAAGGGAGGGTAGTTTCGGTTCAAGTTTAGTTTAGTTTTTTTAACTTAAAAATTGAAATGTGACAGCTGTACCTTTCTAATATTATATCTACTTGACTGTATGTATTGTTTCTTTTATCTGATCACTATGTGCATTATCATTGTGTTTGTAATGCTTTATTACTGTCCTCTCAATAAAAATGTTTAAAAAAAAAAAAATTGTTGTTGCCATAGTAGTGAAGGAAATAGCAGCGAGACCTCCAGCATCAGACAATGGCACTAGTGGTCAGTATTCTTAAGAAGTCAAGAGAAATGTAAAAAAGCCTAGAATATTATAAAAGTATTAGGTGGGAATGAAGATTACCTAATTATTAATGATGGTCTTGGTTTAGAATATACCCCTCCATTGTCCTCACCTTCTTCTGATACAAATGAAGTAGAGAGTGGCTTAAGCTACTTCCACTGCAAAGGAGCAATCTGCCTGTTTATAAAGTCTTTGAGAGACAGATGTAAAGATTGAGACTGTACAAGTAAATATGGCTAAAAATACACAAACATGATCTTGGCCATCATCATCATCACCATCACTGCATCCAAACCCCACCCAGTGACATTTACTATTCTTCAGTAAGAAGCAACTTAGCTCATCAATATCTACAAACCAATGAGTGTGTTTGCTGCTATTCAGAGTGCAATGTCACTAAAACCTACTGCTAGTACTATTGAAACATCTAGCCCATGCAGTAGTTGCAGTCTCTCAGGAACCCCTCAGTCTATGAAATCTACAGTGTGGAAAAAACTTCACTCAAAATCCTAAACTTGTTGCTGTTAGGGTGTAGATTTTGCATTTTGAAATTGTGCTTTGCTCTATAAGAAGTGTAGAGGAGGAAGATTAAGCTAAGGTACATCTGTTGACCAGGTAGTGAGGAGTGCAAAAACCATATTTGATGTAAAACAGGATACATGAATTGGATAGGTACCCATAAGAATGTGCTTGTTCTCTTGTTACATATCTTAATTTGCATATATTAAAGCTAAAAACTAACAGTTTGTACCAAATATAATTATAATATACTGGGCCATGAAACAGAGAAAATTAAGGAAACTGGATTTCAGTGGACCAAAATTAGATTGTGAAACTTACATATACATTTTACTGTGAAAGTATATTTACAGCAATGCAGATTTTGGTTGATTCACCCACTAAGAAAAACTCACTTTTTGTCACCAATCTACACATTTCTAATGGTAAGGAATATAAAATTACTGATACTCATACATTTAACACATCAGTGCTGTAATAACGTTTTGTTATATTTTAGAAGACAAACCAAAATTTCATTTTTACAATGAGAATATTTTGATTATATACAACAATAGCTCTCAACATTATGTCTGTATTGAAACCCTTAGTTTCAAACTAAAAACCAGTGAACTGAAACAATTAACTTCTTTTTCCCTTTGTGTGATAGAGAGATCTCAAATGTACCTCTGTGTTACTATGTTTTAAAGTTAAGTTCTCTATTTTGATCACCACTTGATGTTCCTATCACTCGCTTTGGAGAGCCAAAATCTATGAATCAAGCTCTCCCATTATCTAGCTCGCTGATTGGACAAGAAGGCTATACTAGAACACTAGAAACTGACCTAGGAACCTCTTTGGGAACTAGCAGCAGCCTGTCAGTTAGTATACAGGACTGGAGCAATTCTGAAATAAACCAAATGTATTATAGGAAAAATTTAAATTCCCATAGATATAAATGCATTTTTAAGGGTAGAAATATACAATTCTCATTTCAAAGTAATCGATTTGAGACACCTTTGAGGACTTGTGACTTTGAAATGTTTTTTACATTTTAATCTTCATTTAAAACTGCATATGTGTTATATTATTCATGATTTGTGTTATCTTCACTTTATCACCTCTTTATTACACTTTAATGCATCTCCCCCCTTAAGTGCAATAGAATAGAGGAACAATTCTGGGGCAAACTGACTGCAGCATTGGGGATAGAGAGAGAGAGAGAGAGAGAGATTGAGAGAGATTGAGATTGAGAGATAAATCCCCATAGCTTTTAACACCTGGGGGAAATTCACTAAGCTGTGATAAAGAGGTAATAAAACACAAGCAAGATCTTATTTCTGCTACTCCATCTCCTTATTTTGTATCCCAGTCACCCCAATACCTTTCCTTCATATGAATTGTCCATTGGCTGGTAGTTCAATTCTTTCAAACGGTTCCCATGTTTCTCATTCAAGCATAACGGTAGGGACCCGGAATGTGTCTTTACACAGCCATATGTTGTTCAGCATCTTCTCCTCACTTATCAATCTGGTATTGGCAATTAGGCAAATGGATACCTTTTAAGTGTCAAGAATCAGACTCGTATGAGTCACTCTCCTGCACCCAAGATCATCTGCAGCGCATTTCAAAGCTCACTAGCTTCTTCCTCAGGGAGTTTTCAACCATTAGTGTTAAGATCACTTCTCACCAATATCCATTATATTCTCTTCAAAACTGGAAACTGGAAAACTGGAAATAGATTTAAAAATCATTAATCCTATACTTATGAGAGCTAATACATGTCATCTCAAATAGCATCATTCATCCTGAAAGGCTCAATATATATATATATATATATATATATATATAATATCCTAAAAAACTCTGTATTATCATTCAATAAACTGGTGGGAAAATAAACATCCACATTTATTTAACCCCATCATGACCAAGTGTCCGGCCTGATACACCCCCCAAATCAGCCTTATATGATATCCATATACATGACCATAGATGGGGTAAATACATCCAATAAATATACCAAAAATCTCAATGCCATAAATAAAAAATAAAAAATCATAATAATAAAACGTGAATACGATCAAATATAATAAAAATAAATATAAAAAATACAATAAACAGAACTCTTTCAAAGAGACCCACTGTACATAATATTATTGTACATGACTGAACATTATAAATTGTATTAGACCATGTGCAGATACCCATAAGACAAAATATATACCCAATTTTCAGCTAGAATACATTGTACTCTAAATCAAAATATAAACTCATCTAACCTATTAACTTCCCATCTCATCCTACATGTAAAGATCAGACCAACATAGACCCTGTCTCCATCTCTATCTAGAATCTATGTATTGAATAGTACATTTATCGGAAGGACTCATCTGCCTGTGTCCTAATCCAGGAACCCAAATAGTCCCACATCACAATTAAGCCCATATGGTTTGATAGTTCTCATGTTGAAAATCCATTCGTATTCCCTCTTGGACATCTGCCGGATATAGTCACCTCTTCTTCTTCACTACATCAATAGCCCAAAAGGAGAGATCACCGATATTTGACACATAAAACTCCATAAAGTGTACCAATACACTGTGGTTCCTAAAATTGGTCTTAATATTGTAAATATGCTCTTTCACCCGCAAAATAGATTGGGCTCAGATTGTTGATCAGATTCATGGGACAATCACGATAGCTGAACAACAATAATCTCTGTACTTTGTTTATGTGATAATATGGATGTTGTCCTTTATTCAAATTCTTGATTAGATTTGTGGGATAATCACAATTACTGAACAACAACAATCTCTATGTGTTGTTTATATGATAATATGGACATTGTCTTGTATCTATAAGAGATCCGGATAACATCTATTAACAGTTAATATATTGTTGGGCATATTTTTACTGTATCTATTGATATGTTGATTTTATAAGATTATATTGAGATATTTTCATATGTGACTATCTTCTCTTATTATGGAATTGAACAGATTGGTTTGGTAGATTCTTTTTTTCTCCTTATCTATGGATCAGATTTGTATTGACCTGTTTGTCCCTAATACCAGATGTGTCTGGTTGAGGTGATAAACATATCGGAGTCCATGAGAAGGAGGAGAAGTACTAGTTATACAGTATCTGTTTAAGAGAGGTATGGATGATTTAGACTGCTTACGTATTATTATTTTATGTTGGCTGATATGATGTCTTAAGGGACAATATTCATTTATATTAAAATTATTTTTTATTTTGATATATTTTTCTTGATCTTCTTTGGCTGAGATAGTTGTTTCTAATACCAGCTGCTATAGCGCCAGATTAAGATTGCCCTTTTCGCGACATGAACAACATAAACAGGAGAATTTTTGGAGTAAATAGCTTAATACATAGGCAAGAAAATAGCTTTATACATAGGCAAGAAAGCACAGTACTAAAATTGGTTCTTGCACCTATTGTAGTATGGAGTCATATTAACCTTCCCACAATGTGTTGAACATCCCTCTATCACTATAAGAATGCTCTAGAAAATATGAAGCTGTCTTAGATGTAAGCTGATGCCCCTTCCTTGGTGATTTGGTAAATTAGTATTGTTGTGGGTGTTCTGCAAATAAATTAATATGGGGTGTATGGACCCCATATTAATTTATTTCCTTTGCATCTGCTTAAAACATAAGCTTAATGTGCCCATGTTGTGTTCCATTAAATTATTTAAGGGAGAGAATAAATGTATCCTTCATTTAATGCAAAGATGAGATATGTGAATTCAGCAACCCATACTACTTGGACACATTCTCCATTTGTTCCATCAGAATGGAGAGATAGAAAGATAATGCTACCCCCCCCCACACACACACACACACACACTCACACATTTTATTTTTTCTTTAAATAAAATCTAATTTTTTTAAACATCAATTCCTCCTTTGCTAGATCAGAAAATACAAGCTGATCTGACAATAATGGGGTTAATCCTATGTTGGTTTTCAACAGAGAGTGGGTAGAGGTGGCATAGTTTATTTGTTTTGTTTCTAACTGTAATGTACCTTAAGCCTTCTGTGGCCATATTGGCTAACATGGGCTGATAAAGTAAAGTGGTCATGTTATAATGTTGGGGGTGCTGGGGGGATACTGTAGTATTTTAATCTTGACAGTGTGTTCCAATCACCCCAGCAATGGAGGGGTTAACTCAGGGAACCACTATTTGTGGACAGGGTGTTTTGGGGGAAGGGCATCACTGTATGGTCAGAAATCAGCCCAGGAGCCCTCCCACTTATGAATGTCTAATTCAGGAGAAGCAGGAATATGATTGACCTGTTTTCCTTGTACACAATTCATCAGGGCTGGCTGCACCTCAAGCAGGGAGGCATAGTCATCACTGAGCAGGAAATCCCCTTTTGTACTAATCCAGTACACATGTGTAGACCTGCCATGGTGCAGAAAGCAGGTGGATTGATTGGAGTATACTGAGCCCAGATTCAATTTGCCCTTTCTTAGTACATGCAGAAGAAATTCCTGATACCTTCAGAAGGACATAATATTATACAAATAAACACTTTTGCTGCATGAAGTTGTTTAGTTGTGGACAGGATAAATATCTTACCTAGTCCAGGATCAGATCTTTTGAGTTCCCCTGATTTTAAATTGAGCAATAAACTTGCAGCTATGTTCTGCTAATGTTCAATAGCCCATGAGATTTTATCTGTGCTCATTTGTCAATTTCTATCACTTGCCACTCAGATAAAACCCAGAGCCATTAACTGTCATTTCTGTTATGGCAGTGTTCTACCTCATGCAATAAATGACAAAAAAATTCTTCATAACAGTCTACTAACCCAGTAAGTGCCAGAAGGGTATCCAAGCTATTGCTTCGCAATGCCTTGGATACCCCTATGGCATTCAGTTAGTTAACATTCAGGATACCAGAATGCTAACTATCATTTTGTCTCTAAACAAACAGGTAAAAATATTGAGAAAAATTAAATTCTGGTCATAACAATTCAAATTTTAAGTAGTTTTCATTATAAAATATTGTTAAAATCAAAACAGTAAGAATATCAAGACAGAATAACAATGATACTGATAATAAGGAGAACTGGAGCAATTCTGAAACAATACAATTGCACCATAGGAAAAAAAAATAATTTCCAAATTCCTACTGACTTAAATGGGCATTTAACCCTTTATGTGCCAGAGGCATGATCAATACAATGCTCTGAAATATATTGCACACCCCTTCAAAAGGTTAATTCCTGGAATGTTAGAGTAGGCTGACCAGCCCTCACCTTTAAATGGAGACACATAGGAAACAGGCATATTTCAGGACATCACTGAAATGAATGCAGCCTTGCAGTATGCATTTTTTCCTATGTGTCCTAGGTTAAAGGTAAGGACTGGATACCCTATGTTAGACAGGTCTCCAATGCATTGCTTAGCGATGTATAGGAGACTTCTATAGGATTCAAGATATATTGAGGTTATGCACTAAGGCGTGATAAAGAGGTGATAAATAAGAGGTGTCTTCTCCAGTGAGATCACGTCTTCAATTCTTATGTTATTCTACTGAGCCAATGCACTAAGATTTCTCCAACTTTGGAGATCTTAGTGAATAGTCTCCATAGAATGATACAGGAATTGGAGAAGTGATCTCACTGGAGGAGTTATCTTCACTTTATCACCTCTTTATTACACTTTAATGCATCTCCCCCTTAAGTGCAATAGAATACAGGAACAATTCTGGGGCAAGCTGACTGCAGCATCGGGGATATAGAGAGAGATAGATTGAGAGAGAGATTGAAATTGAGAGAGAAATCCCCATAGCTTTTAACACCTGGGGGAAATTCACTAAGCTGTGATAAAGAGGTGATAAAAAGGGTGATAAAGTGGAGATGACGTCTCCATTTTATCACTTTTCCAATTCCTATGTTATTTTATGAAGCCTATGCACTCAGATTTCTTCAACTTTGGTGATATTAGTGAATAGGCTGTATAGAATAACATACTAACTGGAGAAGTGATAAACTGGAGAAGTTATTTCCACTTTCTCATATCTTTATCACCACTTAGTGAATCTCTCCCTTGAACGCTAGAGAGGTCTTCAGTGCATTGCAAACAATGTTCCCTCCAGGGTGGCACAGGTGAGCAAGCTAGCACAGAAAGAGTTGAATAGGACTATTTATGCACCATGCAACCCTGCCCAGTTTTAATTACTTGTTTAACTCATTCAGTGCTGGTTGCTCACCGGTGCTTATCATAGAAGGAACACTGATTGGGAATCAATGCATTGGAGACCTCTTTAGGATTCCTGGGATTAAAAGCTCTATGTAAATTGACAGGGAACATCAATTGTTATTTCTCCCCTATTCTGCAGTACTATTGCTCCAGAATTTGTTATTTTTTCTTTTGTGCATAAGCCCAAGGAGTCCAGTTTATCCTTCTGAGTGTCCAAGCTATCTTTAACCCTTTGAGTGCTAGAGGGGTATGGAACACAAATGCATTGAATAGCCATTCAAAAGGATGAATGAACACATTATATATTAAAGATTAAATTATTATTATTAAAGAGCATTGTGTGCATTCAGAAAACTAGAGATAAGCTGATCTAAAGCAAATCATTGATTTAAATGTGTCTTTTAGGCCATTGAATACTACAGAGGTTTTCACTAACATTCAAGGGTTAAAAGCTCCATTAATATCTATGGGGATTTGGAGAACATATATTTGGTCCCTATAATGCAGTTCAGTTACTCCATAATTCTTCATCTTTAGCACACTGAATACAGCCTTGCTAGGATTATACAGCTGACTTTAGCCATCATGTATTAATCAATAAACTAGCCATCATAAGGAGCCGCAATATTGTAAGCTCACTAGAGCAGTGGTTATAAATCCTTTTTCATCAAAGTTCCCCATAACATGCAATCTTGAACTTCTGGGGTGCCCCTAACATTTTAAATGACATTTGTCAGCGGTGTAGAAATAGATAATATATAGTTATTATGGGGTCTCACAATAAGGGGTGGGTGAAAAGTGTGAAAAATTTCCTGTATGACTTTTTGCAAAAACATGCCGATTTTTCTCTTTCCCATGAAAAATTCCACCTTTCCGCCCATGCAAAAATGTCCTCCTTTTCGTCTATTTTAACACATTTTTCACCTATATTTCCTATAGGTACTATATTCCGATTGTAATATTACTTCTTCTGAGGGCTGAAGTTTAGAACTAAGTGGCTGAAAGTCAAAGATAGTTGTGAGTCCTACAGCAAAATATGGCTGGAAAAATGTGTTAGCATGCAGACTGCATTTGTCCTTTGCCCACAACACTAACTTAAGTGACACTGGCACATATACCTGATGATGAAGTCAAGTAATAAAAAAATATAGTGTGGCACATGTGTATTGTGGTGGTGGTGGTTGGGGACTGGCTGGTAAAGTGTGATTTGCATATATATTTTTACCCTTGTCATTCTCTATCCTTCTTCTCAGATTATTGACACACATTACTTATCGGTCATAGCAGTGGTCCCTAGTGGGGTAGATGGTGGCAACCTTTCTTCGCATCCTTCCTCTACCTCCTCATCTGTGCTGCTGTTAATATATTCATCCTGGTTTTGTCTGTCATGTGTGGTTTCTGCTACTACTACTACTGGAGCTACATGTTGATGGCCACTACTACTAGGTGTCCAAGGTGCAGCACTTACAGCAGCACCAGAAGTACCTGTGTTGCTGTTGCTGGGTACTCAAAACAGGTGTGTGTGACTGAGTGGGACTTGGACTTTGAAGAGGTGATGATGCTAATAATGACTGACAGGGTGACTCTGTGCTTTTTGACATATGTGCTAGTCCAGGGTCAGAAATTCCAATGGTTTTCTCAAACACTTTATAGCCAGACACAGTGCTCATTAAAAGTGGTGGAAGATTCATTCTTTGACTTTCTGCTCACGTTATAGCCATATCATTTTATTATTATTATTATTATTCTTTATTTATATAGCGCCAACTAATTCCGCAGCGCTGTACAATTGGGGAATAGACATACAGTGGTATTAAATAGTACAATCAGATGTGTAGAACAGGAGGATCAGAGGGCCCTGCTCGTGAGAGCTTACAGTCTAGAGGAAGGTGGGTTTGATACAGAAGGAGTAAGTGCTATTGTGTTTAAGTGCCTCCTGCCACATGAACTGCCAGTCAGTGGGTGGGAGTGAGAAGTGCCATTGAGTGCAGTAGTCCGTGCAAGGGGTGAATCTTGGTGATGATGTTTATGGAGGCAGTTGATAGGCCTCCCTGAAGAGGTGAGTCTTCAGGGAGCGTCTGAAGATTTGAAGGCTGGGGGAGAGTCTAATGGGGCGGGGGAGGGAATTCCACAGCTCAGGTGCAGCACGGGAGAAGTCCTGTAGGCGGGAGTGGGAGGATGTAATAAGAGCTGTGGAGAGCAGAAGGTCATGTGCAGAGCGAAGATGGCGGGCGGGAGTATATTTGGAAATGAGAGATGAAATATAGGGGGGTGCAGTGTTAGTGAGGGCTCTATAAGTTAGCACCAGAGTTTTGAATTTGACTCTGTATGCTAACGGGAGCCAGTGTAGGGACTGACAGAGGGGTGTGGTGTTAGAGAAGCGATGAGTGAGGTAGATTAGTCTTGCAGCAGAGTTCATTATGGACTGTAGCGGGGTTATTCGGGTGAGAGGCAGGCCAATTAGTAAAGAGTTACAGTAGTCAAGACGGGACATGATGAGTGTTTGGATTAGAATTTTGGTAGTGTCTTCTGTGAGAAAGGGTCGGATTCTAGAGATGTTGCGGAGGTGGAGGCGGCATGAGTTGGAGATTGACTGGATGTGAGGAATGAAGGATAGGGCAGAGTCAAATGTGACCCCCAGGCAGCGTGCTGTAGGGGTTGGTGTGATGGAAGTGTTGTTAACGGTGAGGGTAATGTTTGGGATAAGGCTGGTTGCAGATGGAGGGAAGAGAATTAGTTCAGTTTTGCTAAGGTTAAGTTTGAGTTGATGGGAGGACATCCAGGAAGACACAGCAGACAGACAGTCAGACACTCGGGACAGGAGGGAAGGAGAGAGGTCTGGGGAGGAAAGATATATTTGGGTGTCATCAGCATAGAGATGATGGTGAAACCCAAAGGAGTTTATTAGTTTTCCAAGGGAAGCAGTGTAGATTGAGAAGAGCAAGGGTCCCAGTACTGATCCTTGGGGCACACCAACAGACAGTGGGAGGGGTGGGGAAGTGGAGCCGGAGTATGAAACACTGAAGGAGCGGTTGCAGAGATAAGATGAGAACCAGGAGAGTGCAGTGTCGCAGAGGCCTAGGGAGTGGAGGGCTTGGAGGAGGAGTGGGTGATCGACTGTGTCAAATGCGGCTGACAGGTCCAAAAGAATGAGTAGGGAGTAGTGGCCTTTAGACTTGGCTGAGAGCAAGTCATTGGCCACTTTAGTGAGGGCAGTCTCAGTGGAGTGATGAGGGCGGAATCCGGATTGCAAGGGATCTAGCAGGGAATGGGAGCAGAGGAATTTAGTGAGCCGGTTATATGCAAGGCGCTCGAGAAGCTTGGAGGCAAACGGGAGTAGGGAAATTGGCCGGTAATTTGACAATGAGTTTGGGTCTAGGGAGGGTTTTTTTAGGATGGGAGTGATCAGTGCATGTTTGAAAGAGGATGGGAAGGTGCCGGTTGACAAAGAGAGGTTGAATAAGTGAGTAAGGATTGGAGTTAGTAGAGGGGAGAGTTCTTGGGTGAGCTGAGATGGGATTGGGTCGAGAGGGCATGTGGTTAGGTTTGAGCGAGTGAGGAGAAGGGAGACTTCATCCTCAGTGACAGGTGGGAAGGAGCTTAGTGTGTATGTGGGAGAGGCGACAGGGCTGGGCTGGCTGGGTGAGGGTGGTAGTGATGAAATGTCATGTCTGATAGATTCAATCTTGTTCTTGAAGTGGTTGGCGAGATCTTGGGCAGAGAAGTTAGTGGAAGGTGTTTGTGTTGGTGGGTTTAGAAGAGATGTGAAGGTTGAGAAAAGGCGTTTGGGGTTGGAGGAAAGATTAGAAATTAGAGAGGAGAAGAATGACTGTTTAGCCAGGGAGAGGGCAGAGCTATACGAACGGAGAATGAATTTGTAGTGTGTGAAGTCGGCTGTGGAGCGCGATTTCCTCCAGTGCCTTTCAGCAGTGCGTGAGCACCTTTGGAGGTATCGCGTTAGTCTTGTGTGCCAGGGTTGTAGTGGGGTTGTGCGTGGGTGGCGTGGAGTTGCAGGTGCAGCGATGTCAAGGGCTGAAGTGAGAGTGCTGTTGTAGAGAGCAGTAGTTTTGTCTGGGCAAGTAAGTGTGAGGATGGGGTTGAGGATAGGCTGCAGGGAGGTGGAAAATTGTTGCTTATCAAGAGAATGTAGATTTCTCCGCATGCGCTTGATTGTGGCGGGGGTGATGGGTTTGCGTAGTATGATGAGGTTACCGGTGAGGAGGTGGTGGTCAGAGAGGGGAAAGGGGACATTAGAGAAGTTGGAGACCGAGCAGAGGTTAGTGAAGATCAAGTCGAGGGTGTGACCATCACTGTGTGTGGGAAAGCTGGTCCACTGCGATAAGCCTAAGGAGGTTGTTAAGGAGAGGAGTTTGAGGGCAGGGGGGGTGTTGTGATTATCTATAGGGATGTTGAAGTCACCCATGATGAGAGTAGGGACATCAGAGGACATGAAGTGAGGGAGCCAGGAGGTGAAGTGATCAAGGAATTGTGCAGTGGGACCAGGTGGCCTGTATATGACAGCGACACGCAGGGGGAGGGGAGAGAAGAGGCGAAGTGTGTGAGCTTCAAATGTAGGGAAGGAAAGAGAGGGAACAGTGGGGAGTACCTGAAATATATGGTTAGGGGGCAGCAGGATGCCTACTCCCCCTCCCTGCCTGTTGCCAGGCCTCGGTGTGTGTGTGAATTGAAGGCCTCCATATGAGAGTGCGGCAGTGGAGGCAGTGTCTGATGATGTGAGCCAAGTTTCAGTGATGGCAAGGAGGTTTAGGGAGTGAGAAATGAACAGATCATGAACAGCTGTTAGTTTGTTACACACAGAGCGGGCATTCCAGAGACCAAAACAAAAGGGGGGGGAGGAGGTTAGGTGACGGGGTACGGTTATTAGATTGTGAGTGTTGCGTGTGTGAGTGGGTTCTGTGGTCCAAGAGAGAATGGAAGGGGGGCCTGGGTTAGGTGAGATGTCACCTGCAGCAAGTAGGAGGAGAAGGGACAGGGACATAAGGTGAGAGTGAGATTTGAAGCAGTGGGGCTTTTTTGCAGGGGTAGAAGGAGATGGTGGTGATAGGGAGCGGAGGAATGAAAAAAGTTCATGGGAGCAGAGAAGTGGTGAGTGAAGAATTGAGGGTGCAATGTGAATGGCGTGACACTTAATGTGGACACAGGAGGAGGAGAGTCTTATGCAGGTGAGAATGGCGATGACAAAACAAGGAGTTAATTTGCCCATAGTTGGGTTAATGAATGGGGCAGTAGAGATGTGCAACAGTCAGTAATCCAGGAGAGTACAGATGACTTGGCAGTCAAGGGTCAATCCACGGAGCAGAGGGTATAGGTGCCAGGGATGGTGAGGAGAGTCAGTAGCAGAACTGCAAAGTACTTGGCGAGGGTAGGAATCAATGCAGGGTTAAATGAAGTAGTCCAATGATGATCAGGAGAGGCAGAAGTTGTAATGGTTAATGGTGGCTGGAAGTCCTGGTTTCTTGCATCAGGTGGTCAGTAGTTTCAGTAGAGGAAGCAAATGTCAGTGCTTGGTGAAAATGACTGTTTCTTCATTCTGAATTCAGCCTGTTTGCTTGCTTCTTGTCTTTAGGTGGCTGCAGCAGCTGTCTCTCTCCTGTCCAACTCTCTTGCCTAACTCTCAGTACTTAGATAAAGATGTACTTTGAGAAAGGTGCCAACTGCTACCCCTGGCAAATGCCACCCCAGACTGGGCCTGAATATATAGTAACTGGAATCCCTAAGAACACTGAATGACTGACTGAGGGATTTCCAAATTACAAATTGTTTTGGGATGGGAGAGCTCAGAGTGCGTTCAGGTGTGACACCATTAAATCTCTGATAAGAAACAGACACAGAGAGATATAGGAGAGGAATGGGGGAGGAAGGCAATATGGAGACTGGGACAGGGGGTCAAAATGGCTAAAGTAGATTAGTACATACAACAAGGGGTTAAATGGTAGAGGGAGACTGGATGAGATTGGAGTTCCAGGTGAAGGGTAGATTAGTACATACCAGGAAACTGTATAGTTAATAAACAATTGGGGTACAGCACAGAACTTGAAGCAGACTGGATAGGAAACACATACCAGGAAACTGTATAGTTAATAAACAATTGGGGTACAGCACAGAACTTGAAGCAGACTGGATAGGAAACACATACCAGGAAACTGTATAGTTAATAAACAATTGGGGTACAGCACAGAACTTGAAGCAGACTGGATAGGAAACACATACCAGGAAACTGTATAGTTAATAAACAATTGGGGTACAGCACAGAACTTGAAGCAGACTGGATAGGAAACACATACCAGGAAACTGTATAGTTAATAAACAATTGGGGTACAGCACAGAACTTGAAGCAGACTGGATAGGAAACACATACCAGGAAACTGTATAGTTAATAAACAATTGGGGTACAGCACAGAACTTGAAGCAGACTGGATAGGAAACACATACCAGGAAACTGTATAGTTAATAAACAATTGGGGTACAGCACAGAACTTGAAGCAGACTGGATAGGAAACACATACCAGGAAACTGTATAGTTAATAAACAATTGGGGTACAGCACAGAACTTGAAGCAGACTGGATAGGAAACACATACCAGGAAACTGTATAGTTAATAAACAATTGGGGTACAGCACAGAACTTGAAGCAGACTGGATAGGAAACACATACCTGTAAGGAAGATGAGAAAGTTGTTAGGAGACTGTCTTCATATAGCATATAGCATATATCATCATCCTCACTCTCATCTTCATCTGTATCTGAACAAGAGAAGGATGCTGGAGGGATATATTCTAGATCTGCATCATCATCAGTCATCATTAGGTCATCCTCAGCAGCATCAGCATCCCCTAACAGTTCTTGCCCACTACTACCCTTATATTCCTGTGAGCTTTTTGAGTTCTCAAACAATTTCTTTTTACCTTTACTGTAACAAAATTCACTACTACTTTGAGGACAGGTGTTTTGGTGCTTGGTTGTCTCTCTTTCTGATGCAGCAGGCGGTTCAGCTGCTACACCTTCCTTTATTATGCTATTGCCAGCATCATCAACACTTCAATGTGACTTGTTGTCGTCTCCAGTGTTCTTCTTATATGGTTCTTTACTTCTGCTGGCACTGGTGGTGCTGGAACTAGTTTTGCTGGGACCTTGAAAAACTGCATCCTCCCTTGGAGTAGAGGGATCATCATCATTGATTGCACAGTTTGCAGCAACCATTGCTGCAGTCTGTTTTTCAACTACTACTTTACTCTCACGTCCTGCACTGCTCCACCCCTCCCCCTTGTGTGTTTGCTGGACATTATGCAACTACACTGAGTTTTTTTACTGTACGGTACAAAACACAACTGATGGAGCTGTATGATGCCTTGCCTAAGCCCAGTCAGCTGTCTGTCACTGTCACCTAAGATATTTAGTTTTTATTCTTTCTTTCTTTCTTTCTTTCTTTTAAGTTGTCCACCCTGTTGTAGTATCATAGTCTGTCCAAAAAAAAAAGAAAACTGATAAACAAAATCAACAACGTCTTTCCCCAGACTTCCCTACCCAGCACAGAGACAATAATAACAAAATCAGCAAGCAAATAGGTCCCTATCTGCCTGTGTCTTGCCTGTCACATGGAGTTTTGGAGTATTTAGAGTGTATTTCCTCTCTTCGTATCCTCTACAGTGCACCCAGACTCCCCTAACACAGAGAACAAATGTCCTACTAAGCTTTAATTCCCCTTTATTTGACTATCTCCTCCAACTCAAAAACATGCTGCTCTCTCCTCTCACAAACACATAATGACTGCTGTGACAGCCTTTTATATGTCTGTAGAAAACTTTCGTGTGGTGGAGAAATATTTTTCTTCCCATTGATTTCAATCGGCGGAAAAGGCAGGAAAAAGCTGAAAATGGCACTTTTCGCAGGAAATTATTTGCCAAGCAGAAATGCCGATATTCGCCGATTTCAGTTTGACGCAAACATTTTTGCCCATCCCTAGTCACAATCAGAACAACAAAAAAACATGCATAATATACCTAAGGATTTCTATAAACCCAAAAAAGCAACATATTTGAAGTTGCATGCACTGTTTTTAGCAAGACAGGGAAGCAATATACTTTGTACTCTTTCTGTACAATGCTACTTCATTTACATTTTGATAATTTAGACTTTGCTCCAAGGTCACAGTGGATGATGCACTATGAACGCAAGCACATCAACTGCACCATAAGGAACTAACAGGGCCGGATTTGCCATAAGGCAGAGTAGGCATCTGCCTACAGGCAAACCCCACAGAGGGGTGCCTGCCATTGGAATCAATTTTTTTTTTATACTTGCATTCACATCGCTGCGCATGGACCTGTAGCTGCTGTTGCTCCCTCGTCAGCTTTTTAGTAATGCAGAGCACTGGGAGATGACATTATCTCCCAGCACTCTGCATTCCTAAAGAGAAGACCACGCGGGAGCAACAGCAGCTACAGGTCTGTGCTACAGGTCTGCCGCTGGACCACCAGGGAAGTAGGAAATGGATATGGGGGGGCAAAGTGGGGGCAATGTGAAGATGATGGGGGCAATGTGAGGGCAAGTTGGTGCTGATGGGGCAATGTGGAGATTATAGGGCAATGTGGAGATGATGGGGGCAATGTGTGTGGAAGTTGGAGCTGATGGGGGCAATGTGAGGGCAAGCTGGAGCTGATGGGGGCAAAATGGAGCTGATGGGAGAGATTTGGAGCATTGTGGAGGTGTCCATTGGAGATGGCTAATGGGGGCGGGGGCGCTTCAGATTTCTGTGCCTACAGGCTCCTGAGATGTAGATCCGGCCCTGGGAACTAATGCAAATTTCCCAAATTCTCATTTATTTAAACATAAACATAAACATCCTCTTGGATGTAATGTACAGGAGACCTCTTCAGAATTCAGGTAGTTAAACGTTTGATTTCAATCAATGGGAATGTTTATTTGACTCCTATGGTGCAAGTACAGAATTGCTCTATTTCACTTAATACATGAGCCTAATTGTAGAAAATGTACAAATCCACCAACATGACTCATTTTATTCACTAATATGTTGACATAAAAATATGCAAATGCACTGTGGGGTGTTTACAAGAGAGCATGACCACTTTAGTGCACAGCAGTGTGCACACTCCACCAGCATTAAGACAAAACCCAACTCCTCCCATATAATACACAGGAAAATGGATTTATTATACTCAGGGCTGGATTTACATCCCAGATGCCCCTACAAAAAGCACTCTAGTTGCCCTTAGCTCCACCCATGGCCACACCCTTATTCCTCACATGGTCCCACCCCTAGACCCATCCACTGCTTCCTGACACAGAAAATAATCTTGACCTAAAACAAGTAAGCAAAAGAAAAGGGTGTAACCCCTTGGATGCGATTTGATGCAATGCATTGGAGATCTCTCTAAGTGTTTAACCCCTTAAGGACTGGGGAATCTGCGCCGCAATCCGACTGAACGACCACGGAGCAATTTTTTTTATTGCTCCATTGCGTTCCGGACTCCTTGAACGGTGTGCAAATGGCATAACTATAAGAACTTGCAGTGTAGATATCATGGTAAACAGACTGAAATGACCACAGGAAGAGAGTAACAAAGGCTTAGGCTTGGCCTCCCCTATATAGATCCCCACAGCTGCATATTTTAGAGATGACAGACTTCTTATCAAAAATATTATCATTAGCCTCCCCAATTCAAAAGTCAGCCTATTCCTATGGGCACAGCACACAAAAATGGCTTCCAGCACCTATTTTAGCAAAGAATAGTATTAGTATACCCCTGCTTCTGTGCAATGGTTCTCAACCAGGGTGCCATGCCAACTTGGTGTATTGTAGAAAGACACCCACTTAGGGCGCCCTCTCTTTTTTACGAAAACTGACAATATACACGAATATTGATTTACATATGAATATGTATGGAAATTATTTTACTCTGTGATCTTTATTCTCATGTTAACAGTAGGTAATAAGAGTAATTTGTTTTCTTCTTTAATATGCCCTTGACAAATGACCTGTTAGATGGCAGGGGTGCAAATCCCAGAATGGATATTAGGGGTAATATGAACCTGAAAAGATTGAGAACCACATGTTTAACCCTTTGAGTGCCAGAAGGCATATAATACATTGCAAAGCAATGAGTTATATACCCTCTGTCACTCAAAGGGTTAATGCTTTCTTTAGCTTTTTAACTTGTTTCCCCAACACAAATAAATAATTGCTTTTTATCTTCTTTTGGTAATATGTACAAATGGCTGCGAATTGTGTAGGTAGTCATTGAAATAGAACAGACTCCCATTTGCAGTGTCTGACCCCACAGCCTGTTTCCCTTGACTACTGGTAGCCACAAATCCCCATGGGCACTGTCTGGGCAAGGAAACAAGGCCAGTGGGTGCCAGTCAGTGTATATGGAGCTAACACAATGGTGATGTTCCCCATGTTGCCCCACAATAATTATATTCAACATGTTGCCTCACAGGTAATATCTGACATATGTTGTCCCCGTACACAGTGAGAGTTTGACATACGCTGCCCCTCTAATCCTGCACTATGCTCCATTTTGTGGTGTTTTTGTTAATCAGACCTTGCCAGGGGCAATAGGACCCTTCCTGATGTCCCCTTGCCATTTATCACATATCAAATAGGACAAGTGATCAATGAGGCGACCAGGAAGGCAATTGCTGAGTAGTAGGATCCTCAAGCCCTTCATGCACCTATTGGGTAGGTTATCAATACCAGGGGGATGTCAGGAGGGGCCACAATGCCCTCTGTGAGGTCTGATTTTATTTATCAACAACAACACAATCGGAGTATAGTGCAGGATTAGAGATCCTGCACTATGTGTACACAGGGCACCATCATGTGCAGAATGCAACACCATGTTGGATACAAACTGTGGGGGAAGCATATGTCAAATTGTCACTGTGTGTGGGGGCAGCATATGTGAAATAGTAAATGTGGGACAGGTGGGCAGCATATTGTGGCTACCAGTCAGCAAGAGAATAAGGTTGGAGGGGTCAGACAGTATAAATAGAGATCTGTGGCTACCAGTGGGCAAGGGAACAAGTTTGTTGGCCAAGCAGTGTACATAGGCTTCTGTGGCTAACAGTGGGAAGAAGGGCATCTGGTAGGTACAAATCCCCATGGACACTGCCTGACCTGCAGCCTTGTTCCTTTGGGAGTGCAAACATGTCTGAAATATGATACAGACCTGAGGGGATGATGTGTACTGCTTGGTGTACTTTTTTAACCCTTTGAGTGCTACAGGGGTGTGCAATTTACATCCCTGTCATGCTCAAAGGTTTAAGGGAGTAATGCTGTTTGTGGTGCTGAAAGTATCTTATCCCCTACTGTCCAAGAGGGGCAGCAAAGAGAATGCTCTCAGACTTCAGAATTGTGATGTTAAGGGAGGGCATTCCTTCCACATCAACAGCAGTTCGACAATCCTGCATGCCAGTGGAGACCTTCTTCTCCCCTCTCTTTGCATCTCTATATTTTAGTATATATGGCAATGTGTGTATGCATTGAAAAGTCAAAGCGCTTTGAATACATCAATCTTTAGTGCATTAATTTGCCATTAATGTGCACCCACATTCCTTTGTGAGCAAAAGAGACATAAAAATACCCCTGTTAAGGAGACTCATATTTATTAAATTTAATCCTTTCAGTGCCAGAGGGAACTCAAAGGGATAAAAGTAGTAATCATATAAAAATGGATTTTTCATTAAAGCAATGAAGTTTACTTCTCAAACATAATGAAAAAAATATTTTACATAAAATTATACTGTCCTTGAAGACAGTTTGTATCTAATTTGTGCTTGACAGCCCCATTTCCATTAAGGTATCATTAGGGACAAATCAATTTCATTGACATATTATAAATAAATAAATAGGTGCAATAATGGCTTGGCGAACCAAAGTATAAATCTGCCAGGCCCACTGTAAATTACATCCTGAAGGAAATATTTTCAGATGTTAACATTCATGACAAAGCCTAATGTGCAAGACAGCAAAGCCTTGTTACAGTAATTTGTCAGTATTCTATGTTTTAGGTCTATTGGTTGCCAGCTTTATGTTAAATACAGGAGATAATAGCTATGCAAGCTGTTTTCATACATTTTATTTGAAAATAATTCTGACATTCTGAATTAATCGAATTCTTTAAATTGGCCGTGGCATTTGTCAAAATGATTACATGAATTTTTTTTTTTTTTTTTTAAAGTTCAACCATACGAGGGTAGGCATAAGGCAAATTGAAAAAATGTTTTTAGTTAACCAATGTTTATTATGTAAATTGTAGAGAATTCTGTGCTTTTATGTCTTTCAAAATTGAGATGGGTGAGATGATTAGAGAGGATACGGAAAAGGCTGATGTTTGAAAATACTTTCTTTGCATTGGTATATATCAGGGTACAAGAAATAGTAGAAGAGCCTCAACAATTAACAAATAAAACCATAACATTTTCAGACATTGGGTTAACACAAGAAGAGGTCATGGGAAGACTGAACAAAATTAAGACTGACAAAGGGTGCTGATGGTATACATCCAAGAGTTCTTCAGGAACTCAGGGCAGTGTTAGCAAGACCCCTCTTTTACTCTTGAACCTTTTGAGTGCCAGAGGGGTATGCAACACATTGCAGACCCTTCTGGCACTCAGAGGGTTAAAGATTCCCACATGCTCAGTGCCACAAGATTGGAATAAAGCCAATGTAGTGCCTTTATTTAAGAAGGGAACTAAAACAGAACCTGGGAAATATATACCTGTGAGTTTGATCTCTGTAGTGGGAACACTGCTAGAATGGATAATAAGGGATTATATTAAAGATTACACAGCAGAAAATAAAATTATTAGAAGGAATCAACATGATTTCATAAGGAATAGATTGTGCCAAACAGTCCCTCTGGGAGGGAGTAAAACATTTGCTCAACTAGTTGCTCTTCAGACAATTATCAGGCAGTAGGCCAATTACTTAATTCTGAAGCCCAGATGTATAGTATTCTGAATCCAGTGCATAACCTATTACAGTTCCCTTCTTTAAGGTAATACTGTGTGGGGTTATGTTATTTACCACAATGTGGACTGGTGTTCGACGAATACTCACCATAGGGATGTGCGACACAGAAACTCCTAATTGTTGAATCCTATTTGAGAGGCATATTAGTGCATCAGGATTCTTAAGGTTCTGACCACTACGAATCTGCAAGGATATGGGGACCTGACTTGCCCCACCAGGTATAGTGACCTCATTAGCTACCTGTAATTTAACTGCATATGGCAACAGTTGGCATGACTTCAGGGATTTTAAGTCATCCTGAAATCCACTGGGGTTCCCTTTTAACCTAGTCCACAGGCTATTATTCACCAGATCATTCTGGGCGGCAAAACAATGTATTAAATCATTGCCTATATAGATCTGGTGTTGGGGTTCCTTCACTGCAAGAAAAACGTGTTTTGCAGACCTATCACCTAGGGATATAGATAACAGACATCTAGCAACAATGTTATAACTAGTGATGAGCGAGCATGCTCGGCCGAAGCTCGGTTCGGCTCGAGCATCGCTCTGCTCGGCACATGGCGGTACTCGTACGAGTACCGTATGTGCTCGCCCGCCATGTTCGGGTCTCCTCCCCACACGTTTCGCGGCTGCTGCGCAGCCAATAAACGTGCGGGGAGGCGCTGACATCAGTGTAATGCCAGCAGCCATGTTGGCTGCTGGCATTACACTGATTGGCTGGCCAGAACCCGTGATCGGGTGCTGTATAGCACCTGACCAGCGAGTTCGGCTCAGTCTTAGCCAGGGAGAGATGAGGATAGGAAGGGAAAGTCAGTGTAGGGAGAAGAAAAGTGTGTTTGAACAACATATAAAGACCCAAAAGTCCATTTTAGGACTGTTGTGTGTGGGGGCAGCAGTAATATTTTGTTTGGGGGGGCACAGATTTAAAAAAAAAACGTCACATATTCCGTTCACTGTGCCTAGCCGCAGATTAGCAGCACATTCTGTTTAGTGTGCAAAGTTGCAGATTAGCAGCACATTCTGTTTAGTGTGCAAAGTTGCAGATTAGCAGCACATTCTTTTTAGTGTGCAAAGTTGCAGATTAGCAGCACATTCTGTTTAGTGTGCAAAGTTGCAGATTAGCAGCACATTCTGTTTAGTGTGGAAAGTGTAAAAAATAAACGTCACATATTCCGTTCACTGTGCCTAGCCGCAGATTAGCAGCACATTCTGTTTAGTGTGCAAAGTTGCAGATTAGCAGCACATTCTGTTTAGTGTGCAAAGTTGCAGATTAGCAGCACATTCTGTTTAGTGTGCAAAGTTGCAGATTAGCAGCACATTCTGTTTAGTGTGCAAAGTTTAAAAAATAAACGTCACATATTCCGTTCACTGTGCCTAGCCGCAGATTAGCAGCACATTCTGTTTAGTGTGCAAAGTTGCAGATTAGCAGCACATTCTGTTTAGTGTGGAAAGTGTAAAAAATAAACGTCACATATTCCGTTCACTGTGCCTAGCCGCAGATTAGCAGCACATTCTGTTTAGTGTGCAAAGTTGCAGATTAGCAGCACATTCTGTTTAGTGTGCAAAGTTGCAGATTAGCAGCACATTCTGTTTAGTGTGGAAAGTGTAAAAAATAAACGTCACATATTCCTTTCACTGTGCCTAGCCGCAGATTAGCAGCACATTCTGTTTAGTGTGCAAAGTTGCAGATTAGCAGCACATTCTGTTTAGTGTGCAAAGTTGCAGATTAGCAGCACATTCTGTTTAGTGTGCAAAGTTGCAGATTAGCAGCACATTCTTTTTAGTGTGCAAAGTTGCAGATTAGCAGCACATTCTGTTTAGTGTGCAAAGTTGCAGATTAGCAGCACATTCTGTTTAGTGTGGAAAGTGTAAAAAATAAACGTCACATATTCCGTTCACTGTGCCTAGCCGCAGATTAGCAGCACATTCTGTTTAGTGTGCAAAGTTGCAGATTAGCAGCACATTCTGTTTAGTGTGCAAAGTTGCAGATTAGCAGCACATTCTGTTTAGTGTGCAAAGTTGCAGATTAGCAGCACATTCTGTTTAGTGTGCAAAGTTTAAAAAATAAACGTCACATATTCCGTTCACTGTGCCTAGCCGCAGATTAGCAGCACATTCTGTTTAGTGTGCAAAGTTGCAGATTAGCAGCACATTCTGTTTAGTGTGCAAAGTTGCAGATTAGCAGCACATTCTGTTTAGTGTGGAAAGTGTAAAAAATAAACGTCACATATTCCTTTCACTGTGCCTAGCCGCAGATTAGCAGCACATTCTGTTTAGTGTGCAAAGTTGCAGATTAGCAGCACATTCTGTTTAGTGTGCAAAGTTGCAGATTAGCAGCACATTCTGTTTAGTGTGCAAAGTGTAAAAAATAAACGTCACATATTCCGTTCACTGTGCCTAGCCGCAGATAAGCAGCACATTCTGTTTAGTGTGCAAAGTTGCAGATTAGCAGCACATTCTGTTTAGTGTGGAAAGTGTAAAAAATAAACGTCACATATTCCTTTCACTGTGTCTAGCCGCAGATAAGCAGCACATTCTGTTTAGTGTGCAAAGTTGTAGATTAGCAGCACATTCTGTTTAGTGTGGAAAGTGTAAAAAATAAACGTCACATATTCCTTTCACTGTGCCTAGCCGCAGATTAGCAGCACATTCTGTTTAGTGTGCAAAGTTGCAGATTAGCAGCACATTCTGTTTAGTGTGCAAAGTTGCAGATTAGCAGCACATTCTGTTTAGTGTGCAAAGTGTAAAAAATAAACGTCACATATTCCGTTCACTGTGCCTAGCCGCAGATAAGCAGCACATTCTGTTTAGTGTGCAAAGTTGCAGATTAGCAGCACATTCTGTTTAGTGTGGAAAGTGTAAAAAATAAACGTCACATATTCCTTTCACTGTGTCTAGCCGCAGATAAGCAGCACATTCTGTTTAGTTTGCAAAGTTGTAGATTAGCAGCACATTCTGTTTAGTGTGGAAAGTGTAAAAAATAAACGTCACATATTCCTTTCACTGTGCCTAGCCGCAGATTAGCAGCACATTCTGTTTAGTGTGCAAAGTTGCAGATTAGCAGCACATTCTGTTTAGTGTGCAAAGTGTAAAAAATAAACGTCACATATTCCGTTCACTGTGCCTAGCCGCAGATAAGCAGCACATTCTGTTTAGTGTGCAAAGTTGCAGATTAGCAGCACATTCTGTTTAGTGTGGAAAGTGTAAAAAATAAACGTCACATATTCCTTTCACTGTGCCTAGCCGCAGATAAGCAGCACATTCTGTTTAGTGTGCAAAGTTGCAGATTAGCAGCACATTCTGTTTAGTGTGGAAAGTGTAAAAAATAAACGTCACATATTCCTTTCACTGTGCCTAGCCGCAGATTAGCAGCACATTCTGTTTAGTGTGCAAAGTTGCAGATTAGCAGCACATTCTGTTTAGTGTGCAAAGTGTAAAAAATAAACGTCACATATTCCTTTCACTGTGCCTAGCCGCAGATAAGCATCACATTCTGTTTAGTGTGCAAAGTTGCAGATTAGCAGCACATTCTGTTTAGTGTGCAAAGTGTAAAAAATAAACGTCACATATTCCGTTCACTGTGCCTAGCCGCAGATAAGCAGCACATTCTGTTTAGTGTGCAAAGTTGCAGATTAGCAGCACATTCTGTTTAGTGTGGAAAGTGTAAAAAATACACGTCACATATTCCGTTCACTGTGCCTAGCCGCAGATAAGCAGCACATTCTGTTTAGTGTGCAAAGTTGTAGATTAGCAGCACATTCTGTTTAGTGTGGAAAGTGTAAAAAATAAACGTCACATATTCCTTTCACTGTGCCTAGCCGCAGATTAGCAGCACATTCTGTTTAGTGTGCAAATATGCAGATTAGCAGCACATTCTGTTTAGTGTGCAAAGTGTAAAAAATAAACGTCACATATTCCGTTCACTGTGCCTAGCCGCAGATAAGCAGCACATTCTGTTTAGTGTGCAAAGTTGCAGATTAGCAGCACATTCTGTTTAGTGTGGAAAGTGTAAAAAATAAACGTCACATATTCCTTTCACTGTGCCTAGCCGCAGATAAGCAGCACATTCTGTTTAGTGTGCAAAGTTGCAGATTAGCAGCACATTCTGTTTAGTGTGGAAAGTGTAAAAAATAAACGTCACATATTCCTTTCACTGTGCCTAGCCGCAGATTAGCAGCACATTCTGTTTAGTGTGCAAAGTTGCAGATTAGCAGCACATTCTGTTTAGTGTGCAAAGTGTAAAAAATAAACGTCACATATTCCGTTCACTGTGCCTAGCCGCAGATAAGCAGCACATTCTGTTTAGTGTGCAAAGTTGCAGATTAGCAGCACATTCTGTTTAGTGTGGAAAGTGTAAAAAATAAACGTCACATATTCCTTTCACTGTGCCTAGCCGCAGATAAGCAGCACATTCTGTTTACTGTGCAAAGTTGCAGATTAGCAGCACATTCTGTTTAGTGTGGAAAGTGTAAAAAATAAACGTCACATATTCCTTTCACTGTGCCTAGCCGCAGATAAGCAGCACATTCTGTTTAGTGTGCAAAGTTGCAGATTAGCAGCACATTCTGTTTAGTGTGGAAAGTGTAAAAAATAAACGTCACATATTCCTTTCACTGTGCCTAGCAGCAGATAAGCAGCACATTCTGTTTAGTGTGCAAAGTTGCAGATTAGCAGCACATTCTGTTTAGTGTGGAAAGTGTAAAAAATAAACGTCACATATTCCGTTCACTGTGCCTAGCCGCAGATTAGCAGCACATTCTGTTTAGTGTGCAAAGTGTAAAAAATAAACGTCACATATTCCTTTCACTGTGCCTAGCCGCAGATTAGCAGCACATTCTGTTTAGTGTGCAAAGTTGCAGATTAGCAGCACGTTCTGTTTAGTGTGGAAAGTGTAAAAAATAAACGTCACATATTCCTTTCACTGTGCCTAGCCGCAGATTAGCAGCACATTCTGTTTAGTGTGCAAAGTTGCAGATTAGCAGCACATTCTGTTTAGTGTGGAAAGTGTAAAAAATAAACGTCACATATTCCTTTCACTGTGCCTAGCCGCAGATTAGCAGCACATTCTGTTTAGTGTGCAAAGTGTAAAAAATAAACGTCACATATTCCGTTCACTGTGCCTAGCCGCAGATTAGCAGCACATTCTGTTTAGTGTGCAAAGTTGCAGATTAGCAGCACATTCTGTTTAGTGTGCAAAGTTGCAGATTAGCAGCACATTCTATTTAGTGTGCAAAGTGTAAAAAATAAACGTCACATATTCCTTTCACTGTGCCTAGCCGCAGATTAGCAGCACATTCTGTTTAGTGTGCAAAGTTGCAGATTAGCAGCACATTCTGTTTAGTGTGCAAAGTTGCAGATTAGCAGCACATATTCCGTGTAATATGAAGAAGGCGGGTAAAAAGGGACGGGGAAGTGGACGTGATCCTGATAGTTCAGGGCGCGGGTCAGGACGCGTAGAAACTGTGCCTGGTGCCAGAGCACAAGAAAGAAAGACATCCACCATACCTAGCTTCATGTCTCAGTTTACAGGGCGTCGCAGGACATCACTCTCGAGGTCAGACCACTGCGAACAGGTGGTCGGTTGGATTTCAGGTGATACTGCTTCCAGTCGGTTAAGCACCACCTTGTCTTCCACCAAGTCCACTCTCAGTAGCCAAGAGTCTGGTCAACATAATCCTCACCCTGATCATCCTTCCTCCCACCATAGAGGGTCTGGCCAAAGAAGTGATCCCACACTGGGATATAGTGAGGAGCTCGTCTCATCACCAATCCTTCATTTGAACCTCTCTCCAAGCACGCTTGCAGAGGAACATGACATCTTGTGCCCTGATTCACAACCTCTAGAGGGTACCCAATCACAAGAAGATGACAGAGGGGAACGGCATTTAAGGTCAAATGAAGTGGATGATGATGATGAGACACAGTTGCCATCAAATCAACCACTATTACTGTCTCAAGACCTTGATGAGGAGGATGATACACAGTTGTCAATGACTGAGTATGTGGTGGGATCAAGAAATGAGGAGGATGATCAGAGTGAGGAAGTGGAGGAGGACTTGGTGGACGATGAGGTGACTGACCCCACCTGGGAAGGTGGAGAGCCGAGCGATGACAGCAGTCCTGAGGGTGAGCCATCTGCAGCACCGCAACAGGCTGGAAGAGGCAGTGGTGTGGCTAAAGAAAGAAGGCGGACCGCACCAAACCGGCCCGCAAATGTTCCACGGAGCACCCCCTTGCGTAAATCTCCCTTGCCAAGGGCTAGGTGTTCCGCGGTATGGCGTTTTTTTAAGGAAAGTGCGGACGACAAAAGAATTGTAGTTTGCAACCTGTGCCACACCAGAATGAGCCGAGGCATGAACACTAGCAACCTCACCACCACCAGCATGATCCGACACATGGCATCCAAGCACCGTAATAAGTGGGAGGAACGCCCGGATCGCCAATCTGTGTCTGCAGGCCACACCACTGCCTCCTCTTCCCCTGTTTTCAGTGCCGGCCAATCGCCTGTCGAAGGAGCAGGCCCGCATACCTCCCGCCCTGCACCTGTACCATCTGAAGCACCATCAGCGACCACATCCACTTCCCTGTCCCAGCGCAGCGTCCAAATGTCGTTACCCCAGGCATTTGAGCGCAAGCGAAAATACCCAGCCACCCACCCACAGGCCATAGCACTAACCTCACACCTTTCCAAATTACTGGCCATCGAAATGCTGCCATTTAGGCTTGTGGACACTGAGTCCTTCCGCAGCCTGATGGCAGCAGCTGTCCCTCGGTACGCAGTCCCCAGCCGCCACTACTTTTCCCGGTGTGCCGTCCCCGCCTTACACCACCATGTGTCCCGTAACATCACCCGTGCCCTGACCAACGCAGTTACTGGGAAGGTCCACTTAACGACTGACACATGGACAAGTGCTTGTGGCCAGGGACGCTACATTTCCCTGACGGCACACTGGGTGAATGTCGTGGAGGCTGGGAGCGACTCGGACCCTGGGATGGCACAGGTGCTACCCACGCCGAGGATTGCAGGCCCTACCTCCATCAGGGTTTCCGCCAGCACCTACGTTATTGGCTCCTCCTCCTCCGTTTCCACCTCCGAATTCTCTGCGCGCAGCGCCACTCACCCATCAGCCGGTAGCTGGAAGCAGTGTAGCACTGCAGTGGGGAAGCGTCAACAGGCCGTGCTGAAGCTGATCTGCCTTGGGGACAAACAGCACACGGCCTCAGAGCTGTTGCAGGGGATTAGTCACCAGACCGAGCAGTGGCTCTCGCCACTCAACCTGCAACCAGGCATGGTTGTGTGTGATAATGGGCGTAACTTGGTGGCGGCTTTGGAGCTCGGCAAGCTCACACACGTACCATGCCTAGCGCATGTATTTAATTTAGTGGTTCAGCGATTTCTAAAAACCTACCCCAATTTGCATGATCTCTTGACCAAGGTGCGCCGCGTGTGTGCACATTTCCGTAAGTCATCAACAGCTTCAGCCGGCCTGTTGAAGCTGCAGCAGCGCTTACAATTGCCAGCTCACCGGCTGCTGTGTGACGTGAGCACGCGCTGGAACTCCACCTTCCACATGTTGGCCCGGCTTTGTGAGCAGCAGAGGGCAGTAGTGGAGTACTAGCTGTTACACGGTCGTCGCCTCTCCGTTCAACTTCCTCTAATCAGAAGTGAGGAGTGGGAATGGATGTCAGACCTCTGTGAGGTTTTACGCAATTTTGAGGAATCGACACAGATGGTGAGCGGCGATAACGCTATTATCAGTGTAACCATCCCACTTCTGTGTCTACTGAAACGCTCGCTGCTCACAATTAAAACCGACGCTTTGCATGTGGAAGAGGTGGAAATGCGGGAGGAAGAGCTTACACAAGGTGATAGCCAGAGCACCCTCACTTCGTCTTCTCAGCGACAATTGGAGGAGGCGGAGGAGGAGGAGGAGGAGGAGGAAGACACGGTTGCCTCCGCTACAGAGGGTAGCCATGGAACTTTAGTTCCATCTCTTCAGCGTGGGTGGGCAGAAGAGGAGGAAGAGGATGAGGAGATTGAGAGTCATCCTCCTGGTGAGGACAGCGAAATCTTGCCTGTTGGTACTCTGGCACACATGGCTGACTTTATGTTAGGCTGCCTTTCCCGTGACCCACGCGTTATACGCATTTTAGACAACACGGATTACTGGGTGTTCACCCTTCTGGACCCCCGCTACAAAGAGAATTTCTCATCTCTCATTCCTCCGGTGGAGAGGACAAGCAAAATGGTGCAATACCAGAAGGTTCTTGTTGAAAAATTGCTCCAAAATTTTCCATCTGACAACGCTGGCGGCAGAGTACGTGCTACCTTGGCCAACCGAGAAGGGGAGAAAAGGGGAGCACACAGCAGTTCCGACAAAGGCAGGGCAACACTCTCCAAGGCGTGGGACACCTTCATGACACCCCGCCAGCACCCTCACCCTGATGCGCAGCCTAGTGTCACAAGGAGGGAAAAGTTTTGGAAGATGGTGAAGGAGTACGCAGACCATGTCAGCGTCCTCAATGATCCCTCTGTGCCTTACAACTACTGGGTGTCCAAGCTGGACACGTGGTATGAACTGGCACTCTACGCCTTGGAGGTGCTGGCCTGCCCTGCCGCCAGCGTTCTGTCTGAGCGGGTATTCAGTGCTGCTGGTGGCATCATAACAGATAAGCGTATCCGCCTTTCCACCGAAAATGCTGATAGGTTGACACTTATAAAAATGAACAAGGCCTGGATTTCCCCTGACTTCTCCACTCCACTGGAGGAAAGCCCCGGGTGAACATAAAGTGACTTTATATATGTTATTTACAATGATGGGAATACTCTGTATTCCCATTCACCCCTTCCACCCAAAAAACGGGTATATGGTTGACTCTCTTCCATATACCCTGTGATATAATTTTTATATAGGGCCAGCTCACCAGCGGGCCCTGTGATATAATTTTTATATAGGAACAGCTCACCAGCGGGCCCTGTTTGACAACTTTTTGTATAGGTCAGCTCACCAGCGGGCCTTCTTATATAATGTTTTATTGGGTCAGCTCTCTAGCGGGCCCTCTCATATAATGTTTTATAGCGTCAGCTCACTAGCGGGCCTTCGCATATAATGTTTAGGATGGTCAGCTCCGCAGCAGACCCTCACCCATAATGTTTTAGATGGTCGGCTCAGCGCACGTTTCCCTCTTAATCATGGCCCCAGTTCAGAAAAATCGATGACATTTTTTGCAGAATTTGCCTCTGCGCACGTTTCCCTCTTAATCATGGCCCCAGTTCAGAAAAATCGAGGAAATTTTTTGCAGAATTTGCCTCTGCGCACGTTTCCCTCTTAATCATGGCCCCAGTTCAGAAAAATCGATGAAATTTTTGCAGAATTTGCAGATGATATACAAGTAAATATACAGCAAATACTGTTTGGTAACAATTTTTCGCCTAAAGTCGTTTTTATCTTCCTTTTTGTGTGTTTTACGGTCAGTCTGTAAAAATGGCGTACTACGGGCGAAACATCGTTCCAGCAGCGACGTTGGAGTCCAAGATGCATCCAGACATCCTCCCTATTATTTCTGTGGTGTTTCCATCATTTTCTGCCCTTTTCCTATGGACCAGGCACCCTCCCCTCGTCAGAGCAGGGGGTGCCTGGTGTAATGCTCGAGTCCTCCCATTGACTTCAATGGGGCTCGGGTGCTCGGCTGAGCACTCGAGCCTCCGGGGGTGCTCGGCCAGAGCACCCGAACACCCGAGCATTGGGGTGCTCGATCATCACTAGTTATAACTTATAGCATCATGATCTAGGTCATGTACCAATTTATCATATGGCGCCAGATACTTAATATGGATAGGATTTCTTACTTCCATCAGTAGGCTAATACTAATGTAAATGTGTTCCAGTTTCAGATTCATTTTGGCCTGTTTGATCCTCCCCAAGTCTTTAACCTGCAAAGAAACAAACAACTCACCCCCTGAATCGTCAATGGAAGTCAGGTATTGAGAATGATTCTCTGGCTCTGTTGGCTCAGAGGGTGATCTGTGAAGAGATATGGTTAAGACATCGCCTTCTAGCTTCACATTCTGAATCTGTTCTGGTAACTCCTTGATGGAGAGGTCACCTTCCATATTTTCAGCATTGGTATCAGGCATCTGTAAAACAGTGAGGTTAGGGTTCTGGCTGTTGACAAAATGGATTTCAATAGTATCCCTAGTTTCCTCAACCACATGATCATTTATATGGGGGTGTTGCAATGCCCGCTCATATCTGATTGGGGTTTTAACCTGTAACTAGATGACATTATTCACACAGTCTATGACGGGACTTAATCTTCGTAGCAGATTGGCACCTATAATTAACCTCTTGAAGGGAACTTCAACTACTATGACTTTATGTGTGAATAATTTATTACCAGTTTTAAATTTTAACCATGTGGTTCCCAATACGTTTAAGGGGTTACCTCCTACGCTTATCAGGGATCCATCAAATGCTTTCAACACTGGATTTACAGTAGCATCCTCCATAATTTGATAATAATGGGAGCTAGATAAGATGGTAGCTTGAGACCCGGTGTCCAGGACACTGAAAATAATTAGGTCATCAAACCCTTGCAATGTGACATCAATTTAATAGCTCCCTTCATATTCATGCATTTCACATAAATAATTGCGTTGTAAAATCATCTTAGAATCCCTCCACTGCCTGCAAGGGTTAATTCCTGAATTTACAGGAGCAGAATTGCTGATCACTTGGTCAGGTTGTACAGCAGCAGCATCCCCCTTCACTCCTCCTCCTTCTTCAACCTGTTCTGAAGAAGTTCAGGGAAAAGAAGTGACATCATCAGGGATGAACTTATGTGTACCTGGCTGTGGGTGAGATAGGAAGAAGTGTTAGAGTCAAACAAAGCATTTACATCCTGTAAAGAAAATGTATTCACATCACTGTTGGCTAAAACATGATCGGTTCTTGTAGGACTTAGCTAAAGCAAAACAATGGTATTCTTTTCCCCTAAGGCTTGCTTACCATTACCATGTTCTGTTACTGAGTGGCAGCCGCCACTCCTGGAGCTGTCCCCAAAAAAGTATTAGATCCCTGCTGTGTAGTAGAACTAGGACTTTGGTCTAGCTGTGCCACATTAGCCATAATTTTGGCCATCATGTCTGTTAGGTTGTTAACCTGGACCCTGAGACTTACCTGTTTCTGACCTCGGTTCCCAGAATCAGACTTACTGGTTTGCTGATTTTGCTAGGACTTGGACCCCTGATTATTAGAGTTTTTACCCTTTTGGAACCTCTTGGGAAACTTGGATTTATTTTGGCTTTTGTTGTATCCTGGGACTTTTGAAAAAAAGTTTCTTCCCATTTGAGTTATTAGACCCCTGGGAATTAACAGAGCCAGGCCCCTTCCGTCCTGGTGCCTGGTTATGAACCTGTGGAGATTTTAACACCTCTGCATAGGTTCTCTTGCCAGATTCAAATGGCAAGCTTTCCTCAACCAATGTTTCCGCTACACACTGGGGGGCAGGCTTCTTGTCCCTAGCTGTGGTATTCTCACTCTGCTGGGCATTATACAGCTTAATAGCTTGAGTGAGTAACCAATCTAGTGACAACATGGGTGAATAATCCCTAGCTAGATTAGTTTTCATATACCTAGGCAGAGCATTAAAGAATAGTTCCCTAAACTCATAAGATTGGAAATCTGCATCCTTATCTGCAAGGAAATATGCACATTTAAGCTCTGACAAGAATTGCCTGGGGTCCTGGTCTGGCCTACATTTTAATCCATATATTGCACTTTTAGCCTCATGGTGGGTTTTATAGGGCCCAAAAGCTAGGATTATTTCCTCAACAGTTTCTTCCCAGGTGGGGATATCTGAAAAAGTAACCCTCTGAAATATCAAAAATCCAAGGCACATAATACATTTTATGATGGTCAGAATGAAGGCCTAGAGATTCAAGTGTTTCAACATAACACACTAGATGGTTAACAACAGTCACTTTAGATTTTCTTTGAAAAACTGGCACAGTGTCCTTAATAAACCTTACTATTTTGGTTTTATCACCCAGTAAGGGTGACCTTTCCTCTTGTTCAAACTTAATCAGTGTGGGCATTGTCCTCCTGTTAGGTTTGAGCACTGGCTTCCTGTTAGAGGGTAATCTATTACCTATTAAGAGGTTTTGAGGTGCACGGTGTGTGAATTGCTCTGGGATGCTACCCTCATCCTCACTCCTCAGCATGAAGTGTGAATCATGAGGGTCAGCAGCCCCTCCCCCAGGCGAGTGATCCTGATGACTGACTTTCCTGTCAGGACCAATACCTTGTTCCTGCTCAGAATGAGGATTGTCAGGGAGACAGGCAGTAAAGGCCCGCATTCTATCTGACAATTCCTGAATCTGTTTGGACAAGATATCTAACATCCCTTGATCCATTGATGTATCCCCCTTAGGGGCACTATCAATGGACTGGTATACCAACACTTGCTCCTGAAGTTTGGCATTCTCATAAGCCCGCCTGTCTATATGGGATTGGAGTTGATCAACTTGTTCTTTCAAGTTGCGGTTCTCACATGTCAAATTAAACATATCAGCACTGAGGATAGAATGCTGTTCTTTTGCAGACCACACTTTCTCCAGAGTTTTTACCAATTTATGGTAGTCACACCTATCTTTCTCTAACTCAGAGATTCTGTCAATCTTAGCCTTCAGTGTTTGTTTTATTGGCTCCATCTTTTCTTGCTTAGCCTCTAATTTGTTTCTCTGGAAGGCTATACTATTTAACAATTCGGGCACGATAAATAAAATCTGTACATCCAACTCCTTTGGCTTGGTTTGTTCTATACATTTATTTAAAGCTCGATAATAGAAGCTATCAGGTTGCCAAATTTTATCAAATTGGGATGTATAGCTCTCAGCAGTGCTTCCAATGCTGCTGAACCAATTATGTTGAAGGTATCCAGAGGGTTAACCAATCAGATTGGCTATCTTCACATACATAGATAAATGACAATATTAAATAATTCTGAGAACTTTACACTGTATTAGGTATTGACACGCTACTTCACAGTAAAGAATTGATTAAAATAATCAATCCTGCATATTTGTGTAAAAATATATATAATTCATTAAATACAATATACTATATATAAAGTGTAAACAACAATGATATAAATGAGTGACCAGCAATTACAATAGATATACAGTAACTCTAACCACATTTATCACCATTAGGATTACCAGCAATTGAAGGGTTAACCACACATTGGTATCTTCAGAGGTATTAGATAACAATAATTGCACTCAGCAGCATAGAAAAGGATAAATGATCCTTACAATTAATAAAATACAGTTAGCAGCAGTGTATATGAATACCTTCTGCCCCAGAAACTGTATAAACTATGCTAATTGAGGTTTAAGGTATATTGTCAGGTGAGCAAACTTTAATATTAAGCCAGCTCCTCTGACAATTTCCTTATACCATATATAATAACAAATTTAGAGACTAACTGGAATAAAATCCCAGATTTAAATAACTATAATTTAATTATCTACTGATTTGAAATATTGCATATCTTCTGAATAACACCTATAAATTGCATTTAAAGGGATAGTAACCCCCCCAACAACTTGACGGCAAAATACAGCAATCATAGAAACATACTAAACGCACTTAGTCCCATCTCTCAAACCTTTATGGTTTGAGAGATATAAGGCAAGACAGACCTCCGCTCCCTCCCCCTTCTCATACGTCCGCTGTATAGCGGACGTCATGAGATCCGGCTTCCAGCACAAGTTGGCGGCTCTGCAGGAGTGCTGTCATCTAGATATCTCCGTATTATTACTTCATGGGTATGGTCTAAAACATGTGCCTGGCTTGCAAGCACATGTTGTAGACCATTCCTATGAAGTAATTATACAGAGATATCTAGATGTCAGAACTCCTGCAGAACCGCCGAAAGTCAGCCGACCGGATTCTGCCTCTGACAGCTTTACAGCTCATCAGGCAGAAGGGGAGGGACCGGAGGACTGTCTTGCCTTACATCTCTCAAACCATAAAGGTTTGAGAGATGGGACTAAGTGCATTCAGTATGTTTCTATGATTGCTGTATTTTGCCGTCAAGTTGTTGGGGGGGTTACTATCCCTTTAATATAGTCAATTACAGATTATACCAATAATATACTTAGAATTAATCCAGTAATACACATCTAGACAGTATACAAAACCTCATGTAATATATAACATAAACATGACTATAGCAAGATTATGTAAAACCTATAGGGTACTTCAAGAGTTAATCCACTTCTTAAGATAGGTTACCACACCCAAGATGGCAGCTTCTTTTGTCTAGTGAAAGTTTAAAATAAACTTTCACTATACAAAAGTTTTAGACTCAAAACACATACAAAGAAATCCAAGAAACACCTCAAAGTAAATAGACAAATAGCAGTTAAAGGGTTAATAAATGAATACAAAGAATTCCCCAGATCAAATATTAGTTATGATAACCTTACCAGAAACACAATATATTATTCTAGAAATACCAAGAATTATATTAACTAATATATATACCAAACTATTAAATCTATTTGCTATGAACTATTTTTACTCTTATTTGGCAAAATATGACAATTTACCAATAATAAATTAATTCTACTTAATTTCAGAATTTCTAGAGCTAATATAGCTTGTTATAATTGATCCCAAATGGTTGGCCAGTCCAATTAAGACAAATTATAAGAAAATTAGGTTTCTTCAAATATAGAAGAAATGTATATATAATTCTGAACTTTTGCAGAATTTCAATAAGGCAAAATATATAGTTACCAGTTCAATAAGTGTTTCTTTGCATCTCTCAGCTAGGTACACTTCCAGAACAGGAGCCACCAGGAAAGAAAAAGCCAGCCCAGACCAAAAGGAAAAGCCCCTTTTCTCTCTAAACTTGCATATTTATAATATGAAATTCCTCTTATCAAAATCTGCTCTGATTGGTTAAAGATCCATCTCATTATGCAGTGACATCAGAATAAAGTATGGAAAAATTCCAAAGCTTTAGTAATAACGCTATTTTGCCTGGAGATGTCGCTCTTACCCTACATTAAGATTTTACATATAACACATGAATCTGTGTTTTTTCCTCAGTTAGGGGGTTCACCGGGTCAACATATTTTTGTAAATATGTCATACTATCTATACTTTTCCATATGGGAGTATATCTTCCTTTGGACTTGGTGTCTGGCACCTAATGGTATATCTCCATAAATTACATTCTTATTTTCACCCCCTACCTTGAATCAAAGGGCCATTGTTTCAACATGAGATCATTCACACAAATCTTAAAACAGAATTTCAGAGAATTTGGTTTTAAAAGAAAAATTAACCATTTCCTCCCCATCATGGCAATGTATCACAGTACCCGTGTGTGGCTGGCGACATTTTGACATAAGATGTCTGATGCTTTCTTATTGGCTAGTGTGTTATGGCTCCACCCAGTGGTAGCCTTTAAGTACTGTGCTCTGTCACTCATACAGGGCCCTTTCGTGGTGTTCCTGTTGCTTTGTGCCTGCTGCCGTTATCGTGTGGTTTCCAGTGTATGACCCGGACTGCCTGAGTACTCTCTCTATGATCCTGTTCCTGCTCCATGTACCGACCCGGCCTGGCTGACGTTCCTGCTCCGTGTATCAACTTGGATTGGCTGAAGTTCCTGCTCTGTGTACCGACCCAGTCTGGCTGACGTTCGTGTTCCGTGCATTGACCGTAGTGGCTCCCGTTCCTGTTCTTGTGCTTCCAGTCCGGTGCACTACCGTGTCTGGTAGAGAGTATCCCCTGTGCTCTGCCTTGAGCGTACTGGCCCAGTTGGCTGCCTCGTGTACTGCATTACCATTCGGTGACTGTGACCCATTAGTGCCTTGCTGCCTCCTTACTCCATACCCAGGGTTTACACTCAGCTCGTTGCACTCTATACGCTTGGCTTGTTATCAGTTATCACTGGGGTTGGTCTCCCGGGCGCCTCAGTTAGTATCCGCTCCTGTTTTGTCGTTAAACAAGCCAAGCGCCCGTTACCAGGGCCTTCCGGTACTCACCCGGGTAGGAGCTTTACTATTGCCACTATATACGCTGGCTTGTCACTTCACCATTATTGAGGTTGGTCTCTTGGGAGCCTCAGTCGGCTCTGTCACCCGGCAGTTGCCAAGAAGCCTGGCGTTTTCAACATCTATTGTCCGGTACTGTTACCGTGGGTCGCAGTTTGTGTATCTATAGGGCGTTCCGTTGTTCCTCTGGTTGCAGTACTACTATAGTCCATGTTCCCTCCAGGGCCTCTCTCAACCTTTCTGGGCTAGTCACTGTTTTGGCACTTATCAGCATTTGAGTGCTTCTTGGGCCTCACTATTAGGGCCTCCCAGTCCCCTGGCCTAATAGCACAAACCATTTGTGTCTCACTGTATCACACGAACTGTTCCCGACCTGTGTCAGTATACATACTACTTGTGATATATGTATACTGGACCTGTGTGGGCTATTGTTATTTAGTAACCCGTCCTGTGTCAGTTCTGTTTGCACTACTACTGGACCCGCGAGGGTTACTTTATGTTGCTGATTAGTGATGAGCGAGCATGCTTGGCCGAAGTTCGGTTCGGCTCGAGCATCGCTCTGCTCGGCACATGGCGGTACTCGTACGAGTACCGCATGTGCTCGCCCGCCATGTTCGGGTCTCCTCCCCGCACATTTTGCGGCTGCTGCGCAGCCAATAAACGTGCGGGGAGGCTCTGACATCAGTGTAATGCCAGCAGCCATGTTGGCTGCTGGCATTACACTGATTGGCTGGCCAGAACCCGTGATCGGGTGCTGTATAGCACCTGACCAGCGAGTTCGGCTCAGTCTTAGCCAGGGAGAGATGAGGATAGGAAGGGAAAGTCAGTGTAGGGAGAAGAAAAGTGTTTTTGAACTCTTTAAAGACCCAAAAGTCCTATTTAGGACTGTTGTGTGTGGGGGCAGCAGTTATATTTTGTTTGGGGGGGTACAAATTTAAAAAATAAACGTCACATATTCCGTTCACTGTGCCTAGCCGCAGATTAGCAGCACATTCTGTTTAGTGTGCAAAGTTTAAAAAATAAACGTCACATATTCCGTTCACTGTGCCTAGCCGCAGATTAGCAGCACATTCTGTTTAGTGTGCAAAGTTGCAGATTAGCAGCACATTCTGTTTAGTGTGCAAAGTGTAAAAAATAAACGTCACATATTCCGTTCACTGTGCCTAGCCGCAGATAAGCAGCACATTCTGTTTAGTGTGCAAAGTTGCAGATTAGCAGCACATTCTGTTTAGTGTGCAAAGTTTAAAAAATAAACGTCACATATTCCGTTCACTGTGCCTAGCCGCAGATTAGCAGCACATTCTGTTTAGTGTGCAAAGTTGCAGATTAGCAGCACATTCTGTTTAGTGTGCAAAGTTTAAAAAATAAACGTCACATATTTCGTTCACTGTGCCTAGCCGCAGATTAGCAGCACATATTCCGTGCAATATGAAGAAGGCGGGTAAAAAGGGACGGGGAAGTGGACGTGATCCTGATAGTTCAGGGCGCGGGTCAGGACGCGTAGAAACTGTGCCTGGTGCCAGAGCACAAGAAAGAAAGACATCCACCATACCTAGCTTCATGTCTCAGTTTACAGGGCGTCGCAGGACATCACTCTCGAGGTCAGACCACTGCGAACAGGTGGTCGGTTGGATTTCAGTTGATACTGCTTCCAGTCGGTTAAGCACCACCCTGTCTTCCACCAAGTCCACTCTCAGTAGGCAAGAGTCTGGTCAACACAATCCTCACCCTGATCATCCTTCCTCCCACCATAGAGGGTCTGGCCAAAGAAGTGATCCCACACTGGGATATAGTGAGGAGCTCGTCTCATCACCAATCCTTCATTTGAACCTCTCTCCAAGCACGCTTGCAGAGGAACATGAGATCTTGTGCCCTGATTCACAACCTCTAGAGGGTACCCAATCACAAGAAGATGACAGAGGGGAACGGCATTTAAGGTCAAAGGAAGTGGATGATGATGATGAGACACAGTTGCCATCAAATCAACCACTATTACTGTCTCAAGACCTTGATGAGGAGGATGACTGATGACTATCAATGACTGAGTATGTGGTGGGATCAAGAAATGAAGAGGATGATCAGAGTGAGGAAGTGGAGGAGGACTTGGTGGACGATGAGGTCACTGACCCCACCTGGGAAGGTGGAGAGCCGAGCGATGACAGCAGTCCTGAGGGTGAGCCATCTGCAGCACCGCAACAGGCTGGAAGAGGCAGTGGTGTGGCTAAAGAAAGAAGGCGGACCGCACCAAACCGGCCCGCAAATGTTCCACGGAGCACCCCCTTGCGTAAATCTCCCTTGCCAAGGGCTAGGTGTTCCGCGGTATGGCGTTTTTTTAAGGAAAGTGCGGACGACAAAAGAATTGTAGTTTGCAACCTGTGCCACACCAGAATGAGCCGAGGCATGAACACTAGCAACCTCACCACCACCACCATGATCCGACACATGGCATCCAAGCACCGTAATAAGTGGGAGGAACGCCCGGATCGCTAATCTGTGTCTGCAGGCCACACCACTGCCTCCTCTTCCCCTGTTTTCGGTGCCGGCCAATCGCCTGTCGAAGGCGCAGGCCCGCATACCTCCTGCCCTGCACCTGTACCATCTGAAGCACCATCAGCGACCACATCCACTTCCCTGTCCCAGCGCAGCGTCCAAATGTCGTTACCCCAGGCATTTGAGCGCAAGAGAAAATACCCAGCCACCCACCCACAGGCCATAGCACTAACCTCACACCTTTCCAAATTACTGGCCATCGAAATGCTGCCATTTAGGCTTGTGGAGACTGAGTCCTTCCGCAGCCTGATGGCAGCAGCTGTCCCTCGGTATGCAGTCCCCAGCCGCCACTACTTTTCCCGGTGTGCTGTCCCCGCCTTACACCACCATGTGTCCCGTAACATCACCCGTGCCCTGACCAACGCAGTTACTGGGAAGGTCCACTTAACGACTGACACATGGACAAGTGCTTGTGGCCAGGGACGCTACATTTCCCTGACGGCACACTGGGTGAATGTCGTGGAGGCTGGGAGCGACTCGGACCCTGGGATGGCACAGGTGCTACCCACGCCGAGGATTGCGGGCCCTACCTCCATCAGGGTTTCCGCCAGTACCTACGTTATTGGCTCCTCCTCCTCCTCCTCCGTTTCCACCTCCGAATTCTCTGCGCGCAGCGCCACTCACCCATCAGCCGGTAGCTGGAAGCAGTGTAGCACTGCAGTGGGGAAGCGTCAACAGGCCGTGCTGAAGCTGATCTGCCTTGGCGACAAACAGCACACGGCCTCAGAGCTGTTGCAGGGGATTAGTCACCAGACCGAGCAGTGGCTCTCGCCACTCAACCTGCAACCAGGCATGGTTGTGTGTGATAATGGGCGTAACTTGGTGGCGGCTTTGGAGCTCGGCAAGCTCACACACGTACCATGCCTAGCGCATGTATTTAATTTAGTGGTTCAGCGATTTCTAAAAACCTACCCCAATTTGCATGATCTCTTGACCAAGGTGCGCCGCGTGTGTGCACATTTCCGTAAGTCATCAACAGCTTCAGCCGGCCTGTTGAAGCTGCAGCAGCACTTACAATTGCCAGCTCACCGGCTGCTGTGTGACGTGAGCACGCGCTGGAACTCCACCTTCCACATGTTGGCCCGGCTTTGTGAGCAGCAGAGGGCAGTAGTGGAGTACCAGCTGTTACACGGTCGTCGCCTCTCCGTTCAACTTCCTCTAATCAGAAGTGAGGAGTGGGAATGGATGTCAGACCTCTGTGAGGTTTTACGCAATTTTGAGGAATCGACACAGATGGTGAGCGGCGATAACGCTATTATCAGTGTAACCATCCCACTTCTGTGTCTACTGAAACGCTCGCTGCTCACAATTAAAACCGACGCTTTGCATGTGGAAGAGGTGGAAATGCGGGAGGAAGAGCTTACACAAGGTGATAGCCAGAGCACCCTCACTTCGTCTTCTCAGCGACAATTGGAGGAGGCGGAGGAGGAGGAGGAGGAGGAGGAAGACACGGTTGCCTCCGCTACAGAGGGTAGCCATGGAACTTTAGTTCCATCTCTTCAGCGTGGGTGGGCAGAAGAGGAGGAAGAGGATGAGGAGATTGAGAGTCATCCTCCTGGTGAGGACAGCGAAATCTTGCCTGTTGGTACTCTGGCACACATGGCTGACTTTATGTTAGGCTGCCTTTCCCGTGACCCACGCGTTATACGCATTTTAGACAACACGGATTACTGGGTGTTCACCCTTCTGGACCCCCGCTACAAAGAGAATTTCTCATCTCTCATTCCTCCGGTGGAGAGGACAAGCAAAATGGTGCAATACCAGAAGGTTCTTGTTGAAAAATTGCTCCAAAATTTTCCATCTGACAACGCTGGCGGCAGAGTACGTGCTACCTTGGCCAACCGAGAAGGGGAGAAAAGGGGAGCACACAGCAGTTCCGACAAAGGCAGGGCAACACTCTCCAAGGCGTGGGACACCTTCATGACACCCCGCCAGCACCCTCACCCTGATGCGCAGCCTAGTGTCACAAGGAGGGAAAAGTTTTGGAAGATGGTGAAGGAGTACGTAGCAGACCGTGTCAGCGTCCTCAATGATCCCTCTGTGCCTTACAACTACTGGGTGTCCAAGCTGGACACGTGGTATGAACTGGCACTCTACGCCTTGGAGGTGCTGGCCTGCCCTGCCGCCAGCGTTCTGTCTGAGCGGGTATTTAGTGCTGCTGGTGGCATCATAACAGATAAGCGTATCCGCCTTTCCACCGAAAATGCTGATAGGTTGACACTTATAAAAATGAACAAGGCCTGGATTTCCCCTGACTTCTCCACTCCACTGGAGGAAAGCCCCGGGGGAACATAAAGTCACTTTAGATATGATATTTACAATGATGGGAATACTCTGTATTCCCATTCACCCCTTCCACCCAAAAAACGGGTATATGGTTGACTCTTAATCTTCTCATCGTCCTCCTCCTCTTCCTTATGCCCTCTGATACAATTTTTATATAGGGCCAGCTCACCAGCGGGCCCTGTGATACAATTTTTATATAGGGCCAGCTCACCAGCGGGCCCTGTGATACAATTTTTATATAGGGCCAGCTCACCAGCGGGCCCTGTGATATAATTTTTATATAGGGCCAGCTCACCAGCGGGCCCTGTTTGACAATTTTTGTATAGGTCAGCTCACCAGCGGGCCTTATCATATAATGTTTTATTGGGTCAGCTCTCTAGCGGGCCCTCTCATATAATGTTTTATTGGGTCAGCTCTCTAGCGGGCCCTCTCATATAATGTTTTATAGCGTCAGCTCACTAGCGGGCCTTCGCATATAATGTTTAGGATGGTCAGCTCCACAGCAGACCCTCACCCATAATGTTTTAGAGGGTCACCAGCAGGCCATTAATCCTAATTTTTCAAGGGTGTGTATGATGCCCTCCTTTATGTGTAATAAAGGGTGTATTGGAGTGACATTGCAGTCTAATTTTTGGCAGCCCTTTCACTTAGTGCATAGGCTTTATGAGTGTTCGACCACTACCTGAACTATTGTACCACAATGTGAATGAGGCCCTCCATTTTGTGATATACAGGTTGTATCGGAGTACCTCAGGTCCTCTCATTGAATTAAATAGGGCTGGGGTGTTCGACAGAGCAGAAGGTAGTTCTTGGCTTCATCCACTAAGTCACTTCGTCACTTTTACTGAATGGATCAGACCCCACTGTTACGACTATACATTTTGGACTTAACAAGGGCAAACGGACATGTTGTAAAACCTGTGGTAGCTGCGGCCTCCGTTCCTGAATGCTGTACCTTACCCGGGCCATAACCACGTTGAACACCTGCTTTACACTGCGCACGTTTCCCTCTTAATCATGGCCCCAGTTCCGAAAAATCAATGAAATTTTTTGCAGAATTTGCAGATGATATACAAGTAAATATACAGCAAATACTGTTTGGTAACAATTTTTTGCCTAAAATCATTTTTATCTTCCTTTTTGTGTGTTTTACGGTCAGTCTGTACAAATGGCGTACTACGGGCGAAACATCGTTCCCAGCAGCGACGTTGGAGTCCAAGATGCATCCAGACATCCTCCCTATGCTGTCCCTGAACCATTTCTGTGGTGTTTCCATCATTTTCTGCCCTTTTCCTATGGACCAGGCACCCTCCCCTCATCAGAGCAGGGGGTGCCTGGTGTAATGCTCGAGTCCTCCCATTGACTTCAAAGGGGCTCGGATGCTCGGCCGAGCACTCGAGCCTCCGGGGGCGCTCGGTCAGAGCACCCGAACACCCGAGCATTGGGGTGCTCGATCATCACTATTGCTGATTCAATAAAACTGTGTTTTACCAAATTGCCTGTCTCTGAGTGTACTGAAAACCATTACACAATGTCTCTGACACCCTGCTCTGCTCCACCCCTCCCCCTTCCCCTTGTGCATTTGCTGGACATTACACAACTACACTGATGCAGCTGTATGATGCCATGCCTAAGCCCAGTCAGCTGTCTGTCACTGTCACCTAAGATATTTATTTTTTTATTCTTTTTTATTTATTTATTTTTTATTTATTTTTTTTTTTAAGTTGTCCACCCTGTTGTCTTATCATAGTCTGTCCAAAAAAATTATAACTGAAAAACTAAATCAACAACGTCTTTCCCCAGACTTCCACACCCAGCACAGAGATAATAACAGCAAGATCAGAAAGCAAATAGGTCCCTAGCTGCCTGTGTCTTGCCAGTCAGTCACATGGAATTTTGGCATATTTGGGGGTCAACCTCCTTCCTCCCCTCTTTTCAACTAGAATGCCCCCAGACTCCCCAATACAGAGAACAAATGTCCTACCTAAACATGGGCGGATTGTCCTATTGGGGGATCGGGCTTCCCCCGGTGGGCCGCTATATCAGCTTACTTTTAAGTCGCGAGCCACTTTGTCTTGAGTGCAGACTCTCTCTCTCCCCCTCCGGTGCGCACTGAAGGAATTGCAAATAAATTACAAGTGCCGTACAGCGCTGGCCATCTCTCTCCCCCTCCGCTTCACTTTGTCTTGAGTGCAGAATGAAAGGAAGTTAGTGGAGAAGAGAGATGGCCAGCTCTGTACAGCACTTGTAATTTATTTGCAATTCCTTCAGTGCGCACCGGAGGGGGAGAGAGAGAGATTCTGCACTCAAGACAAAGTGGATCGGAGGGGGAGAGAAACGGGCAGCGTTAGTTGTCTTGCAGTTCTTTCAGTGCGCACCGGAGGGGGGGGAGCCCGGGGTGGTATTCCCCTACAATCCGCCCCTGTACCTAAATGACTTCCTAAACTAATTTGCCTTTATTTGCCTATCTCCTCTAGCTCAAAAACATGCTGCTCTCTCCTCTCATAAACACAGAATGGCTGCGGTGAGAGCCTGACAGTCTTTTATATGGTTGTAGAAAACTTTTATATGGTGTAGAAACATTTTTCTTCCCATTGATTTCAAAGGACGAAAAAGATGTGAAAAAGTGGAAAAAATTCACTTTTTGCGGGAAATTTTTCACCAAGCACAAAGTGCCATTATTTGCTGATTTCAGTTTGAGGCGAAAATTTTCGCTCATCCCTATTCAGCAGTTTCAGACATCTAGGTGTGTAGTATGTCCTGAATAGTAAAAAAAAGAAAGAGGACTTGCTGTTCACCAGGTCTTCAACAAAATCAGGAGTTTAAACTCTGAAATCGTAAATGGGCTATCAGACCAATGCATCTGCAACCCATGATGGAGCCTCAAGTAGGAGTAAAAGAGCCGATTAGGAAGTTTGAATTCAACATGGAGTTGCTCAAAGGTCTTGAGGACCTGGTCCTCATACAGTTGGCCTGAAGTAAAGAAGCCGTGCAAGGGGCAAAGTATTACCAAAATCTAAACCAGCTAAATGGGGTAGAGCCCCATTATTCCATTATGTCTGGATCTAAGTATTCATAACTGGAAATGCATTTTATATCATTCCAAGCTCTGTGCAAAGTCCGGATAGGTAGAGTCTCCGTCCCAATGATCTCAAGGCTCACCAGTAGGTGGAATAGCAGGGAGCCACAATGAAGATTTTCCTTCTTTAGTCTTACAAAAGCATAAGTAGAATCTGGGTTGGGAACAGCCAGTGTAAATTGTCTCTGTGCCACTAAAAAATAGCAACAAAAATCAGTCTCTGCAGAGTTGACAGACTAATTTGGGGCCATCCACCCTGCCACAGAAATGCAGTAAGTATCTTGTTCAAGTCCGCAGTTGGGGGGCTGGCGATATACATCGGGGAGCACTAAAGTACGTAAAGAGGTTTGGGGAGAAATATAATTTTGATTAGATTGGATCGCCCTATGAGGATGAGGGGGAGGCAGTGCCATAGCATTGTTTTTTCTCAGAACATAGTAATGATTGATAGAACGTTATCATTCAAAAAGTGATCCAGAGTTTTGGTGACATGGATCTCCAAGTACCTACAGCTGAACATCATCTCCAAGCTGTCTGTTTTCTATTTTTAATTATTTTGCTGCCACAGACCTATCCAATGATTGAATACCTCTTTGGTGGTGAAAGGGTTCATCATTTCAGTGGCAAAGAGGAATCCAAAGTATTGGATAGATCAGTGTCACTGAAAAGATTAACCATATCATTGCCCTTTCACTGCCACAGACCTATCCAATATATTGGATACCTCTTTGCCACTGAAAGGACAGTGAAAAGGTTAACCCCTTCACTGCTACAGACCTATCCAATGCATTGGATACGTCTTTAGCATTTAAAGGCCAGTGAAAGAGTTAACCCCTTCAGACCCACAGACCTATACAATGCATCTATAATGCATTACATACCTCTTTTCCACTGAAATGGTTAACCCTTTCATTGGCAAAGGGGTCCTGAAATTATAGGTAACTTCTTTAACCCATCCAGTGGTAGAGACATAGCAAAAACATTGCAATGTATTACATACCTCTTCACCTGACTGATTGCTTCTGGCCCCCCTTCATCTGATAGACTGCCTCATCGCCTAACCCTGCACTTTTCCTTCTTGCCTCCCCTGTCTGTGTTGTCATTATGGTAAGATTGCTCAGCCATGCTCCTCAGTTTTTTCTGCAGTAATTATATCAGTTGTAGAATTTCACTAATGCCTGCCTCTAAAGGGTTAACTAGCATGGTTGCCTCCTCAAACAGTTTCAGCAGGTCACATACATAACACATTAGTTTGCATTGTGTACTCGCAAATGGCCTTTTTCTGCTCATACAAATGCTCTAGCATGTATAGTGTGGAATTCCAGTTGTGATTGGGCAGGTTGTTACGCACTTGTATGGAATGTATTGCGTTGTGTGCACTGTAGGAGAGGCTAAAATGGGCACAGATTTTGAGGGTGATATTCATCATCTCTGTGAGGGATTCTTGGCAGAATCTGGTCTCAACTAAATTTAGCAAATGGGCAAAACAGGGTACATGCACCAAATCACCCATTCTCATAGCAGCGATTATGTTGGAGTAGTGGTGTATTTAGGTTTTGTGCTGCCCTAGGCCTGACTAAACTCACCCCCTAATATTTATTTGCCCCACCCCTTCCTGTCCAGGCCACACCTTTTCCTGTTTAGGATCCACCCATTCATCTTTTTGTTCCCCCCATTCCTCTTTAGGCTGCACCTTTTCCTCTTTGAGCCCCCACCAAAACAACTGAGTGTGCACATCATTCCGATTAACACCAACAGAGCAAAGGTCCATATTTATAATAGTGAGCTGGAGTTATTCTGCTGGAAACAAATACAAATTCTGTTATATCAAATTGGGCTTTAAAACCATTGAATGCTAGAGAGGATTCCAATGCATTGCAAGGGCACCAAAGAGAAAGGCAGCAGGTTGGACAGTGTAAAGAACTAGAAAGTACACTATAGGAATGCAATACAAAAACAATTGACAGCAGACAGGGTTGTAATAAGACGGAGCGTACACCAATAGCCCAAGTAAAGTGCAGTAAGGAATATATATATATATATATATATATATATATATATATTCCGCAGAGCAGCAGAATACTAAGGGGGCATGTATTGGGGCAGCACATTCAAAAACAGCAAGAAGTCACAGAGAATAAAGGAGAGTGGTGACTGTACCATACCAGTATCCAGGGGCAATAGGTAGGTGACACTTATTAGGTGTTAGCATAATGACTCTTGGACTCACCAGGGTTTGCTCATATTTCAGAGCCCACTGCTCTATCCCATTCCTGGACATATCTCTAGAGCCGGATTAAGACTCCTTAGGGACTAGGCAGGATCCTCAAACTGGGCCCCCACCTCTCTCTGTTTATTTGGATGAAAGAGATGTCACCAAAGCATTGCAAAGCAATGCATTTGGCACTTCTCTGGCACACAGGCGGTTAAATATATATTATAACTGTACAACAGTGCTTATAATTGAAAAAGTGCTGCTACGGAAGTGTTTCCACAGAGCCTACAACTGAGATGGGTCTGCAGTGTGTGTATGTGTGTCCTATAAGTCATCCTATATAATAATTTGCTAAAACGTGTGTAACGCTGAGTCATGCACAGTAGACACTGCTGCGCGTGCTGCAGTCATGCGCAGTAGAGACTGCCAGCAGCGCGGCTGCGGACCGGGCAGTCTCTACTGTGCATGACTGCCCCGCGACCGGGTGGCGGTGGCACTGTGGCCTGTCTAACGGGCTCTTCAACTAGTATTTTCATAATAAATTAGTGGGCTGGTGCCAATACATTACACAGCCCACTATTTGTATTATGGAAACATGCACTCACATATACAGTACATACTGAAAGAGTGAATGGGGACTGAAAAAGAGAGGATGTTTTGGGGCGGATGGGGCTGAGACTGGAAGACTGGATTGAGAAGATTAAATGCTGAAAGAAAGGAAGGGCGTCTAAAAATATGGAATAGGCTGATATACAGGATGAGAAGATAGGGATAAATGATGGGGTGTCTGAGAAAGGATGCAGTGGCAGAGAAAAGAGAAAAAATAAATGAAGTAATATATCCTGGGCTTCCTCTCTAACACTGGCTACCTACGCAATGTTTACAGTACAATTTTGTGGCCACAGGCACTCAAAGGGTTACACAATTACAGCACAAAGGCATGCAATTAAGTTAGCTCCTGGGCCCTTACAGTGTGCGCCACAACCTCTGCCAAATTCCACTGAGACAAGTCCAGAAGACTAGGCGGCAGATCTTCAAACTCACAGCTCTGCCACTCAGCCTGCCTCACCACCGCGTGACTAACGCATCCATCCCTACCTCCCATATGTGCGCATACTCCAGGATCTGCGCACTTGCACTAAGAGGTGCACTTTGTTAAATAGGGGCATAATGTTTAAATGCACTTATGGAGCAAGTGCAGGCGGCTTTTTATGCGACACCCTGTAAATTGCCGCCCTAGGCCTAGGTGTAGTCGACCTAGGCCAAGATACAGCACTGGTTGGAGTCATTAGCAGCAAACACAAAACCTACCTCACAATTAAAAAAAAATAGGCTTGAATATACCTGAGTGGCTCATGAAGGTCAGTTGTCTTCATCATATTGTAAACAAACAATGAACTACAACAGAGCTTAAATTAAAACAATTTTGAATAGGTAAATCCTATAATAGTATTTATGATATACAAATTAACTATCATTTATTCCTAGTGTTTATGCATACTAGATTTCCCTAGCATCCAAGAGGTTAAGATATTTTTTCAATGAAAAGTTCTATTTTTATTCACACTAAAATTAAATCCCAAAACTTCTAATTTAATTACAAGACAAGCCTAATTTTATCAGAAACTCATCGGAGAGTGTGAAGCATTCATATTGTAGGCTATCTTTTATGGCACATTCCACACAGTGTCATGGGAATCTTTTCATTTACTATAGCTGCTTACAAATTATTGTCCCCATCACAGGTCCTCTCGGTGGAGGTTGTTATTATCCTGTTTCATAAACTAACAAAATATAGATCTAACAAATTTGATTCCACCAATAAATATAAGGCAACATTTCCCATTAAAACAATATTACAGTATTCTTCAGATTCAGGTACAGTGATAACAGCATATATCATGAAAGTGGAACTATACCTATAGGAATAAGGGTTAGTCATTTGTTTATAAGCTTCTTCAATAGCTGCACAAACCCATCTGGCAGTTGTGGGCTCAGAAGGCTCTGTTTTCTGTAGATAGATCTAGGCAGAACATTTTATGTCTATGGTAGGTAACCCTCACTTTACGGGTGAGAGAATAAAACTGGAAAACATATCTCTTGATCCCTATGGTGAGTAGACACTACTTTCAGAAGAAATTCTGGTGAAAGCAGTACAGCTGAAGCTGGCCAATGTCAAGACAATCAAAAAAATAGTTTTATGGACACCATTTTCAATGGAAAAGATCCCAAAGGTTTACCTGGAGATGCCATTAATGATTTCAGGACTATTTTCAGGTACCAAGGAGGAAAGAATGCGATACCTTGGGATGCATACAAATAAGAAACTTGATAAATGTTTAAACCAAATGATGGTGTGGTAAGGAGCACCTTGAAAAACTCCCTAAGATAGCACTTCAACTTTAAAGATAGGGTTTAAGAACATTCTTCAGAAATACATTTTGGGAGTGTAGCAGCTAAAGGAGATAAAGGATGCTTGTGGTGATCCCAGTATCATAAGGAAAACTTTTTCTAGGTACAGTTTTAAATCCCTGTGTGTACTCTCTCAGCAAAACAGGAGGATTATGTTAATTCCTACAGAGTCGAATCCTTGCTTTGCCAACAGCTGGGCATCAGAAACCACACTGCCAGTTTCTGATTGACTTTTTGATGGTATTGGCCCTTGCTTCCGCAGACACTTTGTTTTGGGAAACACAATCAGATCTCTCACTGCTAGGGACTTTAAAAGGATAAACCAAGCTATCCTAGGCTAGTAAAGAGCAAACATTGTTACTGTAGCCTTGTCTTGCATCACTGAGAGAAGAATATGTGTGCAAGAGGAAAGAAAAACTCACAGAGGTAACACACCATAAATATACATATATAATATAAAAAAAGAAAAAAAATCCTGAGATAATCCATACAGTTTTCCCTGAAATTACGAAACATAAAGTATACATTATACTTATGTGTTAATTTATTTCAAACCAATGTTGTCAATGTATTACCATAAAATAGCTTTCTCAAGACTTAATTGTATTAGTTATATGATATTTATATGTGTTGGATAGGACTCACTTGAAATGGGCTACTTTGGCGAGATAAGTAAGCTTAAACATACTTTGGACAAATTATGCAACAAAACCTTCAATGGTTTGAAATAAATTAACACATAGGTACAATATATAGTTTACTCAAGGTTCATAATTTCAGGTTAGTCTGTACAGATTAGGGCAGGATTGTTTTTTCTTTTGAGAGAAGGATATGGTGCCTTTGGAGTTTTCCCTGGTCACCATTAAATCTATGTGGGGAAGCCTACATCTGACTACAGTGGAAGAGAAAACCTCTTGGTTGAGGGATCAATTGTCTTGTTAAACAAATTGTCTGTGCAGATGATCTGTCCAGATATTGTCTTTCCCTTTTATATGCACTGTCAATAGGTTTAGGAGATTGCTGTTGGCTCACTGGAGAATCAGAGAAGAAAGGCTCGGGGCTTCTCGTGCCCCCTTGCTTTCCTAGGTGAGTCACTGTTGAGACATTGTCTGAATGAACCTTGACTGCATGTTCTCAACTCAATGGTGAAGCTACCTTGAGGGACCTCCAGGCTCCCAAGAGCTCTAAATGATTTGAGTGGAGTTTTCTTTCTGCCTGGTATCATATCCCCTGAAATGATTAGTTCTGGAGGGTAGTTCCCATCCATAATTGCTTGCTTCTGTTGTTAGAATGGTCCACCAAGGACAAACCCAACGAAGACCTTTTTACAGATTCTATCCGTCTAGAAGGAAGGGACAAAAAACTAAGTTTGTAACCATCTTGAATGATTCCTAAACCCCAGAACTGTATAGTAATTCTTCTTCATTTAAGAAGGAAACAACGCAATCTGTCCCAAAGATGACCCTGGCACCTGACATCAGAACTGAGATTTACTGTGGGTCTTCCATTTGATTATCTTGATTCCTTAACATAATAAGGTTTGTTTGCAGGCTTCTTCCCTCTGGCTGAAGTTAAGAAAAGTATTCTCTGATAGGATAAAGCAGAGCATCCACCTACTTACTAAACAGAAATCTATCTTCAAAGTGCAAGGAGCAGAGCTTACTTTTAGAAGAAAATCAATTATCCAATGACACAACCACAAGGCTCTGCAGCCTGCTGTAGCAAAAACAGTAGATTCTGCAAATTCTGATGTTCTCCGTAGATGCATCATAGATAAAATCAGCTGCTAAACTCAGAACAGCCATAGATCTCAATAAATCTTCCTGAAAACACAAGCCTCACTAGGCAATAAGAGGAACTCTGGCCATTAAGAAATAACATGGAGGAAGGAACTTGAAATCTACTAATACCCTTCTGAGACTGCCCACAAATCCCACTCATCTGCCACAGAAATGGCCCATATTCAGTGGAAAGGATGGAGATGACCTCCTATTGTTTGTGACAAACTAGAAGTATGAGAATCGTGCAGAAGTAAGCTTGTCAGATTTAAGCTTCTGTATGGGCTTCTGTCTTACATAAACCTGCTTGGATTTTGAAATGAGACATGCTTGAGTCATGAAGTGAAGTGGAGCACTGGGTGTGTACACATATGGGCAGGGTAATGAAAGCCGCAGGCCTTTCAAGGAAAAAGTATCATTTACACTTAAAGGGATAGTAAGGTTTCATAATAAAAGCAGCTCTAATTAATCATAATAGTATTTGGACTTTGGAGAGTGTTATTTCAATACTGTCAGAGTTATAGTTCAAGAGTAATTCAATGACAAAGTGTCCCCCTCCTGCTCCTTTTACTGATGTAACACTGCTCAGCCAGATCAGAAGGGAGGTGCCCAGGTAGACTGCAGAGATGGACCATCTTCAATTAAGATAAGGGAAAAAAGCTGAAAAGCTTGTCAGGGGGGGCAGGGCTTTCATTGTTCTGATAGGAATAATATTGTCCCTTGCTTTTATCTGTCTGGTCTATGGACTGCATTCCATATCTGAGAAGAGATTGCTTACACTAGGTAAAAGGGGCTGGAGTGGGAAACTTTGCTTGTGAATATCTCTCAAACCATAAAGGTTTGAGAGATAAGACTTACATCTTTCTTTCTGTTTTTTTTAATGGCTACAAAATAAAATAAAGATAAAACAAAGTATTACTATTCCTTTAACCTGAGGCAACAAAGCACTTTTGCCTCCAAATCAGTGCCAAACAGCTATTTGCCCACAAAAAGGAGAGACACCAAAGATTTCTTGGAAGACTTGTCAGCTGACCAAATCTGAAGCCATAAGATGCGATTCTTAGCCACAGAGAAAGCGGAGAACTTTTCAGTAAATTTAGCGACATCAATTGCTGTTTTAGTAAGATAAGCATTTGATTCAAGGATCCTGGATATAAGGGCTACCATATCCTGCTTAGATGCTTCCCTGTGCACAGCAACCAAAAATTAGATCCTCACAGTTTTTGCATTACATACCTCTTTGTAACTCAAAGGGTTAAGCATACACTAAGAAGGCTTTTTATAAATCTCCCCCATAGAGACCTTTGTATAAAATCAAACTGTAGACAAAGAAGCCTTCCCATTGATCTTTATCCCCCTTGAATGCTAAATCTGTCTCTAACGCGTTGCCTTATTTATACCAAATGGAATTATGGGAATGTTTATTTCTCCCCTATGCTGTAGTTTATTTGACCAATTATTGTCCCAGTTCATATAGAAGGCTCATAAGGGGAGATGTCTAAAACTGGAATACTGAATGAATGAATGAATGAATGAGTGAATGAATGAATGTGTTTATTTAAATAGTACCACAAGTGTACACAGCTATTTACAGTTTAACCCCTCAATGACCAGCAGTCTGGGGAAGTGACCTTCCTTAAGGATCACTTTGATCATTGTCAGCGAACCGGCACACGTGGCTGATGATGTGTACTGGTGTGCTGAATGGGGGTCTGAGAGAGAAAAAGTATGTGATGTACCAAGACCATCAAGGTCCTTAAGGGGAAGAAAAAATGGTGGCGTTCCTGGCATGTCACTGGTCATTAAGAGATTAAAGGTTTGGACAATACAGGGATACAAGTGCTTTGCAAAGTGAAACACTGGGAGTGGAGTCCCTTCTGGCAAGCTTCCAAACTAAAGTGGTAATGGGAGATATACAGACTACATGTGAATAATAGGGATGAGCGAGCACCCCGATGCTCGGGTGCTCGGGTGCTCTGACCGAGCACCCCCTGATGCTCGAGTGCTCGGCCGAGCACCCGAGCCCCATTCAAATGAATGGGAGCACTCGAGCATTAAACCAGGCACCCCCTGCTCTGATGAGCGGAGGGTGCCTGGTCAATGTCCCCCTTCATCTCCGCTATGCCCCTCTTCCACAATGTCCCCCTTCATCTCCTATGCCATAGCGGAGATGAAGGGGGACATTGTGGAAGAGGGGCATAGCGGAGATGAAGGGGGACATTGTGGAAGAGGGGCATAGAGTCTATGCCCCTCTTCCACAATGTCCCCCTTCATCTCCGCTATGCCCCTCTTCCACAATGTCCCCCTTCATCTCCTCTATGGCATAGGAGATGAAGGGGGACATTGTGGAAGAGGGGCATAGCGGAGATGAAGGGGCACATTGTGGAAGACGGGCATAGCGGAGATGAAGGGGGACATTGTGGAAGAGGGGCATAGAGTCTATGCCCCTCTTCCACAATGTCCCCCTTCATCTCCGCAATGCCCCCTTCATCTCCGCAATGCCCCCGTACCTCCATTCCCTGGTGGTCCAGCGGAGCGTCTTCGGATCTGTGCCTCTTCCGGCACAGATCCTCTTCACCCGAACATGTCGGGCGAGCACATGGCGGTACTCGTACGAGTACCGCCATGTGCCGAGCAGAGCGATGCTCGAGCCGATCCGAGCATCGGCCGAGCACGCTCGCTCAACACTAGTGAATAACAAAAAGTGTCTGTACAATGGTCTCAAAACGATATAAAGATATGTTTAAGCATTTAGGGCTGGATGTTCAAAAGAAAAGCGGAGGTGTCCTGGAAGAAACTATTTGCACTGTTGGGGAGAACTAAAAATTCCAGTTGATTTAAATGCTTCACTATGCATTGGAGATCTCTCTAGCATTCAAGGGGTTAAATTCACAATTTAAATAAATGAACATTTTTATTTCTCCCCATAATGCATGTGGTTTGCCCCAGAACTCTTCCATTTTTCTTTTGAACATATGGCCGTAATTAGTGTGATATATATATATAATATATATATATATATATATATATATATATAGTGTAAGTTAGTAAAAAATAATAACAAGGAGTAGAGCACTCAATAGGATTAAGCCTTAATAAACTGTATCTCTTTTGATAAATCCTGTTGAGTGCTCTTCCCCTTGTTATTATTTTTTACTAACTTATACTTTATCTTTATTTATTTATTTAGTTTTTTTAAGTAAGGAGTGCCCTACTAGATATATATTTATGTATTGCTCCAGCCAGTCGATATTTTGAAAAGTAGACTAGGTTTATTCTTGCCCAAATGAGAACTACGGGGTAGATGTATAAAACTGGAGTTATAAAGAAAGTGTCTGTAAAATAAAGCGACACAAATATATGTATACACATCTAGCAACAGCTTCACTAAGCGCTAACTTCGGTTAGTTAATTTTTTTGAAAAGTGGAGTAGAAATGGTCTTGGCCAAATAAGAATTGTGTACCATTGTATTTATAAAGAAATTCACTAATTGCTCCAAAAGTAAAGGCAGTTTTAGTGAATAAATCATAATGCCAGGTATAACCTGCCCTTATTGGAAGTATATAATACCCCTATGTGTGCAAAAATATATTTGCAGGAGCGAATTTTCGCAGAATATTCTCAGATAGACACATTTATAAACGTGACTTTACTTCTTTATAAATATAACTAGGCATCGTGAATTTTAGCAACAATTCTTAAGTATACATTAAAAAGGCTTTTTATCATCCCCACTATGTCACAACATATGTATAAAGAAATTCTCTAACTGATCCAAAATAGTCAGTTTTAGATATTATCTTAACTCCAAGTATCACCTGTTCTTAATGGAAGTATATAATGATAGTTATGAATGAGAAAAAAATTACCATTAGTAAGTTTCTCCAGATTTCTTAGAATAGTCTCAGAAAATTCTCAGATAGACATATTTATAAACTTGACTTTATTTCTTTATGAATATGGCCTTCTGTGAAATTTGCATAGACTAACAGGGCTAAAAAGCCCCATAGTCTGTATATTAGCCAATAGGCTATGAACTGTCTTTTGACGACACCCATGGCCTTTATCTTATGGGTTATTTGCATTGTTCATTTATTCTTCTAAGCTTTGAAGTTTTCTCAACTAGCTCTATGACAAACATGACCTGAATAAAGAAAGTCTTTTTGATAACATAGCTCCCTTTAGGTAACGTGTTAATATCTTAATTGGCTTTATTTTACATGTTTTTTTTTTTCCAGTGGTAAAGAAACTAGCAGAATACCAATGCTTTCCTGTAGGTTAAATAGTACCCCAGGGTTCGCAAAACCTTTTTCTATCATTAAAAATGATTTCAAAACAGAGCAGGCCAGAGGATTGCAATTTTGACATCTTTTTTTTAGCCATTATTATCTATGATGTTATGTTGTACTCAATTAATGTAAAAATATCTTATTGTGAATACATTTTGGAGATTGCGTATTGCCTCAAGAGAAAAGTGCTCAGACTTATCCACTCATCAATTATCACATTAGATAATTTATGACAGTATATTATCACTTTTGTCAGTTTTAAAGTCTGGTTAACATTTTCCGAGAAGGAACCTAGCAGCACTCTGTACAGTGAGTTGTATATTGTTATCTGTCATTGAAATGACTTATTCTACAGCCAACTTTCACAGTGGTCTGCTTGTAGGTAACTATGAATCTCCAGTGCAAAGTTGTATGTGCACAAAGGCAAAGTGAAGCAATTCTGAAGCAATCAAACTATGCAAAAGGAACAGCTATAGATGCCCATTGATTTAAATTGGATTTTCAATCCTTTGAGTGCTAGACACCTCCTGGGTATTAATGCAAAATGTGATGGAAACCTCTCTAGCATTCAGTTGATCTCCTTTTAAATTGATGAAAATTTAGGAAACTTGTAGTAGTAAATCAGCCAATGTGCAGGTGGTTTGTCCCAGAATGGTCCACTTTTGCCTTTTTCTCCATGGATACTTGATATATATTCAACACAATTGATCATATGTATAAAGAACAAGGGGCAGTTCTGGAGGACAGCATCTATACCATGGGGAACAATTTAAAATGGCCATTGATCTAAACTGGTCTTTCAATTGCTTTCATGCTAGGACATAGCAAAATATGCATTGGTGGCCTCTCTAGAATTCAGTGGACTGAACTCCCCATTTAAATGAATGAATTTCTATTCCGTATGTGCAGTTGCTTTGCAACAGGATTACTTCTCTTTTTTTATACATATGCCCCTTGTTTTGCCATTCATAAAGTTATTATCATAAACAAAACTCTATATAAATTGTGGAATACATAAATGTGATTCCATTATAAAACAGGTGAAGGAATTGAGTTTTGTGTTCTTTTCTTTCCTAATTTCTAGGTATTGAACGATTTATACCAAAACAAATTTTCTTTACACCATAGTGCTAAGAGAAGGGCAGTACAAGAGTGTTTGCAGTTTTTGAGGAGTATAGTTCCTCTTACATTTTACTGCTCACATTAAAGTCTTAACACTAGGGAAGTTGTGAGTGCCTATATGTACTAAAGTAGTATATCACAAATGTAGGTGCAAGAGTTTTATGCTAATATATAAGTGAAGAAAATTAACTGCACTGGTGGATTCACACATTCAGCAAAGTGGCTACATATCAGAATGCTCACAAAGATCTATTTCATTCTAACTGTGTAAATAAATAGGGATGGGTGAAAAGTCAGGGAAATTTCCCGCTGGAGGCTTCATGAAAAAACATTGATTTTCTGCTTTTTTTTAGAGAGTTTTTGCCCATTGAAAATGCATAAAATGTTTTCCTTTTTGTCACTGCCAATAAATTTCCTGTCAGACATTTGCCATGTTTATGTCTATGTTTTCTATGATTGCAAGATTTCCCATCACAATATTAGTTCTTCTGAGGGCTGAAGTGGAGAAATAAATTGCTGAAAGTATAATTTGTGAGTCCTACAGCAACAAATGTCAAACAGTTAGCAGGCTGAGTGTGTTTGTATTTTGAGCACAACACTAACTTAATGCTTAAGTAACATTGGTACAACCATCCTTGAAAAATAGTTGCTGCTTCAGATATTCCAGGAGGGTGCAACTATGGGTGGATGAAAGTTGTTCCTGTGGGAAATTTTGAAAAAACCATGTTGTTATCCTCTTTGTCTTGGGAAAATGCGCTTTAAAACTAGTGGTTACAATTTTTGCATCTTTCGTTCATTGGCCAAAATCTTTCGCCATTTTTTCAATGGCTAAAAAGTTTTCGCCCTTTGATTTACATTGTTTTTGCACTTCCACTATAAAAATGTGACATTTTTGCTGAAAGCAGACACAATAGAAGAAGCTACAGAGTGAGATAGACATGCTTTGCTGTTCTCTTGTGATATTTAGCAAAAATTGAGGCAGGAGAGGCTCATGAGCAGGGTAAAAAATGGAGGAGCTGGAAGGACCATTATGCGTCCACTGAGACTGAGGAGGAGGAGGAAGTGACTAACAGTACTGAACCAATGCTGTCCAGTCCCCCTAAATCACCCTAAGGGATCTTTGGGAGTTTAATGGGAAAGGAGGGCGAAAAGGGAATGAGAAGGAAGGAAGAAAAGGGAATGGGACGGAAAGGAGATGTTACGGTTTAGTACACTCAGAAACGGAAGGTTTTGGTAAAACACAGTTTAATTAGCACACAAAGAATAACAGTAACCCTCGCGGGTCCAGCATACAGATAAATAGAAAACTGACACAGGACAGGTTACAAGGATATGATTAACCCACACGGGTCTAATATGTAAGGACAATATACAATACTGACACAGGTCAGGTACAGTTTGTATGATACAGTGTGATTATGTCAGAATGATACTATTAGGCCAGGAACAGCTAATTGGCCCTAATAGGGGAAGGCCCACAGTATACTCTCTATGCAGAGAGTAACAATAGCAATGTAATCACAAAGGAGCAGGTGAAGCCAGGATATGAGACTGGCTACAAGGCACCAGAGGAAGGCGGCTACCAGCGGTATTGAGAACACCAACCGGGGACTGCAAGGTTTCGTGACCCAAGTGCACAGCACCGGATTGTGCAGAGTAACGCCAAACTGCGACAGCAATGGATAATGGCCCAAGTGCATGGCACCGTAAGGAGCAACGAAACGCCAAACTGAGACTACCGTGGATATAGATCCAAGTGCACTGCACTGCCCCGCAAGGGGTTAACGAACTCTCCGGTCTGTAGCAACTGCAGATGTAGAAATTGCCTGAGGCGCCCAACAGGAACCCAACCTCAGGAACAGCAGTAACAGACCAAGCGACTGTGGTGCAACAGGTGACACTACCACTACACTTATGAGAGAACGGGTTATGGACAGGACTATCTGCACAGAACCGAGGCAACCGGAGATCTGGTAAAGACCACAGAGAGCGTGTGAGCAACTCTGGCCACATAGCAGGAGCAGGACGTCTTCCAAGCAGGAACAGTACACAGAGCAGGAACTTCAGCCAAACCAGGTCGGTACACTAGTGCTGTACCTGCTGCCAGTGCTGAACCTGGCAGCAGCAGCAGTGAGATGTCTGGAATAGAGCAGCATCATGTAGGGTTATGGTGTTGGAGAAGCTGGGGTGGAAGAGACACTGATGGCCTTTTTATCAGAAACTGAGAAGGAATGGGAGACAGGGATGAGGATGAGCATCACCACCACCACTAGCAATCAGCTTTTGGAATTAGCGGAAATTGCAAGTGCTCTAATTTCTGAGATGAAAGGGCAGCAGGGTGCTGAGGATAAGGCTAGTGTGCCACAGACTGCCATGGTCACAGTGGGAATGGGGTCAACAAGTAATGTGGGACTAGGACAGGTTCCACTTGCCAGCGCCAGCAATACTCCTAGTCCTAGTTGCAGTGCTAAATCTGAGGCAGTAGCAGCAGTCAATGATGATGATCCCTCTACTCCAATGGGGGATTCATTTTGTCAGGGTCCCAGCAAAACTAGTTCCAGCAATACCAGTGCCAGTAGAAATAAAGAATCTTCAAGACTAAATGTGGTGTAAAAGGTAAAAAAAGTTTTTGGTGGGCATATGCTACAAACCACCAAATATCGATGACAATGATGAGGCCCAACTGCTATTGCAAATGAGGAAAGCTGCCCAGTTTGGGCATAGTATAATTATGGGAGATTTTAATTATCCAGATATCAACTGGAAAAATGAGACCTGTCAGAGTGATAAGGGTAGCAGGTTTTTGAACACACTTCGTGAAAGCTACATGTCACAAATGGTGGAAGCGCCGACAAGAAATAACAATGTATTGGAGCTAGTGCTCACTAATAACACAGAAATGGTATCCAATATTAAGGTAAGAGAACATTTGGGAAACAGTGATCACAATATGGTTACATTTGAGATCAGTCTGGCAAAGCAAAAATGTATAGGTTCAACCAAAACTCTTAATTTTAAAAAAGCTAACTTCAAATTGTTAAGGGCTTCAATGCAACACATAGACTAGGATATTTTATTTAAAGGCAAAAATACTGAGGAAAAATGGTCAGAATTCAAATTTAGGTTGCAGAAATGTACCCAACAGTATATACCAATGGGGAACAAATGCAAAAGAAGTAAGTCACAGCCAATGTGGTTAACTGCACATGTAAAGAAGGAAATGGCAAGGAAAAAAAAGCATTCAAATTATTTAAGTCTGAAGGAACTGAACAATCTTTCTTAAAATACAGGGAGTGCAACAAAGATTGCAAAAAGGCAATTAGGGTAGCAAAAATAGATAATGAAACTTGAATTGCAAGGGAAAGCAAGACTAATCCAAAAAAGTTTTTCAAATATATAAATAGCAAAAAAACTTAAGAGGAAGTGCATTGGACCTTTCAAAAATGAGATGGGTGAGTTGGTTAGTGAGGATAAGGAAAAGGCAGATGTTTTAAACACTTTCTTTGCATCAGTATATAGAAGGGAGCAAGGAATGGTAGAAGAGTCTCCGCAAGAAACAAATAATACAGTTAATACATATTGGGTTAACTCAAGAAGATGTCATGGGAAGACTGAACAAAATTAAGACTGACAAAGCACCGGGTCCTGATGGTATACATCCAAGGGTTCTTCAGGAACTTAGTGCAGTGTTAGCAAAACCCCTATATTTACTCTTTAAAGATTCTATTACCACAGGCTCAGTGCCACAGGATTGGCGAAGAGCTAACATAGTGCCTATATTTAAGGAGGTAACTAAAACAGAACCTGGGAATTATAGACCAGTGAGTTTGACCTCTGTAGTGAGAAAACTGTTAGAAGGGATAATAAGGGACTATATTCAGGATTACAACACAAAAAATAAAATCATTAGCACAAATCAACATGGTTTTATGAAGAATAGATCATGCCAAACTAATCTTTTCAGCTTCTATGAGGAGGTAAGCAGCAACCTTGACAATGGCAAGGCAGTAGATGTAGTATATCTAGACTTTGCAAAGGCATTTGATACAGTGCCACACGGAAGGCTGGTGTATAAAATAAGGAAATTGGGGCTAGGAGTTAACCTTTGCAATTAGATACAAAACTGGCTGAAGGATAGGGAACAGTGTGTGGTTGTAAATGGAAAATTCTCCAGTACAGTTAAAGTGGAGAGTGGAGTACCTCAGGGTTCCGTATTAGGTCCGCTGCTCTTTAACATGTTTATAAATGACCTGGAAATAGATATAGAAAGCAAAATATCAATATTTGCAGATGATACTAAATTATGCAAAGTCATGAATTCAGAACAGGATATTTTCTCTCTACAGAGGGACTTACATACAATGTCAGATTGGGCAAACATGTGAAATATGAAGTTTAATGTGAGGAAGTGTAAAGACATGCATTGGGAGGAAACAATCCCAAGGCTACTTATAAACTTAATGGAATAATTTTAGGTGACTCGTTGCTAAAAAAAGACCTGGGTATCCTTGTCAACTACAGACTTGGAAACAGTGACCAGTGTCAAACAGCAGTAGCAAAGGCAAACAAAGTCCTGTCTTGCATAAAAAGAGGTATTGAAGCAAGAGTGGATAACATTATTTTGCCATTATACAAATCATTGGTAAGACCTCACCTTGAGTATGCAGTGCAATTTTGGGCACCGGTTCTGAAAATGGATGTACTAGAACTAGAGAGGGTACAGTGGAGAGCAACAAAATTCATTAAGGGAATGGAGGACTTGACATAAGAGGAACGACTAAACAAACTTGGTTTATTTACTCTAGAGAAAAGATGACTAAGAGGAGACCTTATCACATTGTACAAGTATATGAGAGGTCAATACAAGGATCTTTGCGGTGAGTTATTTATTCTAAGGCCTGATCAGGTGACCATGGGACACCCCTTGAGATTAGAGGAAAGGAGATTTTAACTTCAGCAGAGGAAGGGTTTTTTTACGGTAAGGTCTGTTAAATTGTGGAATTCATTGCCCAGGGAGGTAGTTATGGCAGATACAATGGATACATTTAAGAGAAGATTAGATACATTTCTTTCAAAAGGGAACATACAGAGTTATACTGTTTATCAGTAGGCTGATCAGGAAGGCCTGATAAAGACTAATTTAATTGGTAGCAGGAAAGCTATAAAATTCTCAGTTCTGAGGTATGAAGCGAAAGTTGAACTTGATGGACTAAAAAGAAGTGTTGATGATGCTGGCAACTGTATAACAGAGGAAGGTGTAGCAGATGAAGTGCTGCATCAGATAGTGAGACAAACAATCACCAAAACACCTGTCCTCAAAGTACTAGCGAGCTTTATTACAGTAAAAGTAAAAAGAAATTGTTTGAGACCTCTAAAAGCTTAGAGGAATATAAAGGTAGTAATGGGCAAGAACTGTCAGGTGATGCTGATGCTGCTGAGAGGATGACCTAATGATGACTGATGATGGTGCAGATCTAGAATATATCCCTCAAGCATCCTTCTCTTGTTCAGATACAGATGAAGTTGAGAGTGAGGATGATGACAGGGCTATAAAGTTAACAGAAAGTCAAAGGCTGTATCTTCCACCACTTTTAAGGAGCACTGTGCCTGTCTATAAAATGTTTAAGAAAGCCATTGGAAAGTCTGACCCTGGACAAGTACAGATGTCAAAAAGCACACAGTCACCCTATCAGTAATCATCAGCATCATCGCTTCTTCGAAGTCCAACTCCCACTCAGCCACACACATACCTGTAATATCACAGTAGGAAATGTAGTACTTATAGGAAATATAGGCAAAAAATGTGTTAAAATAGGAGAAAAGGAGGACAATTTTTCATAGGCGTAAAGGTGAAATTTTTTGCTGGAAAAGCAAAAAATCGGTAACTGAAAAGTCATGCAGGAAATTTTCCACACTTTTTGCCCATCCCTAGTGACATATAGGTACGAGCTGGTAGATAAGAAAGTGCAGTTTTTGACATATGAGATGTTTCCCTAATTTTGGTAGTGCTGTATTTAACAGGTGCTCTTTTAGCTTTGATTTGACATTGTTGAGGGTTGAGGCTTGGCAAATGGTGGGTGATAGGGAGTTCCAGAGGTAGGAAGCAGGAAGGGATAAAGCCTTCAGTCGTGATACAGCAATAGTGGTTAAAGGGGCAGAGAGTCATCCATCATGCATGGTGTGTAGTGGATGTGCAGGTATATGGCAGAATATCAGAAATGAAATTTAAGGTGGGGACAAGTGATGGAGAGCCTTGAAGGTAATGAGGAGGATTTTTAATGTGATACGCTGCTTTATGGGAAGACATGACAGTGATTTTAAAAGTGGTGGGGTGAGTACTGTTCTGGAGGAGAGGAAGAGAATTCTGGTGGCTGAATTAAGAATTGATTGGAGAGGAGTGATATGGTTATCAGGAAGACCAATAAGTAAAAGGTGAGAAAGGATAACAGCATGCATGAGGATTTCTGTTGTAAAGTGAGACAGGAATGGCCGGATTTTTGCTATATTCTGGAGAAAGAAGCAACAGGTTTTGGTTACTTCATTAATGTGGGTGGTGAATGAAAGCCAAGAGTCCAAAATTACCCCAAGGTAGTGGGCTTTGTCTACAGGGTAGATTGTGGCGCCCTCGACAGTTATAGAAAATTGAGGTATTGTGCAGGATTTAGGAGGGAAGATAAGGAGCTCAGGCTTAGACATGTTAAGTTTTAAGCGACAATAAGCCATCCAGAAAGAGATAGCAGTAAGGCAATCTGAAACCCGCTGTTGTATTTCAGGTGATATAGAGGGTGCAGAGAGATATATTTGCATATCATCTTCATAAAGATGGTAGTTAAAGCCAAATGATTTTATCAGTTGCCCCAGGGACCGTGTATACAGAGAAAAGAGAAAAGGCCCCAGAACAGAGCCTTGGGGTATGCCTTCTGAGAGGGGAATCGGGGGTGAGGAGGTGATAGCGTATGTCACAGAGAAAGACCATTGAGAGAGATAGGATAGAAGCCAGGAATTTGCCAGGCCACAGATGCCAAGTGATTGGAGAACCTGGGAGAGAAGGGTATGGTTGACTGTGTCAAATGCTGCTGATAGGTCTAGGAAGATAAGAAGAGAGAAATAACTATTGGTTTCTGCAATCTGGAGATCGCATATTACTTTGATAAGGGCAGTTACTGTAGAGAAAGTGGGTGGAAAGCCAGAGTGTTATGGTAGTTGAGGAAGGCAAGTAGACGAGAGTAGGCTAGGCTTTCAAGGAGCTTAGAGGCAAAGGGCGTGAGTGATACAGGGCGGTAGTTGGATGGGGAGGTGGGATCTAATGAAGTTTTCTTAAGGATTGGAGATACTATTGATTGATTGAAGGAGGAGGGGAAGATGCCAGAGGTTAGGGAAGAAGTGTCATCACAAAGACAGGCATGAAAGAATTGAAAAACAAAATAAAAAGGTTGTGCGGGCTTAGAAAGTACTGGTTATCTAAGGAAATTATGAATAAAAAGAAACACAGTACAAAGGAATTAACAGTGAGAAAAAAATGGATTTTTGTGAATTTTGTTCCATCCCTCAAAGTATGTGAGCTAAAACCAACAGGGTGGAATTTTTCTTGAAAGAATAGTAGCTAATGATTATACTCATAAATTCCATGTTTTTTCAAAGCTATCTCTATAATTGAAGAGGTAGAAGTGTAAAATAACTCAACTGTTTCCTATAGCGCACCTTCTGGAAACAATTGTGCACACTAGCCTAGGGATAAAAAGACAAGTAACCCCTCATTTGATGCAAAATATTGTCTACTTTCCAAAAAGCTATGCCTAATCCAGGTATTTATAAAAACAGTAGTGGACTGTGCACTGTCTTCATGCTTGTTCCTGGGAAGGTTGGGGAAGTGTTTTGCTTCTTTATATTGATCTTAATAAACTGGTTAAATTCACCTGTACCTGTGTTGTGTGAATCTTTATCTTAAGTGTACCATGACAGTGCCAATGGTACTTAAGCACAAATACACAGATTTATAAACTATTTAAAATGTACTTCACTCACATTTCAGTTTAATTGAGACACCAGCTTATACTGGCCCCAACAAGATAGGCAGGGTTAAAAATATCAAAAAACATGCTGCTCCTTTCTTAAAAAGTATAAAAAAATCTTGATTTCAGTACACCACAAACCATTACACGTTTCGCGGCTCTGACACCTCTTTTTCAAATGTAAGGTGCATATACAATATTTTATTAAAATTTTGTATATGTGACGGAATGGTTGTCACCCAGAGAAAGAAATGTGTCAGTTTTCAGTGATCGCCATTGTCTTAACTAGTGTTGAGCGAGCGTGCTCGGCCGATGCTCGGATCGGCTCGAGCATCGCTCTGCTCTGCACATGGCGGTACTCGTACGAGTACCGCCATGTGCTCGCCCGACATGCTCGGGTGAAGAGGATCTGTGCCGGAAGAGGCACAGATCCGAAGACGCTCCGCTGGACCACCAGGGAATGGAGGTACGGGGGCATTGCGGAGATGAAGGGGGCATTGCGGAGATGAAGGGGGACATTATGGAAGAGGGGCATAGACTCTATGCCCCTCTTCCACAATGTCCCCCTTCATCTCCGCTATGCCCGTCTTCCACAATGTGCCCCTTCATCTCCGCTATGCCCCTCTTCCACAATGTCCCCCTTCATCTCCTATGCCATAGAGGAGATGAAGGGGGACATTGTGGAAGAGGGGCATAGCGGAGATGAAGGGGGACATTGTGGAAGAGGGGCATAGAGTCTATGCCCCTCTTCCACAATGTCCCCCTTCATCTCCGCTATGCCCCTCTTCCACAATGTCCCCCTTCATCTCCGCTATGGCATAGGAGATGAAGGGGGACATTGTGGAAGAGGGGCATAGCGGAGATGAAGGGGGACATTGACCAGGCACCCTCCGCTCATCAGAGCAGGGGGTGCCTGGTTTAATGCTCGAGTGCTCCCATTCATTTGAATGGGGCTCGGGTGCTCGGCCGAGCACTCGAGCATCAGGGGGTGCTCGGTCAGAGCACCCGAGCACCCGAGCATCGGGGTGCTCGCTCATCTTTAGTCTTAACATGTGTTCCCATTCTTGAAACATTAATGTCCCCTGTGTGTGCATGCATTTGAGAGGGTTGTCCAGTTACCAGCAGTGAATGGGTTGGTTAGTGTGTATGATGTACAGAGGAATGGTGCCATCCAGTCTAGCTAAACCCAGAGATTTTGTTATGAGATAGCCAGTGTTGGTCAGATAGAGGGGGGTAAGGCAAATCTGTGTGTGGAATGTGTGTATCTTCCCCCTCACATCAGGCCAAGCAGAACAGACCTGGTAGATGGTGACATCACATCTTGTAGGGGGTGGGTAGAAAAAAAAAACAAAGAGAGAGAGAAGTGGGGGAGAGAGTTGCAAAATGTAGGAGCAGGAGGTAGGCCTCTCCATAATGGTGGGAGGCCTAGGGTCCATGGGCATTCTAAAAGAGTACTGCAGAAACTGGGACTGGTGAGTGCCCTCACCGGAAGAGTTAGAGTGAGCGGGCACTGTAAGGCCAGGTCCCCTTTTCAGTTGTGGGCTGTAAGTCAAGGAGGCTTCAGACACAGAGTACCCTGATGTACCCACCACAAGGATCTTAGGATGTCTTCTCCAACTCCTCTGCCAGGACTAAAAGATACAAGGAACCTTCACATAATCCAGCAGCCTGTGTAGTGGGCAGGATGCCTACTCTTGACTGTAGTGGGACTATGTGTATGCTCCAGCATTAAGCTAAAATGGACTGTGAGTATTATTTGCAACCCATGGCAAGCTATGCAACCAAGAAGAGAACAGCAGAAGTGTTTAGTTTTTATGTTTTACCCCTTTTGTTTGCCTGTAATTGTTGTCCTATGATTGTGTGCCGTGACATATTTACTATCTTTTTGTCTGGCTGGATAAATTGCTTAACTCTCGGTCTACCAAGCAGTAACCCCTGTACCCTGGTCACAGTATACTTTTTAAGAAAGGAGTAGCATGTTTTTTTGGTGTTTTTAACAATTGATTTACCTGTCTGGGATATCTGGTGATAAGTTCCTGAGCGGAGACGGGTTTATGATCTCCGCTTGACTACAATGTTGGGGCCAGTATAAGGCAGTGTCTCAACTAAACTGAAAGTGAATGAAATACATTTTACTTACTTTATAAATCTGTGTATCTGTGATAAAGCACCATTGGCGCCCCTTCTTTCTTTTTCTCTCTTCTATATACTTAAGGAAAATATTAATTCTTCTTTTAACCAGACAAATAAAGTGGTGCTGCTCCTGTCTCCTCTACCTCGCCAACTTTTCTGTAGTGAAAAAGTAAAATAAAAACAAAAAAAGTGTATGCACTCTAAATGTAGAAATAGTCATAATGTGACACCAAGCACCTTTGTTCAGAAATGCACCACCTTCTAGAAATATTTGTGCACACCAGGCTAGATGTAGAGGGGTAAGTGACCCCTCATTTCATTTAGTAAGTTCTTCAAATCTTTAGATGCTCCCTGAAAACTCACCTCTTCAGGGAAGCTTATCAACTTCCTCCATAAACATTATCACCAAGAACCACCCCTTCCCTGGGCCACTGCACTGAAAAGCACTTCTCTCTCTCACCCACTGACCGGCAGCTCATGTTGCAGGAGACACTTACACCCAATAGCACTTACACCTTCTGTGTCCAACCTACCTTCCTCTAGACTGTAAGCTCTCACAAGCAGGGCCTTCTGATCCTTCTGTTCTTCGTATATGATTTACTATTTAATATCCGTGTATGTCTAGTCCCTATTATACAGCGCTGGGGATAAAGTTGGCACTATATAAATAAAGAATAATAATAAGTTATTTTCTTTCCAAAATAGTATGCTTTGTCTTTGTTAATATAGTTGTTACAACCAATTTAGTTTAAACAACTCAAATCAAGCTCTGTTGCATTTAGCAAAACACATTTCAGATAATCCCATTTCTCCTGGACTTCATCTAAAGATCTCCAAGTTGTTAAAGACTGACATAAAAATGTTTCCATTTTAGAAAAATCAGCCTTTCTAAAGTCTAGAACCTTTGTTTTTGTGTGGTGCAACTCTGTCTTTATATTAAACCACACAGATTAATGATCCCTGGAGCCCAAACACTCTTCTATAGCTACATCTGATACCATGTCTCCATTAGTAAATAATAAATCTACTGTGTCTTCCTACCTAGTCGGCTCTTCTACTAATTGACTAAGAGCTAATCCTTGTAAAGAATTTAGGATATCTCTACTTCTGGCTGAACCTGCTGCTTGGTTTTTCCAGTCCACATCAGGAAGATTAAAGTCCCCCATAATTATAACCTCACCTTTCACAGTCATCTTAGTTACTTCCTTGACTAGCAGTTGATCCAATTCCTCTGTTTGTCCTGGGGGTCTACAAATTACACTTATACGAGTGAACATTTTATTCCCGTATTCTAAAGTTATCCAAACAGTCTCTGTGTTCTCCTCTATACCCTGTATAAGATTAACCTTTAAGCTGTTTTTGACATAAATAGCAACCCCTCCTGCTTTTCTGTCTTTCCTGTCTTTTCTAAATAGAGAGTACACTTGTATTTGTACATCCCAGTCATTTTTTTCATTGTACCAGGTCTCGGTAATTCCCACTAAGCCCACATCTTCACTAGTTATTATTACAATGAGTTCAGGGATCTTATTCCCTAAACTGCAGGCATTTGTATACATGGCTCAAAGTCTAATGGTTTTTGACCTATGTGCCACAGACATACATTTATCAAATTCATCTGTGCAATGCTGTGGGGGGCAATTGGTTTTATCGCGTTTCATTCCATTGCCCCCCTCTACTAGTTTAAATACCTGTTATTGAAACTTCTGACTTGCTTGCTGAGAACCTCTGTTCCCTTTTGAGAAAGATGCAAACCATCTTTTTTGTACAATTCCTTGTTACACCAAATAGGGTTGGTGTGAGAAACAAAGCCAAATCCATGTTTTTAGTCCCACTTCCCTAGCCATGAATTAAAATCTCTAATTCGATTCATCCTACCATCATCTTCCTTATACACTGGTAGAACCTCTGAAACAGATACAGTGGAAGCAACTTGCTGCAGATCCTTACATACCTTCTTTAAAAGATCGTTTACCACACTCACCTCATTACAAACAAAATAATTTGTCCCTAAATGAACTATGACATCCAACTCTCCATTTTGTCTTGCTTCCTTAACAATTTTTAAAATTCTTCTTCTATCTCTGTGAGCTGTAGCACCAGGAAGACATCTGACTTGTTTGCAACCACCATGACATTCCTCCAGAGTCACGCCTCTTAATATAGAATCCCCCAATACTAGTTGCTTCTTCTCAAAGTAGTTTTCACTTCTTACCTTTGTCAGTTTATCAGTGGTTGCAGTCTGATTTACCTGTGGATTACAGACTGGTGAACCAGTAGTTTCAGCTTCTGGAGTTATTCCAATATTAAGGCAGTGTTCTGAAAGTGCAGCAAAAGAATTATGAAGAGGCACAGACTGTGGGACATGCCTCTTGTCCACAACTCTTACCCTTCCAGAACCAACTATAGTCCATCTGCCATTTCTTGGAAGTGTTTGAGGCAGTGGCACTTGCTTCTTTTGTATTTGTGTGGAGCTCACAGACATCTTGTAGATTTCAGTCTTCAAATTATTAATCTCCTGCTGTAAAAGAGAAAATTGCTGACAAATTGGATGGCTTCTGAACCTCCAAAAGGTTTCCTGGGGGAAAAAAGCAAAACAACCACTGCACTGCAACATGTCTGACATGTTAACAGCACTATTGTAATCAGGGGATAAAGACTAAAGAGTAAAATACCTTCAGATTTTGCAGTTGTTTTCTAAGTTTAATCACCATGGATCACTTCCAGATTATCTCCAGAATATCTCCTTGTACACTTACAATTGCTCAATTTCAATTGCTGTACTGCCCAGCTAGTAATTAGCCCAGCTATTAACAAACCTACTTTTATACACAGAAGGCAACTCCCATTAATTAGCAAAACAGTATGTAACTAGATCTAACAGGTACTAATTAACACATCAATCCCAACCACCTCAATGACTCAGTGTTCAGTTTCAGTGTTCAGATTCCTTACTACAGGTAGTAATTAGGAATAGATTCATAAAATTCTTACCAATTATCTAATCAGCCCTGAATCTTGTCTACAGGTAGTAATTAGGAATAGATTCATAAAATTCTTACATATGAAAGAGAAGAATAGATATCATCAAAATTGATATAAAATAGATCTCCAGAATATCTCCTTGTACACTTCCAATTGCTCACTTCCAATTGCTGTACTGCCCAGATAGTAAAACATTTATGCCTACCAGGAAACATTTGTGCATACCAGGTTAGGGGTAGGAAAGCAATTGATCACCTTTTTTGATGCAGTAGGTTATCTTCTTTCTTCACATATGTAGTTGTAGTAGGTGTAGATTTGGTATTATGCCCCCCCCTTTATGGTATGTCAGCTCATACCAATAGTGTGCAATTTATGTCATGAGAGCAGTAGCTCATGAATACAGTAGAACATTCCATAGGTTTCAAATATTTCATTACATCTGAAGACATGGAAATGTAAAACAAATTATATTTTTTCCTTTAGCAATACCTTCTGGAAACATTTATACACACCAGGCTAGGATTTGAAAAGCAAATTACCCCTTATCTGATGCAATGGGTTATTTTCAAAATGGCATGCATTGTCTACCTTCTCTTCACTTTTGTACTTGATATAACTGCTTTAGTATAGGCAAGTCATGTTTGAGAAAATCTAAGACAAATTAGTTGTATTGGAGTACTTTTGTACTTCTAGCAACCCCTACAGTGTGTCAAGACATACAAGTTGGGTGTCACTTATCTCTTAAAAGCACTAGCTAATGAATACAATAGGAAATGTAATAGTTTGCAAAGATCTTAGTACATTTGAAGGGGGTAGACATTTAATAAAGGCACATTTACCTTTTGTGCACACCAGGCTAGGGGTAGAAAGGCAATTAATCCCTTACTTGATGCAGTAGGATATCTACTTTCTGGAAAAATATAGTTTTATATAGTTACTCAGCTGTTTTAGTTTTTTAACCATGTAACTACTGGAATATACATTTTAATTTATAAAGTTGAAAATACCATTTTCACTCCTGGTAATTAGGGACCTGTGCATGCCAGCATGTGGGTAAAAATATACATATTTGACATTTTTTTCAAATAATTGCAAGTTTCACAATCAAGATACATATTTTGAATATTTAGTATGTGATTTTAGAAATAAAGTAATTGTATTTGTTTTTTAATTATTACATCATAATTTGTTGCACAATACAAAATTAACTCAATGTGAGATGCCATGCAAATGTTCATGAAATGAAAAAATTATATGTGATTTTCCATTTGTAATTAGAAAGTTATCTGTGCCTTTCATACTTAAACAAATGCATAGAAAAACACTGAAATTGTGTAATCTATTTAACTGTTTAAATTCCTTGGAAGCATTTTACATAATGTGGCACAAATGAAGCCATGATGTTCTGGAATGAGAACAGCACAACCTGCAAAACTCAATCCATCATCTTCTGCAGCAGCTCACTACTTCATGTCTACTGGTTTTGTGACTGGCAAAAATGCTAAGCATGCAGAGCACTCTAATGGCAAAACCAGTGATTGCCCTTTGATATGAACTGGAATCTTTGTGCATGCTACACTGATACAGTGCACAGAAGAGCCACACTACTCAGACTTTTATTAGACTAAATCATGCTTGAGTAACCTGTTGATCTGTCTGCAGTCTCTAGCTTACAATGTAAGTTGACTGTCTTTAAATCTAGGTGAGAGGGACAGAAAACAAAATAAATTATGGTACAAATTACAGGGGAATCCATTTTTAAATACTAAGGCCCTCCCTACTCTTTGTTCCAGGGCCTGTCCTCCTCAACCGCTGGAAAAGTAGGCTGGAGGGCCCTCCACTTTATGTGGCCTCTGGTGGACTCACCAACTTAGGCCATATTAAGATATATATGCCCAACCTTCCCTTCTTTCCCCCAAACCTAAGCCATAACCATTCTACAATACAGAGAATAAAAATAAACCACCTGCAATAGCAATATAACTTTCAACTTTTACCTTGATAACCTTGAAATAAACACACAACACAATTTTAAGGTGGTGAAATTAGAGGTCATGGTTTATTAACCTCTTTAACTATTTCAATTCTTTGGAACCCTGACACACTTTATGCTAATGAATCCATGAAGTCCTGGCATGGGAACAGCACAACTCCAATAGAAGGCAGCTATCTTCTTCTAGACATACTCAGTCTAACCCCCACCTTCTGCTGTGGCTTGCCAATAGGGGTGGATGAAAAGTGTGAAAAATGTCCTGCATGACTTTTCGTGAAAACGTGCTGATTTTTTGCTTTTCAAGTGAAAAATTTTGCCTTTCCACCTATGCAATAATGTTCTCCTTTTTGCCTCGTTTAACAAATTTTCAGCCTATGTTAACACATTTTCACCTATTTTGACACATTTTTCACCTGTATTTCCTATAGGTACTACATTTCCCATTGTAATATTACTTCTTCTGAGGGCCGAAGTTTAGAAATAAGTGGCTGAAAGTCAAAGTTGTGAGTCCTACAGCAACATATGGCTTGAAAAATGTGTTAGCATGCAGAACGCATTTGTCCTTTGCCCAAAACACTAACTTCCTGCTTAATATTCATTATGATGTCAAGTAATGAAAGAAATAAAGTACAACCTACAATGTGGCAGATGTGTGTTCTAGTGGGGGTGGGGGACTGGCATGGTGTATGTATTTTTACTATTGTCATACTCTATCCTCCTTCTCAGATTATTGACATGCATTACTTATCGGTCATAGCAGTGGTCCCAAGTGGGGTAGATGGTGGCAAATCTGCTTCACATCCTCCTCCACCTCCTCATCTGTGCTGCTTTTAATATTTTTGTCTTGGCTTTATCTGTCATGTGTGGTTTCTGCTACTACTACTACTGGAGCTAGATGTTGATGTAGTTCTAATATCAATACTACTAGGTGTCAAAGGTGCAGCACTTACAACAGCAGCACCAGAGGTACTCATCATATTTAACACTGTGGATGTTAACCTGTGTTGCTGTTGCTGGGTACTCAAAACAGGTGTGTGTGTGGCTGAGTGGGACTTGGACTTCGAAGAAGCGATGATGCTGATGATTACTGATAGGGTGTGCTTTTTGACATCTGTACTTGTCCAGGGTCAGACTTTCCAATGGCTTTCTTAAACATTTTATAGACAGGCACAGTACTCCTAAAAAGTGGTGGAAGGTACAGCCTTTGACTTTCTGTTAACTTTATAGCCCTGTCATCATCCTCACTCTCAACTTCATCTGTATCTGAACAAGAGAAGGATGCTTGAGGGATATATTTTAGATCTGCATCATCATCAGTCATCATTAGGTCATCCTGTCAGCAGCATCAGCATTGCCTGACAGTTCTTGCCCACTACTACCCTTATATTCCTCTAAGCTTTTAGAGGTCTCAAACAATATCTTTTTACTTTTACTGTAATAAAATGTGCTACTAGTTTGAGGACAGGTGTTTTGGTGCTTGGTTGTCTCACTGTCTGATGCAGCAGGCGGTTCAGCTGCTACACCTTCCTCTATTATGCTATTGCCAGTATCTATATTTTTACTGGTACTGGTGGTGCTGGAACTAGTTTTGCTGGGACCTTGGCAAACTGCACCCTCCCTTGGAGTAGAGGGATCATCACCACTGATTGCACATGCTGCAGTAACCATTGCTGAAGTCAGTGTTTGAACTACTACTTTACTTTCATATCCCTACACTGCTCCACCCCTCCCCCTTCCCCTTGTGCATTTGCTGGACATTACGCAACTACGCTGTGTTTTTTTACTGTATGGTACACAACACAATTGATGGAGCTGTATGATGCCTTGCCTAAGCCCAGTCAGCTGTCTGTCATTGTCACCTAAGATATTTTGTTTTTTATTCTTTTTTATTTATTTTTTTAAGTTGTCCACCCTGTGTCTTATCACAGTCTGTCCAAAAAAATATTATAACTGAAAAACTAAATCAACGTCTTTCTCCAGACTTCCCCACCCAGCACAGAGACAATAACAGCAAGATCAGAAAGCAAATAGCTCCCTAGCTGCCTATGTCTTGCCAGTCAGTCACATGGAATGTTGGAGTATTTGGGGGTCAACCTCCTCCCTCCCTTCTTATCCGCTAGAGTGCCTCCAGACTCCCCTAATACAGAGAACAAATATCCTACCTAAATGACACCCTAAACTAAGCTTCAATTCCCCTTTATTTGCCTATCTTCTCTAGCTCAAAAACATGCTGCTCTCTCCTCTCACAAACATAAAATGGCTGCTGTGAGAGCCTGACAGCTTTTTATATGGCTGTAGAAAACTTTCCTGTGGTGTAGAAATATTTTTCTTCCCGTTGATTTCAACGGGCGGAGAAAGTGGGAAAAAGCAGCACTTTTCTCTGGAAATTATTCGTCAAGCAGAAAGTGCATTTTTCACCGATTTCAGTTTGAGGCAAAAATTTTCACCCAGAGCATTGTAATGCATTACTTACCTCTTTTTAGCTCAAAGGGTTAAGATATGCATAGATGTGCGGGTCACTAATGTAAAACATGGCCACAGTCCTCCAGATATATCCCCATAAGAATCAAAAACAAGGGAAAAATATTCAAAATAAAAATAGACGCTATTTTCTCATCAGAGTATGGCTATAGAAATCGCTATAAAGCTATTCTGAAAAATATGTTTGCAGAAACAAAATCACTATTTTAAAGGCTCTGTGCTGTCAAAATAGTGTGCTATGTATGGATAATGCCAATAACAGTAATATTAGCAGGTAATATTTAGCAGATCCAAAAACACAAGTTTTTTTTTAACCCATTGGATACGAAGGGCATCTCAGATGTATTGCTTCAAAATGCATTGAAGATATCTTCAGCACACAAGGGGTTAAGCATGTCTAAGATTATGCCTCTGTACTACAGGGTTTTAGGGCAGGATCAATCCTTTATTTTTAATGGAGAACTAACACAGCCTAATAATAACCACTCAGTTACTTTACTAGATCTGAAAAATCCCGATGGCCTCTATTTATTTTGCTCTTGTTTGTTTGCTCAAAAGCACAAAGTTCTGGATGGCATGTTCTTTGAGGAACAGATAATAGCTGGACCATAGGGTCTCAAACTCTCCTTACTGAACATTTTAATCTTAACAGTTTTAGGAGCAGTGGGATGTGTGACTCATTGCTTTGCAATGCATTGCACACCCCTCTGGTCTATTAACGGTTAAGTGGGCTCATTATGAACTGCAGCTACTTCAATGTGCAAAAAAACTGCAGCAATGGTCAAGTCTGCCTCTATATAAATAACATGCTCATGGGCAGAATTCATAGCTGCTATTGGGATTTTATAGCCCTAGTAAGCTAAATTGCAATTTATTATTAGTTCTACTCTAATCAAGGTTTCCAGGTACAAATATTGCCATGGGTATTATGTCTTATTTCCAAAGCTACAAAAAGAATAGTCAAATAAAAGATTCCATGATAGACTTTCTGCTGATACAGTAGAAAACCTGTCAGAACTTGTAAGATAATTTTAGCCTTTCAGTGTACTATTCCACTTGAGTGAAATAATACATTACAATTTGCAGTGATCTAGTGCGTAGAAAATATCCTGTTTATCCCTTTGTAATAAACCCAGCATTTGAAAATGTGTAATTTAAACAATTATTACACTTAAATGCTTTTTTTTTTGCATAATGCCACTAAATAAGATCCTAAAGCAAATTAAAATATTTCCACTGCTAAAAACTAAAGTACTCAATTAATATCACAAACCCTCTAATTAAAATGCCAACTGAATACTGTGCTCCTATGCTTTATATGTCAAAGCCTCAACATTCTGTTCTGAAAGTGTAAAATTATACCAGTGCAGGATGACTGTTACAACAGAGACATGTTGTTAAACCAAAAGGTTTGGGATTTATATGAACCCACCCACTTTAAATATGTAAGTGTATAAAACATCAACCAAATTTACATAAAGATAAAATTATATCAGTCCCCTGAACACGGTTTCTGAAATATAACAATAAATATGCTTATAAACTAGAAAAAAAATATATCTACAATTTATTTTGTTTATCATGCTATGTTCAGCATCAGAAGCAGGTATACAATAATCCAGGGAGTTAAAAATTGTCCATATTTATTTCTGGACATATTTTTCTGAAGCCAACATGTACTAAAGATATATTTTTATATCCTACAGCATAGACTCAGTCTTCCAGTATATGTGGAAAGGTATTGCATCACTCCTATTAAAACAGATCACTGCTGTATACATGTTTGACAGAACTAAATAAGAAATGATAGTGTGAGACAGATTCCATTAAATTGATATGGGCAGTGACTGGCAAGAAGAATCAGGAATTTACAGTTTCAGAAGTGAGCAACATCATATAAAAAGCATCCAATTTTAGACTGACACTCAGTATAAAGACGAATAAGACAATGTGTGGAAATTTCACAGCATGGCTGCAAGGAAACATTTTTGTTAAAATTGGAAAAAAAAGATCCAAGGTTACTTTTCATGATTATGTACTAAGACCATTTAGGTTAAAAGGCACAACGCTCAAGGAACAGCAGTTCAGATTGAACATATTACTGCTTCCTAGCAATATATTCTAAAATAAACCCACTAAGTCATTTTCTACTACCCTGCTTACTAATAAACACTTGGCAACCATTCAGATGTACAGTGCATAGCTTAGCAATATGTTGTACATCCCTCTGATCATCAGTGGTTTAATTCTTAAGATGAGAGACATGTCTTCAACAAACTCAGACCTCTCAAGCACTGAGTGAGTTAAACGGTGTCTTAACTAGGGATAGATGGGATTTTTCACCTTCAAACAGCTAATTCTGAATCTAACACAAGTCTACCATCATCCTGTACTGTAAAAATTAAGACTGCAGTGATGTTTAGAGAAAGAGAAAACTGCTGCTCAATAGTGTTGAGCGAGCATGCTCGGCCGATGCTCGGATCGGCTCGAGCATCGCTCTGCTCTGCACATGGCGGTACTCGTACGAGTACCGCCATGTGCTCGCCCGGCATGTTCAGGTGGCGGGGATCTGTGCCGAAGGAGGCACAGATCTGAAGACGCTCCGCTGGACCACCAGGGACCGGAGGTAGGGGGCATTGCGGAGATGAAGGGGGCATAGCGGAGATGAAGGGGGACATTGCAGAGATGAAGGGGGCATAGCGGAGATGAAGGCGGACATTGCAGAGATGAAGGGGGCATAGCGGAGATGAAGGGGGACATTGCAGAGATGAAGGGGGCATAGCGGAGATGAAGGGGGACATTGCAGAGATGAAGGGGGCATAGCGGAGATGAAGGGGGACATTGCAGAGATGAAGGGGGCATTGCAGAGATGAAGGGGGCATAGCGGAGATGAAGGGGGACATTGCAGAGATGAAGGAGGCATAGCGGAGATGAAGGGGGACATTGCAGAGATGAAGGGGGCATAGCGGAGATGAAGGGGGACATTGCAGAGATGAAGGGGGCATAGCGGAGATGAAGGGGGAATAGCGGAGATGAAGGGGGACATTGCAGAGATGAAGGGGGCATTGCGGAGATGAAGGGGGCATAGCGGAGATGAAGGGGGACATTGCAGAGATGAAGGGGGCATAGCGGAGATGAAGGGGGCATAGCGGAGATGAAGGGGGACATTACAGAGATGAAGGGGGCATAGCGGAGATGAAGGGGGACATTGCAGAGATGAAGGGGGCATTGCAGAGATGAAGGGGGCATAGCGGAGATGAAGGGGGACATTGCAGAGATGAAGGGGGCATAGCGGAGATGAAGGGGGACATTGCAGAGATGAAGGGGGCATAGCGGAGATGAAGGGGGACATTGCAGAGATGAAGGGGGCATAGCGGAGATGAAGGGGGACATTGCAGAGATGAAGGGGGACATTGCAGAGATGAAGGGGGCATTGCAGAGATGAAGGGGGCATAGCGGAGATGAAGGGGGACATTGCAGAGATGAAGGGGGCATAGCGGAGATGAAGGGGGACATTGCAGAGATGAAGGGGGCATAGCGGAGATGAAGGGGGACATTGCAGAGATGAAGGGGGCATAGCGGAGATGAAGGGGGACATTGTGGAGATGAAGGGGGGCATTGACCAGGCACCCTCCCCTCATCAGAGCAGGGGGTGCCTGGTGTAATGCTCGTGTCGCCCCATTCAATTCAATGGGGCTCGGGTGCTCGGCCGAGCACTCGAGCCTCCGGCGGTGCTCGGTCAGAGCACCCGAGCACCCGAGCATCGGGGTGCTCGCTCAACACTACTGCTCAACTTTTGGCACAAGTTATAAGTTTGGGAAGACATGAGCTGTGTCTCTGTGACTGAGGCCTACAGTGAAAGATATTAAAAACAGAGAAATACACAATACAAGATTTTCAGAAGGGCAAGATATCACTCCACTTAGAAACAGTTCTCTTGTGTATTTTACAGTAAAATCAACACTACTTTTATTAAATCCAGCAAACATACTAGGGGCAAGGGTAGGAGAAGTAGGAGGAGGAGGAGTGCAGGGATGTGGTAGTAATAAACTGGTAGTCCAATAACTGACTGAAACCATGGTTGCTGCAGCTTGTACAATAAATGATGATGATCCTCCCAAGGAGGTTGTTTGCAGCTGTAGTAGTAATAAACATTTTAAAAGCACTGAAAATGACAAGTTGCATTCAAGTTTTGCTGGCAAATTGAAGAAGGGTGTAGCAGTTAAACCACCTGCTGTGCCTAATACTGACAACAAAAACACATCCTCAAAGCAGTGATGTAAGTTCTGTAAATCTCCCAAAAGGGAAAAGTAAATAGAAATTGTTTGCAACTTCAAAATACTAGAAGTATATGAAAGTAATGGGGAATATAAGGCAGGACATTCTGATGATGACTTAATCATATGATAGTGATGCTGATGGAGAATATATCCCTATAGCATCCTTTCCTTAAGATGAAATAGAGAAGAGAAAAGATGACATGGCATTAAAATTAGCTGAGAAGAGAAGGCTCAGTTTTGCTGAAAATTAGAAATATGTCTGTATTTAACCTCTATCAGAAATCAGTTAGGAAGTCTGACTCTGGACAAGTAAAGATGTCTAAACATATTCAATATTCACAACCATAGGTATGATGAGGGATTCTGCTGCTGTTGGAAGTGAAGAATCTTTGACACCTACTGCTAGTACAATTACAACATCTAACCCCTCAGTAACATCTCAGTCTGTGAAGTCTACTGTATGGAGATACTTCTCTCACAGAAGTGCCATGACTAGCAGCAGTAGATGCATGCCTAAATGTTCATGGGGCTCAGGGGCACATAACGGTAGCTCTGTAGATGCATCAGAGTGTTCCAAGATGTCCTTTATTTGTAATAAATCACATTGCTCATGTGGTTGTTCTGCAAATGCAAAACATAGACAAGTATGACTCAGAGTTTCTTTGAAGAGATGACAAGAGTCATAGGGTGTCCACCAACACCTCCACCACAAAAAAGCAAAAAGTGACCCACGTTCTCCTCTATGTACTGCCAACCCACACTAACTGAGTTCTTAGTAAGGCATCAACAACTAATAAATAATAAATAAATAAATAACTAGAAAGTATGCATTGGAATGGTAAAGTTGCCAAAATGTCAGTAGTTTACATGCTGCCTTCTTTAGCTGAAAACAGAGGTTTTACATAACTGATGTAGTGTTGCACCCTGCTGGCATCACATGTCCTGAGTCTCAGTTATTTTTCAAAGTTGTACAAGCAGGTGGGTATTGTGGTGGGCAAAGTGCTTGAAAGTTCACAGTGGGTTTCAACAGCATGAAACATCAGATCACTGCTAATCTTGCTTCTGGCTTTGGCAATGTTATTAAAGGACAGGAGTTGGGTAGCTATACCATCAGCATGTCACTTTGCACATGCAGAAGATTGAGAGACAATCCCAGAAAACTGCAGATGTGTTAAATAAATTGCATAATATGATAGATGAAAGGATTGTAACATGCTCACTTAAAGATATGATTTTGTCTGCTGACAATGGCTCAAACTAGGGAGCTAAAAGAGATTGCACACGCTAAGTAGGATATTTTTCCTACAGAGCCTGCTAAATTTTATAGAAGGCTCAGAATCTTTGACCAGCTCTGTGTAAATGCAAGCTACCCATAGAGTTTGTCACCCTAAGGGTAACAGAGGAACCCAGACTTGGACTCCTTGCTCACAGTGCCTAGAGAGATTAGCTACACCTCACTGATGAGACAACACAGAGCTGAAATATACTTCTGAGATTGACTGTTTATCTTGTTCATAGAGGAATTGCCTGGCACTTCAGGGCTGGACTGCCATTTTGTCAGGATCTGTATGAAATGCTTAAGGATACTTGCTCTCTAATTAGTGAGCTAAAAAGATATTGCAACTTGGGGAGGACACTTTCTTTAAAGCCTTCTAAATTCTATAGCATGTTAAATCCTAATTTAGCATCTATGTCCATCTCTTTGCATATCTGTTACAGTACCTAGTTCCAGAGACGCTGTCTGTGTCGAGGTGTCGAAATGTTGCTGTGGCTTCCATCCAAGCGTCGCTGGTTCCTGGGATGGAGCGCTTTGAGGAGCTATGGGGTGTCTGTGTCCTCTTGCTAGCAGGTCTTGTCACTTTGATTGACATGGAGGCAAGTTGAAGAATTGACGCATCATGGCGAGATGCGTCATTCGGAAGCATAAAGAGGCAGAATGGTGCAGGCTCTTGTTTTATGCTGTACAGCTGAGTATCCTCCCATCTACTTCCTGGGCTGGGCTTTAAAGGGGAACTGAGTCTATTCTCAGTTGCCCTTGCTTTGCTGTTCTACACAGTTGGGTTCCCTTGGGCTCTGTGTATGACCTGGCTTGTCTGACCATCCATCCTGGTGCTGAACTGTGGCTCTGTCTGACTATGCTCCTGCCTACTCCCTGTGTATAGCGGACACCCAATCTGGTGCAGACCTGTGGCTCTGTCTGACTATGCTCCTGCCTACTCCCTGTGTATAGTGGACACCCAATCTGGTACAGACCTGTGGCTCCGGCTGACTACCTAATCTGTGTATCACCCGGCTTGTCTGACCATCCATCCTGGTGCTGACCTGTGGCTCTATCTGACTATTCTCCTCCCTACTCCCTATGTATAGCAGACACCCAATCTGGTGCAGACCTGTGGATCTGGCTGACTACCTGAACTGTGTATGACCCAGCTTGTCTGACCATCCATCCTGGTGCTGACCTGTGGCTCTGTCTGATTATTCTCCTACCTACTCCTTGCTCATAGTAGACACCCAATCTGGTGCGGACCTGTGGCTCTGGTTAAGACTGATGTCTAGACTTCTTACCCCTTGGAACTGATGGCAGGTGTGCATCAGTAGCATCTCCCTATCACGACCACCTTTGGTAGTTCCTCTGCTTTCCCCTGTCTGCAGGTTTGAGTCAGGTTGTCCCTAGCAGCGTTCCGGCATACCTTCCGTATACAAAGACTACAGGGGCACGTGCCGATCTCTTGTAGAGGTTCCCTCGTTCAGGCAGACTCTTATTCCTGATAGAGTTGCTGACCTCTAGTGGGACCTTTATTGTGCCTAGTGTCTATTTCCTGTGATTATTCCTAATTATTGCTATAGCCTGTCTGTATTTACGTAATAAATATTGTTATTTTACTATACCGGTCTGACTCCTGCAGTATTCTTGGGAAACCGTGACAATATCCAATATAATAGCAGCTTTGTAGTAGATGACATGGTATATGTACTTGATTCCTTTCAAAATCCCAAACCTTCAGAGATGTGCTAAATATCACCTGTAAAATCTGCAAATTTTAGCCACTCCTACAGTGATCAAAGTGCATTGTATTTCAATAACAGAGTAATCACCTGCTTCAAATGGAGGTCCCTACCAGGTGAAATTCCATATTGAATATGCTAGAGCATTTGTATAGGCACAGTAAGGTCATTATCAAGTACACATTTTATAACTGAAAAGTGTTATAGGAGGCATCTTTGTCACCTGGTCAGCGGCAACTAATATGTGATGTATGTGAGCTGCTGCAATATTTTGAGGAGGCCACCCTGCTGGTTAGTCATGTAAAGGCAAGAACTAGTGAGATATTTCCACATATATTTACTGAAGAAAAAACTGAGATGTTTGGCTAATGAATCTTATAATGATAACAACACAGAAAAAGCTAGTGACTGACATTTTAGCATGCTTTGAACATTATCTTTGCATAGTGCCCATTGAAAGTAATGAGAAATACATTCTTTCGAGATTCCTGAAACCCAATTTTAAAAATAACATTTCTGAATTTGTGCCTAGGCTTGAGTAGGGTCACTATGAGGAATCAGATTCTGTGAAAGAACAGAAATAAAATCCTTATAGATGAGTGGAGTGTTACATTATGGAGAATGAGAGAAAAGTAGAATCAATAAAATGATAGAAAGCATAGTGAAAAATAAAAATGATTATACTATCAGCAACAGAAACATTGTAACATTTTTCATAACACATTATCATCATCACCACCACAGAAAGCAATTCATGTGTCTCAGGGTAGGGATGAGTGACATTTTTTCTCCTCAAAATTAAGAAGGTGAAAAATGGCACTTTCTACTGAGCGGTACATTTTTCATGAAAAATTACATTTTTCCAATTTTCCCGCCTTGCCCATTGCATTGAAATCAGTGGCAAGACTTAATTTCACCACCATATGGAATGTTTCCCTTTGTTTATCATGGTTATAGATGGTTAAATGTAGATGGTTATAGCCAGGGACAATTAATAAAAAAATGGTTTGACTGATAGGTAACTGGGTGACCTGTGACTGAGGCTTACAGATACTAGAAGAGACAAAGACTTACTGTATATGGGCAAGAAGACTTCACATGCAATCAGTACTTTTTTGTATTTTACTGTTAAACTTCGCACTACTTTGATAATATACATCAAATGCACTAGGGATAGAGAGAAAGGAGTAGAAGCAGTGCAGTGAAGTATTACTAAAGTGGTTGTCCAAAAACTAAATGCAGCCATATTTGCTGCAGCATGTTCAATAAATGATGATGATCCTTCTCCTCCTGAAGAGGTTGTTAGTAGTGTTGAGCGAGCGTGCTCGGCCGATGCTCGGATCGGCTCGAGCATCGCTCTGCTCGGCACATGGCGGTACTCGTCGAGTACCGCCATGTGCTCGCCCGCCATGTTCGGGTGGCGGGGATCTGTGCCGGAAGAGGCACAGATCTGAAGACGCTCCGCTGGACCACCAGGGACTGGAGGTACGGGGGCATTGCGGAGATGAAGGGGGCATTGCGGAGATGAAGGGGGACATTGTGGAAGAGGGGCATAGCGGAGATGAAGGGGGACATTGTGGAAGAGGGGCATAGACTCTATGCCCCTCTTCCACAATGTCCCCCTTCATCTCCGCTATGCCCCTCTTCCACAATGTCCCCCTTCATCTCCTCTATGCCCCTCTTCCACAATGTCCCCCTTCATCTCCGCTATGCCCCTCTTCCACAATGTCCCCCTTCATCTCCTCTATGCCATAGAGGAGATGAAGGGGGACATTGTGGAAGAGGGGCATAGCGGAGATGAAGGGGGACATTGTGGAAGAGGGGCATAGCGGAGATGAAGGGGGCATAGCAGAGATGAAGGGGGACATTGCGGAGATGAAGGGGGCATTCGGAGATGAAGGGGGCATAGCGGAGATGAAGGGGGGCATTGACCAGGCACCCTCCCCTCATCAGAGCAGGGGGTGCCTGGTGTAATGCTCGTGTCGCCCCATTCAATTGAATGGGGCTCGGGTGCTCGGTCGAGCACTCGAGCCTCAGGGGGTGCTCGGTCAGAGCACCCGAGCACCCGAGCATCGGGGTGCTCGCTCAACACTAGTTGTTAGTGAAAGTGACATGGGTACAGCCGTTTAGAACATCAGCATTATACACAGTGCTTGCCTATTGCCAGCTTAAGTATCTAACTGATGTATCTGCTAAATACGAATATGAGCACAGGTGATAGCGTTAGATTAATTAATGGTGTTAGCCAGTAGATCACAGCCACAGAGTTAACTTCCTATGGTAAGGCATCCTTTCTTCTGCTATAGCTACAGCTGGACATTTTGTTTGTTTGTAGCTTCTCTGATTCCGACAAATCTTTTAATTAAAGTTCAAAACCCTAGATGTCAATGTTTGACTCTTGCTGATTTTATTGCTGGCTGAATTAACAGTTTAGGCTTGTGGAAGAATTATGATTCTTTTCGGCCATTAACTGGTCGAAGTTGTCCCTGCTGCCACTTGATCACACCTCATTTTGTTCAAATGTGGAGGCTGTATAATGCAGCAGAGCATGATGGGATGTGCGACCTTTCAGTGCTTGATATGAGAATCTCGCTCTGTCATACAGAACGAGATTCTCCAGGCAACATGGAGCATGCGACCATTTAAAAGTAAGCCTGCTGAGGATTACCTAATTATTAATATAGATGTTGATCTAGAATATATCCCTCCATCATTCTCCTCTTCTTCTGACACATATGACATTAAAGGGATAGTAATGTTTCACAATAAAAGCAGCTCCAATTAATCTTCATAGTATTTGGGCCCTGGAGAGTGTTATTTCAATACTGTCAGAGTTGAAGTTCAAGAGTAATTGAATGATAAAGTATCCCCCTCCTGCCCCTTTTACTGATGTAACAAAGCTCAGCTCAGTGCATCAAGGTGGTGTCCAGGTGGATCTCAGAAAGGTACAATCTTCAATTAGCATAAGGGAAAAACCTGATAAACCTGTCAAGGGGGGCAGGGTTTTCATTGTTCTCACAGTAAGAAGATTGCCCCTTGCTGTGAGCTGTCTGGTCTCAAGACCAGATTCCACATCTGAGGGGAGGTGGCTTAACAATATGAAATATGAAATAACCTTATATGAATGCAGCTCGTAAATGTTTTAAAGGGACTGTCCACATATGACAGTGCTCAGCTCTTGGAACAGGCACTCCAAACCTGACAAATGACTCAACAGCGTATGCATTGGCGGCACTCAGGAACAAATTCAAGTCATCACATAAAATCAAAAAGCTTTATTCATAGTATTAAAATCATCATATATCCACAGAGATGGAACAAAGGATACATTTTAACAATGCAGATATTCCAGCATTGTCTAATGAGTTTCGCTCTTCAAATGCTCTTACTCATAGACACATTGCATATTGTAACTGTTCCCTATTTAAAACCTACTGATTAACAAACAATTAGAAACATCTGCTACAGTTTCAAAACCTACTCAAAAGCTCCTATCAGAATTGGAAATAAATCCAAACTGAGGCTAAAATTATTAACCCCATCTCATAAATGAGATGTTCATGCCAATTCTCGCATTAACCCTTAGATGCACAAACCAGATGAAAGAGTCAAATCACAGTTCCTAAATAAAAGATCAATCAACCAAAAGGGGAGCACATAGGAGAAATCAGAAAAATGAAAACATATTACTAGTATCAACTCTGGATTGAATCCCCTCGGTAAACGTGTTTTCAACTGAAAAATCCAATACACCTCCATGTGGTTGAAAAGTCTTAAAATGTCCCCACCACAGGGTGGTAAAAATCCTCTCTCTATCACCTGGAAACTACAAACACGCTGATCTCCTCCATGTTCTAAACATTCACGTTTAGCTACTGCTGAATCCTGTTCCTTCTTTTGGATTTGATACATATGTTCTCTAATACGGTTTTTAAGTGGGAGTACATTGCGACCCAAATATTGAACTGAACATTTTAAACAGGTAAACAGATAAATCACATACCGTGTGTTACAGTTTATAAAATCAGAACTGAACACACAAATTCCTTGGACACATTGGTCACTTCACAGCACTTACAGGAATTAGCACCACACTTATAAAAACCCTTGGAATCCAGTCAAGTAGGTGTCCTGGTTTTGGAGGAATAAAAGCTGGGTGAGATCATATTACCCAAAGTCATTCCTCATTTAGCCACAAAATCATATTTGTCCTTTAATAAATCTGCCAAATCAACATCTGTCTTTAACATAGGTAACAAAGAACGAACTAAAAAACTAATCTGTTTAAACTGTGGGCTATAGGCGGTAACAAAACGAACCTTCATGGCACGACCTTAGCTCCTGGGAACAGGATACTCTGGTGGACCCTCCATATCTTAGATGCATTTTGTACAAAGCCTTACAGTGAAAAATATTTTTGGAAGAAGCCAGGTGACAATGAGATACAAGAAGTATCATATTCAAATTATTTGAAGTCACCAGCTTATGATTTCTGTTTATTTAAGGATTTAAAAGCAATTAGTGATTTACAATGCTTAAAACGTGAATCTGTATCTATGAATGGTGTTGATACGAAAATAAATTAATTGGATACTGGCCTTAGAGCAAAATCCAGTTTTTTTCCTGTTCATATGAAGGGTAATCAATTGGAGGTATTCCAAAAAAACTTTAGAACAGGAGTTGCTCTCCTTGTATGGTAGTCTTCCAAGCGTTCCAAGCCACAACCTGACTTTGTCACAAAAGGAAGCTCTTGTCCAGTTAAAATCCAGTAAGAAACTGGTTGTTAAAATGTCAGACAAGGGAGGATCTGTTGTGGTTTTGAATGCTGAGGAAGGGAGGAAGCCTTGAGACAGCTGAGTGATGTATCTATTATATGGTATTGAAGTGTAATCCAAAACTATTGTATAGGTCTATCTTGAATTACCTGGTACAAAGGGGAGTGAGTTTGGGCATTATCACCAGAAATGAAGCTACCTTTTTGCTACCAGAAAACATATGTGTCCCGATTTTCCATCACCTATCTAAGGTGCACAAAAGTCTTGTCAACCCACCGGGCAGGCCTATTGTGTCCGGGATTGGGACACTGAATGAGCCTTTGTCTATGTGGGTTGACCACTACTTGCGGCCTTTGGTGGAGAGATTACCGGGATTCCTGTGTGCTACCAAACAGGTACTGAGACAAATGCTGGGCATTGAGTGGAAAGAGGGTATGTCATGGTTGTCAGCAGATGTTTCTGCCCTTTATTCTTCAATCCCTCATTGAAGATGGCCAACCTTTTTATGGGTTGGTGGGAGGCCGGTCACATCTTTGGGGTTATGAACCCCTTCAGATATTTGATCTTATGGTACTGGAAATATATCGACGAATTGCTCACTTGGTTGGGTTCAAAAGAAGAGGCAGTGTCCTTTGTTTCATATCTAAATGAAAATAGTTATCATTTAAGTTTTACGTATAATTATGATCTTTCTTCTATTGTTTTTTTGGATGTGACCCTAACTGGTGATATGGTAACCCAAAGGGTTGTTAGCAATTTCTACAGGAAGCCAACTTCAGGCAACACTTTGCTGCATGCACGTTCATCTCACCCTCGATATCAAATTTAAATTATTCCTAAAGTGCAGTTTTTCTTTGCTGTAGGAACTGTTCTCTGGATAGAGATTTTGAGTAAGCTTCACAAGGTGTATATGGAAGGATTAAGGCTCGGGGTTATGGTGAACGTGTGCTGAGCAAAGCGTTTCAGTTTGCTTATGATTGCCCCAGAGAGAATCTTATTGGAGATAAATTGGGTGGAGGTACTGGGAAGGATGTAGGTCATGCCACAAAGGTTTGTTTTGTTAACACCTATAGCCCACAGTTTAAACAGATTAGTGCTTTAGTTAAAGAGATAGTAATACTTCGTTTTATCTTTATTTTATTCTGTAGGCATGAAAAAAACATGAAGAACGATATAAGTCTTATCTCTCAAACCTTTATGGTTTAAGAGATATTCACAAGCAAAGTTTCCCCTCCCGCCCCTTATTCCTAGTGTAAGCCATCTTTTCTCAGATGTGGAATCTAGTTGTAAGCCCAGACAGATAACAGCAGGGGACAATCTTCTATGTATGAAAACATTGAAAGCCCTGCCCCCCTTGACAAGTTTTTCAGCTTTTTCCCTTATCTTAATTGAAGATTGTTCCTCTCTGCAGTCTACCTGGGCACCTCCCTTCTGATCTGGCTGAACAGGAAGGGGATACTTTGTTTGTGAATATCTCTTAAACCATAAAGGTTTGAGAGATAAGACATATCGTTCTTCAAGTTTTTTTAATGCCTACAAAATAAAATAAAGATAAAACGAAGTATTACTATTCCTTTAATACTTTGTTACCTATGCTAAAGATGTTGCTTTGGCAGATATATTAAAGAACGGATGTAATTTTGTGGCTAAACAAGGAATGACTTTGGGTAATATGATCTCACCCAGCTTTTATTCCTCCAAAACCAGGACACCTACTTGGTTGGATTCCACAGGTTTTTATAAGTGTGGTGCTAATTCCTGTAAGTGCTGTGAAGTGACCAATGTGTCCAAGGAATTTGTGTGTTCAGTTGATGAGGCAAAATATTCTATTTTTGCTTTTATAAACTGTAACTATGTATAAAGGATGATCGGCTGTAAGAATATATATGTTTATGTAGCTTGTATTCATTTTGAGTGGATAATCTTGTGAATTTCCCCAACACGGAAACAATTGAAGCATATTGTTAACATTTTTTGATATAGATTGGATATATCTTTGCTGGAGTTCTACATATGAAGTATGATCAACTGTTAGGTATTACTTATGGGGTTAATAGTTTTAGCCTCAGGTTGTATTTATTTCCAATTCTAATAGGCGCTTTTGAGTCCATTTTGAAACTGTAGCAGATGTTTCTAATTGTTTGTTAATCAGTAGGTTTTAAATAAGGAACAGTTACAATATGCAATGTGTCTATAAGTTTTTTGAAGAGCGAAATGCTTTAGACAATGCTGGAATATCTGCATTGTTAAAGTGTATCCTTTGTTCCATCCCTGTGGATATATGAGCTGTCCATGATTTTAATACTATGAATAAAGTTTTTTGATTTTATGTGACGACTCGAATTTGTTCCGGAGTGCAGCCAATACATACGTTGTTGAGTTATTTTGGCGGTGACTTACACTAGGTAAAAGGGGTGGGAGGGGGAAACTTTATCATTCGATTACTCTTGAACTACAACTCTGACAGTATTGAAATAACACTTTCTATGGAGCTGCTGTTTTTTGAAACATTACTATCCTAAGGGAGAAAGAGATGATGACATGGACAGAAAATTAGCTGAAAGGCAAAGGCTCAGTCTTCCACCACTGAAAGGAAGCACTGTGTCTGTTGATAAACTGTTTGAGAATTCAATTGGAAAGTCTGACTCTGGACAAGTAAAGATGTCTAAAAATACACAGTCGTACTGTCCATCATCCTCAGCATTGTAACCAATTCCAAATCCATCACCCTTCCAGCCACAAACACTATTGTTGAGTAATAATCAGAAACACAGAACATAAATATTCACAACCCTAGCTATCTTTTGCTGTTAGAAGTGCAGCACCTTTGACACCAACTAGTACAATTGCAATGGCCCAAGTAGTAGTAGTAGCCCTTCAGGAACCAATCAATCCATGAAGTCTATAGCACAGAGATACCTGAGTCCCAATCCAAAAATTAAATATGTTGCTAAATGTTGTATTTACTGGGACTCTGGTGCACATAATAGTTGTCCTGTTGATGTGTTAAAGAATGTGGCAAGATTTCCTTTATTTAAAGTAACACATATGGCTCCTGCTGCTGTCCTTCAAATGCTAAACACAGAGGAGTATGACTCTGAAGTCGTTGGAGGAGATGACATGGTTCATAGAGTGCTCGCACATGCTGCCTCCACTACCACCACTACGCCCATCACCAGAAGTCATTTTGTTAAAGAAATAAAATTACACAGTTCATCTGCTATGTACTGCCAAACCACACTTAGTGTTCTTGGGAAGGAGTAAAAATGTCACCAAAATCCCAAAGCACACATTTGTAATGACAAAGTTGCCAAAACATTGGCAGCTGACAAACTACCTTATTATTTTGTAGAAGAGAGAGTGTTTAAAGAACTCTTGTCATGCATAGGTATGGGTGAAAATTTTCACCTCAAACCAAAACTGGCGAATAATGGCACTTCCCGCGAAAACTGACATTTTTCCACTTTTTCGTCTAGCTCATTTCATTGAAATCAATGGGAAAATTGATTTTACACACAACACATAGAAAATGTTGGTGGAGTGTGGGGAAAGAATCAGTTGAACAGAGAATTTATTTTTTTTGGGGGGGTTGTTTACTGGGATTGGGAGGCAGTTAATAAAAAATAAATACTAAATACAATGAAAAAAAATTCTATAAGACATGGTATAAAAGGGGTCTGAGGAGAATGCCTGTGTTGGTGGGCAGAGTATGGGGAAAGAATCAGTTGAACAGGGAATTTGTTTTGGGGGTTTGTTGGGGGGTTTATTGACTGGTATTGGGGTATTTAAAAAAATGAAAGTTCTTTTAATGTCCATTTTTATTAATAAAAAAATGCACGCCACATGTCCCCTTTGACGTTGCTGCCGGTGTCTCTGCTGGCGGTGTCATGCATATAGATAGACAAAGCCCCCTTTCCTACCTATTGGGCCAATGCCTGAGTCACACTGTTAGAATTTTGAACAGACACTGACTTTTATATGCCCTGTTAAAAATAATTGTCGCTGTCAGCCTCCAATTGGCTGGGATGTGTGGTTACGCATCTCCCAGCCAATCAGCTTCTGGAGGGGGGGGGATGATAAAACTCACTTGAAGCTGATTGCTTGGGAGGTGCTTAAGCACACATTCTAGCCAATTGGAGGCTGCCAATTATTTTGAACAAATACTGGCATATAAAAGCCAGTCTCTGTTCGAAATTCTTATTTGTCTTGGAGCATTCTGACAAGAATACATCTAGTAAGTGCAACATTGTTGCGTGGATTTTATTTTATATTATAGCCGCTCTCAGATCCATTGCGCTCTTGTTCCTTTTTTCCATATACAGATGCAAGTGAAGGTGTGACTGTGGACACCATTACAAGAAGCTGCAGGCTGAAAGCGGCATTTCATTATTGACTTTTTGCCTTTCTATACTGTGTACAACAGTGGACTAGAGTTTGGAGCGCTATTGTTTTTTCTCCTTTTTTTCTCTGTTAAACGGCCATTGCCAGATATTATTGGTCTGCCTGGAGATGTTAAGGCATTTTTATGAATTTTAGGCAGTAAGTACAGGGATGCTGTATGTGGATGCTTAACCTGTAGGAAATTTAATTCTCTTTGGTCAAGTCCATTGTTTTTGCCTGTTCAATTATCTTTCTACTTCATGAAGATAAATATCTAGAATGTGAGAGTCTACTGGGAATGAACAACAGCACAATGGCCTGTCCTATGGCTAGCCACCGCACAGAAGCATCACGTTTTAGCTCTCTAGTGTCATTACAGAGGAGAAATTTCCACATACATATTAGACTAATCCCGCCCAAAAGGTAGGTCCAGTTCCAATTCCTTCCTGACTCAAAATGGAAGTCGGATATTTCCCTGTATCAACATCCTATCTGCTTTGAAACCAGCTGTCAAAAATCACAATATTGTTCTGCTCTAGAAGTTTCCCACTACTCTTTTTGAAAGCAACTACAGTATCTGAATGTATTGCATGATGAGGCAAAGAATTCCATAACTGTAGTGCCCTCACTGTAAAACATCCCTGTCTCTGTTTTAGTCAAAATCACCTTTACTCTAGTCATAATGGATGACTTCTGGTTTTTGCATAGCTCTCTGAGTAAATAGTTCCTTAGAAAATTCTTTGTATTGACCTTGAGTATATTTGGAAACGTAATCATTAGTGATGAGCGAGCATGCTCGGCCGAAGCTCGGTTCGGCTCGAGCATCGCTCTGCTCGGCACATGGCGGTACTCGTACGAGTACCGCATGTGCTCGCCCGCCATGTTCGGGTCTCCTCCCCGCACGTTTCGCGGCTGCTGCGCAGCCAATAAACGTGCAGGGAGGCTCTGACATCAGTGTAATGCCAGCAGCCATGTTGGCTGCTGGCATTACACTGATTGGCTGGCCAGAACCCGTGATCGGGTGCTGTATAGCACCTGACCAGCGAGTTCGGCTCAGTCTTAGCCAGGGAGAAATGAGGATAGGAAGGGAAAGTCAGTGTAGGGAGAAGAAAAGTGTTGTTGAACAAAAAAAAGACCCAAAAGTCCTTTTTAGGACTACTGTGTGTGGGGGCAGCAGTTTATTTTGTTTGGGGGGGCAGAGATTTAAAAAAAAAAAACGTCACATATTCCGTTCACTGTGCCTAGCCGCAGATTAGCAGCACATTCTGTTTAGTGTGCAAAGTTGCAGATTAGCAGCACATTCTGTTTAGTGTGCAAAGTTGCAGATTAGCAGCACATTCTTTTTAGTGTGCAAAGTTGCAGATTAGCAGCACATTCTGTTTAGTGTGCAAAGTTGCAGATTAGCAGCACATTCTGTTCAGTGTGCAAAGTTTCAGATTAGCAGCACATTCTGTTTAGTGTGCAAAGTTTCAGATTAGCAGAACATTCTGTTTAGTGTGCAAAGTGTAAAATATAAAAGTCACATATTCCATTCACTGTGCCGAGCCGCAGACAAGCAGCACATTCTGTTTAGTGTGCAAAGTTGCAGATTAGGAGAACATTCTGTTTAGTGTGCAAAGTGTAAAATATCAAAGTCACATATTCCATTCACTGTGCCTAGCCGCAGATAAGCAGCACATTCTGTTTAGTGTGCAAAGTTGCAGATTAGGAGAACATTCTGTTTAGTGTGCAAAGTGTAAAATATCAAAGTCACATATTCCATTCACTGTGCCGAGCCGCAGATAAGCAGCACATTCTGTTTAGTGTGCAAAGTTGCAGATTAGGAGAACATTCTGTTTACTGTGCAAAGTGTAAAATATCAAAGTCACATATTCCATTCACTGTGTCTAGCCGCAGATAAGCAGCACATTCTGTTTAGTGTGCAAAGTTGCAGATTAGGAGAACATTCTGTTTAGTGTGCAAAGTGTAAAATATCAAAGTCACATATTCCATTCACTGTGCCTAGCCGCAGATAAGCAGCACATTCTGTTTAGTGTGCAGAGTTGCAGATTAGGAGAACATTCTGTTTACTGTGCAAAGTGTAAAATATCAAAGTCACATATTCCATTCACTGTGTCTAGCCGCAGATAAGCAGCACATTCTGTTTAGTGTGTAAAGTTGCAGATTAGGAGAACATTCTGTTTAGTGTGCAAAGTGTAAAATATCAAAGTCACATATTCCATTCACTGTGCCTAGCCGCAGATAAGCAGCACATTCTGTTTAGTGTGCAAAGTTGCAGATTAGGAGAACATTCTGTTTACTGTGCAAAGTGTAAAATATCAAAGTCACATATTCCATTCACTGTGCCGAGCCGCAGATAAGCAGCACATTCTGTTTAGTGTGCAAAGTTGCAGATTAGGAGAACATTCTGTTTAGTGTGCAAAGTGTAAAATATCAAAGTCACATATTCCATTCACTGTGCCTAGCCGCAGATAAGCAGCACATTCTGTTTAGTGTGCAAAGTTGCATATTAGCAGAACATTCTGTTTAGTGTGCAAAGTGTAAAATATCAAAGTCACATATTCCATTCACTGTGCCGAGCCGCAGATAAGCAGCACATTCTGTTTAGTGTGCAAAGTTGCAGATTAGGAGAACATTCTGTTTACTGTGCAAAGTGTAAAATATCAAAGTCACATATTCCATTCACTGTGTCTAGCCACAGATAAGCAGCACATTCTGTTTAGTGTGCAAAGTTGCAGATTAGGAGAACATTCTGTTTAGTGTGCAAAGTGTAAAATATCAAAGTCACATATTCCATTCACTGTGCCTAGCCGCAGATAAGCAGCACATTCTGTTTAGTGTGCAAAGTTGCAGATTAGGAGAACATTCTGTTTACTGTGCAAAGTGTAAAATATCAAAGTCACATATTCCATTCACTGTGCCGAGCCGCAGATAAGCAGCACATTCTGTTTAGTGTGCAAAGTTTCAGATTAGCAGAACATTCTGTTTAGTGTGCAAAGTGTAAAATATCAAAGTCACATATTCCATTCACTGTGCCGAGCCGCAGATAAGCAGCACATTCTGTTTAGTGTGCAAAGTTTCAGATTAGCAGAACATTCTGTTTAGTGTGCAAAGTGTAAAATATCAAAGTGACATATTCCATTCACTGTGCCGAGCCGCAGATAAGCAGCACATTCTGTTTAGTGTGCAAAGTTGCAGATTAGGAGAACATTCTGTTTACTGTGAAAAGTGTAAAATATCAAAGTCACATATTCCATTCACTGTGCCGAGCCGCAGATAAGCTACACATTCTGTTTAGTGTGCAAAGTTTCAGATTAGCAGAACATTCTGTTTAGTGTGCAAAGTGTAAAATATCAAAGTCACATATTCCATTCACTGTGCCGAGCCGCAGATAAGCAGCACATTCTGTTTAGTGTGCAAAGTTTCAGATTAGCATAACATTCTGTTTACTGTGCAAAGTGTAAAATATCAAAGTCACATATTCCATTCACTGTGCCGAGCCGCAGATAAGCAGCACATTCTGTTTAGTGTGCAAAGTTTCAGATTAGCAGAACATTCTGTTTAGTGTGCAAAGTGTAAAATATCAAAGTCACATATTCCATTCACTGTGCCGAGCCGCAGATAAGCAGCACATTCTGTTTAGTGTGCAAAGTTTCAGATTAGCATAACATTCTGTTTACTGTGCAAAGTGTAAAATATCAAAGTCACATATTCCATTCACTGTGCCGAGCCGCAGATAAGCAGCACATTCTGTTTAGTGTGCAAAGTTGCAGATTTGCAGCACATATTCCGTGTAATATGAAGAAGGCGGGTAAAAAGGGACGGGGAAGTGGACGTGATCCTGATAGTTCAGGGCGCGGGTCAAGACGCGTAGAAACTGTGCCTGGTGCCAGAGCACAAGAAAGAAAGACATCCACCATACCTAGCTTCATGTCTCAGTTTACAGGGCGTCGCAGGACATCATTCTCGAGGTCAGACCACTGCGAACAGGTGGTCGGTTGGATTTCAGCTGATACTGCTTCCAGTCGGTTAAGCACCACCCTGTCTTCCACCAAGTCCACTCTCAGTAGCCAAGAGTCTGGTCAACATAATCCTCACCCTGATCATCCTTCCTCCCACCATAGAGGGTCTGGTCAAAGAAGTGATCCCACACTGGGATATAGTGAGGAGCTCGTCTCATCACCAATCCTTCATTTGAACCTCTCTCCAAGCACGCTTGCAGAGGAACATGACATCTTGTGCCCTGATTCACAACCTCTAGAGGGTACCCAATCACAAGAAGATGACAGAGGTGAACTGCATTTAAGGTCAAAGGAAGTGGATGATGATGATGATGAGACACAGTTGCCATCAAATCAACCACTTTTACTGTCTCAAGACCTTGATGAGGAGGATGATATACAGTTGTCAATGACTGAGTATGTGGTGGGATCAAGACATGAGGAGGATGATCAGAGTGAGGAAGTGGAGGAGGACTTGGTGGATGATGAGGTGACTGACCCCACCTGGGAAGGTGGAGAGCCGAGCGATGACAGCAGTCCTGAGGGTGAGCCATCTGCAGCACCGCAACAGGCTGGAAGAGGCAGTGGTGTGGCTACAGAAATAAGGCGGACCGCACCAAACCGGTCCGCAAATGTTCCACGGAGCACCTCCTTGCGTAAATCTCCCTTGCCAAGGGGTAGGTGTTCCGCGGTATGGCGTTTTTTTAAGGAAAGTGCGGACGACAAAAGAATTGTAGTTTGCAACCTGTGCCACACCAGAATGAGCCGAGGCATGAACACTAGAAACCTCACCACCACCAGCATGATCCGACACATGGCATCCAAGCACCGTAATAAGTGGGAGGAACGCCCGGATCGCCAATCTGTGTCTGCAGGCCACACCACTGCCTCCTCTTCCCCTGTTTTCGGTGCCGGCCAATCGCCTGTCGAAGGCGCAGGCCCGCATACCTCCCGCCCTGCACCTGTACCATCTGAAGCACCATCAGCGACCACATCCACTTCCTTGTCCCAGCGCAGCGTCCAAATGTCGTTACCCCAGGCATTTGAGCGCAAGCGAAAATACCCAGCCACCCACCCACAGGCCATAGCACTAACCTCACACCTTTCCAAATTACTGGCCATCGAAATGCTGCCATTTAGGCTTGTGGAGACTGAGTCCTTCCGCAGCCTGATGGCAGCAGCTGTCCCTCGGTACGCAGTCCCCAGCCGCCACTACTTTTCCCGGTGTGCCGTCCCCGCCTTACACCACCATGTGTCCCGTAACATCACCCGTGCCCTGACCAACGCAGTTACTGGGAAGGTCCACTTAACGACTGACACATGGACAAGTGCTTGTGGCCAGGGACGCTACATTTCACTGACGGCACACTGGGTGAATGTCGTGGAGGCTGGGAGCGACTCGGACCCTGGGATGGCACAGGTGCTACCCACGCCGAGGATTGCGGGCCCTACCTCCATCAGGGTTTCCGCCAGCACCTACGTTATTGGCTCCTCCTCCTCCGTTTCCACCTCCGAATTCTCTGCGCGCAGCGCCACTCACCCATCAGCCGGTAGCTGGAAGCAGTGTAGCACTGCAGTGGGGAAGCGTCAACAGGCCGTGCTGAAGCTGATCTGCCTTGGGGACAAACAGCACACGGCCTCAGAGCTGTTGCAGGGGATTAGTCACCAGACCGAGCAGTGGCTCTCGCCACTCAACCTGCAACCAGGCATGGTTGTGTGTGATAATGGGCGTAACTTGGTGGCGGCTTTGGAGCTCGGCAAGCTCACACACGTACCATGCCTAGCGCATGTATTTAATTTAGTGGTTCAGCGATTTCTAAAAACCTACCCCAATTTGCATGATCTCTTGACCAAGGTGCGCCGCGTGTGTGCACATTTCCGTAAGTCATCTACAGTTTCAGCCGGCCTGTTGAAGCTGCAGCAGCGCTTACAATTGCCAGCTCACCGGCTGCTGTGTGACGTGAGCACGCGCTGGAACTCCACCTTCCACATGTTGGCCCGGATTTGTGAGCAGCAGAGGGCAGTAGTGGAGTACCAGCTGTTACACGGTCGTCGCCTCTCCGTTCAACTTCCTGTAATCAGAAGTGAGGAGTGGGAATGGATGTCAGACCTCTGTGAGGTTTTACGCAATTTTGAGGAATCGACACAGATGGTGAGCGGCGATAACGCTATTATCAGTGTAACCATCCCACTTCTGTGTCTACTGAAACGCTCGCTGCTTACAATTAAAACCGACGCTTTGCATGTGGAAGAGGTGGAAATGCGGGAGGAAGAGCTTACACAAGGTGATAGCCAGAGCACCCTCACTTCGTCTTCTCAGCGACAATTGGAGGAGGCGAAGGAGGAGGAAGACACGGTTGCCTCCGCTACAGAGGGTAGCCATGGAACTTTAGTTCCATCTCTTCAGCGTGGGTGGGCAGAAGAGGAGGAAGAGGATGAGGAGATTGAGAGTCATCCTCCTGGTGAGGACAGCGAAATCTTGCCTGTTGGTACTCTGGCACACATGGCTGACTTTATGTTAGGCTGCCTTTCCCGTGACCCACTCGTTACACGCATTTTAGACAACACGGATTACTGGGTGTTCACCCTTCTGGACCCCCGCTACAAAGATAATTTCTCATCTCTCATTCCTCCGGTGGAGAGGACAAGCAAAATGGTGCAATACCAGAAGGTTCTTGTTGAAAAATTGCTCCAAAATTTTCCATCTGACAACGCTGGCGGCAGAGTACGTGCTACTTTGGCCAACCGAGAAGGGGAGAAAAGGGGAGCACACAGCAGTTCCGACAAAGGCAGGGCAACACTCTCCAAGGCGTGGGACACCTTCATGACACCCCGCCAGCACCCTCACCCTGATGCGCAGCCTAGTGTCACAAGGAGGGAAAAGTTTTGGAAGATGGTGAAGGAGTACGTAGCAGACCGTGTCAGCGTCCTCAATGATCCCTCTGTGCCTTACAACTACTGGGTGTCCAAGCTGGACACGTGGTATGAACTGGCACTCTACGCCTTGGAGGTGCTGGCCTGCCCTGCCGCCAGCGTTCTGTCTGAGCGGGTATTTAGTGCTGCTGGTGGCATCATAACAGATAAGCGTATCCGCCTTTCCACCGAAAATGCTGATAGGTTGACACTTATAAAAATGAACAAGGCCTGGATTTCCCCTGACTTCTCCACTCCACTGGAGGAAAGCCCCGGGGGAACATAAAGTCACTTTATATATGTTATTTACAATGATGGGAATACTCTGTATTCCCATTCACCCCTTCCACCCAAAAAATGGGTATATGGTTGACTCTCTTCCATATACCCGGTGATATAATTTTTATATAGGGCCAGCTCACCAGCCGGCCCTGTGATATAATTTTTATACAGGGCCAGCTCACCAGCGGGCGCTGTTTGACAATTTTTGTATAGGTCAGCTCACCAGCGGGCCTTCTCATATAATGTTTTATTGGGTCAGCTCTCTAGCGGGCCCTCTCATATAATGTTTTATAGCGTCTGCTCAGAAGAGCAGATAGGTCACCAGTCTCTGCCTATATTTAATTCTATTTACCATGGCAATAGGATCTCCCACCACTGGGATAATGAAGAGATTGCATGACGGAGCTGCAATAGTACTGTTATTTGTCTGGTAAAAAGTAAATTAGTTAGTAATATTATTAGCAATTAATGTGATATCCAAAATTTGACAGTCCGGCAGAACATGGTTTTAGAGGACAGATAAAATACTTTATTGGGTGAAAATTATCGATTTGTGACATACTTCCAGTATGGGGAGTAAGTTGTGTCCAGAACACAGCCTATCAAAATGCCTTCTTAGAAGTAAATTTAAAGGGATAGTAATACTTCGTTTTAACTTTATTTTATTTTGTAGGCATTAAAAAACATGAAGAATGATATGTCTTATCTCTCAAACCTTTATGGTTTAAGAGATATTCACAAGCAAAAGTTTCCCCCTCCCGCCCCTTTTTCCTAGTGTAAGCCATCTCTTACACTAACAGCAGGGGACAGTCTTCTTTGTATGAAAAGAATGAAAGCCCTTCCCCCCTTGACAAGTTTTTCAGCTTTTTCCCTTATCTTAATTGAAGATTGTCCCTCTCTGCAATCTACCTGGGCACCTCCCTTCTGATCTGGTTGAACGGGGGGGGGGGGATACTTTGCTTGTGAATATCTCTTAAACCATAAAGGTTTGAGAGATAAGACTTATATCGTTCTTCATGTTTTTTTAATGCCTACAAAATAAAATAAAGATAAAAAGAAGTATTACTATCCCTTTAAATTTACTTCTAAGAAGGCATTTTGATAGGCTGTGTTCTGGACACAACTTACTCCCCATACTGGAAGTATGTCACAAATCGATAATTTTCACCCAATAAAGTATTTTATCTGTCCTCTAAAACCATGTTCTGCCGGACTGTCAAATTTTGGATATCACATTAATTGCTAATAATATTACTAACTAATTTACTTTTTACCAGACAAATAACAGTACTATTGCAGCTCCCTCATGCAATCTCTTCATTATCCCAGTGGTGGGAGATCCTATTGCCATGGTAAATAGAATTAAATATAGGCAGAGACTGGTGACCTATCTGCTCTTCTGTTCTATTGCATACAATAATTCTGCATGCTGTAGGAGTGAAAACAGATTGATACTGTGTTTCACTTCCTTCTCACTGGGAGTGTTACCATGGTGATAGGACTACACACACACACACACACACACACACACACACACACACCGGACATAATGGAGAGGCTCACTGATAGTAAGTACTGCCAACACTTTATGCTTCCCATGCATTTTTAACCATCTAAGTACCAGAGGGATGCCCAATGGGCTCATCTGGCATTAAAAGGGTTAATAATCAGGATGCTAGACAACATACTTTCTAACATTTAGGGCGGGGAAAGAGGGGCACACTCGCATTTTATTACTACATATCAAGTTGCCAAGATTTATATTAAATAAGACACATAACACACTTTGAAAAAGGAGATATTAGTTAAATACTCAAAGTAACATAATCCCATTGTTAACTCATTTGAACCCACACAGATCTCTCCCTTGCCCCCCACCCCTTCAGTCTGAGCCTATGTAAGACTAGTTAAGTTATTTTATTATAGTCCCTCAACATTGTAGAATTAACTACATGTGTACTGCTGATAATGTCTTTATTGTACTGATGATCTTGTATTCTTCAATAAAGCTCTTATTGAAAATCCGAAGAAAAAGGAGATATTTAATACTGGTCACTTGACTAGGTACCAGTGGATTGATGTATTTCAGGTAACAAAGTAATTTAGTTAGATACAGAGCAGATACAGATACAACTAAACAAATGTTGTACATACATAGAATCCAAACTTTCAGCCACTACTGATGCTGCAATAAAAAAAGATTATAACCAAAATAAAAATAAATAACAAACCTGCCAAATAACATAGAACCTTCATTCAACCCTCTGGCATTCAAAGTGTTAAATGTAACAAAATAAACCCTATTATACTTCTATAATAGGGGAATATGTGTAATGAAAAAAACAGGTCTTCCATAATCTAATCTAATCTAATCTAATCTAATCTATCTATCTCCTTATCATATGTCTATATCTGTCTACATCTATCTACTATGTACAACACACAGTTTAATTAATATTCAGTGTTGAACTTAAAGAGATATAGCTTTTAATTATACATCTGTGGTATTTTGGCTAACATGCTTATTTCCATACTTGCTACTTCACAATACTGACTAAAATGATTACTTATGAAACACTTTCCTTAAGACACTTTAGTGAATTTGTGCATAGGGATGGGTGAAAATTTTCACCTCAAACTGAAATCAGTGAAAAATTGCACTTTACGATTGGTGAAAAATTTCCTGTAAAAAGTGACATTTTTCCTGCTTTTTCATGCTTTTTTCACCTAGCTCACTGCATTGAAATCAAGGGGTAGAAAAAATTTTCTCCACCTCATAAAAGTTTTCTACAGCCGTATAAAAGGCTGTCAGTCTCTCACAGCAGCCATTTTATGTTTGTGAGAGGAGAGAGCAGCATGTTTTTGAGCTAGAGAAGATAGGCAAATAAATGGGAATTGAAGCATAGCTTTAGGGAGTCATTTAGGTAGGACATTTGTTCTCTGTAGTAGAGGAGTCTGGGGGCACAATGGGAGAAGAAGGGAAGAAGGAGATTGACCCAAAATACCCCAAAATTTGGAGTGACTGACTGGCAAGCCACAGATAGCTGGGGTCCGTTTTTCACAAACATTCATGTAGGAAATTGTTTTCACTTTTCGTCCACCCTGCTATTTAGCTTTCTGAATGAGAACATGGTTCATGTTTTAACTTGGAAAACAACAGCTATTATGTTGTGTCAGAGAAATAAAATATAAGAAGATTGCTGACCCATTGGCTGTAAGACACATCTCCAATGCATTGCTTAGCAATTGGTTGGAAGTAACTCTAGCATCCAGGAGGTTTAGACTACACAGACATAATTATCACTGAAATGGTTAATACTTCTGACACTGATGTATTTTTATTCAACACAGGAAAAGAGAATGTATTTAGTAAAATCAATACAGATAATGTGTATAATAAGTTATGTACCATCACATAGAGGGTTTTATAACAATCTCAGTGTGGAAGCTGGTGGCAGCTCCACACAATTACTGTCAGGCATTCAAACAGTAAATTCACACTTCAGCTGATTGAGCATAGGCACCCTTTCCAGGCAGTGACAAATCTGATCAATACTTCAGTTACTAATCTCTGCAGGACCCATCACGTTCCATTTCTCAACTTGAGATGAATACATTGATTTAATAAAGGGGAGCTATACCTTCAGGAATAAGTGGTTTTTAATGTTTTAAAGACCAAATGTGTGCAGTTTTCAATGTGCTGAATACCCCTCTTGTCCCTAATGAGTTAAATTGTTTAATAGTAGGACTTACAGTGATGGTAATACATTGACTAAATAAACTTTAATTCTGTAGATATTAAAAAAAAATAAATTGCGCCCAGTTTGCAAACGAGGCACATATAGTAGACTGTTCAAATGAAGTATTTTTTTCTAAGTAGCGCAATTACGGCTCTGCTGAAGAGCCGCAGGGCGGTCAGTGGACCAGGATCTCCTTCTCTAAGATAGAAAGCTGACATCAGTTCAAAGGGAGGGAAGGGGGAAATCTGTAAGATTATATCTCTCAAACCATAGAGGTTTGAGAGATAGGACTGGGTGCAATTAATTTTTTTTTTTTTAATATCTACAGAATTAAAGTTAATTTAATCAAAGCATTACTATCACCTTAAGTTATATGTCTTTCACAAGGCTGTATATTTTTTGCCCATGGCAGGATTTCTCATTAAGCAATGGAGGCAATCATCTAGAACCCCACATCTTTAATGGAGCCTCAGCTGAACCGGCCGCTAACACATGCTGAGTTATAGGTGTGACCAGAGCAATCTCAATGCTCTGCAGCAGATGACACAGTTAATATTAAAACAAGTTTTGGTTGTAATAACTTTGAAATAATGCATTTCTCTGCAAAGTAATGTGTTTATCTCAACAAGTGAAGTCTTACTACTTGCAATGAGAATCTATTGCAATAATCGCTCACATTAAGGGCATATTGTAGCGTTTTGCTGCCCCTTGCATTGGTGATGTCTGTCACAGAAAAAGTAAACGACTCTACTCACCCTCGTCTTTAAAATAATTTAAATAAAATCTCCATTCCTTTTGTTGTTGGTCTTTGTTTCATTACACAGTACAGGCTGTATCTAGCACACAATGAACCTGAGGCAGGGCTAAACAGCTTTTAGAACAATGTGTATTCAATTAATATACTACTATACAAGTCTGAACCATCCAACCCTTTAGTCCATACTCCACCAGTATTACTGAGGATGCACAAGCAAATATGAATATTACTTGTGCATACAGCCAGCAAAGGTAATGCCTAATTATTCATGTTTCATACCTAAAATATAATCCTAAACTTGCATTTAATGCATGTATACATTGTCATGTTCAGTTATCATTTATTTAACGGGACACCGACACCTAAAAATGGTCTGGAATAATTCAGAGTAAAATATCTTGCTTTCAGTTAATAACATATATAAATATTCTGCATTTTCTGATGTATAAAATTTAGTCTTCCATATGCACTCTGGTTGTTTCCATTCCTGTACTTTCAAGGGGCCCAGGTATTTCATAAACATAGCAGTATTTACAGGTTTTTAACACATGCTACTGATATACTGTCTGTAAATGGGTTGAAATAAAGTATCAGTCTTTATCAATAGAACTAATCACACTCATCTCTAAACTGCATTTACTCCTACCTCTTATTACAAAGAGAACAAAAATAATTACCCAAATGGTGTCTATATATAGGACATTTTACACATGCAAAAAAATAAAAAATGCAAGTTGAAGATTAGATTGAAGGTCTCTGCCATAAAATAATTTACCCAGACAGACGGACAAGATAGATAAGTAGATAGATAGACGGTTGGATGGATTGGATGGATTAGATGGATAGATGAATTAAATAGATTAGATGGATAGATCGATCGATCTGGTTGGATGGATTGTTGGATGGATGGATTACATAGATAAATGGATGGATGGATGGATTAGATAAATGGATGGATGGATGCTTAGACAGACAGACTGGATGGATGGATTGGATGGATGGATGAATTAGATAGATAGGATGGATGGATGAAGTAGACAGACAGACAGGAGGATGGATTAGATACATAGATAGGTAGACAGACATACAGACAGACAGGTGGATGGATGGATGGATGGATGGATGGATGGGATGGATTAAATAGGTAGATAGCTAGACAGACAGATAGATTGGATGGATGGATGGATGGATGGATGGATTAGATAGATAAATCTGGTTGGATGTATGGATTAGATAGATGGATTAGATAAATGGATGGATGGTTGGATGGATTGGATGGATGGATTAGACAGACAGTTTAGATGGATGAATGGATGTATTAGATGAATGGATGGGATAGATAGATAGATAGATAGATAGATAGATAGATAGATAGATAAGTAGCTGCCCAAGTTAGGGGATAGTAATAGCTGGTAAATTCAGATCTGTGCTGTAGATATATGCAGGATATAATGAGTAACATAGAACAGGAACATATTTACATTTAGGGAAGAATACAGAAAACAAGAGGAGAGATCCTGGAGAAGGTCAGCTATACCAAAGTGAATAAATACAAAATATCTACACTCCCTTTGATTTTAATACTATTTTAACACCATGAATGCTAAGCAGGTCACCAGCACAATGCAAAGAAATGAAGGGGTGAAAACAAGTCCATCTTTACCCGATACAATTTTTTTTCTCCCCTGTGGTATAGTTGGTTTGCTCCAGAAATGCAAATCTTTCTTTATGCATCTGCCTTTCAGTGTGCACATCCTTTTGCTATGTGTATTTTGGGAGAGACATTCTTAGAGGTCAGGACTAGAATATGGGGTAGTTATTGAACCTTTTGAGAGCCAGAGGGGTACGCAAAGCATTGCGTTGCAATGCATTGCATACCCCTCTGGCACTCAAAGGGGTTAATTAGCTAAGTGGCCATTCCAGTGGACATTTGAAGGCTAAGGTTAGTTCTTCTAAATGTATATTGTTCCTGGAAAATATTTTATAACTAATTGACAAATAATGTAAATTTTCCCTGTTTGAATTCTAAGCATGTAAAACAGATCCAATCTGCCAAGTGCAGTATGGTAATGCTGCTCAGCAATTGAGTCATTTCTATATCCCTTCATGAGTCTCTTTGAGATGGCATTTGTCTACATTACAATTATGATTTGCAAACCATGCAGATCTGAAGAGAAATGCAAGATGTACTTGGATCACTCAGAATATTTTAACGGAATAGGTTAAGCCATTAAACTAGAGCTCTATGTATTGGAGCTTCTCAGAACAACTGATGCAAAGCATAAAAAACAAACACGTATTAGAGAAATGTCCCATGGGCAATAATTAACCCTTTGGGTAATAGATTTGTCTCCAATGCATTGATCAATTCAAGGGGTTAACTTAGACCTGTCACCTTTAGTCTATTTTACAGATAATTAACCCTTTGCGTGCCAGAGGGGTACGCAACACATTGCAAAGCAATGCATTGCGTACCCCTCTGGCACTCAAAGGGTTAAAATCTGCCCATAAGGTGTACTAGCCAATCCTATGTAAAATGAATAGGGTTATTATTTTAAAATTAACCTTATGTTTTGATGACACATTGAGGCACTTCATGCTAATTCCCTGAATGGCATGATAATTAGTTTTGTTTTTAATGCCTACAAAATAAAATAAAGCTAAAACGAAGTATTACTATCCCTTTAAGTTAACCATGAGACTGATATATATTTAATAATTACATTTTCAGTCAGGAAGTCAAATATTGTTGTAAATCATCACAATATGAAGTAGCATCAGATCCCTTTAATTCCCATGAAGTTATTATGCTACTTTGTTATAAATGCATGCTTTATGTCCATAAAACACTTGTATCATATAACAGCTTGAGCGCAATCAGTGGATTACTGAGACATGTATTACCATATGTAATATTGAGGTAATCTTCATAATGCCTGGCAATAGCATTCCAGAATTCCAAAACAATGGAATATAAATCACTCATTGTTTAGCTCTCTTTATTTAAAGAGTTAAAAATTAGTGATGAGCGAGCACCCCAATGCTCGGGTGTTCGGGTGCTCTGACCGAGCACCCCCTGAGGCTCGAGTGCTCGGCCGAGCACCCGAGCCCCATTGAAGTCAATGGGAGGACTCGAGCATTACACCAGGCACCCCCTGCTCTGATGAGGGGAGGGTGCCTGGTCCATAGGAAAAGGGAAGAAAAGGATGGAAACACCACAGAAATGGTTCAGGGACAGCATAGGGAGGATGTCTGGATGCATCTTGGACTCCAACATCGCTGCTGGGAACGATCTTTCGCCCGTAGTACGCCATTTTTACAGACTGACCATAAAACACACAAAAAGGAAAATAAAAACGACTTTAGGCGAAAAATTGTTACCAAACAATATTTGCTGTATATTTACTTGTATATCATCTGCAAATTCTCCCAAAAATTTCCTTGATTTTCAGAACTGAGGCCATGATTAAGAGGGAAACGTGCGCAGAGGCAAATTCTCCCAAAAATTTCCTTGATTTTCAGAACTGAGGCCATGATTAAGAGGGAAACGTGCGCAGAGGCAAATTCTCCCAAAAATTTCCTTGATTTTCAGAACTGAGGCCATGATTAAGAGGGAAACGTGCGCATGGCAAATTCTCCCAAAAATTTCCTTGATTTTCAGAACTGAGGCCATGATTAAGAGGGAAACGTGCGCAGAGGCAAATTCTCCCAAAAATTTCCTTGATTTTCAGAACTGAGGCCATGATTAAGAGGGAAACGTGCGCTGAGCTGACCATCTAAAACATTATGGGTGAGGGTCTGCTGCAGAGCTGACAATCCTAAACATTATATGCGAAGGCCCGCTAGTGAGCTGACGCTATCAAACATTATATGAGAGGGCCCGCTAGAGAGCTGACCCAATAAAACATTATATGAGAAGGCCCGCTGGTGAGCTGACCTATATAAAAATTGTCAAACAGGGCCCGCTGGTGAGCTGGCCCTATATAAAAATGATATCACAGGGCCCGCTGGTGAGCTGGCCCTATATAAAAATTATAGCACAGGACCCGCTGGTGAGCTGGCCCTATATAAAAATTATATCACAGGGCATATGGAAGAGGAGGAGGAGGATGAGAAGATTAAGAGTCAACCATATACCCGTTTTTTGGGTGGAAGGGGTGAATGGGAATACAGAGTATTCCCATCATTGTAAATAACATATATAAAGTGAGTTTATGTTCCCCCGGGGCTTTCCTCCAGTGGAGTGGAGAAGTCAGGGGAAATCCAGGCCTTGTTCATTTTTATAAGTGTCAACCTATCAGCATTGTCGGTGGAAAGGCGGATACGCTTATCTGTTATGATGCCACCAGCAGCACTAAATACCCGCTCAGACAGAACGCTGGCGGCAGGGCAGGCCAGCACCTCCAAGGCGTAGAGTGCCAGTTCATACCACGTGTCCAGCTTGGACACCCAGTAGTTGTAAGGCACAGAGGGATCATTGAGGACGCTGACACGGTCTGCTACGTACTCCTTCACCATCTTCCAAAACTTTTCCCTCCTTGTGACACTAGGCTGCGCATCAGGGTGAGGGTGCTGGCGGGGTGTCATGAAGGTGTCCCACGCCTTGGAGAGTGTTGCCCTGCCTTTCTCGGAACTGCTGTGTGCTCCCCTTTTCTCCCCTTCTCTGTTGGCCAAGGTAGCACGTACTCTGCCGCCAGCGTTGTCAGATGGAAAATTTTGGAGCAATTTTTCGACAAGAACCTTCTGGTATTGCACCATTTTGCTTGTCCTCTCCACCGGAGGAATGAGAGATGAGAAATTCTCTTTGTAGCGGGGGTCCAGAAGGGTGAACACCCAGTAATCCGTGTTGTTTAAAATGCGTATAACGCGTGGGTCACGGGAAAGGCAGCCTAACATAAAGTCAGCCATGTGTGCCAGAGTACCAACAGTCAAGATTTCGCTGTCCTCACCAGGAGGATGACTCTCAATCTCCTCATCCTCTTCCTCCTCTTCTGCCCACCCACGCTGAAGAGATGGAACTAAAGTTCCATGGCTACCCTCTGTAGCGGAGGCAACCGTGTCTTCCTCCTCCTCCTCCTCCTCCTCCGCCTCCTCCAATTGTCGCTGAGAAGACGAAGTGAGGGTGCTCTGGCTATCACCTTGTGTAAGCTCTTCCTCCCCCATTTCCACCTCTTCCACATGCAAAGCGTCGGTTTTAATTGTGAGCAGCGAGCGTTTCAGTAGACACAGAAGTGGGATGGTTACACTGATAATAGCGTTATCGCCGCTCACCATCTGTGTCGATTCCTCAAAATTGCGTAAAACCTCGCAGAGGTCTGACATCCATTCCCACTCCTCACTTCTGATTACAGGAAGTTGAACGGAGAGGCGACGACCGTGTAACAGCTGGTACTCCACTACTGCCCTCTGCTGCTCACAAAGCCGGGCCAACATGTGGAAGGTGGAGTTCCAGCGCGTGCTCACGTCACACAGCAGCCGGTGAGCTGGCAATTGTAAGCGCTGCTGCAGCTTCAACAGGCCGGCCGAAGCTGTAGATGACTTACGGAAATGTGCACACACGCGGCGCACCTTGGTCAAGAGATCATGCACATTGGGGTAGGTTTTTAGAAATCGCTGCACCACTAAATTAAATACATGCGCTAGGCATGGTACGTGTGTGAGCTTGCCGAGCTCCAAAGCCGCCACCAAGTTACGCCCATTATCACACACAACCATGCCTGGTTGCAGGTTGAGTGGCGAGAGCCACTGCTCGGTCTGGTGACTAATCCCCTGCAACAGCTCTGAGGCCGTGTGCTGTTTGTCCCCAAGGCAGATCAGCTTCAGCATGGCCTGTTGACGCTTCCCCACTGCAGTGCTACACTGCTTCCAGCTACTGGCTGATGGGGGAGTGGCGCTGCGTGTAGAGAATTCGGAGGTGGAAACGGAGGAGGAGGAGCCAATAACGTAGGTGCTGGTGGAAACCCTGATGGAGGTAGGGCCCGCAATCCTCGGCGTGGGTAGCACCCGTGCCATCCCAGGGTCCGAGTCGCTCCCAGCCTCCACGACATTCACCCAGTGTGCCGTCAGGGAAATGTAGCGTCCCTGGCCACAAGCACTTGTCCATGTGTCAGTCGTTAAGTGGACCTTCCCAGTAACTGCGTTGGTCAGGGCACGGGTGATGTTACGGGACACATGGTGGTGTAATGCGGGGATGGCACACCGGGAAAAGTAGTGGCGGCTGGGGACCGCGTACCGAGGGACAGCTGCTGCCATCAGGCTGCGGAAGGACTCAGTGTCTACAAGCCTAAATGGCAGCATTTCGATGGCCAGTAATTTTGAAAGGTGTGAGGTTAGTGCTATGGCCTGTGGGTGGGTGGCTGGGTACTTTCTCTTGCGCTCAAATGCCTGGGGTAACGACATTTGGACGCTGTGCTGGGACAGGGAAGTGGATGTGGTCGCTGATGATGCTTCAGATGGTACAGGTGCAGGGCGGGAGGTATGCGGGCCTGCGCCTTCGACAGGCGATTGGCCGGCACCGAAAACAGGGGAAGAGGAGGCAGTGGTGTGGCCTGCAGACACAGATGGGCGATCCAGGCGTTCCTCCCACTTACTACGGTGCTTGGATGCCATGTGTCGGATCATGCTGGTGGTGGTGAGGTTTCTAGTGTTCATGCCTCGGCTCATTCTGGTGTGGCACAGGTTGCAAACTACAATTCTTTTGTCGTCCGCACTTTCCTTAAAAAAACGCCATACCGCGGAACACCTACCCTTTGGCAAGGTAGATTTACGCAAGGGGGTGCTCCGTGGAACATTTGCGGGCCGGTTTGGTGCGGTCCGCCTTCTTTCTGTAGCCACACCACTGCCTCTTCCAGCCTGTTGCGGTGCTGCAGATGGCTCACCCTCAGGACTGCTGTCATCGCTCGGCTCTACACCTTCCCAGGTGGGGTCAGTCACCTCATCGTCCACCAAGTCCTCCTCCACTTCCTCACTCTGATCATCCTCCTCAAGTCTTGATCCCACCACATACTCAGTCATTGACAACTGTATAACATTCTCCTCAACAAGGTCTTGAGACGGAAATAGTGGTTGATTTAATGGCAACTGTGTCTCATCATCATCATCATCATCCACTACTTCCTTTGACCTTAAATGCCGTTCACATCTGTCATCTTCTTGTGATTGGGTAGCCTCTAGAGGTTGTGAATCAGGGCACAAGATGTCATGTTCCTCTGCAAGCGTGCTTGGAGAGAGGGTCAAATGAAGGATTGGTGATGAGACGAGCTCCTCACTATATCCCAGTGTGGGATCACTTCTTTGACCAGACCGTGTATGGTGGGAGGAAGGATGATCAGAGTGAGGATTATGTTGACCAGACTCTTGGCTACTGAGAGTGGACTTGGTGGAAGACAGGGTGGTGCTTAACCGACTGGAAGCAGTATCAGCTGTCATCCAACCGACCACCTGTTCGCAGTGGTCGGACCTCGAGAGTGATGTCCTGCGACGCCCTGTAAAATTACACATGAAGCTAGGTATGGTGGATGTCTTTCTTTCTTGTGCTCTGGCACCAGGCACAGTTTCTCCGCGTCCTGACCCGCGCCCTGAACTTTCAGGATCACGTCCACTTCCCCGTCCCTTTTTACCCGCCTTCTTCATCTTACACAGAATATGTGACTTTAATATTTGAGTTTGAAAACTTAACACTATTTCTTACTATTCTGCAACTGTGCAGAGTACACAGAATAGGCTGCTAAACGGCGGTGATACACACTGAATGGAATATGTGACTTTAATATTTGAGTTTGAAAACTTAACAGTATTTCTTACTATTCTGCAACTGTGCAGAGTACACAGAATAGGCTGCTAAACGGCGGTGAAACACACTGAATGGAATATGTGACTTTAATATTTGAGTTTGAAAACTTAACAGTATTTCTTACTATTCTGCAACTGTGCAGAGTACACAGAATAGGCTGCTAAACGGCGGTGAAACACACTGAATGGAATATGTGACTTTAATATTTGAGTTTTAAAACTTAACACTATTTCTTACTATTCTGCAACTGTGCAGAGTACACAGAATAGACTGCTAAACGGCGGTGAAACACACTGAATGGAATATGTGACTTTAATATTTGAGTTTGAAAACTTAACAGTATTTCTTACTATTCTGCAACTGTGCAGAGTACACAGAATAGGCTGCTAAACGGCGGTGAAACACACTGAATGGAATATGTGACTTTAATATTTGAGTTTGAAAACTTAACAGTATTTCTTACTATTCTGCAACTGTGCAGAGTACACAGAATAGGCTGCTAAACGGCGGTGAAACACACTGAATGGAATATGTGACTTTAATATTTGAGTTTGAAAACTTAACAGTATTTCTTACTATTCTGCAACTGTGCAGAGTACACAGAATAGGCTGCTAAACGGCGGTGAAACACACTGAATGGAATATGTGACTTTAATATTTGAGTTTGAAAACTTAACAGTATTTCTTACTATTCTGCAACTGTGCAGAGTACACAGAATAGGCTGCTAAACGGCGGTGAAACACACTGAATGGAATATGTGACTTTAATATTTGAGTTTGAAAACTTAACACTATTTCTTACTATTCTGCAACTCTGCAGAGTACACAGAATAGGCTGCTAAACGGCGGTGAAACACACTGAATGGAATATGTGACTTTAATATTTGAGTTTGAAAACTTAACAGTATTTCTTACTATTCTGCAACTGTGCAGAGTACACAGAATAGGCTGCTAAACGGCGGTGAAACACACTGAATGGAATATGTGACTTTAATATTTGAGTTTGAAAACTTAACAGTATTTCTTACTATTCTGCAACTGTGCAGAGTACACAGAATAGGCTGCTAAACGGCGGTGAAACACACTGAATGGAATATGTGACTTTAATATTTGAGTTTGAAAACTTAACAGTATTTCTTACTATTCTGCAACTGTGCAGAGCACACAGAATAGGCTGCTAAACGGCGGTGAAACACACTGAATGGAATATGTGACTTTAATATTTGAGTTTGAAAACTTAACACTATTTCTTACTATTCTGCAACTCTGCAGAGTACACAGAATAGGCTGCTAAACGGCGGTGAAACACACTGAATGGAATATGTGACTTTAATATTTGAGTTTGAAAACTTAACAGTATTTCTTACTATTCTGCAACTGTGCAGAGTACACAGAATAGGCTGCTAAACGGCGGTGAAACACACTGAATGGAATATGTGACTTTAATATTTGAGTTTGAAAACTTAACAGTATTTCTTACTATTCTGCAACTGTGCAGAGTACACAGAATAGGCTGCTAAACGGCGGTGAAACACACTGAATGGAATATGTGACTTTAATATTTGAGTTTGAAAACTTAACAGTATTTCTTACTATTCTGCAACTCTGCAGAGTACACAGAATAGGCTGCTAAACGGCGGTGACACACACTGAATGGAATATGTGACTTTAATATTTGAGTTTGAAAACTTAACAGTATTTCTTACTATTCTGCAACTCTGCACACTACACAGAATGTGCTGCTAAACTGCGGCGAAGCACACTGAATGGAATATGTGACTTTGATATTTTAGTTTGAAGACTTAACAGTATTTCTTCCTATTCTGCAACTCTGCACAGTACACAGAATGTGCTGCTAAACTGCGGCGAAGCACACTGAATGGAATATGTGACTTTGATATTTTAGTTTGAAGACTTAACAGTATTTCTTCCTATTCTGCAACTCTGCACAGTACACAGAATGTGCTGCTAAACTGCGGCGACGCACACTGAATGGAATATGTGACTTTGATATTTTAGTTTGAAGACTTAACAGAATGTGCTCTAATCTGCAACTTTGCACACTAAACAGAATGTGCTCTAATCTGCAACTTTGCACACTAAACAGAATGTGCTCTAATCTGCAACTGTGCACACTAAACAGAATGTGCTCTAATCTGCAACTTTTCACACTAAACAGAATATTTTTTTTTTTTTGTTTTTTGTTTTTTTCCCCCCACACAAAATAACCTGCTGCCCCCACACACAGTAGTCCTAAAAAGGACTTTTGGTTCTTTTTTTTCACAATTTTTGTTTTTTTCCTCCCTACACTGCCTTTCCCTTCCTATCCTCAGCTCTCCCTGGCTCAGACTGAGCCGAACTCGATGGTCAGGTGCTATACAGCACCCGACCACGGGTTCTGGCCAGCCAATCAGTGTAATGCCAGCAGCCAACATGGCTGCTGGCATTACACCGATGTCAGAGCCTCCCTGCACGTTTATTGGCTGCGCAGCAGCCGCAAAACGTGCGGGGAGGAGACCCGAACATGGTGGGCGAGCACATGCGGTACTTGTACGAGTACCGCCATGTGCCGAGCAGAGCGATGCTCGAGCCGATCCGAGCATCGGCCGAGCATGCTCGCTCAACACTAATAGAAATACTTAAATGCAAGAAGCAATATGTTGTAGGGTTTTCCCCTTCAGTAAAACAATGGAACTCCCGCTGCTGAGAGAGGTTTTTACAGCTCAAACTTGAATTTTTTTAGGCACAATATCACAGTGGCCTGAAATTTTACAGTGGCTCTGTTGCTATGTGATACTATGGAGATTTATGGTCAACTGACCAAAGCTGTCTATAGGATGGCATTGCAACAGCACCACTGTACCATTTCAGGCCACTGTAATACTTGGAGTACTCTTGATTTACTCAGGGAGATAAACCCTAAAAAATATATATTTTTTACACTTTAAGTATCACTGTCACTTTTATATTTAAAATAATATAGTGGACCACATTTTTACATCATGTGTCCTCTCAAAAGTGTTATTATCTGAACTCAATTAACCATTAGGAAGGGGAACACATACAAGCTCCAATGTGTTGCAATAATTATCATTTTAAAAAATCCTAGTACACAAGGATATTATTATGAAATGCTACTTGGTATATTACTCTGTGTTTAGTGGGTCCAAAATGATACAAGGGAACTCAAAGGGATAAGAGTATTCCAAAGTAGTATGTGAATTTTCTATCATTCCAGTTGCATGATCGTTTGAGTCTTTGGTGAAATTGACCTAAAAGATACAAACTAACGATTAAGTATACATTAAGAGTATATTATAATATAATAATTTCATGTTTGTTAAAGTGTGGACATTATAATTTACTAACACAATTTCAGGTTGAGAACTTGGGTTGTTTTTATACTCCTTGAATTATTACAGTGTATTGATTAAGCTCTGATTATAAGCGATATATATGAAGACTCTGAAGATGCCAGATTACAAGGGCGAAAAACATAAGCCATTAGCCCTCTACTGTAGTGTACATAATGCTAATTTATAAAATACATTAATCTGAATTGTCCTCAAATAATAATCTTATGAACCTAAGTTAAATCTTGTCTCCTATTTGTTCAATGACACTTTTACAATATACATGAATGGATATGAGAGACAGGAGGTGAATGCAATTATCTGCCTATGACATATATAATACATTTTATTATACACATTTGAATAAACACCAAACGTGTATTTTATAATATACTCTTATGTGTAACTTAGTAAAATAGTAAATTAGGTTGAATAAGGACACAAGTCCATCAAGTTCAACATTTGCCTCATACCCCAATGACTAAGAATTTTATAGTTTTCCTGCTACCAAATAAGTTAGTCTTTATCTGACCTTCCTGATCTGCCCACTAATAAACATTATAACTCTATATGTTAACTTTTGAAAGAAATGTATCTAATCTTCTCTTGAATGTATCAATTGTATCTGCCATAACCACCTCCTTGGGCAAAGAATTCCACAATTTAACAGACATTACTTTAAAAAAACCCTTGCTCTGCTGAAGTCTAAACCTCCTTTCCTCTAATCTCAAGGGGTGTCCCCTGGTCACCTGATCAGGCCTTGGAATAAATAGCTCACCACGGAGATCCTTGTATTGACCTTTCATATACTTGTACAATGTGATAAGGTCTCCTCTTAGTCATCTTTTGTCTAGAGTAATTAAACCAAGTTTGTCTAGTCATTCCTCATACGCCAAGTCCTCCATTCCCTTAATTAATTTTGTTGCTGTTCGCTCTACCCTCTCTAGTTATAGTATATCCTTTTTCAGAACTGGTGCTCAAAACTGCACTGCATACTCAAGGTGAGGTTTACCAATGATTTGTACAATGGCAAAAATAATGTTATCCACTCTTGCTTCAATACCTCTTTTTATGCAAGACAGGATTTTATTTGCCTTTATAAGAAACCTTGGGATTATTTCCTCCCAAATACATGACTTTACACTTCCCCACATTAAACTTCTTATTCCATTTCTTTGCCCAATCTGCCATTTTATGTAAATCCCTCTGTAGAGAACAATTATCCTGTTCTGAATTAATTACCCTGCATAATTTAGTGTAATCTGCAAATATCGATATTTTGCTTTCTATATCTATTTCTAGGTCATTTACATACATGTTAAAAAGCAGTAGACCTAATGCTGAACCCTGAGGTACTCCACTATCCACTTTAACTGTTTTGGAGAATTGCTCAGTTACAACCACACACTGTTCCCTATCCTTCAACCAGTTTTGTATCCAATTGAAAGGTTATCGCCTAGCACCGAGTTCCTTACTTTATACCCCAGCCTTCTGTGTGGCACTGTATCAAATGCCTTTGCAAAGTCTAGATATACTACATCAACTGTGTTGTCATTATCAAGGTTGCTGCTTACTTCCTCATAGAAGCTGAAAAGGTTAGTTTGGCATGATCTATTCTTCATAAAACCATGTTGATTCCTGCTATTGATCTTATTTTTTGTGTTGTAATCCTGAATATAGTCCCTTATTATCCGTTCTAGCGGTTTTCCCACTACAGAGGTCAAACTCACAGGTCTATCATTTCCAGGTTCTGTTTTAGTTCCCTTCTTAAATAGAGGCACTACACTGGCTCTTTGCGAATCTTGTGGCACTGAGCCAGTGGTGAGAGAATCTTTAAAGAGTAAATATAGGAGTTTTGCTAATACTGCACTGAGTTCCTTAAGAACCCTTGGATGTATACCATCAGGGCCCGGTGCTTTGTCAATCATAATTTTCTTCAGTCTTCCCATGACATCTTCTTTAGTTAACACAATATCTGATAATTATATTGTTTTATTAGTTACTTGTTGAGGCTCTTCTACCATTCCTTGCTCCCTTGTATATACTGATGCAAAGAAAGTGTTTAAAACATCGGCCTTTTCCTTATCCTCACTAATCAACTCACCCATCTCATTTTTGAAAGGTCCAATACACTCCCTCTTAAGTTTTTGCTATTTATATATTTGAAAAACTTTTTTGAATTTGTCTTTCTCTCCCTTGCAATTTGAGTTTCATTTTCTATTTTTGCTACCCTAATTGCCTTTTTGCAATCTTTGTTTACTCCCTGTATTTAAAGAAAGATTGTTCAGTTCCTTCAGACTTAAATAGTTTGAATGCTTTTTTTTTGCTTGCCATTTCCTTCTCTACATGTGCAGTTAACCACATTGGCTGCGACTTACTTCTTTTGCATTTGTTACCCTTTGGTATATACTGTTGGGTACCTTTCCATGACCTAAATTTGAATTCTGACCATTTATCCTCAGTATTTTTGCCTTTAAATAATGTATCTCAGTCTATGTGTTGCACTGAAACCCTTAATAATTTGAAGTTAGCTTTTTTAAAATTAAGAGATTTGGTTGAACCTATATAGTTTTGCGTTGCCAGACTGATCTCAAATGTAACAATGTTGTGATCACTGTTTCCCAAATGTTCACTTACCTTAATATTGGATACCACTTCTATGTTATTCGTTATCACTAGGTCCAATATATTGTTATTTCTTGTCAGCATTCCCACCATTTGTGACACGTAGCTTTCCCGAAACATGCTCACAAACCTGCTTCCCTTAGCTCTCTGACAGGTCTGATTTTTCCAGTTGATAAAGGATAGTTAAAATGTCCCATAATTATAGTATGTGCAAGCTGCACAGCTTTCCTCATTTGCAAAAGTAGTTGGGTCTTAACATTGTCACCAGTATTTGGTGGTTTGTAGCATATATCCACCAACACACTTTTTTTTTTTACCTTTTATACCACATTTAGTCTCAATTTCTACCTGCAAGGACTCCACATCTTGGCCAGTTTCCTCACTAATATCACCCCTCAAAACTGGAATTAGCTCTGGTTTCAAATATAAGCACACACCTCCCCCTTTTCTATTAATCCTGTCTCTCTTAAACAGGGACTAGCCCTCTATATTTACAGCCCAGTCGTGTGTATCAGTCCACCATGTTTCTGTTACACCAATTATGTCCAATTGCTCATTTACCTCCAGCAATTCTAGTTCTCATATTTTATCTATCATACTTCTTGCATTTGCTAGCATACAATTAATTTTGAAGTCTTAACATATATTACTCCCTAAATGCATTTTTTCTGCATCTTCATTTACTAGGAGTTCTTCCCTATTCACTACATTTATCCCCTCCCTTTCTCCACCCATGATCATTTACTTGGACCCAGTTCCTATCTGCTCTATCTACCCAATTTTTGCTATCTATAACCCCCGCCACTCTTTCCTAGTTTAAAAGCTCCTCCAAGCTTCTTAGCATTACTTAATAACTTTACTTAATACTTAATAATGTTCTCAGTTTACATAATACATGCTCTCGGTTTATTACCCGGTTCATTAAATCAGGTGGTTATTAGTGTTGAGCGAGCATGCTCGGCCGAAGCTTGGTAAAGCTCGAGCATCGCTCTGCTCGGCACATGGCGGTACTCGTACGAGTACCGCATGTGCTCGCCCGCCATGTTCGGGTCTCCTCCCCGCACGTTTCGCGGCTGCTGTGCAGCCAATAAACGTGCAGGGAGGCTCTGACATCAGTGTAATGCCAGCAGCCATGTTGGCTGCTGGCATTACACTGATTGGCTGGCCAGAACCCGTGATCGAGTGCTGTATAGCACCTGACCAGCGAGTTCGGCTCAGTCTTAGCCAGGGAGAGATGAGGATAGGAAGGGAAAGTCAGTGTAGGGAGAAGACAAGCAATTGTGAAAAAAAAAAAAGACCCAAAAGTCCTTTTTAGGACTACTGTGTGTGGGGGCAGCAGTTTATTTTGAGTGGGGGGAAAAAAAAAATTAGATTAGAGCACATTCTGTTTAGTGTGCAAAGCTGCAGATTAGAGCACATTCTGTTCAGTGTGCAAAGTTGCAGATTAGCAGCACATTCTTTTCAGTGTGCAAAGTTGCAGATTAGCAGCACATTCTGTTTAGTGTGCAAAGTTTCAGAATAGGAAAACATTCTGTTAAGTCTTCAAACTGTAAAATATCAAAGTCACATATTCCATTCACTGTGCGTCGCCGCATTTAAGAAGCAAATTCTGTTTACTGTGCAAAGTTTCAGAATAGGAAAACATTCTGTTAAGTCTTCAAACTGTAAAATATCAAAGTCACATATTCCATTCACTGTGCGTCGCCGCATTTAAGAAGCAAATTCTGTTTACTGTGCAAAGTTTCAGAATAGGAAAACATTCTGTTAAGTCTTCAAACTGTAAAATATCAAAGTCACATATTCCATTCACTGTGCGTAGCCGCAGTTAAGAAGCAAATTCTGTGTACTGTGCAAAGTTTCAGAATAGGAAAAAATTCTGCTAAGTGTTCAAACTGTAAAATATCAAAGTCACATATTCCATTCACTGTGCGTCGCCGCAGTTAAGAAGCAAATTCTGTTTACTGTGCACAGTTTCAGAATAGGAAAAAATTCTGTTAAGTCTTCAAACTGTAAAATATCAAAGTCACATATTCCATTCACTGTGCGTAGCCGCAGTTAAGAAGCAAATTCTGTGTACTGTGCAAAGTTGTAGATTTGCAGCACATATTCCGTGTAATATGAAGAAGGCGGGTAAAAAGGGACGGGGAAGTGGACGTGATCCTGATAGTTCAGGGCGCGGGTCAGGACGCGTAGAAACTGCGCCTGGTGCCAGAGCACAAGACAGAAAGACATCCACCATACCTAGCTTCATGTCTCATTTTACAGGGAGTCGCAGGACATCACTCTCGAGGTCCGACCACTGCGAACAGGTGGTCGGTTGGATGTCAGCTGATACTGCTTCCAGTCGGTTAAGCACCACCCTGTCTTCCACCAAGTCCACTCTCAGTAGCCAAGAGTCTGGTCAACATAATCCTCACTCTGATCATCCTTCCTCCCACCATAGAGGATCTGGTCAAAGAAGTGATCCCACACTGGGATATAGTGAGGAGCTCGTCTCATCACCAATCCTTCATTTGAACCTCTCTCCAAGCACGCTTGCAGAGGAACATGACATCTTGTGCCCTGATTCACAACCTCTAGAGGGTACCCAATCACAAGAAGATGACAGAGGTGAACGGCATTTAAGGTCAAAGGAAGTGGATGATGATGATGATGAGACACAGTTGCCATTACATCAACCACTATTACTGTCTCAAGACCTTGATGAGGAGGATGATATACAGTTGTCAATGACTGAGTATGTGGTGGGATCAAGACATGAGGAGGATGATCAGAGTGAGGAAGTGGAGGAGGACTTGGTGGACGATGAGGTGACTGACCCCACCTGGGAAGGTGTAGAGCCGAGTGATGACAGCAGTCCTGAGGGTGAGCCATCTGCAGCACCGCAACAGGCTGGAAGAGGCAGTGGTGTGGCTACAGAAAGAAGGCGGACCGCACCAAACCGGCCCGCAAATGTTCCACGGAGCACCCCCTTGCGTAAATCTCCCTTGCCAAGGGGTAGGTGTTCCGCGGTATGGCGTTTTTTTAAGGAAAGTGCGGACGACAAAAGAATTGTAGTTTGCAACCTGTGCCACACCAGAATGAGCCGAGGCATGAACACTAGAAACCTCACCACCACCAGCATGATCCGACACATGGCATCCAAGCACCGTAATAAGTGGGAGGAACGCCTGGATCGCCCATCTGTGTCTGCAGGCCACACCACTGCCTCCTCTTCCCCTGTTTTCGGTGCCGGCCAATCGCCTGTCGAAGGCGCAGGCCCGCATACCTCCCGCCCTGCACCTGTACCATCTGAAGCACCATCGGCGACCACATCCACTTCCCTGTCCCAGCACAGCGTCCAAATGTCGTTACCCCAGGCATTTGAGCGCAAGCGAAAATACCCAGCCACCCACCCACAGGCCATAGCACTAACCTCACACCTTTCCAAATTACTGGCCATCGAAATGCTGCCATTTAGGCTTGTGGACACTGAGTCCTTCCGCAGCCTGATGGCAGCAGCTGTCCCTCGGTACGCGGTCCCCAGCCGCCACTACTTTTCCCGGTGTGCCATCCCCGCATTACACCACCATGTGTCCCGTAACATCACCCGTGCCCTGACCAACGCAGTTACTGGGAAGGTCCACTTAACGACTGACACATGGACAATTGCTTGTGGCCAGGGACGCTACATTTCCCTGACGGCACACTGGGTGAATGTCGTGGAGGCTGGGAGCAACTCGGACCCTGGGATGGCACAGGTGCTACCCACGCCGAGGATTGCGGGCCCTACCTCCATCAGGGTTTCCGCCAGCACCTACGTTATTGGCTCCTCCTCCTCCGTTTCCACCTCCGAATTCTCTGCGCGCAGCGCCACTCACCCATCAGCCGGTAGCTGGAAGCAGTGTAGCACTGCAGTGGGGAAGCGTCAACAGGCCGTGCTGAAGCTGATCTGCCTTGGGGACAAACAGCACACGGCCTCAGAGCTGTTGCAGGGGATTAGTCACCAGACCGAGCAGTGGCTCTCGCCACTCAACCTGCAACCAGGCATGGTTGTGTGTGATAATGGGCGTAACTTGGTGGCGGCTTTGGAGCTCGGCAAGCTCACACACGTACCATGCCTAGCGCATGTATTTAATTTAGTGGTTCAGCGATTTCTAAAAACCTACCCCAATTTGCATGATCTCTTGACCAAGGTGCGCCGCGTGTGTGCACATTTCCGTAAGTCATCTACAGCTTCAGCCGGCCTGTTGAAGCTGCAGCAGCGCTTACAATTGCCAGCTCACCGGCTGCTGTGTGACGTGAGCACGCGCTGGAACTCCACCTTCCACATGTTGGCCCGGCTTTGTGAGCAGCAGAGGGCAGTAGTGGAGTACCAGCTGTTACACGGTCGTCGCCTCTCCGTTCAACTTCCTGTAATCAGAAGTGAGGAGTGGGAATGGATGTCAGACCTCTGTGAGGTTTTACGCAATTTTGAGGAATCGACACAGATGGTGAGCGGCGATAACGCTATTATCAGTGTAACCATCCCACTTCTGTGTCTACTGAAACGCTCGCTGCTCACAATTAAAACTGACGCTTTGCATGTGGAAGAGGTGGAAATGCGGGAGGAAGAGCTTACACAAGGTGATAGCCAGAGTACCCTCACTTCGTCTTCTCAGCGACAATTGGAGGAGGCGGAGGAGGAGGAGGAGGAAGACACGGTTGCCTCCGCTACAGAGGGTAGCCATGGAACTTTAGTTCCATCTCTTCAGCGTGGGTGGGCAGAAGAGGAGGAAGAGGATGAGGAGATTGAGAGTCATCCTCCTGGTGAGGACAGCGAAATCTTGCCTGTTGGTACTCTGGCACACATGGCTGACTTTGTTAGGCTGCCTTTCCCGTGACCCACGCGTTATACGCATTTTAGACAACATGGATTACTGGGTGTTCACCCTTCTGGACCCCCGCTACAAAGAGAATTTCTCATCTCTCATTCCTCCGGTGGAGAGGACAAGCAAAATGGTGCAATACCAGAAGGTTCTTGTTGAAAAATTGCTCCAAAATTTTCCATCTGACAACGCTGGCGGCAGAGTACGTGCTACCTTGGCCAACCGAGAAGGGGAGAAAAGGGGAGCACACAGCAGTTCCGACAAAGGCAGGGCAACACTCTCCAAGGCGTGGGACACCTTCATGACACCCAGCCAGCACCCTCACCCTGATGCGCAGCCTAGTGTCACAAGGAGGGAAAAGTTTTGGAAGATGGTGAAGGAGTACGTAGCAGACCGTGTCAGCGTCCTCAATGATCCCTCTGTGCCTTACAACTACTGGGTGTCCAAGCTGGACACGTGGTATGAACTGGCACTCTACGCCTTGGAGGTGCTGGCCTGCCCTGCCGCCAGCGTTCTGTCTGAGCGGGTATTTAGTGCTGCTGGTGGCATCATAACAGATAAGCGTATCCGCCTTTCCACCGAAAATGCTGATAGGTTGACACTTATAAAAATGAACAAGGCCTGGATTTCCCCTGACTTCTCCACTCCACTGGAGGAAAGCCCCGGATGAACATAAAGTGACTTTATATATGTTATTTACAATGATGGGAATACTCTGTATTCCCATTCACCCCTTCCACCCAAAAAACGGGTATATGGTTGACTCTCTTCCATATACCCTGGGATATAATTTTTATATAGGGCCAGCTCACCAGCGGGCCCTGTGATATAATTTTTATATAGGGCCAGCTCACCAGCGGGCGCTGTTTGACAATTTTTGTATAGGTCAGCTCACCAGCGGGCCTTCTCATATAATGTTTTATTGGGTCAGCTCTCTAGCGGGCCCTCTCATATAATGTTTTATAGCGTCAGCTCACTAGCGGGCCTTCGCATATAATGTTTAGGATGGTCAGCTCCGCAGCAGACCCTCACCCATAATGTTTTGGATGGTCGGCTCAGCGCACGTTTCCCTCTTAATCATGGCCCCAGTTCAGAAAAATCGAGGAAATTTTTGGGAGAATTTGCCTTTGCGCACGTTTCCCTATTAATCATGGCCTCAGTTCAGAAAAATCGAGGAAATTTTTGGGAGAATTTGCCTTTGCGCACGTTTCCCTCTTAATCATGGCCTCAGTTCAGAAAAATCGAGGAAATTTTTGGGAGAATTTGCCTCTGCGCACGTTTCCCTCTTAATCATGGCCTCAGTTCAGAAAAATCGAGGAAATTTTTTGGAGAATTTGCAGATGATATACAAATAAATATACAGCAAATACTGTTTGGTAACAATTTTTCGCCTAAAGTCGTTTTTATCTTCCTTTTTGTGTGTTTTACGGTCAGTCTGTAAAAATGGCGTACTACGGGCGAAACATCGTTCCCAGCAGCGACGTTGGAGTCCAAGATTCATCCAGACATCCTCCCTATGCTGTCCCTGAACCATTTCTGTGGTGTTTCCATCATTTTCTGCCCTTTTCCTATGGACCAGGCACCCTCCCCTCATCAGAGCAGGGGGTGCCTGGTGTAATGCTCGAGTCCTCCCATTGACTTCAATGGGGCTCGGGTGCTCGGCCGAGCACTCGAGCCTCCGGGGGTGCTCGGTCAGAGCACCCGAACACCCGAGCATTGGGGTGCTCGCTCATCACTAGTGGTTATATGATACATTTTTGGGGGGGCATAAGTCATGCATTTATAACAGTGTAGCATAATAACTTAATAGAAATTAAAGTGATCTAATGCCATAGTGTGATAATTTACTAACAATAATTGACTCCCTGACATATCAGACTGAAAATGTAATTACTAAGTATATATTAGTCTAATATATAACTTAAGATGTCCTAATGTGAATCAGAGATAGTGGTTACTAGGGATGAGTGAAAGTTTTTGAATCAGCACTTAATAGGCAGAAAATGGCACTTCCCACCAAGTGGGAAATTTCCTTAGAAAAGTGCAGTTTTCGCCTAGCTCATCAAAATCAACTGGAAGAGAAACATGGCAGCTTTCTTTTCCTGCAGGCATATACAAGGGTGTCAGGATCTCACAGCATGACATTTTGTGGTTGTGAGAGGAGAAAGCAGCACATTTTTAACTAGAAAAAATAGGCAAATGAAGTGCAGTTGAAGCTTAGTTTAGGGTATTATAGGTAGGATATTTGTTCCCTGTATTAGGGTAGCCTTGGGGGCACTCTGGTGGAGAAGGGAGAAATGAGTTTGACCCCAAATACCCCAAAATTCGGTGTGACTGACTGTCACGACACAAGTACAAGCAGCTGTGAATCAAACTCCTTCCGGATCTGGCTGCTAATTATGTGCTGGGGGAGTCTGGGGGTGTGAGAAGGGAACAAAGGAGGTTGGCACCAAATACCCCAACATTCTGTCTGACTGATGTGAATTGAAAGACACAGACAGCTGCATGCCAATTTCCTTGCTGGCCTTGCTGTTATTGTCTCTGTGCTTTACAAGTCTGGGGAAAGAAGTGGTTGATTTTTTTTTTAGTTATAATTTTTGTTTTGACAGTTATAAGATAGGGTGGACTGGGACCCTGGCATAAGCTGTGTGACTGAGGAAGTCCTGATAGCAGATGAGTCTGAGTATTCTGTTGAGGGCCAAGGCAAGACATCACAATACATCCGTTGTGTTGCATACTTTAGGGTAAACACACACAGTAGTTGAGTATTGTCCAGCAAATGCACAAGGGGTATGGGGAAGGGGAAAGGAGGAGCAGTGCAGGTGAATGAGATTAAAGTGGTAGTTCAAAAACTGACTGTAGCCATGGTTGCTACAGAGTGTGTAATAAATGATGATGAACCCATTCCTCCTGGAGAGGATGCAGTTTGTCAAGGTCCCACCAAAAGTTCCACCACAAGAGCCAGTACTATAAAAATCCATATAAGAAGAACACTGAAGAAGACAACGAGTCACATTCTAGTGTTGATGATAGCAAAATGAAGTAAGGTATAGCAGCTGAATTCATTGCTGCATCTGACAATGATAATCAAGCACCAAACCACGTGTCCTCAAAGTATTAGCAAACTTTGTGAAAGTAAAAGTAAGAAAAAATTGTTTGACACCTCTAAAAGCTTAGCGGAATATAAGCGAAGTGGGCAAGAAGCAGCAGGTGATGCTAAGGATTACCTTATGATGACTAATTATGATGACATAGAATATACCCCTCCAGCATCCTCCTCTTGTTTAGATACAGATGACGCTGAGAGTGAGAAAGATGATGACATGGCCAGAAAGTTAGCAAAGGCTCAATCTTCGACCACTGAAAAAGAGCACTGTGCCTCTCAATAAACTGTTTGAGAGCTGAATTGGAAGGGCTGACCCTAGACATGCATAAATGCTTTAAATTACATAGTCATCCTGTTGGTCATCATAAGCATTGTCACTGTTTCAAGCCCCACTCAGCCACACACACACTTGCGCTGAGTAAGCAGCAGCAACAACACAGATTATTATGATCCATAACCTTAGCTATGATTATTGCCTCTACTGCTGCTGCTTTGATACCTAGTAGTAGTAGTAGTAGTAGCAGTAAAACTGAATCAACATCTAACCTCAGTAGTAGTAGTAGCTCCTCAGGAACCCAGCAGTCCATGGAGTCCACAGTATGAAGATATTTCTCTCAGGATTCTAAAGCTAAGCATGTTGCTCTCTGTTGTCTGTGCAAAAAGCACAGGGAGAAATTAGGCTCACACCTAGGTGCCTCCTCAATGAGATCCCAACTGAAGCACAACCACAGGTTTTACTGTGAGACACACCATGAATTTGTCACAGGTACAACAACTAGCAGCAGAAGCACTGCAAAAGTCCACAGGTATCACAGTGCCCATGCTATGCCGGTGACATTCTGTCAGTTTCCTCTATTGATCTCGCTCATTGGCTGAAGTGACTTGTCCCCGCCCAGTATTTGTCCTTAAATACTGGGCCTTTTCACTTATCCAGTGCCCTTTCGTGGTGTTTCCGTTCCAGCGCTTGTTCCTGTGTTTTGTGTGATCTCCGTGTACCGACCTGGCCTGCCAGACGACTCTGCATCTTGTTCCTGCCTGTGTACTGACCCAGACTGTCTGACTATTCTGCATCTCGTTCCTGCCCTGTGTACCATCCCGGACCGGCTGATGTTCCTGCTCTGTGTACTGACTCGGATTGGTTGACGTTCCTGCTCTGTGTACCGAACCGATCCGGCTGACATTCCTGCTCTGTGTACTGACTCGGATTGGCTGACGTTCCTGCTCTGTGTCTGACCTGGCCCGACTGGGTCCCTGTGGTTGAGTATCCCTCCAGCTACTCCTTATCCGGCCTCTGGTTGGGGTTGTGGCAGGATCCTCTCTGTCTCCATACAGTCACTCTCTGCAGTCTAGTCTCCGCTGTTATCAGTGTTGCCCAGGCGACATTGTTGTGTGTTCCGTCCATCCATGCAGTCCCCGGTTGGGTGCCTCTCCGGACAAGTTGCCTGGTCTCCATTACTGCTATGGAAGTTCACAAGTTGCCTGGCCTCCGTTACTGTTACGGCAGTCCACAAGTTGCCTAGTCTCTGTTACTGCTACGGCAGTCCACAAGTTGCCTAGTCTCTGTTACTGCTACAGCAGTCCACAAGTTGCCTGGTCTCCATTACTGCCACGGCAGTCCACAAGTTGCTCTGGTCTCCGTTACTGCTTGGGCGTTACTCGAGATTGTGCTCTCTCTTCAAGATTGAGCTTCTTAAAGGGCCTCATGCTATTAGGGCCTGTCAGTCCTCCCGGCCTAATAGTAACCCCTTCAGTGCTGCCTAACTTTAGTATCACACGTAAACTGCCTGACCTGTGTCAGTATATTGTATTCTGTATTACTTGCATATACTGGACCCGTGTGGGTATACCTCATTGTAACCTGTCCTGTGTCTGTACTATATTGCTGATATATTACTGGACCCGCGAGGGTTATTATTATCATTTCAACTGTTCAATAAAACTGTGTTTTATCCAAACCTACTGTGTCTGTGTGTCAAACAAACCGTTACAGTACGAAAGAGCCATGACCTCAGACGGTACAGGTGAAGGTAACGCACAAAGCATCCATTGGAGGATGGATTTATAAGAGCAGCGTTTGGACCAGTTGGCACTGGCCATACAAACTATTCTTGAGCGCACTGCTCACCTTGATAAACCGGTTCAAGCCTTGGTTGTCTCCCCTGTCGCGACACCGGAAGCTCAATCCATAATGCAAGTGGACAGGAGTAAAGGGTTAACCACCACAGCTCCGTTACCGCTAAGATACAATGGCAAACCTACCCTGTGCAGAGGGTTTATTAACCAATTGGAGATTTTTCTGGAATTAACTCCCCAAGCCTTTCCTAATGACCGTAGTAAGGTGGGCTTTATGATATTGTTACTGATGGGCAGAGCCCTGGCATGGGCTAACCCCTTGTGGGAATTTGCCAAACCCTGCACTAAGAATTTCAAGGAGTTTGTGCGTGCCTTCTGCAGAGTATTCAAAGTCCCAGGTAGAGCCGCCTCTGCTGCCAAATGATTAATGGAGATACAACAAGGTTCTCGTACGGTGGAAGATTCTTGGTACCCAGGCTACGGCTCCTCCTGACACCCCTGTGGGCAAGTGCTTTGTAGCTGAGCCACTCCGTACCCGTTTACTCGAGACATACCATGCATCACGGGTAGCTGGGCACATTGGGAGGGATCAATTGATTTGGTCTCTTTCACAATTGTTTTGGTGGCCTTCCTTACAAGCTGACTGCACCACATTCACTGCAGCTTGCACTACATGTGCCCGGGCCAAGTCCCCTAGACACCTTCCTGTTGGTTTATTTCACCCAGTACCTAATGGCGAGCATCCTTGGTCCCACGTTTCTATTGATTTTCTGGAGGAGTTGCCAGTGTCTAGGGGCTACTCTTTTATCCTGATGGTGGTTGATAGATTTTCCAAAATGGCCCACTTTGTACCTCTTCCTGGCCTTCCCTCAGCCCAGGAGTTGGCTATTGTTTTTGCCAGAGAGGTGTTTCGGTTGCATGGGGTACCCAGGGTGTTGGTGTCAGACCGTGGGAGCCAATTTGTGTCCAGATTTTGGAGAGCATTCTGTAACCAGATGGGCATACAGCTGTCCTTTTCGTCTGCCTACCATCCCCAGTCCAATGGAGCTGCTGAGCTTGCCAATCAAGGATTGGAACAATTCTTATGCTGTTTCGTGTCTGATCATCATGATAATTGGGCTGACCTGTTGCCATGGGCAGAGTTTGCCAGGAACCATGCGGTTAATTTATCGTCCTGGAGCTCCCCGTTTCTCATCAACTACGAGTTTCAGCTTAGATTCCAGCTCTGGATGAGCATATCGAGCAACTCCGCTCCACCTGGGCACAGGTTCAGAGGGCCCTCAGTAATTCGTTCCAATGTTATCAGCGCCACGCTAATCACAGAAGGTTGCCAGCGGTCTCCTTCTAGGTTGGGGATAGGGTATGGTTATCCTCCAGAAACTTCAATTTGCAAGTTCCGTGTAATAAGTTGGCTTTCCAGTTCATTGGTCCCTTTAAGGTGATCTGCAAGATTAACCCTGTTTCTTATGCTCTGTATCTCCCAGCATCTATGCGGATTCACAATGTGTTCCATGTATCCCTTCTGAAACCTCTGATATGCAACCATTACACTTCCACTCCTGTGGTCCCCGGTCCTGTGCAAGTTCAGGGTCAGGAGGAGTACGAAGTACAAAGCATTATTGATTCACGTAGATTGCAATATTTGGTCCATTGGAAGGGCTCTGGCCCTGAGGAGCATTCTTGGGTTGATCAGAGCGACGTTCATGCTCCTAGATTGTTGCACAGTTTCCATTCCAAATACCCTCAGAAACCAGGTCCCTCTTCTAGGGGGGGTCTTTGAGAGGGGGGTACTATCATGGTGCCCATGCTATGCCGGCAACATTCTCAGTTTTCTCTATTGATCTCGCTCATTGGCTGAAGTGATTTGTCCCCGCCCAGTATTTGTCCTTAAATACTGGGCCTTGTCACTTATCCGGTGCCCTTTCATGGTGTTTCAATACCAGTGCCTGTTCCTGTGTTTCCAGCTGACGTTCCTCCTCTGTGTACTGACTCAGATTTGCTGACGTTCCTGCTCTGTGTACCGACTCGGATTGGCTGACGTTCCGGCTCTGTGTACCGACCCGGTCCAGCTGACGTTCCTGCTCTGTGTACTGTCTCGGATTGGCTGACGTTCCTGCTCTGTGTCCGACCCGGCCCGGCTGGGTCCCTGTTGTTGAGTATCCCTCCTGCTACTCCTTATCCGGCCTCCGGTTGGGGTTGTGGCAGGATCCTCTCTGTCTCCGTACAGTCACTCTCTGCAGTCTAGACTCCGTTGTTATCAGTGTCGCCCAGGCGACATTGTTGTGTGTTCTGTCCATCCGTGCAGTCTCCGGTTGGGTACCTCTCCGGACAAGTTGCCTGGCCTTCGTTACTGCTAGGGCAGTCCACAAGTTGCCTAGTCTGCATTACTGCTATGGCAGTCCACAAGTTGCCGGTCTCCGTTACTGCTACGGCAGTCCACAAGTTGCCTAGTCTCCGTTACTGCTATGGCAGTCCACAAGTTGCCTGGTCTCCATTACTGCCAGGGCAGTCCACAAGTTGCTCTGGTCTCCGTTACTGCTTGGGCGTTACTCGAAATTGTGCTCTCTCTTCAAGATTGAGCTTCTTAAAGGGCCTCGTGCTATTAGGGCCTGTCAGTCCTCCCGGCCTAATAGTAACCCCTCCAGTGCTGCCTAACTTTAGTATCACACGTAAACTGCCTGACCTGTGTCAATATATTGTATTCTGTATTATTTGCATATACTAGACCCGTGTGGGTATACCTCATTGTAACCTGTCCTCTGTCTGTACTATATTGCTGATATATTACTGGACACGTGAGGGTTATTATTATCATTACAACTGTTCAATAAAACTGTGTTTTATCCAAACCTACTGTGTCTGTGTGTCAAACAAACCATTACACCAGGTCTCTTGAGCAAACAGAAAAGTAGTCATTTTATTGACGTGTCAGCGAGTGTGCCACTGCCAACAGTTAGTTAATTCCAAATAATCCCCATGGCACCAAATGCAGAGAAGAATGATGACTCTGGGTTTGCTGTAGGAGATGACAAGAGTCATAGCGTGCCTACACATACCACCACCCCCACCACCTCCGCAAGTGATGTCATTAAAGCAATACATTTATACAGTTCTTCTACTATGTACTGCCATCTCACAACTATGAAGTTCTTAGAAAGAAGTTAAGACCTGCACAAATCGAATGCAAAAGTATGCTTATGGAATAGTAAACTTGCCAAAATGTTGGTGGTCGACATCCTGCTCTTTTCTTTTATTGAAAACAGAGGCTTTAAAGAACTGATGTCATGTGTTGCACCCTGCTGGAAAATCCCAAGCCACAGTTATTTTTCAAGGATGGTTATGCCAATGTTACATAAGCTGAAAGTTAGTGCTGTGGGCAAAGGACAAAGGCACTGAGCCTGGTCAAAATCTTTTAAAGGCATATGATGTTGTAGGTCTCACAGATTTGACTTTTAGCTATTTATTTATCCACTTCAGTAATATTGTGTGTGAAATGCTGTAGTCATAGGAAACATGGGCGAACAATTATTGGCAGTGGCAAAAAAGGAAAAAACTTTCATGTGAAAAGAAACAATTTTTGTTTTTTCATGAAAAGTCATGCAGGAAATTTTTCTGACTTTTTGCCCACCACTTCTGGTTACTACAGTGGGGGGAGGGGTAATTGTTACACCACTGACTAAGTGTGAAATAGTCTAGCAGTATATCAGTATGGGAGTTTTAATTCATGTTCAAATTGTAACTTTTAACCTTTACATTTTTCAAATATTATTTTAATATAGATTATGTTTTAACTAATGATATCTATTGTGGAATGTATTCACTATGAGACTCAAAGTAACATAAGGCTGTTTCTTTACTCTCTGTTGTGTGTAATTATAAAATGACACCATGCCATCAACAAATAATGGTCAGTTTCTCAATAGCTATATATATACTGCCCACAAATGGTTAGTAAGTTAGTAGGCAGTTTAGACTTAGATTTTCAATTATCCATATTTTAAGGTTACTATTCAACTACATTCATTTAGATTGTGTTATTCTCACAATTTTGCTAAACCAATTATTTCTGCTGGTGTCCTCCTACTAAGTTATGGCTTTGAACTGAATGCAAGTTGTGTTTCCATCATATCTCTTTATAGTATATTGGACATCCCCCCCATCCCTGGTGCTCAAATGGTTCAATTGGAATCGTACCCGTCTGGCCTTAAAAATAAGAAAACATTCATTTAATGTGGCTTAAGCTTGCTGATTGCAGCTTTTATTTTATGTATTAATTTATCCATTTGTAGTGTGCCAATGTAGCCTAAATTTATGTACCTTTTTTTTCCTTTTATGTAGAATTCTTAAGATTTCCTGAGATTTCCTCATGTACTGTCGGCTCCATACATTAAGTGCAATTAAGAAAATTCTGCTGCAAGAGAGCACTAGAGTAAAAATAAAACAATATTTGTAGTATAAAAGATATGTTTTATTAAACCTTCTGATGTTATAGATGTCTCTACGGGCCATTTTCAGAAAGTATGAGCATTTCTGGAGCAAACCAGCTGTACAGAGGGAATGGTGGAAATGCTCCCATTGATTTAAAACGGGGATTTTAACCTTTTAGTGCTAAATAGGTCTATTATACATTGTCAGAGAGATTGGAGACATTTTTAGCATTCAAGGGATTAAAAGCCCCATGTAACATTGCATACCCCTCTGGAACTCAGACAGTTAAATCAGTTGAAATTTGGGGAACTTTGTTTTGCTTCTGAATTGTTCATCATCTTTTTCTTTCTGCATTTGGCCCCAAGTGGCTAACAACATTGCACAGCATATTATGTTATTCAAGAAGATTTTCTAGGCACCATGATGACCCATCCATCACCCTATAGCTGCACACATGAGCTTGGCTAACAGCTGCCTTCAAGACATGTTTATTAGCAATATGATAGAAGCATGATCCCCATCTCCATTTAACTCTCTGGGCAGCAATAATATCCTTAAAAAATTCCCCAAACTTCAGTTCCTTTTTAAAAGCAGATTGATAAAAAAAGTTATACCAATCTCTGTATGAAAGACATCAAAGTATATTGCATAACAGCCCCATACTTCAGAGGATCTTTCACCAGATAAAAAGACCTCTGAACCCTGCAGTCTTCATCATTAAAGGACTCTGAGACTTTCATTATTGTCTAGAGAGTTTATGTGCCAGTAATGTATAGTGCGGCAGTTGTTTTGGTTCACAAAAACTATTACCAACATTATTAATTATATTTTCTACAATCAATATTGGGAATAAAAACTTTAAAATGAAAATACTTGGGGCTGTATTCAAGAATTCCCACGGGGACTAATTAATGTTTTTATTGATTTAAATAAGGCTTTCAACCACTTGAATGCTAGAGAGTCACAATGCATTGGAGACCTCTTTAACAGTCAAGGGTTAACATTCCCATTCAAATCAATAGGAATTGTGGAAATTTTAATTTGTCCCAAATAATGCAGATTAGGAAATACAGCCTTTAGTGATTTGTATTATAACTAAGTGAAATGAACAGAAATTGTGTAAAGTAATATTATTTTATGATAAATGGATCAATTTAAGATGAAATATTGTTTATTTGGGAGCTACCATTGTTAAATAAGGGTGGAATAATGTAATGAAAGAGTTATATATGATCTGAATACTAATTAGAATGGACATTTTGGGCTTTGGAATAGATTTGGGATGTTGTGAATCCAGGACTGGGGCTGGAATTGGTACATGGTAAGGCTATAACTAAACCTAATAGAGCCTATTATGCCTCAGGGGAAAGTATGAGGTTGCCCCCAGTATATTTTATGCACATGTATTTTAAAAAAATGAAAACTACTACCATATCTAAACTTCAGTAAATGATATAATCAATAATATTATATTAGTGCATTTCAAATATACAGTCAGAAAAAGCATCTGTCATATCAATATCTGGATCAGACAGAACACAGAGCTTATTTGCAACTTTAACATTAGGGAGACCATCAGGGTATTGTGCAATTGCATGAATCCAGCCAAGTATTTTTATCCCATTATAAACTGTGTGCTGTATCCTGTTAGTCTACTTAATGTTATAGGTGCAGCTGACTTACCAGCCTTGTTCCATTATCAGAAATATCTAATGACCTTTGGATGCATGGCTAAACAAAACAAATTCTAAGTAATATACAATTATTGTATATTTTTTCTGAAAAGTTTCTCTGGAAATCTTGTTTTTTTTCCCACTGAAATACTTAAACTTGTACATACTTCTCAATATAAAAACATTTATGTGTACTTTAGGTGTCAACCCTACCTTAAGAGACTCAATTAGGCTGTTTTTGACATGATGACTAAAGAAAAGAAAAAAAGAGCCTTTTTTAGCTTAACCTTGGAATAACTAGTAGGTTTCTGGTGACCAACCTCCAATGATAAATGATGTCTACAGAAGAGGTGAGAATCCTCAGATAACTACGTAAGTTAGGCAGAATAGTTTTCAAGTAACACAAGAAAGACTGAACCTGTGTCTGGACCTCAGGGACAGCTGACCTAGTCTAGTTAACATATTGTATTAAAATGATAGGTATTGTAGTTATCGGAGATGAACTGAATGATACAGAGCATCACTTGCTAGATATATCTAAACATCTGTCTTTCTAACAAACTGTGAGATCCAGCAGTCCAGATCTGTTAGCGTTACCTGAGGACAGGTTTGGGACCACTAACTAAGAAGATAAATGTTCATAAACACGTGATTAGGTATTACGCCTTAAGAAGAAATAATCAGAAAATGGAGTATTTCTCTTACTGTGGGAATTCCCACAAACGGATGTTAATTCCAGTATCTTCCTGCTGTGTTGTTCTGTGAATGAATGTGTTGTGTATGTTTGTGCACAGGCATAACTGCGAGATGGTGTGCACATGCAAACATGGGGATGTGTGAGATTTAAATAAACAGGTCTCACTTTTTGACATACACTGAATCGAATTTGTACCAGCATTTTCCTTCCTGAAGGAATTTCTACTATTTAGAGGAAATACTGTCAATACTAAGTTAAGATTTACAGCATCCCTCATTTAGATAGAATAACCTAACAAGAGTGCTGCTAAACCATTCCACTCCAGGGGGATTTTTTTTCTAATGGAAATAGGAATATATGGGGCAAACCAACTACATAATAGGAGATACATTAACACATTAAAATGAAATGGAGCTTTTAACCCCTTGAATTCTAGAGGTCTGCAATGCATTGTTTTCAAATGCATTGGAGACCTCTTTAGCATTCAAGAGGTTAAAAGCCCTTTTAAATCATTGGAAATTTGAGAGTGTTTTTGTCCCCTTTGGTACACCTGGTTTGCCCACATTAACTGCACTTCTCTTTTAAAAATAACACTCATCATATACCTATATTTTGTGATATAGCTATATGTGAATAATGTAGCAACATGCTCCCGCGCCCCCAGAATAAGGTAAACAAGCCCATTCTTTCACTGAGATATGGTTCTGTATTATTTCCCTGCGAGTACATATAAGCATTTAAGAAATATCAAAGGCAGATGTCATGGTCACATTACTGAGAAAGATTAAGTGTTTTCTGAAACCACATTTTTTGTTTATTTAATTTCTCTTTGCGTCACTGAACATTTTAGCTCAACCTTTTTATATTTATCACACAATCAGGAAGGATTCTAAAACTTTCCAAGGCTACAGGATGAAGTTGTGAAAAGGCTTTGTTTGTCTTTGACGGAAGTCTTGAATTAAGAACTAAGCTCCACAAAAAAAGACAGGCATGACATTAAACAGACCAGTGTTCTTTAGTCAGATATGTAAAGCGTAGAATGAGGACATTGTAAGAATTTAATCTGATCATCAAGCTTGATAACTCGTACTATTGATTTTGTCCTGAAAGCCTTAAGATTAGACAGGGGACATCAAAAATCACTCAAACTGATCTCCAAAAGGATTTTCCAAATATATTGCTTAAGCTTATGCACAAGGTTCCTTTCACTTCATCAGCAAAGTAAAGGTCAAAAGATGAGAGACTGTGCCAATCAAAGTTTCAAGCAAATAGAGTAATATTTGTCAGTGTGAACACCTTTACCGCAACTGAATTTAAAAGAAATTAGAATTCAGCATCAATGAAAAGGTTCAATTAATTGAATCTTTTGGAGCACTGTGATGAAACAGTTTAATTACTGAAAGCAGTCATGAAAGTAATTTATTTTGGATGTTATCTAGATCTAAGCAAAGATTTTTATAAAGTTTCAATTTTCAATGCTCAAAAAACACTTTGTAGACTAAGCATTACACATTCTGCTGACATCTCAAATTGAGAGATTGTTATCTACTGAAGTCTCTTCCATTACACTAAAAGACTAGCTGCCAAGTTCAAAATGAGCACATTTTATATATATATATATATATATATATATATATATATATATATATATATATATATATTTACACATATATACGCACACACATGCACGTAAACACACACACACATATATATATATATATATATATATATATATATATATATATATGTATATATATATATACAGTAATGTCCAAAAGTCTTAGGCAGATGTGAAAAAATGCTGTAAGAATGCTTTCAAAAATAGGGAGGTTAATAGTAGGGATGGACGAAAGTTGTCGTGTTCCCGTGGGAAGATCCACGTTAAAAATAGAGCTTAAAATCTTCTCATCTTTCGACCATTGGCCAAAATCTTTCACCATTTTTTCAATGGCTAGAAAGTTTTCACCCATTGATTTACGTTGTTTTCGCACTTCCACTATAAGAACATGACGTTTTCGCTGAAGACATACACAATAGAAGCAGCAACAGAGCGATATAGAGGTGCTGTGCTCTGCTGTGATATTTTGAAAAAAGTGAGGCAGGAGAGGTTCATAGTAACTCCTATCACTATGAACAGCAAAAAGAGGAACTGGAAGGACCCTTAATATGTGTCTACCGAGTCTGAGGAGGAGGAAGAGGAGGAAGTGACTAGCAGTAGTGAACCAAGGCTGTTCAGTCCCCCTAAATTACCCCAAGGGATCTTGGGTAATTTAATGAGAAGGGAGGGAGAAAAGGGAATGAGACAGAAGGGAGAAAAGGGAAGGAAGGGAGAAAAGGTAATGGGAAGGGAGGGAGAAATGGGTAGTACTAGTAGAACAGAACAGGTCAGCTACCTGTGCCTGCTGCAAGATGTGCTGTCACTGCTGCCACTGCTACCATTGCTGTTCCTGCAGCCACTAGTGTTGTACCTGCTGTAAGATGTGCTGTCACTGCTGCCACTGCCACCATTGCTGTTCCTGCAGCCACTAGTGTTGTACCTGCTGCCAGACATGCTGTCCCTGCTGCCAGTGCCACCATTGCTGAACCTGCAGCCACTAATCTTGTACCTGCTGCCAGTGCTGAACCTGCTGCCAGTGCTGAACCTGCTGCCAGTGCTGAACCTGCTGCCACCAATACTTTGCCTGCTGGTAGTGTTTCTTGTAGTACTCCGGGGGGGGGGGAGAAAATAATGCCAAGTGTGACAACAAGGGACCCTAAATTACACTTGCCATTCCAAAGCAGTCCTGCCAGTGCTAGTACTATTGCTACTAAGGTCCAGCAGCTTGTTAGCGAATGAGTGAAGGAGGGAGTAATCAACAATATCCTCATATTACTAGTGACTGTGAGACTGAGGAGGTAGACTCTGTGGCTGAACTTGATGTGGTTGGTGTTAGTAGTAGTAGCAGTAATTGTGAAGCAGCCGGAGTGGTCTGAGGAAACATTTGTGAGCGTCCAGACTAGCTGTCAAGGGAGCCCACACCATTCCTCTGGATCTGGGAGTCCCCTTCCCTTCACTACAGTGTCCAAGTTGAACATGATCCTTAAGAGGCCAGAACTGGTGTTGGGGTAGACCAGGCTCAGAATTAATACCATCACCACCAGAAGGGGCACAGATCAGCTGCTACTGCTCCTAGTGCTAGTCTGCCTTCTTCTTCAGGTCAAAAGGCAATGGCAAGTGTGACATTAGGGGACCCTCTGTCACATTGCTCGTCACCTCCTCCAAGCAGCAGTGAGATGTCTGGAATAGAGCAGCAGCAACAACAGCATGTAGGGACAAGTGATGGTGGTGGTGATGATGCTGGAGAAGCTGTGTGGAAGAGACATTGATGGCCTTTTTAGCAGAAACTGAGAAGGAATGGGAGACAGGGATAAGGATGGGCATCACCACCACCACTAGCAATGACATTTTGGAATTAGAAGAATTTGCAACTGCTCTAATTCCTTCTGATGCTGAGATGCAAGGGCAGCAGGATGCTGAGGAGCAGGCTAGTGTGCCACAGATCACCGTGGACAAAGTGGGAATGGGGTCAACAAGTGATGCGGGACTAGTACAGGTTCCACTTGTAACAATATTCTTGATCCTAGTGTCAGTGCTGAATCTGAGGCAGTATATCACGGTGCCCGTGCTATGCTGGCGACATTCTGTCAGTCTTATTCACAGCTCTCTCTTATTGGTTGCAGTGGCCTTGACCCGCCCAGTATTTGTCCTTAAATGCTGGGTCCTGTCACTTTGCTGTTGCCCTTTCGTGGTGTTTCTGTACCAGCTCTTGTTCCAGTTTCTCGTGTGATCTCAGTGTATGACCCAGACTGCCTGACTACTCTGCTGCATCTGTTCCTGCTCTGTGTACCGACTCGGATTGGCTGATGTTCCTGCTCTGTGAACCGACCCGGCCCAGCTGACGTTCCTGCTCTGTGTGCCGATTCCGATTGGCTGTCGTTCCTGTTCTGTGTACCGACCCATTGGGCCTCCTTTCTCTATATGTCCAGGATTGCCTGCAGCTCCCTCTGTGGCTCTCGTTGGGCTTGGCATCCGGGCAGTATTGCTTACTGCATTATCATTCCTGCAGCCTGGTCTCGGTTACGGTCCATGTCGTGCGGGCGACACTCCGGTGTGAGCCTTCCATTCTGTGCCCATGGTACGCTAGACCCGATTTCCTGTCATCAGCTGAGGTTGGTCTTCCTTGGGCGCCTCAGGCTACTATCCACCTCGGGCAGTCGACATAGGTCTGAGCGTTCGTTTACCCACACAGGGAAAGGGCCAATCTCCACCGGTTGATTGCATTGCAGTCTCCGCTGGGCATCCTCTGGGCATACAGTTAGTCCTCCGCTACTGCTACGGCAGTCTATAAGCTTATTAAGGGCCTCCGCTTACTTCTGTGGCATTACTCGCTATTTGTACTCTCCCTCCCAAGTGAGCGTCTTAAGGGCCTCACGCTAATAGGGCCTGTTAGTCCTCCTGGCCTATTAGTAACCCTTTCACTGCTGCCTCGTTTGAGTATCACATGAATTACCTGACCTGTGTCCGTATATTGTATTTACTGTATTGTACAATTGCTGGACCCGTGTGGGTATTTACTACTGTAACCTGTCCTGTGTCAGTACTATATTGTGTATATATTACTGGACCCGTGAGGGTTATTGCCATTTTAAGTTTGTTCAATAAAACTGTGCTTTACCTAACTTACTGTCTCTGAGTGTCAATAAAACCGTTACACAGTAGCAGCAATAGCAGCAACATTATCCGCTGCCATAGACAATGAAAGGGAATGTGGAGGACAAGAAGAAAAAGGACATTCTTCTCCATCTGTTCCCTTCCCCCTGAAGTCATCATGGGTGTGGGACTATTTTTCTCTTGGGGCAGACACAGTGCAGTCATCAGCAACGGCACTGTGCACAATTTGTGACAAGTCAGTCAGTGAAAAGAGGAAGGGAGGGAACACACCTTGGCACAACCGCCCTGATATCACACATGACACACAGACACCATGACATTTACGTCAAACATGTTAAAGACAAACACCCACCACAGAAATCAAGCACCACTTTTACTGTCCCTGACTCTCCAGAAAAAGAAAATACCCATTGTTGCAAGGGGAATTTTGAATCTTTCTGTATGAGATCCGAGACTCGGTACGGGAGATATTTGCCAGTATCCGTTCGGATGTCAGGCACCTGTGGCAGCTGTCACAGCTGCATGAAGGGAGTGTGTGCCGGTATCTATCTTCAGCTACGCTGACCCACTTCCTCACCAGGCCATCAGCTACGACATGTATGAAGCTACATTACCTGCAGTTCATTTCAAAGGCACGGTCTTGCCTGCCTCTACCCTCAGACGGATGCTGTCGGGAGCTTTAGACCCAGAACCTGTTCATATTGCCAGGCCAGCATTTCAGGCTATTTGCCTTTTTCTATCCCGGGACACGTTCTCTGATTGGGATGCCTCACCCTGGTATTGGGGCATCAGTTTATGTGTTGTGCCTGCGATCCAGTATGTATAATGATCTTCCCATTTCTTTCTCCTAAGAATTATTAAGACGGAAGGAGACTCTTACGTTCTCTCATAGATGGCAGTGCCTGTGGATGTTGTACCCCTAGTCATTGTCTTTTCGACATATTTGAGAGAGCAGCAATGTAAATCTACAGTGTTTGTTTTCCTCTCCACTATCCGGGCATAACTGTGCCTGCTGTGGCAACATTACTGTTTATTTCCATGTTCATCTATATCCTGTATATAAGTTCATAGAATATACCCAAGTAAGTCTTTGTTTGCCTGCAACCCCAGTATGTACTGTTCAATGCTCTCCTAATTGGACTTCCTGCCATATGGAGATATGGTGGTCCTCCTGAGGGCCCATGGGTCTGCTTTGGATATCTGCTACCTTATCTGTTATGTGGGGTGTATGTGTATTTTGGTGCTTCATTTGGGGGAGCGGGAGGTTAGTCTATTGGAGGGATGTGTTGAGTCCTCCTTTGAGTATTGTGTAAGTGATCTGTGTCCAACAACCTGCCTCTTTGCAAATCAGTTTTATTGTTTTAAGATCTAGATTGTAGCTAGTACTTTACTAGTGGGAACTTTAACTTGTGAAGACACCATGTTTCTGGTGGGTTTATATAACATCTTCACTTCTTATATTCTTTCCATTTACTTTCCACTGCTTTATAATGCGTGTTCTGGAATCTTTCTCCTTCCGTAGTTGGCTAGCTCTACGCAATACTTTGTTATGCCCTCTTTGGACTGTGTTTTTTTTTTTTTTACAATGTACCTAATAGATATATGACAATTACCCTCTTATGCAAATCCTCATCCCACATCGGTACTTTACGTTACCGTACAATATTTGTACCTCCTTTCCCCTTCCTTCTCTTGGAGACTGGACCTTTAAGGTTTCCCTTGTCCTCCAAAATAACACTCATTGGCCCATCCATTTTGCTTTCCCTGCCCGATGTCTAGTTACCAGCTTCCTTTTACTACCCCCCCCATGCCTCGCAGTTTCTCTGCGGTTGGCGACTACTGCAGACTTCGGTCTACCAGTAATATGCATCTAGCCACTAGCTAGATTACCTGTTTAACTATTCTCTCTTCTATCTCTTCACATTTGGACTTAATTCATCTACTTTCTGTTATTCTCTCTTATTCTTTAAACTTTACCTGCGGTAATTTGATTGTGTCTCCACTCTTCTTATGCTCCTGTTTCCTGCAACCTTCCTATCTATTCTCTCCTCTGCCTGCTTCTTTTCTCTACTCTCAGTGGATTTCATTAAGAGCCCTGTACGGGCCGAAGTTATATATATCTTGTTTCTCACATTTATGGGACATATAACTAAATTTGCTTCAATGTCTTACAATTCTCCCTCAGAATATAATGTAGAAATGTTATTATATGCCTTCAATTTGCTCACTTAGTAGTAGCTTGATCTATTAAGACAAGATCGTTTTATGTACCTTGTAATGCACTTATATAGCTAAATCCCTGTATGATATTTCAGCAACTGAAAGCATCAGCATTCCATTTCTATATTCTGTACCATCTCTTTCTTATATCAATAAAGCTTTTGAAAAAAAAAAAAAGTGGAAAAAAAGGGAAGATCAGCACTTTTCGTAGGAAATTTTTCACCAAGTGGAAAGTGCCATTTTTTGCCGATTTCGGTTTGAGGTGGATATTTTCGCCAATCCCTAGTTAATAGTTTATTTTTATCAATTAACAGAATGATAATGAAAGAACAGAGGAAAAATCTAAATCAAATCAATATTTGGTTTGATCACCATTTGCCATCAAAACAGCATCAGTTCTTCTATATATACACTTGCACAGTCAGGGATTTTGAATGCATATAGTCAGGTGTGTGATTAAACAATTATACCAAGTAGGTGTTAATGATCATCAATGTAATGTGGGTTGAAGAACGCATTCATTAACTGAAACAAAGGAGAAATAAAAATAGGTGAGGAACAGCCAAACTCAACTAATAAGTTGAGGTTGCTAACGATGGTTTAATGTCAAAAGTCATACACCATGGCAAGACTGAGCACAGCAACAAGACACAAGGTAGTTATACTGCATCAGCAAGGTCTCTCCCAGGCAAAAATTTCAAGGGAGACAGGGGTTTCTAGATGTGTTGTCCAAGCTCTTTTGATGAAACACTTAAGAAACAGGCAACGTTGAGGACCATAGACGCAGTGGTTGACCAAGGAAACTTAGTGCAGAAGATAAAAGACACATAATGCTTATTTCCCTTTGCAATCGGAAGATGTCCAGCAATACCATCAGCTCAGAATTAGCAAAAAACAGTGGGATCCTGGTACACCCATCTACTGTCTGGAGAAGTCTAGTCAAAAGTGGTCTTCACTGAAGAAATGTTGCCAAAAACTATACCTCAGATGAGGAAACAAGGCCAAGCAACTCAACTCTGCACAAAAACACAGGAACTGGGGTGTAGCAAAATGGCAAAAATGGACCGAGTGGGGTGGGCGAAAAGTGAGAAAAATTTCCTGCATGATTTTTAGCGAAAAACTGACAATTTTTCTATTTTTCACAAACGTTTTCTTCTTTTCTCAATGCAAAATGTTCCTCCTTTTTGCCTATTCCAGCAAATGTTTCACCTACTCCAACATATCCTTCGCCTATTCAAGATATTTTTCTCCTATTCTAACACATTTTTCTCCTATTCCAACACATTTTTTCCTATTACAACACATTTTTTTCCTATGTTTAATATGGTGCATCATATTAATATATATTATTATATATTATATATTATATTATATATTATTTCTTCTGGGGGATGTACTGGAGAAAGAAGTAGCTGGAAGTCAAAGTTGTGAGGCTTAGAGCAACATACACCTTGAAAAATGTGTTAGCATGCAGAGTGCCTTTGCCCTTTGCCCACAACACTTACTTCCTGCTTAAGTGACACTGGCACGTATTCATGATGATATGAAGTGATTTAAAAAAGTAAACTACAACCTACAATGTGTCAGATGTGTATGGTAGCGGTGGTGGGGGACTGGAGTGGTGTGATTGGTGGGACCTTCACAAACTGCATCCACCCCCCGGATCATCATCATTTATTGCACATGCTGCAGCCTCAGTCACAGAGCTCTCTGTTAGCTGTCTTATATATTTATTTAATTATTTCTGTATTTTTATTTTCTTAGCACAGTTAGTCCAAAAAATATAGAACTAAAAAACAAAATCAACATCTTCTTTCCCCAGACTTCCCCAGCACACAGACAATAAAAGTAAAACCAGAAAGCAATTTGGACCCCAGCTGCCTGTGTCTTGCCAGTCAGTCACACCAAATTTCATGGTATTTTGGGTCAACCTCCTTCCTCCCTTCTTTTCCCCCACTGTGCCTCCAGACTCCCCTACTACAGAGAACAAATGTCCTACCTACAAGACTCCCTAAACTAAGCTTCAATTCCCCTTTATTTGCCTATCTTCTCTAGCTGAAAAATATGCTGCTCTCTCCTCTCACAAACAAAGAATGGCATGGTGTGAGATCCTGACAGCCTTTTATATGGCTGCAGAAAACTTTTGTGTGGTGGAAAAAAATGTTTCTACCCATAAATTTCAATACAATGAGCTAGGTGAAAAAAGCAGGAAAACTGCACATTTTGCTTTAAATTTTTCGCCAAGCGTAAAGTGCCATTTTTCGTCGATTTCAGTTTGAGGCGAAAATTTTCACTTATCCCTACTGACGAGTCAAAATGTTAAATACTTCACTGTAGCAGAAGTTAGTTTGTTTGACAAAGGACTGGAGAGCAGTACAAGATTAAAAAATACAAACAAAACTTGTAGCGCTTGGTACAACAGAGAATACTCTACAAATTCCCATATGTTATTATAGGGAAGATGAAACACAATAGTAAGCCTAGGTGGGTCTCTCAATTATCAAATGTCCATGGGGAACTGGGTACCAAAAAATATTTAAAGTGTAGTTAATTAATTAGTCTTCACCACTGTTATTTACACACAACTGTAACAGCTACCTTAGATCCAGCGCCGCCGCTTCGGCTGGCGCTGGGTTTGTATCTCTCTAAATGACGCCTTGGTGTCATCCCATGCATCACTCTTGGGACTGGGTCTGGGTGTGCTTGGTGTCTTTATTGGCCGCCCGTGTCCTCTGGCTAGGCGGGTCAGTGGCTTTAGATGATGCAGGAGAGGTTACGTCCATAGTATGACAAGTCTTGTCTTTCGCTTCTGGCTAGACTGGCCTGTGCCGAGTCCTCTAGCCTACCTGAGGTGTATTCTGTTTTCGCTGATGTGTTTAATAAAGTCCAGGCTGGGACTTTACCTCCTCGTAGGCCGTATGATTGTGCAGTGGAGTTACTGCCAGGTAATACCCCTCCCAGGAGCCGTATATACCCTCTGTCTGTGGAGGAAAACAGAGCCATGGAGGAATATGTCTATGATGCCCTGGAAAGGGGTATAATTCACAAATCCACATCCTCTGCCGGTGCTGGATTTTTTTGTAAGAAAAAGGATGGAAAATTAAGTTTGTGCATTGACTTTCTGGGGTTGAACAAATTGATGGTTAAGAACGCCTATCCGATACCTTTGATTACAGAGTTATGTGACCATTTAAAGTGTTCCAAGATATTCACGAAACTTGGTCAGAATGAAGGAGTGCCACGAATGGAAGACAGCATTTAACACCAAGATCGGGCACTATGAGTACCTGGTCATGCCCTTTGGCCTTTGCTATGCTCCTGCTGTCTTCCAGGAATTTATCAATGACGTACTGAGAGACCTATTACAGCATTGCGTAGTGGTCTATCTGGAAGACATCCTCATTCATTCTCCTACGCTTGAGATTCATCTTTCGGATGTATCCAAAGTGCTACTATTACTGAGGGAGAACAACTTGTACTGTAAGTTGTAAAAATGCGAATTTCACAAACCTCAAGTAACCTTTCTGGGGTACATTATTTCCGTATCTGGGTTGGCTATGGACCCCCAGAAATTGTCCGCAGTGTTGCAATGGCCTCATCCAGTGGGACTTAAATCTATTCTATCCTTCATCAAGGGGGCAGGGTTTTCCTTATACTGAATGAGGGAAAGGGATGGGAGGGATCAACTTCAAAATATTATTAGATTGTAACTAACAAGTTTTCACACATAGGAGCAATGAGCAGTACTTCAATTACATATGGTCAATGGTCTGAGCTAAACATTACATGAAGTAATGGTATCCCTTTAAAGACAGTACTATTAAGTTTTCCAAATGCTTTTCATCACAATTTTATTTGATTCTCAATTTCCATCATGGAGTTTCCATCTGTTGACATTTCTTGTTCAAGTTAAACATATTTGTCCACTTATTCTAGTTCTTGTCCATCCTGTGATTTTCCTTGGCAAGGAAAATTTGTTAAACATGACTTGTGTTTTGTTGATATTCATCTTCCAACCAAAATGTTTGCTTTCCTGTCCTGTCCTCTTCAACGTGTTCTTACAGTTCTTCAGGACTACTGGCAAAAAGTTTGGTATCGTCTGAGAAACGTAAGTGATGTAGGTAGTCTTCATTGATGTTAAGTCCTTTTTAAGTCCCAATTTAATTTGTGGAAAATTTCTTCCAAACAAGCAGAAAATAGTTTTGTGGTGATTGCTTTCCTTGTTGGACCCCTTTTTCTATGTTGATCTGGATTTTATTGTTGTTGACCTGTATTGATGCAGTTGCATTTTCATATATTGATGGGAGGATATTGATGTAAGCTCTAGGGATGGGTGAAAATTTCCGCCTCAAACTGAAATCTGCGAAAAATGGCACTTTCCGCTTTGCAAAAAATTTCTGGAGAAAAGTGCAGATTTTCTGCTTTTCTCCTCTTTTTTCGCTCATTGAAATCAATGGGAACATAGAAGTTAGACACAACACATTACAAATAATATTTTATTTCCCAAAGGCACAGTACAAAAGGGGCATACGAGTGCATGTGTTGGTGAGGTGTGGGGAAAGAATCAGTTGAACAGGGGATGATTTTGGGGGGCTGTTTACTGGGATTTGGGGGCACTTAATAAAAAATAAATACTAAATAAAATAAAATAAAATAGAAACCATAAGACATGGTATAAAGGGGTCTGAGAAGGGTGCCTGTGTTGGGGAATGACTGAATCATTTGAACAGGGAATTTGTTTGGGGGGGGTTCTTGACTACTATTGGGGGGGCAGCTAATAACAAAATAAAATAAGAAATTTGTATTTAAAGTTATAGAGACAGGAACCCCTTGACATAAGCTGCCACTGGGGTGGACTGATACTTGATAGAGTTTTTTGTAGAGGATGATTTGTTAGATTTGTTAGAGGACCAAGTCCTGACGAAACATGGATTTGAAGGAATTAAGCTTGCTTGGTACAAGCCCTAAGGAAACATTGATTTGTTCTTAGGCTTGTTAGAAACAAACCCTCCAAAAAATGGTTTATTTTTTTGTAGGACTATATTTTTTTTAATTTATTTGTTTTTTATTTTTCAAAGCACAAGCCCTGAGAAAAAAATAAAAATGCCATATTGGCCTAGTGCCAGCAGGTCATGTTGGCCAGTAGCCACTGGCCATTGTTAAATGTTCTCCTGAGTCCTGAGTTTGAACTGCTGTTTGTACTGCTGCTGCTGAGTTGTTTAAGCAGCAGAATGATTAGGCAACTGAAAGGGAATGGGATCAACAATAGCAGTAGCCTGGAAGATGGATGATGAAGGTTCCACTTACCACGAATGGCTCCAGTAATGCGCCTGAGGCAGTAGCAGAAGAATAAGTAGCTCCCAGTATATGTGAAGAAAAGAACAAGTAGGCCATTAAATCTTCTCCACCTGCCCCTCCTCCAAAATCGTCATGAGTGTGTTATTAGAATATATTTTTTTTCCTTGAGAACAGGAACTGTGGCTTCCATCAGCAGCTGCAATGTGCACAGTGAGTGTGTGATAAATAACATCTGGGGGCACAACTGTATCCAAACACCATGACACCCGAAACCAAGTATTGCTGCTGTCAGTGTACCCCTTGTCCAGACCCTGCTAAGAACACATGACAACTTGCTGATAGTTTAATAGTAATGATGATCCCTCCCTGTCTCCATCTTAGCATATTCTGAGGGATGGAATCTCCTCAGATACCGCTTGATGGCTGATATCGATTCTCCTCCACCACACTGGCATGTGTGGTCAGTGCATCACACAGTGTGCAATGGGTAGAGATGAACTGCCATATCCTCACATCAAAAGAGTGGCTATCATTTGGTGGGGGAGGTAACGATGAGGTGGATTGGCAAGAGATGTACTTGTTACCCTAGAGGAAGAAGGTGATGTTGATGGCAAGCTAGTTGTTTCGCTCATCATGGAACTTCCAGTGTCTTTCTGGGTTTCTTTATTCTTCCTCCTCTTTGATCTCCACCTTTCTGGAGAGTCAGGGTGTACAGTAACAGCAGTGCTAGATTTCTGAAATGGGTGTTTGGCTTTAACATATTTCACATAAATGTCATGGTGTCTGTGTTTCATGTGTGTTATCAGGGAGGTTGTGCCAAGGTGTGTTCCCTCCTTTCTCCTTCTCACTAACTTGTGACAAATTTTGCACTGTACCGTTGTTGATGATGACTGCACTGTGCCTGCCAGAAGAGAATAATAGCCCCACACCCATGACTTCTGGGGGGAGGGATAGGGAACAGGTGGACCCTTATCCTCAGCACCCTGCTGTACTTTCATCTCAGAAATTAGAACACTTGCAATTTTAGCTAATTTCAGAAGCTGACTGCTTGTGATAGACCACTAGTCCCTACATGATGCTGCTTTATTCCAGACATCTCACTGCTGCTTGGAGAAGGTGAATGGGCAGCATTGGTTCAGTACTGGTCCCTTCCTCCTCCTCCTCACACCCAGTGGACACATAAGGGTCCTTCCAGCTCCTCCACTGATTATTTTTTACCCTGCTTAGTGATAGGAGTCACTGAGCCTCTCCTGCCTCACATTTTGCAAAATATCACAAGAGAACAGCACAGCACATCTATCTCGCTCTGTAGCTCCTTCTATTATGTCTGCCTTCAGCAAAAACGTCCCATTTTTATAGCGGAAGTGCGAAAACAATGTAAATCAATGGGTGGAAACTTTCTAGCCATTGAAAAAATGGTGAAAAATTTTGGCCAATGGGCGAAAAATGAGAAAATTTAACTGCTAGTTTTAATGGTGACAACTTTCGCCCACCCCTAGTAAGCTCTATCTGCTCCTTGCTTGCTTTTTCACTGAGTCAAATGCCTTTCATAGTCAATGAAGGCTATGCAAAGGTTGCATTCATTAGGTTACTCTGTAACTTGTTGCACTGTGTGGATGTGGTCCATTGTACCGAAACCACTCCAGATGCTTGCTTGTTCCTTAGGTTGTGCCTTGTTCAGTATTGTGTCAATTTTTCTTGATAGTACCTTTGTGAAAACCTTACAGAGCACTGGCAATAGGCTTATTGGCTGGTAGTTTTTAGATCTGTCTTATCACAAATTATGTGCAATAGGATGACGTATACATTTTTGCATGCCTTACGCACTTTGCTGAGTAGTAGGCATTGTGAAAACAGTTGAACTAGGGGCTTTAAATAAGGGTTGAACTTCGGCTTTCAGCATTTCAATAGTAACTTTATCAGGTCCAGCAGCTTTGCCGTTTTTCATTGATTTTATTGCAGCTTCTACTTCTGCTACCAAAACTTCTGGCACAGCCTTCAGCCTCTGGCACTGCTGCATTCAACCCTTAGCCTAAACCATACAAACAAAATAAAGGATCATAATCCTTTAGATGCTTAATAGTTCTCAAATGTTTTTATTTGCAATGAATTGGAGACTTATATATTGTCCAAGGGCTTTAAATAAATTGGCCAGTGTAGAAGTATATAAACTGATAAGAAAATAGCCAGTTACAGAAAAATTGAAACATTTGTCTGGTCAAGGGAAACTAGGATTTTCCAGCAACACCCTTAGTTCTGCACTGTGGATGAAGACATACCAGTTGAAGTGCCTGCCAAAAGTGCCTGTCAGAAGTCCCTGTTCTTTGCCTAAGGGGAAATCCTGCCTGGACATTTACCCTCCTTTCCACTAAAAAAACATGTATAATTGGTACACTGCACTACTCTTCCTAACAGTGAGTAAAGCAAGCTCCTGGTAAGGCAATACTAAGTGGAAATTGGAATTGATCAGCCTACCTATTATAAGGCTACATTCATATAAGTGTTTTTTTGCAGCAGTGTTTGAGAAACAGAATTGCTTAAAGACGAGATGTTATTTTATCCCCTTTTACATGCAATAGTGTAGCCATATTTATTGTTTTGTTTTATTTTTTTACTTCCAGCATCCCTTTATCTAAATATAAACATCAGCAACAACATCAGGGTTGCCAACTGTGATTACATTTACTGACAGTCAGAAAGAACAATTAATGAAATACAAAACAAAGACCTGAATGCGTTTACCATTAATTACTGTTTGTTGTGTTCTATACAATAAATTACATAGAAACAAAGAATTTAATGGCAGTTAAGAACCGATTAACCCATCTAGTCTGCCCATTTCCCTGTTTATACTAGAAAAGAAAACGTTGCAATGTGAATGTGAATGTGAATTCACCTGCTACTATTAACCAGTTCAGCGCCAGTGAGTTATGAGGCACCCTGAATTCTGGTTAAAATATAACCTTTATTAGTACCAAATTAAAATCTACAATATAATTCTTGATTTAAAACCAGGTTGTGTGCACACATATTTTGTGTCCACAACCTACATACAAGCAACACACAATAGAGGGGGTTATAGCCACTCTATTCCCACTACCCAATGTTTAACTGATCTTAAGTTTACTATAAATAACCGTATCCTATACTTTCTAATCAGTAAACTTTTTAGTATCTTTTAAGAAAGTCTTTTTTTAGTTTACAGATACTGTGAGCTCTGAACCATAATTTCTGGGCCAGGTTGACCTGGCCCAGTATTACTATGGGGATAAATTAAGTAAAGCCCGTTTGATTATGAGCACTACCTCCCAGGTTTGAATTGTTCAACCCGGTACTACCACAGAATTTCTTATGGCTCATTCAGTTTACGTGACCTCCCAGGATTCTCAAATTCCTAGAGATTAGTCCTGCAGGGAAAGTATATTTTTGTTTCCTGTAACTGTGGGCTCTGAATGATACCTCCCGGACTATAGTTATCCAGTCCGGTACTACCATAAAGAAATTTTCTAAAGCTCGTAGTATTTGTGAGCCTTACACCTAACAAATAATTACAGCTTTGAATAATATCTCCCGGTTTAGAAAAATCCAACCTGGTACTACCACAAGAGAAAATTATATATATATTTATAGAGCCTGTTGTGGTTACTAGCACTGTCCTATTATATACCTCCCAGGTCGGGATCACCCAACTCAGTCTACCATGGAAACAATACCTAGAGCTCGTACCTAAAGCTTGTTGTGATTACAAGCACTGCCCTGTTTAATACCTCACAGGTCAGGAACCCACAACCCAGTACTACCGTGAAGGAGATTCCCTAGAGCTCCTTGTGACTACAAGCACTAAGCTACTCAGTACCTCCCAGATCAGGAACTCCTAACCACTACTACCGTTTGAAAGAATATACAGAGTAGCCAAAAGACATTTTTGAATAAAATGTAAATGTGGAATCATTTCTACATCTTCCTAATAGTGGGTAGAGTACTATTTTATTAACCCCCAATCCCTATGCGTTTCACCGCTTAGCATGCGGCTTCATCAGGGAACACTCTTTTACAGAGCTGCCTGCCATCTCACTATTTAAGGCTTCAGCTTATAGGTGGTACCTTGTGATGTATCATCACATATTCTACTAAAATTGCTATACATTCATAAATAAACAATGAGAATGTAATCTAGAATCATGCTCGATCTAGTTTAATTTATGCTATGCCAGAACCGGTACGTAAATGTCCTGATATCATAGATGACAGCCAACTGTAAATAATATACTATTCAAATAATTATATTCAATTAGTTATTAACAATTAAACAGTAAATTTAATAATTCCTATCCATCATTTGTTGTTGCTAGAAAACTGTATTAGTCCTATATCTCCCTATTTCAGAAATAACCCACTGATCCCTCAATATAAAATCGTGAGAGATACAGGGGTCCTGAGGTTGTAACTTAGGATGGTAAACAGACACAAAACAGCTAATGTCTTCAAAGTGCCATAGAAGAGCCTTTACATTTACATTTTAAACTAATATCGGAACTCAAAGTGCAAAAATCATTCCAAAAAACCCAAACACAACATATGGATATATTCAAAATTAGGCCCCATATCAAGGAAAGTATTATAATATCCTGACATCCTCAATTAAAATGGTCTTAATCCTTAATAAATGGATAGAAGGTGAAGCCTTCATTCAAACCCTTACATTTTGTAAAAGGATCTTATCCAAGTCCCCTTTCCTCAGTGTAAGTTGGAATTTTGAATGCCCTTAAATGAGATTAGTCACGTCACCATTGTGTACAGTATTCACATGTTTCTCTCTATTATTTCTTACATCACCCACATGTTCTAGAACCTTGCACCACAATTCTCTCTTTCCCAGTCTAGTCAGCTCACTTATTTTTTTCTTAGAATAGCCGTATATATATATCCCAAGAGTTCTTATGTTAATTTACTGTTTTAGCCTCAAACACTTTTGCTAGGGGGTGAGATAGTCCATTTACCTATTACCCTTAACCATTTGTCTTCAATCTTTTAGCCAATATTAAATTGCCCTTGAATTCATTCCAAAGCAATGGATATGATAAGCAACTTCCACTGACATTACTGGGATCTTTGTTTACCTAACACAGAAAGTTACAAGTAAGAGAGGAAAATCATGAATAAAAACTGTGTGTGTATAATTTTGGTTTTACTGCGTTATTATTATTTAATAAATTATTATTATTATTATTAAGTCATTATCGATGTGTTAAGTGAAAAACCTGTCGAAAGCATGCTGGAGTGATAGTGATGATGGCAGATTGGTGACTAATTGAAGGGGATATGATGGCAAAAACATGTTAGTGAATATTGGAGATGGACCTTCAACACAGATCTAATACAACATTGCCATCCTACGAGCACATTGAAGCTCAGTGCATCTCCTCCATAAGTGTTTCCCATTGACTACACATTTTGTCTTCAATTCTTTAGCCATTTTTTTATCCAGAATATTGCCTTTGAATCTAGTCCAAAGAAATGCAGTTTGTGAATGAGCGTTTTATGTTATACAGTGTTAAACACTTTGCTAAAATCAGCTATGTTACATCCCCTGCCCCACCCTGGTTAGCTGCAAAATAAAAAAATCCAGAAGCTTTGTTTGACAAGACATTCCTGATGTAGATCTAAGCTGACTTTGATCTTGTAAACCTGATGGTTTCAGAGAAGCAACAATTCTCTTTGAAAGGGTTTTTCATCTTCCGGCAACTGATATTAGACTCACTTTTTGTAAAGTGGGACTACATTACCATTTCTTCAGTCACCTAACACTGATCCTCTCAAGACCTCCATTTCCGTAAATAGACTTTTTGTCTTTTCTGTAAGAAAATGACTAAAGTAAGAGCAGAAACACTTTGAGTGTAGCAAAAAATTTGCTTGTGTGAAGTTACTTACTAGAGATGAGGTTAATTATCCACCCCAAAGAAATCAGTTCAGAATCAAAGTATCTAGGACCCAAAGGCAACTAATATAGTGAAATCTGTTATATATTAATGTAAGGTGCAGATCTAGGTAAATGGTTCAATCTGCATCACACAAAGCATGCCAAAAAATAATCAGATACGTTAATGTACTAATACATACAGATTTTTACTGGGCTGAGTGAATAAAAAAAGCATGTGTAAGGGAACAGACAGAAAAGGAGGGGTCCTAGATACTCTGAGAATACTATTTTCTTTGGGGGTGGATAATTAACCCCTCATGCTCTAGTAAGTACTTGTCCCACAAGCCGATTTTGCCCCACAATAGTTGCTACTCTCAAAGTGTTTTTGTGCTTCCTTTTGTCTTTCCTATATGTTTATCAGAGTGTGTGTGAGTGTGCATGAGTGTGAACATGTGAGAGTGTGTTTGAGAAACAGTGTGTGAGGGAACAAGGCTGGGGGTTGTCAGTCAGCGTATGTGGGCTAACACACAATGGTGATGTTGCCCATGTTGCCCCACAGTACGTACGTTCAGCATGCTGCCCCACAGTTAATATTAGACATGTGATGCCCCTAGTTTCAATAAGAGATTTGCTGCCCCCACATAGTTCTAATTTGACTAATGCTGCCAACACACAGTTAACTGTGTGTGGTTCATGAAGAAGAGGAAGGGTATGAGAAAATTCTGTATATTTGGTGCACTGTTGGAAAATGGACTTTAATGTTAGGTACAAAATGAGAGACAATTTTACTCCCACTGGTACAGAATCAAAGCTATATAGATCTATTATATAATAAAGCCTATTAAACATAAAGTAAAATAATAAGGAAAATATCCAAAGGCCATCTAAGCTGCAGCATGCTGATTGACTCGGAGCTCTCATAGTAACTCATTCATCACTGATAACTTTGTTTCATTGAGTACATCAGTCAAGATGACATGTGCTGTAGTGCAAGCTAGCAAAGGGTCTCCCTCACATTGCAGCACTGACATTAAATAATATTGTGAATGAAGCAAGTGATATTTGCTGAATGTGAAAAGTCTCTTATTCACTAAATATATATAATTTCATTGCTTTCACATCTACAACCTTGGGGCATTTCTATCTGTTCATTTTCATGTGCTGCGATGTGAGGGAGACCCGCTGTCTCCCCCACATCGCAGATTACTATGAAATTCTCTATTTTCAATTTATTTAATCAATTCACAAATGTAGGGGCTTTTCATACTTAACAAATGTCACTCACTTCATTCACAATATGAACATGAACAAAATATACATTATCTTTGACATAAACTGTGTGAGGGCACCTTATGTCAGATTTGATTGGGGGACATCATGTTAGAATTTACCGGGGGGCATCATGTCTGAGTTTACTAGTGGGGCATCAAGTTGGAGTGTACATGGGGGCATCATATCGGAGTTTGATAGGGGGGCATCATGTCGGATTTTTACATTGCATGGCAGAATGTCAGATTTCTATGTTGTGGGGCAGCATGGGGAACATCACCTTTGTGTGCTAGCCCCACATACACTGCCTGACACCCCCCAGGCATGTTCCCTTGCCCAGACAGTGCCCACTAAGATTGTGGCTACCAGTAGGCAAGGGAACAAGGCTGGACGTGGTCAGACAGTGTACATGGGGTTCAATGGCTACCAACTTTTGAGTGCCACGGGGCGGGCCATGCACATATTCCCTATTGCACCCAAAGGGATAAGGGAGTGATGCTGTCCATGGTGCTGAAAGTATCCTCTCCACTCCCCTACTGGCCAAGTGTGGAAGCAGAGAGAGAATGCTCTCTGACTTCAAGATTTCGTATTTCTGGTGATGTGTGAGGTACAGCATCCCTTCCACATTGACAATCCTGTATTCTAATGGGGACCTCCTCCTCCCCTCCCCTTGCATCCCTAAATGCTTTCACCACAGCATCAATCTTTAATAAATCTCCCCCTTTGTCTTAGCCCTACAATATCTCCATCACTCACTGATATTGCGCAGCAATTCATTTGTCACCTCACTAGCACTCAGTGTTGAGTCAAATAGATATTTCTGCATGGCATGCCTTAATTAGTATAATCTATACATCTAAATAGGTAAAAAAATAGTTTTGTAAATAAAAATGGATACAACGTATAGGTGATTGTGAAAGCTCCTTTGAAATCATCAGAGTTGAACCCTTTCACTGTCAAAGAGGTATCCTACACATGGAGTTACAATGTGCTAGATAAATCTTGGCAGTGAAAGGGTTAAGAGATAATGTCCCTTTACATTGTTTCCTTTCTTCTTCCTGATTTATGTTGTTTTATAAGAAATGCAATCTTTAAGAGCAAAATGACTAATTCTGAAATATGAACAAAAGTAATATCATATTCTCAGTTTTATTACTCTGCATTGTGTTGCAATGCATTGGGCACCACTCTGGCACTCAAAGGGTTAAAACCCAATTTTATTAAGTAGACCTTTATGATGTATCCTGTTAAGAGTTAAGAAGACTGACTGGCTGTACCTCTGAGTTAGAGCAATCATTACCATAACACCTAGAATCTACATGCATGTGATCTTCAAAAGTTAACATTTCAAACATCTCAGGAACAGTGCATTCTGGGAGTTCTCACATATGCTAATAACAACTTGAATTGCAGCAGATTGCTCACCATTATGTTAGGTTGTTCTATATAGCACAGAAATATCCAATAGTACATTTTTAACAGCTCAATGATGAAATAAAAATAATAATCCTGTCCAGAAAAGCAAAATCATTTACTGTAGTACCAGATGTTTGGAAATGAGTATTTATGTGAATTCTGGTGCATGCAGAGGTCAGCACGGATTTATTTTAAGCTAAGCATAGAATATACTTCTTAATTGCAAGGCAAAGATATAATGTATCACTGAGGATGTATAAAAATAGCAGAAAAACGAATGGATATTTGCAGCCACAGAGTAGTCTTAAGCAGCTGTGCTACAAAGTGTGCATAATATGAAATCATGGAAAGAACATCACACCCTGCAATTGCCATTCCATTGTCTTATACAATAGGCCCATACACACATATTAGCCTGTCATATGAGGAGACACATAGGCAGGAAACTAAGGCACTGGAACGTACACAGACCACCTATGCATACACTTGTGGCCTTAGCCATCATGCTAAAGTGGTACGATTCTGGAGCAAACCAACTGCACCATAAAGGGGAAATAAACATTTACATTGATTTAAATATTTTATAGATCTCTCTAGCATTCAACGGATTAGATACCCCGGCTTCGATAATATTAGCCCCACTATTTTTAAAACAGGCGGTAGTGGTTTTGACAGCACATTTTTCAGTTCTATAAACTGTGTTGTCAACACCAAAAACCATGCAAAAATGTTCAACAGAGCCCAAAACAGGCAGTCAAAAACACTGGTATGTGTTTGTAAAATAAATAGTAAATTAGGTTGAATAAAGGCAGAAGTCCATCAAGTTCAACCCTTCTCCTCATACCCCAGTAACTGAGAATTTTATAGCTTTCCTGCTACCAATTACATTAGTCTTTATCAGACCTTCCTGATCAGCCTACTGATAAACAGTATAACTCTGTATGTTCCCTTTTGAAAGAAATGTATCTAATCTTCTCTTAAATGTATCTATTGTATCTGCCATAACCACCTGCCTGGGCAATGAATTCCACAGTTTAACAGACCTTACTGTAAATAAAAACACTTCCTCTGCTGAAGTTTAAACCTCCTTTCTTCTAATCTCAAGGGGTGTCCCCTGGTCACCTGACCAGGCCTTGGAATAAATAGCTCACCACAGAGATCCTTGTATTGTCCTCTCATATACTTGTACAATGTAATAAGGTCTTCTCTTAGTCGTCTTTTCTCTAAAGTAAATAAACCAAGTTTGTCTAGTCGTTCCTCATACGCCAAGTCCTCCATTCCCTTAATTGTGTTGCTCTTCGCTGTACCCTCTCTAGTTCTAGTATATTCTTTTTCAGAAGTGGTGCACAAAATCGCACTGCATACTCAAGATGAGGTCTTACCAATGATTTGTACAATAGCAAAATGATGTTATCCACTCTTGCTTAAATACCTCTTTTTATGCAAGACAGGATTTTGTTTGCCTTTGCTACTGCTGTTTGACACTGGTCACTGTTTCCAAAATTGTTGTTGACAAGGATACCCAGGTCTTTCTCTGGCAACGAGTCCCCTAAAAACTGGTTTCCAACACATACTTGTGGTTGAAAAATAGAAAAAGATTAACATTAATTATGAGTGCTAGTGGGGTATGCGACGCATGCGACAACTAAAAACTTACCAATAATCCTCGTATCCAGCGAAGGCACAGCTGGCTTCCTCTTTTCTTCTTTCTTTTTTTCTTCCCCTGATCTTCTTTCTTCATTCTTGCTTGAAAATAAAAAAATAAAAAATCCATTAGTGTTTTGCCTTTTTAAAATAAAAAAAAATACTTCCCCAGAAGATGCTACTGTTAACCCTTTGGGTGCCCTAATGGCGCTCAAAGGGTTACTAGTTGTGGCATCTTACTGTTAAGAATAAATATAAATAATCCTTATTGAGTGTCCATATGTTTAAAATGTTAGACTCCTTTACCCCCTTGCCTCCGTCACCGTCTCTGCTGGCAGAAGAAGGCATGTGGGCCAGCACAGATTCAGCCTTCTGACCTCTCGGGCCGTTGCCCGAGTCAGACTGCCGGAATTTTGAGTCAAATAAAAAATAAATTGGTAGTCTCCTATTGGCTGGGAAGTGCTTCCACACCTCCCAGCCAATCAACTTCTAGCATGAGTAATGACGAACCCTGCTAGAAGCTGATTGGCTGGGAGGCACGTAAGCACTTCCCATCCAATAGGAGACTGACAATTTATCTTGAACCGAGACTGGCATATAGAAGCCAGTCTCGGTTCAAAATTCCGGCAGTCTGACTTGGACAATGGCCCGAGAGGTCAGAAGGCTTAATCTGTGCTTTTTCCACATGACTTCTGCCACCAGAGGAGATGGTGGCAGAGTCAAGGGGGTAAAGGATTTAATTTCTAACATTTTAAACATATGAACACCCAATAAGGGCTATTTATATTTATTCTTAACAGATGCCACAAATAGTAACCCTCCGACGCGCAAAGGGTTAACAGTAGCATATTTTGGGGGAGTATTTTATTTATTTTAAAAAGTCAAAACACTAATGGATTTTTTTTTTATTTTCAAACAAGAAAGAAGATCAGAGGAAGAAAAGACTGAAAAAACGAAGACAGAAGCGAAGAAAGAAGGAAAGATTAATGAAGAAGCCGGACAGCGGATAACAGGTGTTACATTTTCTGACTAGTTTTAGTGCACTCTCATTGTTTCACACTGTCAAACGACAGGTTTTTTCTTTTGATATTCCCACAATTTGCGCTACATAGCTTGAGTTTTGGGAACAAAAAACCATAACAAGCATTTTGCCAAACTGTGAGTTTTGGACAACAACGCTCTTTATTGTTTCATTCAATCAAATTGCAAGAACGATGATCACATAATCCACACTACACTATAAATAAGAGACTCACAGGACATCCTCAGTGCAAGTCTTTGTAGCTTTCTTCGACTGTAAGCTGAATAGGCTAGCTATATCGAGTAAGTAAGATAAGAATGTTTTTCTCATTCAGGTATTCATTTACTATAACCACAAAGCCACTTTTGATAGGGTCAATATATTTGACCAGAAAAAAAAATTCTGCTATAGGAAAAATTGGTTTTAATAACTTCTTCCAGCAATCTCTAGCTCTCACACTCACTTTAAATGATGACACTGACAGACAGGGTGAGGTGTCAGTGTAATACCAATTAAGATTTCATTCACTCACTACTGACAGTGACCAAAATGTCTTTGGAAAATAAGTTCAGTATATTTCTTCTACAGAAAAATGTTTTAACCCCTTGGATGCTAGAGATGTATTCAAAGCCCAGAGGCAGATGTGCCAAGAAAAAAGTATATGGGGAAAACCAACTGTGCCATAGGGAGCAAATAAAAATCCCAACTGAGTTAAATGGGCAATTGAATCCCTAGAATGATAAAGAGATATCTGACACATTGCTTTGCAATATGTTGGAGACATCTTTAGCATTCAGTAGATTAAAAGAGCCTTTTGGATCAATTTGAATCTGGGAAATGTTTATTTAATTAATGTGATGCAGTTGGATTGCTCTAGAAATGATCCAGTTTTCCTGAGTACATGCCTTGGATACCCCTCTGATCCTGAATGGTTTAAACTCAATGAGGAATAGACCAATATGCTTTTGTGCAAGGGGCCTGTTTTTGTATGCTGCACTTGGCTAAAGTCTACATATAAAGCTTTTTTACACCATAAAATGGCTGCCTTATAGCATAAGCACCAAGGGGGCACTTTGTGGTATGCCGTTCCTGTGTTCTTTGTGTTACACCATTTACTAACAAGAAGAAAGAAGAGCTAAATTCTCTTATTGTTTTCTTACATATGCTATAGGGTGGTGTTAACCTTTTTCATGCCAGAAGGGTATGCGACATATTGTGAAGCAAACCATTGCAAATCCTAAGGTCATGCACTTGTGCTGCCAGAGCTGTGTGCACCAGTGTGTGCTAAAGGTGTCAGTACATAAGCATAGGTATGTGTGCTGGGTTTTCCAGCTTAAGTATGAACTCAGTAAAAGGGCCTTGGCAGCAAATTCATAAATACCCCTTGCTTAGTTATATATAAAATCAAAATTGTAAATGACACAATTTGCTTCCTAAAATGGGTGTGGCATGACTAGGAAGAATTAGGATGAGGAGAGGAGGGGATTGCTGTTAACATGGGTGGGGATTAGGAAGAAAAGGGCGGAGAGTGACTGGAACTGCCAGTGAAGTGGGTGGAGTTACAGGGAAGCACACTGAGCCCTGAGGATCAGCCACTGTCCCGAGCGACCCAATGACTAAGTATAAACCTGGAGTTTCCGAGTCAAAGCCAGGGAGTCTCCAGGTATGGGGATAACTATGGGACAAACCAACTACTGCATTGGGGTCTAATAAAAACTGAACAAAACCCATTGATTTAAAATGGTCTTTAACCCCCTACAACACATTGTCACATAATGTTCTGGAAAACACTCTAAAATTCAAGTAGTTAAACAGCCCATTTAAATCCAAGGAGATTTTTATTTGGCCCCATATAGTGTTATGGTTTACCCCCAGATTGCTCCAGATTGTATCTATACATTAAGGCCATTATGTTGAAAAGACCTGGAGATGATTTTACCATCCGAGGGTTAAAACGAACCTCTTCTTTGCCAGTAACTTTTTCATGGGTCTTATGTATACAGCTAGTGAGAGAAATACTGGACAAACTCCACCATAGAGCAGAATAAAGATTCCTATTGATTTAAATGGATGTATATACCTTTTAACCTGTCAGTGCCAGAGGGGTATGTAATGCATTACACCTTTGGCATTCAAAGGGTTATTGCTAGAGGGGTCTCCAAGGCATTGAGAAACATTGCTTTGGAGAGGTATCTCACATTAAGGAGATAAAAGAACCATATAAATCAGTGAGAATTGAGCAAATTTGTATTTGTTTCCTAAGGTGCAGTTGGTTTGGTCCAGTATTATTCCATGCTCTTTGACATATGGCCCTTTGGCTTTCCTATGGTATATTGAACCTCACATGCAAATGAAATGATGTGCTGCATCAGAGATCTCAGCTCCAGGCATCAGGACACGTATACAAGTAACGTTTTAAGGCTATCCCTAAATGAAGGAGATGTAAAACATCCTAATACTAACCCAAATGTTCACTAATAATGGCAGAAAATCTAATGGCCCCGTGAACTTTGCCTTTGTTCAAGTGATATTGTCTTCAGTTAGTCCTGGATGTCAGGCCCATGAAGGTGGATAGGACTGTTACTAACAGGACCTCAAGAAACAAAGTCCATCTACTGCCCATGGTCATCTTAACCTGTCCTGTTGCTGTGTCTTGCATATTCCCTTCTCTCAGTCCCATTTTCTGTGTTCCTGGTCCTCTCACTCCCCTCTCTCCCACCTCTCTTTCCCATGATCTTCGCTCATGGTACCACACACTGTCTCCCAAGATCTCACCCCCACCCCACCTCCTCCCTCAATACCCTTGTCACTGTCTCCCCCTCCCACTATTTATAAGTGAATCATTCCCAACAGATTTGACTGGATCCAAATTTTTCTTTGGGTCCTCTGAAATCAATCAGTGATATTTTGCTGATTTCTTGAGTACAATTAGTATTCCTCCCTATGTAAGAAGTGGCAGTGTTTTACCAAATATTACCGGCAGCACTCTCAGCTCCCCAACAATTAAACTGTGACCATGAGTTTGGCCATTAAAATGAAGGGCAATATAGAAAAAAGTAAAAGAAAAATTAACCTGGTGCAATCCAATATTTTAAATGAGCTTCTAAAAACTGATTGCTAATGAGTTCTCCAACACATTGATTCACAATAAGCTGGAGATATTTCCAGTTTTCTAGCGGTTAAGAGCTCCATTTAATTCAATAGGAAATATCATTTGTATCCTATGGTGCTGTTGGTTTGCTCCTCCTTAACTGCTCAAAGTTTCTTTGTTCATTCAGCCTCCAGTGTCATTCAAGTGGAACTTTCAGGCATGGCCACTATGAATTGCTTTACAAAGTTTTCCAGAACATCTGGTTAGAGAGATACATAGTTTATATGGAGAGATTTGGGGGTCTAATTAGTTATTTTAAATGCAAACTGACCCATCTACTGTCGTAGATGCTGCAATACATTGCTTTGAAATACACTGCAGGCTCCTGAGTCAGTGGAATTAAGTACTGGTGGCCCTGACTGGTAGTGTGGATGAGAAGATTGAGCATAAGAATTAAATATGTATTTTTTTTATATTATTAAGCCTTTTGCTTCCTGAAAACTGTGCCCATTGGCCTAACTGCACACCCAGAGTATGTCATTGTGTGTGTGTTTGTTTGCTTGGGGGAGTGAGTGTGACAGAGAGCGAGAGAGTGAGATTTGGGTTGATTTTTTAAATTCTGTGTAGGTAGTTGATGCCGGATTTTAATGTTTGGGCAGCTTTTGATGTTGAGAGGGTTTATATCATGATGAGGTGTTGGGATTTTTCATTTTGCAGGAGGTCATTAGATCATTATTTGATGTTATGATGTCACAAGTATCATTAGTGAAGCTACAGTTCAATTGTAACCTCTGCATTATCACTAGCATAGCACCAAATCAATTATAAGCTCTATGTATCACTAACATAACTCCATTTCAGTCATAAGCTTTGTTGTTTCACTGGTGTAGCTCAATTTCATTTGTAAGTTCTGTTGTACAGTTTTTATATTTAACCCCTTGGATGCCAGGTGACTTCTCTAGCATCCAGGTGGTTAAAGCATTCGTTGTGTCTTTTATTAAGTTGGTACTAGTACCTATATCCACAATAACAATGGGAAAACCAATAAAGGATTGTGGAAAGGGCAGGCGGGGGCAAACTGGCAGGGGGCCCTGATTTGATGTCCTGCCTAGGGCCCTAAGGAGTCTTAATCTGGCTCTGTGTGTGTGTACGTGTGTGCATATGAGTGTGTGTGTTGTGTATGTGTTTGTTTGGCCGAGAATGTATGTATGTACGTGTGTATGTGTGTGCACACACCTGTGTGTGTCTGTCTGTATGATGATTGTGTGTGTGTGTGTGTACACACCTGTGTGTGTCTGTCTGTATGATGTTTGTGTGTGTGCACACCTCTGTGTGTGTCTGTCTGTATGATGTTTGTGTGTGTGTGTGTGTTTGTTCCTATGTGTGCTACCTCTGTGCGTGTGAGCTGAATGTAGAATCATAGTTTTACAGACACAGTTTTGTTATAATAATTCACTTCAAGTAGTTCCTTCCCAGGCTGCAAAAAAGAAAAAATTAAATGTGCAGAAACTGTCAATTGTTATATGCTATGATAAATATATATTTTGTTTTTGATTGCTTAGACACTGGAATGAAATGTCTTGCTGAATTGGAGAACATAAGTAATACTCTACATGAAATAGCACTTTAGAGGCACATATCCTGTCATTCTGATAGATTTTATTCAATTCACCTAAAAAAATTTGTCAGGTGCCAGAAATGAGTGAATTTATACAGAGAGGTAAATTCTAATGATTGCCATAAAATTAGCTTATGTAAATAAATCAGCAGCTGAAAAAAAACAAGTCTTCCTTTCTTACCAACATTTCTGAAATGTGTATATTTAATAAAAACAATTGATTTATTCAATGAAAACTCATGTTTGAATTGTATTTATCATGTATTTTATTCTGTTACCTGATCTAATTGCTCATTGCTTACTCAGCTACTTTCTACATTATCCATTCACATAACTATTTATTTCAAAATCATTTTAAAACATAACAAAGTGCAATGCACTTCCTATAGAAAGGATGGGCAAACTTCAGCACTCCAGCTGTTGGAGACTACAATTCTGATCAACCAAAACCAGTCAAAGGCTAGTAGTAGTTTCCAACAGCTGGAGTGTCTCAGGTTGCCTACCCCTGTTCTTTAGGAAAGATCTATAAAATATGTGATACAGCTTTTCTTACTGAGTAAAATACAAAGGTTTCCCCACTGGTGGGACATAATTTAAACTTAATTTACCATGAATGATATCTGCAAAGGCATAACTATCTGAGCCATGTATAAAATCAAAGGAAAACATGTAACAATACATATATGCTGCTCCAGTGTTTGCCTTCTGTATGTGCAGACAAGTTGGCTACCATTGCTTCTCCACTCCCATCCCCCATTCCACCAATCAGTGGCACACATCATGTTCCTCTCTCTTCACCCCAGCCATATTTACCCTCCTTTACTGCTCACAGTACACTCTGAGGAACCTATGATGCTCACCCCTACTCTCGATAACAATCAAAAAACAAGGACAACAAAGTATTAGTCATAAAAAGAAGTCATAATTTAGGTCTTCGCTTACAGACTAAACCAGAGTTGGGGTTCACCTTCCACCCCTCCAAAAAAACAATGGGGCACTACCGTCCCCAAAGTGTAGGTGGCTGTGCCACACCTGCACTCTTCCACTACCTCAGCTAGACCACGCCTGCATCTGTCTGCCCTCACTGGTGATGTTCTTTGCTCCACTAGGAGTAGGGGGTGGGCCAGGCATCTCAAAACCTTAAACCACCACTCCCACCTGATATCAGTTGAGCCACCCACCCCAGCTGCTATCTCTAGAGGATCTGCAGTGCAAGATGTCTCTTGGCCCCCATGCCACTCCCCCCTGAACATACCTGGTACTAGCCCCCTTCTTCTGGCTCTTCAGTAAGCCTGACCACAAAGTCAGTGCCTGCTATTTTACTGTAACCACCCCACTGCGCCCCTCTTGCTGTTGCTAAGCCCAGCTAGATCTGCACAACCTAAACCTTCTAGGGTGTTTCTCCTACCCCTTGACTTAAAGAATGTTGCATTGTAGCCATTACCCTCTTCACTTCCACTGTTCTCCAACCAATCCTCCTGTGACTTTGTGGCATTTGCAGGTCACCCTCCTGTGTTTTGTACCTACTCAGGTTGGTTGGAGGGAAATACAAAGAGAAAAAAAAAGTTAAGGGGGCTCGCTCCCAGGCAGTCACTCTCTTAAACTTACATGAAAATGGCCCTTTATATAATGGAAAAGTACAAAACCTCATCTTTCTGAACATAATACTCTGTGTTCTTTATTCATGAAATTAGTATTGGCACCTACTGCATTATCAAAGTGTTTCAGGCCAAAGATCACTCTCATGTTAAATTTTATAGGTACATATGATAGGTGATAAACTTAAAATAAGATTAATCCATAAGCTTCTCTCTGTACATTTATTGGTTCTAATGAAGCAACCTAACCTTTTTAATTCCTCTCCTTGCCCTTTTACCATATAAAAAATAGTTTTGTAATGTAAAATGCAATAAACATATTATTGTGTTCTCATTAAATTGCAGGTTCACATTTTGAGTAAGGTATAACTTTCCCACATCGGCATAATGCTAAACTTTCCAAAAGTAACAATGGTCTGTGTCATTACCATGCATACAATGCAGTGAAGATATTCTTCTTGTCACTCAATGCATCCAACTAAAACAGATTAGAATATGTGGAGCTATATCTCTGGAAGTGGTTGAATAGCTGAATGGAGAATGAAAGTGCTACAATTTAAAACTTTTATGTCTAACAAGTATCTTGGATGTGACCTGTGGCACCCATCATTCCAAGGCCGATGTACCAGAAAGAACACTAGTAATTCTGGAACAAACTAAATGTAGCAATGGGGACAAATAAAAAACAGAACACAACAAAAAAATAAACAATCCTTAATCCACATTGATTTAAATGTGTATTTTAACACATTGACTGCTAGAGAGGTCTCTAATGCTTTGTGAAGTTCTCTCTAACATGTGATTTGTAATGCAAACCTATCTGGGACTCAAGAGGTTAATAACATGAAGTGGGTAAATTCTTGAGTAAATCAACAGCACCAGCTTCCAAAAATGTAAATTACATTTGACCCATGTAATGCTGGAGAGGTCTCCAAAGCAATACAAAACAATGTGTGTGTGATTCCTTTCTAGCATTCAGGAAATAAAAAGCCCCACTGAAATCAGTAGGAATGTTGAGATTGTTTTAGTTCCATATGGAGCAAATGGTTTCCTCTAGAATTCTTCCACTTCTCTTTTAACCCTGCGGCCAGCAGTTAAAGACCACGGGGCATTTTTTGGATTCAGGGGTCCTGAGCGGTGTGCAACCACGCAGGGACCCCTGAATTCTGTGATGTGCCAGGACCATTACTGGTCCTTAAAGGGATAATATTTCACCATAAAAGCAGCTCCAATTAATCATCATAGCATTTGGGCCATGGAGAGTGTTATTTCAGTACTGTCAGAGTTGTAGTTCAAGAGTAATTGAATGATGAAGTATCCCCTCCTGGGCCTTTTACTGATGTAACACTGCTGACCTCAGAGCAGCAAGACTGTCTGGATGGATTGGACGGAGGAACAATCTTCAGCGAATATAAGGAAAAACCTGTTAAGAGGGCAGGGTTACATAGTAACATACATAGTAACATATTTGATGAGGCTGAAAAAAGATGTGTCCATCAAGTCCAGCCCATGCCAAAAACACCCCTGTTGATCCAGATGAAGGCAAAAAAAAAAACCCTCTGGAGCAATTTCTCATTTGACCCCAAGTGGGTAAAAAAAATTCCTTCCTGACTCCAAATGCCAGTCAGATATTTCCCTGGATCAACATCCTATCTGCTTTGATGCCATTTGTCATAATTTTCAATATTGTTCTGTGCTAGATAGGCATCCATGCTCTTTGTGTAAATTATTTGTTGGCTAGTTCTTTGTATTGACATTGAATGTATTTGTAAATGGTAATCATATCACCCCTTAGACGGCTCTTCTCTAATGTAAACAAACCCAGTTTGGGTAGACTCTCTTTATAACTCAGATCCTCCAATCCCTTTATCAATTTTGTTGCACGTCTCTGCACCTTTTCCAGTTCAACAATATCTCTTTTAAGAACTGGCACTCAAAATTGTACTCCATATTCTAAATGAGGCCTAACCAAGGATTTATACAGAGGTAGGATAATATTAGCATCCCTTGCATCTACATCTCTTTTTATGCAGGCTAGTACTTTATTTGCTTTTGCAGCAACTGAGTGACTCTGTACACTACTGTGAAGTTTATCGTCTATCAGCACTTCTAAATCTTTCTCTAATGAGAATTTCCCACGTTGTTTGCCATTTAGTGTATATGTATCAAGTTTGTTTCTACAGCCCAAATGCATAACCTTACATTTATCTACATTAAATGTAATCTGCCACTTTTCTGTCCATTCACTCAGTTTATCTAAACCCTTCTGCAGAGAAAAAAACATCCAGTTCTGTACGTATTTCCTAACATAGCTTAGTGTCGTCAGCAAAGATTGAGATGCTACTTTCAATTCCCACTTCTAGATCATTAAAAAACAAATTAAAAAGCATTGGGCCCTTTGAAATAGTTCCATTTACAACAACTCTCTGCCATCTATCATTTAACCAGTTCTCAATCCCTGAACAGATAACACCGCCCAAACCGAAGCCTTTTAATTTATGCAATAACCTGTTGTGAGGCACTGCATCAAAGGCTTTTGCAAAATCCAAGTATACTACATCAACAGCAATTCACTTGTCCAAATTACTACTTACTCTTTCATAAAATGCAAGAAAATTAGTCTGACATGATCTATTCTTCATGAAACCATGCTGATTCCTACTAATACTATTGTTTATCTTCACATAGTTCTGAATAGTGTCAGTTAGTAACCCTTCTATCATTTTAACCACTATGGAAGTCAAGCTCAAAGGTCTATAATTTCCTGGTTTGGATCTTTCTCCCTTTTTAAACAATTGAACTACATCAGTTTTCCTCCAATCACAGGGCACTATCCCTGATGAAAGTGAATCAATAAATATTAAGTATAATGGTCTTGCTATTACTGAGCTAAGTTCCATAAGTACCCTTGGGTGTATACTGTCAGGTCCAGGTGCTTTATTCACCATAACCCTCTCCAGTCTCTTTTGGACCTTGTCCTCAGTAAGCCATGTAAATAATGGAGGAAATTCTGTTGTTTTGTCAGTTTGACCATAGCCCATCATTGCTGCTTCCTTTGTATATACTGAAGCAAAGAATGTATTTAGGGTGTCAGCCATAGCCTTATCCTCACTAATCAATTCACCCGTCTCAGTCCTAAGAGGACCAATATCAACCTTAACTTTATTGTTATTAACATACTTGTAGAATTGTGTAGGGTTTTTCTTGCTCTCATTAGTAATATTTCTCTCATTTTCAATTTTAGCTAGCTTAATTGCTTGTTTCCAGATTTTATTATATTCTTTATATTTTTTAAATGACCTGTTTTACTTAAACACTTTAAAAGCCTGTTTTTTATTTCTCATTTCTCTGCAAACCCAATTATTAAGCCACATTGGTTTCCCTTTACTCCTCTTGTGCTTATTCCTCAATGGTACATATTGACGTATATATTTGTCTAAGAGCATTTTAAATACTTTCCATGATTCTTGTGCATTTTTATCTTTGAAAATTACATCCCACCGAATATCCTTTAATATTTCTTTTACCTTTGAAAAATTAGCCTTTTTAAAATTGAATGTTAGTTAAACCCTTGCTATTGGGTTTCTCATAACAAATTTAAAAGGATACCATATTGTGGTCACTGCTACCCAAATGTTCCCTTACTTGTACATTGTTCATCATGTCGGAATTGTTTGAGAGCAAGCAAGGCCTCTTCTCTAGTTGGCTCCTCTACTAGTTGGGACATAAAATTATCATTTATCATACTTAAAAAAAAAATGACCTTCATTGTGCTGGAAGTCATATTGCTCTAGTCAATTTCAGGATAGTTGAAATATCCCATTATAATTACCTTTGCTGATCTAGAAGCCTTTTCCATTTGCAGTAAAAGTTGGGCTTCCTCCAACTCCCCAATATTAGGTGGCTTGTAGCAAACCCTCACTAACATTATTTTATTCTGTGTGCCCCAGTGTGTATTTCAACCGACGAGGTCTCTACTTTTTTATTGGACCCTTCATTTATATCTTCCCTTAAACTAGGTTTTAAAGCATGCTTTGCATATAGGCATACCCCTCCCCCCTTTTATTAACCCTATCCCTCCTAAAAGTGAATAGCCCTTTAGATTGACTGACAAGTCATATGCATCATCTAACCAGGTTTCAGACACACCAATCATACTGTTCATGTGTTGCAATCATTTCTAGTTCCCCCATCTTACCAGCCAGACTACAAGCATTTGCATGCGTACATTTAATCATTTTGCCATTCTGAAAGATTTCCTTCCTTATGCTCACAGTAAGAAAATTGTCCCTTGCAGTGAGCTGTCTGGATCTTAAGATCAGATTCCACATCTGAGGGGAGGTGACTTACACTAGGTAAAAGGGGTGTGAGGGGGATACTTTATCATTCAATTACTATTGAACTACATCTCTGACAGTATTGAAATAACACTGTCCATGGCCCAAATACTATGAAGATTAATTGGAGCTGCTGTTTTTGTGAAACATCACTATCCCTTTAAGTGCTGAACCACAGTGATGGCCCTGGCATGTCATGGGTCCTTAAGGGGTTAAACAAAGGTCCTCTAGAATTTTATTTGTCGCTAATATATTTAAACCTTCAGACAGAAGAAAATATGCAAGCTGCAGTTTTTAGCAGCACAAACTTTCTCCGCAAAGGAATGTTGGTGTATAGCAGGAGTGTAGCCCATTTTCTGCAGAAAAAAATCAGATCTTACTCCCATCGTAGTGTGTCAGAGGGGCGGGCAGTGTATTGCAGAGCAATGTGTAGCATGCTCCTCCTTGCATTCAGAGGGTCAAAAGTTTATTAAAAGAGAAGGCAGGCTGCTCAAATGTGTATAAGCTGATACTGGTAGTGCCATTAAATACAGGATGCCAACAAAAACAAATCACCAGAAAATCCCAGATGAAACATCTGTACCATAGGAGACAAATAACTCTTTATTTTTGTTTATTTAAATTTGATTTTTTATTTATCTTTTATAAAGTTTTTTCCCCTACAAATTTAAAGCAACACACATGCTAAAGCAAGAGTAACTGTTATACGAAATGAACGTTTAGCCCTCTGGGTTTTATCCTAGATGAAAGTGGATATACCAAACTGAAGATATAACATTTTAAAGAAGCAGTAAACTTGTTTCATGAAAATCTATATGTTATAGAGCTTTTCCTGCTGAGTAAAACAATGGCACTTCTGCAGTCAGGTGTTGTATTTAAATGTTATAACAGATCAAATAACCAGAAAGTTAATTTATTGTGTGTTTATTTACTGGAAGGTCTAACTAACAGCATGACTCAGCAGTTCTTCATGTTTTATGGAGAACTGTTTCTCAGTGACTTTCCTCTTTCATAGAATGTAACAGAATAACTAACTGGAAGCTGGCTACTAGAGTGTGCTGTTCATGTGTAAAAAAAGAGTTTAAACTCTAATAACTCTGGAAATATGAATTTCTGAGCAATGGGAGTGCCCTTATTTTACTCAACAAGAAAAGCCATACAACATCTATCTATCTATCTATCTATCTATCTATCTATCTATCTATTGATCTGTCTTTCTATCTTTTATACAAAAGTGTACTGCTCCTCTATTGGCAAACAAATCCAAAGTTTCCGTTGCACATCATGACTTATATCAGGTTTAAATTTTTCTAAAATGCCTTTAAACTTTTACATGTTTAGTCAACTGTACCCTGTTTCATCTGGGATTTTCTGGTGATTTGTTTTTGTCAGCATCATGTATTTAATGGCACTACCAGTACCAGTATCAGCTTATACACATTTGAGCAGCCTGCCTTCTCTTTTAATAAACTTTTGACCCTCTGAGTGCAAGGAGGAGCATGTTACACATTGCTTTGCAATACACTGCCCGCCCCTCTGACACACTACGATGGGAGTAAGATCTGATTTTTTTCTGCAGAAAATGGGCTACACTCCTGCAATACACCAACATTCCTTTGCAGAGAAAGTTACTCCAAAAGATAAGAAAAGGACAAACTAAAACAGAGAAGGCACTTCTAGTGCAATGAATTATTTGATAATATTGCCAGACATCAGCGAGTGGAATTTTGCTCACATAACCAGTGTCTGGGAATCATAATACTGTGTATCCAGCACAGGTGGGATATTTAAACTGCCCCAAATACAGTAGTGTCTCTCCGAATCTCTTGAATCTTCAATATCAGTGGCAAGTCACAGGCAACTTCACAAGATACAACCAACAGGAGCAGAAAATGTGTACAAAAAAGTAGTAGAGGATGCCACATTAGTGTCTTATCACTTGGAGTAATAATATCTTATTTTATTCATTATCACAGCCACAAATATGGCATATGATAAAATTCACCTTGAGTTACTATATGCACAATTGTTTATTATTATAAATACTAGTTTTAAAGACCATGTACACGGGGCACAGTGCCACCCAGCAACCTCGGTGCAGAGAGTACTCCAGTCTGAATTCGGAGCGACCCACTCCGTATCAACCGTGGCGTGTTCAGGCAGTCAGTACTGCGCATGACTGCAGAGCTGGCTGTCTCTACTGCTAATGACTGCAGCACACGCAGCAGTCTCTACTGCACATGACGGGTTCTGACAAACATCCTAGCAAATTATTATATAGGATATTTTGAAGGAATAGTATATGGCTTCAAAATGGGAAGTAAGGTGTAGGTGAGAATATTAGCTTGCTGGAGCTTATCTTTGAGTGGATGGAGCTGCTCAGAGGATAGCAGGAAGCTATTTAGTCTGTAGTAGACAATTAGGAATCCCAAAATGCAGGGTACTAGGGGATAAACACCTGAAGGCCAAAGACAAGTCCAGCATTGACCAGAATAGATAGATGCAGGTCTAGAAAACAGGCTAAGGTCAGGGCAAGCTGATAGAATGCAAGTCCTGAATAACAGGCCAGAGGTCAGGGCAGGCTGATAGAATGCAAGTCCAGTATAACAGGCCAGAGGTCAGGGCAGGCTGATAGAATGCAAGTCCAGAATAACAGGACAGAGGTCAGGGCAGGCTGATATGATATAAGTCCAGTATAAAACACCAGAGATCAGGGCAGGCTGATAGAATGCAAGTCCAGTATAACAGGTCAGATGTCAATACCTGAAGGTCAATCCTAAAGTGATCCAGGAGACCAGCCTGAAGGTCAGGACCACTGGTGATCCAAGAAGCAGGCCTGAAGGATTGGATCCAGAAGGGCAGTGGAAGGACAGTCCTAAAGTGATCCAGGAAACCTGCCTGAAGGTCAGGGCCAATGGTGATCCAAGAAGCAGGCCTGAAGGATGAGATCCAGAAGGACAGTGGTCATCAAACAACTGCTGAGAAGCTGGCAGGGTCTGGAGCAAGATACATGGGACAAGAGAAAGCAAAACACCTAATGCTCAGAACTCAAGCTACAACTGAGCGCCGAGTCCCATTCCTTACTGGCTTATGAAGGTGGAGGTGCATACCTGATGACGATGCCCGTTGTCATCCGCCGCACCTTGCGCATGTGCACAACCCCGCACATGCGCACATATGTCCTGAAGCCAATCTAATTACTGGCATGGATGGGAAAAGCTCAGAGGACTGCGACAGTGTAGAACATCACATTTATTCCTCTAAGTGCAGTATAAAACTCAATTTTTTAATTTGGTCACAAATATACCCTCAAGAAAAAATCAATAGGTGAAATCAAATTGAATAAAATCAAAATATATACACCAATATGGTGCCCAAAAAAAGGGGGTGCCAGAGCCCTCAGTGCCTCCCTTATACATGTATGATGGTGGGAAAATAGTAGTATTATATAGTATACACAATCACATAGTATGACCCTGAATATGGTGGTATCATTATAGGAGACACAACCACCAGCATAAATAAGTATATCATGCAGGAAATCATGGTGTAGGAGTCGAATTGTGGGAGTGTGTAGGTGGTGGTAGTGTAGAAGTCAAATTTTGAGAGAGCCTATTAGTTAGGTAATAGCTCCTTACAGGATAAGTGCTTGTCCTTCAGTACAAATATGTACCCTGTGCCAGTGAAGATGTATGCTTATTTGAACAAAGTCATTAGAGTGTGAACAGGTACTCTTCACTTCTTTGCAGGCCTCTCACTCTCTCCTCATACCCATTATATAGCACACCCAATGTCTCCAAAGCCTGAATCAAGCCTGAATCATTTTTCCAGATCCAATACTCAGTAGAGATGATGAAAATCGTATTCAAACAAGAACACATTTCAAAGACATGGATGTGAATAGTTACATACAGGCCACAAGTGCCCATCACCCAAAATGGCTTTCTAGTGTGCCACTGACTCAGTTCTACACAATAAGGAGGAACTGCTCTGAAGAAACCACCTATCGAAAACAAGTTTAGCACTTGAGTTATAAATTCTGTGAAAAAGGGTATAGGGAAGAAACTATCCAGGCAGCACTAACTAAGGTTAATAAATCCACACAACATACATTTTTGCTGGATAAGGATAAACAGAAGAAAATTAACAACAAACCTCCTGAAAATGCCATATAAGTACTAAGAATAGAACCACTTTGAATAAGGATGAAAACATTGTATCACACATGTAGATATTTCCATCATAGAGTCCACAATTTCAAAAGCCACAGCAAGGGGGATACTTTTGATATCCAGGGCTTCTACAACTGTAATACAGAATATGTAATTTATGTATTACAATGTCCATGCAATCTGCAATATGTGGGATGAATGATATGCCCCATCAAGCAGCACTTTATAGAATACAGGAACAATATTCTGATAGGAAATTGTATACAGTGTGGCTAGACATTTCCTGCAATCCCTGTCACGGTTCCCAGGAATAAACCAGGAGTCAGTACGGTAAAGTAAAACAATCTTCTATTAGAATAATACCAGTAATGCACGTAAACAGATAACACACAGAGGGTGATGAAAGAGGCCAGCACTGTACCAGAAATAGCAGTCCGCCAATAGATCCACCACACTGTCCGAGACTAGGCCTTAGCCCACTGGAGATAATTCAAAATGCCCAAAGGACTAGCACTGACTCAGCCTGCAGTCAGTCTAGGAGTCTGATAGAGCCCCAGGTTCGCACTAGAGTGGGTGTCTGTGGAGGGACCAACACATGGAGGAAACAGACAGAGCACCCTAGTCAGCACCAGAAAGGATAGTCAGACAAGACGGGTCATACATGGAGCGGGTAGTCAGCCAGAGCCACAGGTTTGCACCAGATAGGATATCCACTGAAGCGTTGGTATACTGGAAGCGCAGTGGACAGAGCCCCAAGTCAACACCAGAGTGGGTAGTCACACAAGCCAGGTCATACACGGAGCAGGTAGTCAGCCAGAGACACAGGTTTGCACCAGAAAAGATGTCTAAGCCAAATCAGAACGCACAAGGAGAATGGTCAGACAGAGCCATAGGTCAACACCAGAATGGATGGACAGACAGGCCGGGTCATACACAGTTCAGGTAGTCAGCCAGAGCCACAGGTCCACACCAGATTGGATGTCCACTATACAATGGGAACAGGCAAAAGAGTATTCAGACAGAGCCACAGATCAGCACCAGAATGGATGGTCAGACAAGTCAGGTCATACACAGAGCCTAAGGGAAACAGAACTGTATTGTACAACAACGCAAGGGAAACTGAGTCAGGATTCAGTCTGCCCTTTAAACCCCTCCTCAGGAAGTAGGTAGGAGGAGCAGCTCAGAGGGAGGAAGTAGGTAGGAGGAGACTACAGGAAGCAAACACATAAAACAGAGGCCTGCTCCATGCTTGAAGCCTCGCGCCTGCAGATGACGCTGAAACCAAGGTAAGCTGTAACAATCTCACAATAAAGAGACAGAAGGACTGAAATTATAAACGATTGACAGGTTCCCCCTTAAATGAGGGGTGGAGACCGGTTTGGCAGGTTTGCTAGACTCAAAACTAACTGGATATTTAAATTCCAGACCCTGAGTCCCCAGGCACTGTCAGATGAGGACATTCACATATGAGCCCCCAAAACCATAGGGACACCTTCTCAGTTCTAGAATCTACTTAGTGACCCCTAACAGGACCCTGAATAGCATCCTCTACAGGATACACTTATTCATTTTTTACTCTGTTTATAGGTATTGCGGACTGGTTACACTAATCTAGGAATTATTATACCTTATTATACCCTGCATGTTACGTAGCCTAAAGCCACTTCGTCAGGGGTAAATCAAGTGGCTGTCTCTGTGTCTTACCTTTTATAGTCCCTATATCGAAATTCACGCCCAAACATTGGGCCGACCCAAAAAGGCAATATTACTCAAATATGTGTCACTGGCAATATGACTGCCCAAGTATGCTTATCTCTCTCCTGTGCAGATATTTCTTCCTGTGGATCGGGGTGAATCATATGCCACTTGATTTATCCCTGATGAAGTGGCTTTTGTCTATTTAATGCGTAGGGTATAATAAGGTCACACACTTTATTTGGTTTTAAACATGTGAACATATATATTTTATATTTATATGCATCTTTCTGTATACAACAAAGACTGAATACAGAATCAGGTCAGAGCTTTATCCGGCACCCAGTACATTTCTCCATCTTCACTCTGTGGATTTCATTGTACTAGCAGTGGTGTAGGTTTGTTTTGCATCTGGAGAGGAGGTGAGATCCTGTTTAGAGGAACGAAGGACAAGGACGGGGAGTAAGTCATAAAGATACCTGCATTGGGGGTGATCCAGTGGAAGCGTCTATACTGAGAGGCTGATATATGCCTCAGGAACAAGTGAGCAGGACCGTTGGGCACAAAAGAGGTGATTTTCAATGGTGATGGTTCATTTAAAGTATTGACAGTCTACACTTAGAGCGTGTGCGCTCTCTTTTCTGTTTTGTGTTTTCATTATGATTAGACATGCAATCTGCATGGGAGACAAGTTTATTTAGGGAATGAGAGGACCGGCACATCAATACTACAGGGGAAGGTGCAGCAGTGTGCTGAAAAGTATTGAGCAGTTTCCAACAGAACTCACCACAGTTACAATGTGGAAGGCCAGAGATGTGGTGGATCTCTGAGTAGAGAGGAGGCCGTGGGATGGGATTTGGAGATATAGGGCATACTGTACAAGTGAGGCAGAGGAGGAAAGAAAAGGGCCTGCAAAGATGTGTAGAGTACCAGTTCACACTCTAATGACATTGTTTAATTAAGCATACATCTTCACCAGCACAGGGTACCTATTTGTGCTGAAGCACAATCACTGATCCTGTAAGGGGCCATTAACTTACTAGTACACTCTCTTACAATCTGATGATCTACACTACCACTGCCTGCAGGCTCTCACAATTTAACTCCTGTGCAACTATTGTTGCAAACTATACTTTATGTTTATAGTGTCTTTTTGGGTCCTCTACCACTCACTCATTGCAGATGAGTCATGTTGTGAAAGCTTGTCAATCTAACTAGAAGGAAACAAGGGGGATTATGCACTAAGGAATGAGAAAGATGTTTTAAGGGGAGATGACTTCTCCAGTGATATCATTGTAACGGGAGCTAAGGACGCAGGGTTGTCCTTAGCAATAATTCCAGGGTCCTCTCTTGGGTGATGAAGTGGGTTATGCCATAAATACCCTGAACATTTATGCATTTGAGGTCCACATTGTGTCCCTTTACACATATTTTGTATTTGGGAGACACAATGAATTGTATCATTCGTCCATGTATTGGAGATGAAATATTTAAGAATTCAAGGGTGATCTCATCTCTGGAGACAGGCAGAGGGTGTGATTAGCATTTAAAAGGAAGAGGGGGAGAGTTCACATACATTTTATTACTTTTTTGATAAAGTGGTGGTATAATGCCATGAAATGCTTTACATATCAATAATAGTGATACATTGTTTTTAATTTGGTATTTTGAAGGTACTGGGTACCAATGTTTTAAAATGTATATATTTTAAATAATTTTGTTTATACCGCTAACATACTCAATTCCTAGAATCATTACTCTTGTATACATGTTAGTGACACGTAAACACTCTGCCTGCAACATCCAGAATTGCTTGGAGGATCAATACCGATTGAGCTTGAGCAGAGACAAGCGATCCGAATTTTCCTGCATGCGATCAAGAATACCGGTGTGGATTATACACTAGTGCAACGAACTGTGTGAGTACAGAGAATTATTGTTTCCAAAGTATTGCTGATTTAAGCGCTCTGTTACCAGTGAGAATCGTACTGGCACTTTGTTTCCTTTTTGTCTTTTGGCTCGTAAGATGGGACACTATGTGGAGCACCAACTGAACCTTGTGTAGCTGCTAAACAGTCCGGGAATAAACCCAAGTGGAAGTGGGGAATACAAATAACATCCATCTGCAGTCTTTGTCTTTCTTACACGTATGTGTTTGTTAGGATCATCTTAAGTTGTGAGTACCCTATTTCAGGGGCTTGGATTGGGCCAAATAATTGATGTTACAATACATACTACTCTATGAGGCACCCCTCTTTCTCCCTTTTTTTCCTTTGTTTAATCCACATCTGGACCAGAGTGGGACACCTCTACCATTTAGCTGGCTTTGCAGATGTCCAACAGTTTAACCCCTTCAGGCCTATGTAAGACTGTAGGCCAACAATTAAAACAGGGGTCCAGCATGGATTACAATACATGACAACACATTTAACATAGAACGGTAGGCTGCTGACCAGGAAGCCGCCTACATTTCCACATGGATGGTGTAGAATTTAGCATGCCTGGCCGTATTTTGTGGCTATCCAGCTGCCGAGAGCTGGGACTTCATCCAGTGCCTTCCAGTCTCTTTTGGAATATTTCTATGGCTCTTAAAGGAGCCCCTAGTAACGGTCTATGGTCCATTACAATCACTTCTCCAGTTCCTATGTTATTCTTTAGAGTTTATGCTTTAAGATCTCCAAAGTTGGAGAAATCTTACTGCATTGGCTCCATAGAATAACATAGGACATGGAGAAGTGCTATCACTGGAGAAGTCATCTCCACTTGGAGTATTTTTAATCTAGAATATTAATGGTTAGGACTCGCTTAAAATGGAGTACCTTGGTGAGGTAACAAAGTGAAACATACATTGGCCAAACTATGCAACAAAACCATCATTATTTTCAAACAACTAAATCAACACTTTGGTACAATATATGCTTTACACAGGGTTCACATTTGGTTAATTTGTATGTAGCACTGTAGGATTGTCTTGTTTTTTTGCTTTTATCTCTGAAATATGCACAGACTTCTGCATTCATGAGCTGAATTACAATGTTGCTTCATGAGTTTAGACATTCCCATGAGACAGCTCCAATGCTCTTGTAATTGCATCATTCATTATGCCATCACACATACTGGCATGCATGTGACTCATGCACTCATTCACTCCTGCCCACACAGAGTAAGATATCAATGTAAGGGTCTTCCCTCAAGATCTCCTACAGGAGACAAAAGGCCCTATTTCCTGCAGTTTTCTTTACACTGTGGAAAATCATTCACATCCTCATCCAGGAATCTGTAATATACAATGCCACATCATAGGTGAGGATTATAAGGAAAATTGCTCCCCCAGCCTTCTGTATAACAGCACATGTTGAGCTTTATACCCAAGATAAAATAGGAGTAGTTCTGGAGCAAGCTGTCAGTTTACCAGAAGATATGTAAAAGTTGTTTTAGTATTATATATTGCTTTTAACCCCTTGAATGGTAGAGAGGCCTTCACTGCATTTCAAAGCAATGTGTTGAAGACCTAACATTCAAGGAGTTAAAAATTTTATTTAAAGTCCATGATAAATTGAGGAATTTTAATTTGAACCCTATGATATACACCTGAATTGCTTCAGTTCTTATTAAATCTGCCTCAGAGTCTGTGGCTGACTTCTTAGTTATAATAAATGAAAGATTTCCCATCTACACCATGCAGTAAAAATGTATTCCTATAAGAGCTTGACTTTGGGTAACTCTGGCAAATACATTATAAGCGTGTACTGCAATTTCTACGTTTAATGAGCCTAAGAGCCCTTCATGAGCAGAATTGAAAAGCAAGAAATAAACGTATTGATGTATGAATTGACATCCATTCACCCAAAACGTTGGTGTTCAAAATTACCTACTACATGGGGAATTGGTTTTATGTCGCACATGGATGAGTGCTGGCAGTACAATGTTTCATTTCATAAATGAAAATGGATGCGTGAGGAGAGGAGCAGTTGCAGTCAGCGTCTTGCTTGATACAGGGAAACAATATTTTTATTGCATTGTTGGATGCTAAGCAAGCAGAATGCAAGCCAGAGGCATTGCCTATTTATGTTAAAGTGGATCTGTCATGCTAAGATAAGTTTAGGGTGTTTTATTTTTGTTTCTTTTTTTTTTGTTTTGTTTTAGTTTTTATAGATTATTAACACTGTAAGGTCTATAGGGGTGTACAACGTATTGCATATTCCTCTTGTCCCTACAGAGCTAACTTCTACCTATGTGTTGTGTAAGCTATTTTTGGATAAAATAAATTATTTTGATTAATTAAAACATATACTTTGATTGCACAATATGTCATGTTATTCTAATTCCCAGTATGTTGTATCAGTTCTTTTCAAGGCCAGTATTAGCACTCTCTATTCTAAATGGCCACAGTGTGTATGGGCTTCTTCTAGACTCATTCATAGTTGAGCATGTTGTAATATTGTTCAGCACAGAAAGTAATTATCATAAAGTGTCACTGTGTGCCACCAACAAATAAAGGTTGATTTCTAGGAAATTAGAAATTACAAACATATGATAAGCACAACATATATACACAGTTTTTAACCCCTTAAGGACAGGCCGCGCATGCACGTTGGGGTCACTTAAGGACCACGGAGCATTTTTTTTTACCCATTCGATTCCGGATTCCCCAAACGGTGTGCAGCTGCTCGGGGAGCCCAGAATTCCATGGTCCTTTAGGGACTGCAACCTCATGACGTACATGTATGTCATGCGTCGTTAAGGGGTTAAAGGAATAGTAATGTTTCACAAAAAAAGAAGCTCCAATTAATCTTCGTAGTATTTGGGCCATGGAGAGAGTTATTTCAGTACTGTCTGAGTTCTAGTTCACGAGTAATTGAATGATAAAGTATCCCCCTCACGTCCCTTTTACGGATGTAACACTGCTCACCTCAGAGCAGCAAGACTGTCTGGATGGATCGCAGAGACAGACAATCTTCAGGGATCACAAGGGGAAAACCTGTCAAGGGGGACAGAGTTTTCCTTTTGCGTACAGTAAGAAGATTGTCCCTTGCTGTGAGCTATCTGGTCAAGGGACCAGATTCCACATCTGAGAGGAGGTGGCTTACACTAGGTAAAAGGGACAGGAGCAGGATACTTTATCATTCAATTACTCTTGAACTACAACTCTGACAGTACTGAAATAACACTCTCCATGGCCCAAATACTATGAACATTAATTTGGAGCTGCTTTTTTATGAAACATTACTATCCTTTTAATTGTCTTTAAATTTAGCTCTATTTGTATTAGGGTGACAGGTAGACTCTGACCCTTTGAGTGCCAGAGGGGTATCCAGTGTATTGCAATGCATTGGATACCTCTCTGGCACTCAAAGGGTAGACATGCCACTTTCTAACACATATATGATATTGAAAGAACTTTCATAATCACCAGTATTATTCACCTTAGTCATTTTTCATTTAAACTAATTGTTTAAGAGTTATTTAGCTTTATTTTGTATATTATGCAAATTAGTGATAGCTTGCATGCCAGCTAGATACTGACATTCCATGCTGCTCTCTCCTATATCCCACATTTGCATAAGCTGATAAACTGGCAGTCTTTCAAAACCCGTCAAGATGGATACTCCCACTGAGATTTGAATTTGTACTGGTGACAGTTCCATTTTAAGCCCCCCCAAAAAGAGGTACACTTCTGCAGGAAACCAATTGCACCATAGGGAACAAATAAAGATTAAAATAAATTGCAATGATTTACATTGGGATTAATATAGAGATCGCCAATACTTTGTTTTAAAAGCTTAAAGGGATAGTAATACTTCATTTTATCTTTATTTTATTTTGTAGGCATTAAAAAAACATGAAGAACGATATAAGTCTTATCTCTCAAACCTTTATGGTTTAAGAGATTGTAACGGAAGCTGAGAAGGGACCGCGTCACCTTCCTCTGTCGTTCCTGGGTCTCTCCTTCTCGACGCAGATAAGCGCCGTCGAATGCACCAGTTTAAGTATGGACAGTCACTGGAAACAGCCGCAAGATCGCTGGAAGCAGGGAAGCAGGGAAGAGTCCATGTCGCCGCCTGACAGCATATGAAGTTTGGACGCAGGAAGCTGGCAGCAGGCGGTCGATGATTCAGGATACTTGGCGCAGATGGGTATCAGAGTGGACACTTTAGACCATAAGCAATACAAGACTCCAGGAATCCTTGTTCACTCCAAAACAGAACTCATTTTATTATCCCAAACCACAGATATTTATATACAGTACAGTACATTGGATCACATGGGGAAACCTGATACAATAGGGAACATGATTAAATCATAACACATCAGACAAAAGGCAAGGGCTGACACAATGAGAGCATTCACAGAGGTAATCAGCTCACAACATATAATACAAAGGGCTGTCAACAGAGTTTCAGGCTATACAATAGGTGACTCACAGACTGAGGGGTGTGAATGGATTAACACACACACAGCAGGGGGTCTCAGGACAGTTCTCACTCCAAGGACTTGAGTGGATAGAATATACATTCCCTTAACAATGGCCAGGGGTTGAATAATTAAGCAAAAGGTTTGGGAGTCTGCAATACATATTGAAATAATTAACCCCTCACTGCCTTGGAGTAAACCCTCAAACATACCACATACTATAACTAAAACGTTCGCCATACATTACACATAGTATGTGATCCAAAGTCTATGAATTTAAGTCTTTATCTTAGGGAATAGCTGGCCAGTTTGTACGCCAAGGCACAGCACAGAGTCCAAACAGTAATAAATGTCCATAGCCTTTGGATAAATAGTTTGCGGTCCGGACAAGGGCTCAGTAACGGGTAGGATCCGTTACAGAGACATTCACAAGCAAAGTATCCCCCCCCCCTGTTCAGTCAGATCAGAAGGGAGCTGCCCAGGTAGACTGCACAGAGGGACAATCTTCAATTAAGATAAGGGAAAAAGCTGAAAAACTTGTCAAGGGGGGAAGGGCTTTCATTGTTTTCATTGTAAGAAGAATGTCCCCTTCTGTTATCTGTCTGGTCTTCCAACTAGATTCACATGTGAGAAGAGATGGCTTACACTAGGAAAAAGGGGCGGGAGGGGAAACTTTGCTTGTGAATAGCTTTTAAACCATAAAGGTTTGAGAGATAAGACTTATATCATTCTTCATGTTTTTTTAATGCCTACAAAATAAAATAAAGTTAAAATGAAGTATTACTATCCCTTTAAGAGTCCTATTTAAATCATTGGCAATCTGTATTTGCCCCCGTGTTGCAGCTGACTCGTCACAGAATTACATAGTTACATAGTAGTTTAGGTTGAAAAAAGACTTGCATCAATCAAGTTCAACCCTTTTGCTATTCCTTTCTACCATCGTTAATCCAAAAGAAGGAAAAAAATAAAAACCCTCAATACAGCAATTTCAAATCCTGCTTTGAATGGGGGTAAAATTCCTTCTTGATTCCAAATGGCAATCAGATTTCTCCTTCGTTCAACAAGCACTACATAAATATTAATCTTAATACTAACATACACAGCTCTCTGTGTTCTGCTCTTTAAAAAAAATATCCAGTCCCTTTTTAAAGGCATCTAATGTATTCGATAACACCACCTCCTCAGGCAGTGAATTCCATACCTTTATTGTCCTTACTGTAAAGAATCCCTTCCGCTGTTGTAGACAAAATTTCCTTTCCTTAAGACTAAGTGGGTGACCCCTTGTTCTGTTAATGAACAGGTCTTTGGAGAGCCCTTTGTATGGGCCCTGAACATATTTATATAATGTTTTCATATCCCCTCTAAGACCCGTTTCTCTAGTGTGTACAAGTTTAACTTTTCTAGACTTTCTTCATAATTAAAACATTCCATTCCCCTTACTAGTTTTGTAGCCCTAATATGCACTTTCTCCAGTTCCATAGTGTCCTGTTTCAGAAAAGGCACCCAGAATAGAACAGCATATTCAAGGTGGAACTGTAACTGTTTGTTTGACTCACAGACACAGTGGTTTAGGATAAAAACACAGTTTTATTGAATTCACAATACAGTAAGAACCTTCACAGGTCCTGTAATATACAGACAGTATAATACAGACACACGACAGGTTAATTATACAATGCCCACACAGGTCCAGTATAAAATGAAGGTACAGACAGTATATACTGACACAGGTCAGGCAAGAGGAGTAAGTTTCCCAGGACTCTGGTACTGCAGGAGTTAAAGTTCATCAATGATTGCAAACAGTCACATGTGTGAAGGTACTGAGATAGTACCTATACCGAGCTTCAGGTCGCCCAAGCGCTAGCAGAAAAACGTGAACTGCCAGAGCTCAACAGATGTAATAATGAGCACTGCCGGAGCAATAATGGAGGCAGACACTTGCAAACGATATAGCGGTAACAGAGGACAAGCCAATGGCACACTACCAGAGAAATAATGGAGGCAGACACTTGCAAGTGGTGTAGCAGTAACAGAGGACTAGGCCAAGGCTCACTGCTGGAGCAGTAACGGAGGCAGACACTGGCAACCTGCAGGAGCAGTAACGGAGGCACACACTAGCAACCTGCAGGAGCAGTAGCGTAGGACAAGCAAATGGCGACTACAGGAGCAATCATGGAGGCACACACTTGCAACTGGTATCGCAGTAACGGAGGACTAGGCCAAAGACTCACTGCTGGAGCAGTAATGGAGGCACACACTAGCAATCTGCAGGAGCAGTAGAGGAGTACAAGACAATGGCGACTACCGGAGCAATCATGGAGGCAACACTTGCAACCGGTATAGCAGTAACGGAGGACTAGGCCAAAGGCACACTGTCGGAGCAGTAACGGGGACAACACTGGCAACCTGCAGGAGCAGTAACGGAACAGGCTCAGGCAACCAGATTGTCTGCTGAATAAGAATGTTGCCGAGGCAACAATAGCTGAAGAAGCAGGAACGTCAATCAAGCCGGGTCGGTACACAGGAACAGGAACATCAGCCAGGCCGGGTCAGAACACAGGAGCAGGAACGTAAACTGGTCTGGGTCGGTACACTGGAGCAGGAATGTCAGCCGGTCCGGGTCGGTACACTGGAGCAGGAACGTCAGTCAGGCCGGGTCAATACACAGGAGCAGACACTGAAGAGAAATCAGGCAATCTGTGTCGGTACACAGGAGTTGGAAACTGAAGGGTAGTCAGGCAGGCCAAGTCGATACACTGGGAAACACTGAGCAGTAAGCTAGCACTGATATAGGAACACCACGAAAGGGCACCGAGTGGGTGCAGGAGCCCAGTATATAAAGGCCATACTGGGCGGGATCAACACAGGACAGCCAATGAGAGCATTACACAGGATAACTGACAGGAAAACATAAACAAGGGAGCTTGGGCACCGTGATAGGAATCTTACCACTGACCTGTAAAGAAGCAGAATAATACCTTCCTCCCATGAGTCAATACCCCTTTTAATACATGCCAATATCTTACTGGCTTTTGCAGCTGCCAGCTGGCACTGTGCACTACTGCTAAGTCTATTTTCTACCAATACTCCCAAATCCTTTTCATTAGTAGATTTCCCCAAAGAAACACCATTTAAACTGTATGTTGCATTTGTATCATTATACCCAAAATGCATAACTTTACACTTGTCTATACTGAATCTCATTTGCCATTTGCCTGCTAAGTTACCCAACTTGTCCAAATCCTCTTGTAATGAAGACACTTCCAGTTCACACTTTATTAACCTACTTAATTTTATGTAATCGGTAAATACTGATACATGGATCCCTATGCTCACTGGGAGATCATTAATAAACAAATTAAAAAGAAGAGGTCCCAGGACAAATCACTTAGGTACTCCACTTATCACATTTGTCCAATTGGAGAACGTCCCATTTACAACCACTCTTTGCATTCTATATCTCAGCCAATTTCCATTCCACGCACAAACATTTGCCCCTAAGTCTATTTCATTCAATATGTACAGTAGCATATTGTGTGGAACCGTGTCAAATGCCTTGGCAAAGTCTAAATAGATCACATCAATCTCTGCACCCAAACCTATATTTTTACTCACTTTTTCATAAAATGCAATCAAGTTAGTTTGACAAGACCTGTCTTTCACAAAGCAATGTTGGCTCCTGCTAATGATATTCCTGTTCAAGATGAATTCCTGAATATATTTCCTTAGCAACCCTTCAGACAGTTTCCCTACCAAAGATGTCAAGCTTACAGGTCTGTAATTTTCCAGCTGGGATTTTGATCCCTTTTCAAATGTGGGAACCACATCTGCTTTACGCCAATCCGTGGACACCATTCTTGAAATAAAAGAATCCCTGAAAATCAAAAATAACAGTCTGACCAGGATCCTGCTTAGCTCTTTAAGTACCCATGGGTGTATACCATCCGGCCCCAGGGCTTTGTCTACCTTAACACCATTTAATTGTTTTAACACTTGTGTCAGCTAATTCCCATGCTTGCTGTGACTGTTCTGTAAAAGTAGTTTGCAGGTTCTTGTCCGTCGGGTCTTCCTTGGTAAAAACAGAAGAAAAGAAATTATTTAAAATATCTGCTTTCTCTCTGTCCCCACTGACCATCTCAACTGTTGTAGATAACAAAGACCCAGCATTATCAGACTTTAACTTTTTTGCCATTTATATATTTAAAGAATTTTTGGGGTTGCCCTAGCTATCCTTAGCAATTGTTTTTTCATTCTCCAATTTAGCTAATTGAATCATCTTTTTACAGGTCTTGTGGGGATCTTTTTATTTTGCATATACCTCTGCTGATCCCTCATCATTATAATGCTTAAATGCCACTTTCTTGTTATTTATTTCATGAATTTCTCCTTTTTCTATACTTTGGGCTTAACCCTTTGAGTTCCAGAGAGGTATGCAACGCATTGCTTTGCAATGCGTTGCATATCCATCTGACACTCAAAGGGTTAAATTGGAGCTGTCACTCCTTCATATTCTGCCATTCTCTCTACTGTAGAAATTCCTGGAGGGGACAAACCAATTGCACTATTTTGAGCAAATAGCAACTTTCAGACATTTTCATTACTTTAAAACAGATCTACCACCTTTAACAAAGATGGCCCCAAATAATTCCTCATCTGGCGACTAGCTGCTCAGTAGCGATAGTTACCTTGTTGATGCAAATTATTCACTGCTCCGGGACTGACAGGCAGGAAACCATGCAGACATCTTTCCATAGTGACATCTGCATGTCTGCACTGTCAGTCCCAGCCGGCTCTAGGAGGTGTTGATAGGAGCCGTTTGGCTCCAAAAAGAGACTGACAGAGCAGGTGCGCAGACATCACTTTGGAAATATGTCTGCACTCCATCCTGCCTGTCAGTCCTGGAGCAGTGGATAATTCACATTAACAAGATAATAATTCTGGCGACTAGCACTACTGAGCAGGCTAGTCACCAGATGAGGAATTATTTGGGCCCATCTTTGTTAAAGATGGTAGTTCCACTTTAAAGGGGTGTTTTAACCCCTTGAATGGTAGGTTGATCACCAACACAGTGTGAAGCAATAGAGGATATTCACTAAGCAGTGATAAAGAGGTGATAAAGTGGAGATGACTTCTCCAGCTTATCACTTCTCCAGTTCCTATGTTATTGTATGGAGTCTATGCAGTAAGATTTCTTCAGCTTTGGAGACTGTAGTGAATAGGCTTCATAGAATAACATAGGAACTGGAGAAGTGATAAACTGGTGAAGTAATCTCCGCTTTATCACCTCTTTATCACCGCTTAGGTCTTCAACACATTGGGAGAGATTCACTATCTAAAATTCAATGGGTTAAAATCCCAGTTTAATACATAAACAATTTGTATTTGCTCCTTATGGTATAGCTGATCTATTCCAGAATTGTACCTATTTGACTTCCTGAATATGACCACCAGTTTTTTGTTCCTTTAATGTTTTATTGTTGGATGCTAAGCACATACAATCAAAATTAAAAGTATTTGCCTATGTATTGAAACTCTATGTAAGTAGCATGTCAAGTGTCATTTAAATTGGTATTTTGTAATTGTTAATTTCTATTGGCAGCTTGCTTATATCAAGCATTGGAATGTGAATCATTACTGAATTAATCAGAGAATACAGTATAAATTGATAGCAACTTTAAAAGTCCAAGGAAAATCTTTACAATGATTTTCATTTTCAAGGTCAAAAAGAGAAATGAGAGTAAAATAATTTATGTGATAAAATGATGCATTCAGATGCTAGGTAATGTTATTGTGCCATTTGACACTCTGAAAGGATGTGCAATGTGAGATGGCAATTGAAGCATAAATCCATTATGCGTCACTGTAAGATCAGTCACAAAGTGTGCTATTCCTAGAGCAATATATAACATCAAAGGAGAGATAAATAATGTGGTTTACCTTTGAACGCTGAAAAATATTGTCCTTTACTCTAGTACAAGGGACATACATAGCATATTGCTTCAATTTGCATAGCAAGCAAGTACAGTAGTTTTCCATCTATGACAGTCCTCAAGGGGTTGAAAGAGCAACAAATGTTTTCTTATAAAGTAAAATATATATGTATGTATGTATGTATGTATATTAAAGTGCTTTTCTCATAATTTAGGTTAGTTCTATTTCTGGGAGACTATTGATTCAAAATTTATAGGAGCACAAACTTTTCTTTATTAACTCAAACTGTTAGCAGCAGTAACAACCGGCACCCAACAGGATTTTTTATAATGCACTCTTTGGGATTCACAGCTCTCCATAGTATGTGATAGGTACAGCACCACCTGGTGACCACAACAGAAAATTTCATTTTACTTTAACAATTTGAGGTATAATAACTTTTGAATGAAAAATCTCTAAACAAATAGATCTGACCAATAAAACTAAAACATATATTTTATTAAATAAATTGGTCTATTGTTGTAGTTTGCAATGTTGTACATAGAAAAGAATAGTTTACAGTGCTAACTCACCATAGTGTATACATATCCTATATAATAATTTGCTAAAACGTGTGTAACGACGCAGTTATGTGCAGTAGAGACTGCTGCGCGTGCTGCAGTCATGCGCAGTAGAGACTGCATGCGCCGCGGCTGATATAGAGCTCTCTGTATCAGTCGCGGTGCGGGCAGTCTCTAGTGCACATGATTGTCCCACGACCAGCTGGCAGTGGCACTGTGGCCCGTGTAACGGGCTCTTCAACTGGTAGTTAATAAAGTCTGAAAGAAATAGAGTGATTGAAGTATGCAGTAAGGAATGAGAGGGTTCTCCGTTCCCCCAAACATTAGGCTGAAGCCCAAAGTGCAAATCCAAACCAAACAACAGACCTGCATTCTAATTGTGAAAAGTGTGCCATGTATTAGGCATGTTAGGTCTGTTGTTTGTTTAATGTTGTACATAGGGCTTTCTATTACAGTGTAAACCAGAAAACAAGTGGTCAAGTTAGCGTGGTTTTCCCATAACTCTGTTAAAAACTAATTTGAGAACTCACATAAACAAGGAGCACGCCCTTTTCTGAGACTGTTCTGTAGTCCGAAGCACAGATGTTGCACAGCAAGCATGATTCAGATTGATGTACTATAAAAATGTTTAACAAGGTTAGTAGTACATGCTTATTTGTGTATAACGAGTACATTTCTAGATCCAAAAATATCTTTTCACGAAAAGTAGTACATGATCTTTATAGGAAGCAGTAGTTAACATATGTATTGAGTTCAAATCAGTTGGACAGTTCAAGTGCAGTGAGTATACGAATGCCCTACACAGTTATGTATACAGCATCTTTTCTGTAATGTATTTTTACCCGTTAGTCCGCCCATTCGCAACACTAGGAGGATGATAAACCAGAAGAATAAGTAGAAAAAAGGTGAGGGAGGAATTGTAAATGATGTAAAAGAAGGGGGTGAGGGAGAAAGGTATATTATCTCAGTGGTTCAGGATAAATTGATAATGGGTGTTTTAAGTGGATTTTCTGGTAGCTGGCAACACCACTTATGGTCTGCAAATATAGTAACATTGTTGTTGATGAGTTTGAAAAAAACACATGTATCCTTCAAGTTCAGCCATTGTCATTATACCAATATTGATCCAGTAAAAGCCCCCCCCCCAAAAAAAAAACAACAAAAAAACCCGCAAAAACATTTAGAGCATTTTCCAGTTAAGCTCCAAAAAGGTTAAAAACTCATTTTCTCTAGTCTTAATTAATGATCCTATTTTTCTGCTCAACTCTTTGATTAAATAGTTCCCCAGAGAGTTATTTTACTGCCCTCAATATATACTGTATACAATATAAAATGTAATCATATCCCCCTATCACCTACATCTCTAATGTAAATAAGAAAAGGTTTTATAGTATATTTAATGGAAATCTTCTAAAACCTGTATTTGTTTCCTTGCACCTGTTTATGGGAATTGGTTGGTGTATTTATTGGACAAAATATGTTTTTAAACCATATCGACAATATTTCACAAAGTTTTAATGAAACATAATTTTTCACATAACAGTTGGCAGGGATTGTTTTAAGCAGTTCAAAGGGTTCGGTGCACTCAGCTCTACATCAGTTCCAGCCCTCTAACTTAATTCTTGTTGGAGAGACAAGACATATCTCCTCAATGATGGCATAGAGGTCATTGTCTATTCTGACACAGACCTCTATATATCCATCTTCTGCATAGTGCAGAGATATGGCAAATATCCCACTATATTATTGGGTATATTGAGCACCGCATGGGAGATAACTACAGATGTCTGCATCAAAGGAGGCACAGACCTCTTGTTAGAAATGCAGCAGTACCACTAGGTTCTTGAAGTGCATACCAAAAGTATTCCAAAAGTACCTGATGTACATAGTATACCATTGGTATAGAATATAAGGTTATATTTAGACATATGTGTGCAATCTAGCCTCAAAGATAAGTGACAAAACAAAATACACAGCATTCTAAAGCATGGCAAAAAGGTCTGATGTGTCTAAATAAATCTCAAATTGAAATAAATGTTTGTGGGAAGAGAGGGTCAGGTAAACCAGTGTTCTTACTGTCATGCCCAGTTGCCCGTATACTCCTAGTTATTAGAGATTGTTAACTCCATAGAAGTATACTGAGCTCAAAATTCCAGTACCTATCAGTGATACTAGAGTAGGATGAATAGAGAACGAGGCTAGTGATCGCAGGAGCCCTTGCTGCAGCCAAAGCTGGGTTAAAGGTGCTGGCCGCGAAGCCAGATGTCTGACCACAGTTGAGCCAGGGCCTGGACCATGATGGAAACCCATCAAACTACTATCTTGGTAGGTACCTCAGGTAGATCCCAGAAAGCGGATAAGAAGCCTAGTGCCAGCCAAGTTGCAGAGACTCCAATGAGTCTGGAGAGGCTGAAGAAAAGCCACTGGTACTAAAGGAGATAAAAGGGAAAAATCTCAGCAGTAACTCAAGCCTCTAACCAGGAGCTGACCAAAAGAGAACAAAGAGAGGAAAGAAGCTCCCTAGCAACCTAGAAGACTGAAGGCTGGCAGCCACAAAAACTAGCAGAATAGGGTCTGACTAGGCAAAGAGGAAGAACCTAGTCAACTGAGAAGTGCTAGCCCCTAATATATAGGGAAATCCTGCCCCAAGGGAAAGCGTACTGTTTCCAATTCAGAGACTGATGGTCTAGGAAGAGCCTTGTGGTGCTCAGATTGCTGAAGGATCAGAGGAGCGCTAGGACTACAAAAATGAATGTGCTCTGAGCAAGCGGGAGGCCTCCAAGGGTGAGAAACTGCTGGACCGAGTGCAAGAGACTGCCAGGCCATGGCAGCGATGCTGGATGGCATAGATGCGCTAGTTCAGCACGGAGTAGACGGTTCCCAGGAGGGCTGTACATCCAGTGCAGCGTTAGGCCCAGAGGAATGGAAGGGCAATGGGGATGGAGCTGCTAAACAGCAGGAGAGAAGCTGGAGGGTGCGGGCGCTGTCAGCCTTGGGCATTGTCTTTTAGACAGTGTCCTATGGAGGTTGATTTCTCTTCTAGCACCTACCTGGCCTGGATCGATCTGGGGCCTGATTGGTCCAGACAGTGTTTTAGGGGCTTTCCAGCCTGCAGTCGGAGCCCAATTATCGAGCTGTTTCCTGTGTTCGTTCCTGTTCCTGCTTCTGACTCCGTTCTAGTATCAGCTTCCCGGTGGCAGTGGATCCTCGTCCCCAGTCTGGCTTGGGCTCGTCTCTCCCCTGCTACCTTGGAATCCCTGGTGGCCCCCCTCAGCCTTGGGGTATTCACTGGTTCTACCTTCCAGGAGTTGTGGGTTTGTGGAGACCAGTGACCAGTGCCTGGTCCTTCTCCCCAGAAGTAGCCCTTGTCTCCGGTGGAGTGGTGCTTCACTCTGACTGGGGGCCGGGGATTTTGGTTGGCTCTGCAGTTTCGCGACCAGCGGTCGCGCTATTCAGAGAAGCAGGACTTGGGCCCGTGAGCTTCTTCCCCTGGCTGTGCACCTGTTCCCGGTAGGGGATGCTGCTCCATGTGGAGGTAGGGAGCTATTTGAGCTGGGGAATCGGGGGGCCTTAGGGGTGCTCATCTGGCCCTTATCTTGCTGCTTTATCCTGGTCCTGGGCTCTTTGGGGATGTTATCCTGTATTCCCCTTTGGAGTGTGGGCCGCCCTCTTGGGAGGTTTTCTGGCCTGTGGTTGTGGAGGTATCCCCAGGGCTGGGTTTCTGGACATCTCAGGGTTGGGACTTGCTGATAGTCCTATTTGGTCAGTCTACTGCGGGGGTTTCTCTGCCAGGTGCCAATGAGTCCCTGCTTGGGAGGTTTACTGGTATCCTCTGCTGGCAACAATTGGCTTCTTTGTTGGGGAAGGCCTACATTTCTGGGGTCATTACTCCTTCCCTAGGGTTGCCTTAGGGGGTAGTTCGCTCCCGTTGAGAAATCCTGTCCTGGGGGTGTCCTTACCTGCGGTTGGGGTTCCGGTGTGCTGTAGGGATCCTCCTATCCATCTCTGGGGTTTTCCGGCTCTATCGGTCGATTGTCCTGGTCATGGTTCCAGCTCAACTGGGCTCAGACATCTGGCTTCGCGGCCAGCATCTCTACCTCGGCGTAGGCTGCAGCAAGAGGGACCGGTATCTGGCTCCGTACCCGAGCGTCGCCCCCTAGCATCTCTCTCTAGCATCTGCGCCCCAGAGGGTATCAAGATCAAGACGGACCTTCCATCATATCCGAGCATCGCTAGCTAGCTTTGCTCCCTAGCACCTTTCGGATCCTTGGATTTAATAGGTCCGACTCTGACAGGTGCACTAGTACAGGAGAAGCTGGAGGGCACGGGTGCACTGGTTCGGCCGGCAAGCGGCACTGAGAGGAAGTGCTCCGGTGATGCGCTAGACCCCGAGGGATATTGGGGCAGAGGGGAGCGAGAGAGTGTGGCACAAGGCAACCGGAGAGCAGCTGGAGGGCAGGGGTGCGTTTGGCAGCCAGAGAAGAGTCAGAGCCAGGCCGGGTCAACACACGTACGGGCAAAAATGGAACCAAAGGCGAAGGCAAAAGAATGGTCAGTAAGGCAAGATTCTGCACCAGCAAAATCAAACCGTACAAAGGGAGATCTGAAGAGCAGAGTCAGAGTCAGACCAAAGTCATCCACATGAAATCTTTCAGGAACACAGGTACACTAGTAAGAAGGCAAAAAGCACAAAAAACAGTCACCAGCAGACTGTACTGTATTTCTATAAACCCTCAGCAGCCAATCACAGAAAACTGGGAGGAGAAACACAGGAGTCATGTAGGAAATGTAACAGAGATAGAGACTTATTTATACACATCAGTCCTTTTTTGCCATGCTTTAGAACACTAGGGGGTTATGCACTAAGGGGTGATAAGAGGTGATGAAGAATTCTCCAGTGATATCATTTCTCCAGTTCCTATGTTCTTCCATGGAGCCTATGCACTAAGATTTCAGTGATATTACTGGAGAAGCCTTCACTGCTTATCACCTCTTTTATTGCCGATTAGTGAATCTTTCTCTGTGTATTTTTCATCTTTTATAGCTATGTTACATGGTATATTTTTAAAAGGTCGCACATGAAAGAGCGTGCAACCAAATGACCCAGTTAACATTTCTCCTGGATAAAAATGTTGACTTGAGAATCTCGCACTGCATGACAGCACGAGATTCTCAAGTCACGTATTGAAAGGTCGCTTCAGCATTTGAACAGCAGTCCGCTTCAAGACAATGCAATCCATTTACCCTTGCTAGACTGCATGAACACACCATGGAACACTAACGCTTATACAGTGCACTGTTCGACTGGCCGAAGCTCCAACTATATGTGGTAAAAAAGCAGTATTTACAATCTGATCCCGTGTACCCCATTGTCCACTCCTCCAACCCCCCCCAACTGTTCTCTTACATCACACAGCAGTAAGCTGTAACTATGATCTCCATTGTGCAGAATACATCACTTAAGCACTGGCATCTGGCTGTCTACCAGCTGCAGCTCAGGAAGTTCTCTGTGGCGACTTCAAGCTGGCTATCAAAGGTAAGTAGAATGGGTTGCAACACAGTGTCTGCAAAGGGTTAAAATGTTAGCGACAATAGGGTACCTGGGATCAGATTGGAAATACTGTGTTTTTTTACCACATGTAGTTCGTTTTGGCCAGCCGAACAGTGCACTGTATGAACGTTAGCGCTCCGTGGTGCGTTCATGCAGGCTAGCAAGGGTAAATGGGTTGCACTGTCTTGAAGCGGGCTGCTATTTAAATGGTGAAGCGATCTTTTAATATGTGACACTGTGAGATTCTCACGTCGACATTTTTATTCAGGTGACATATTAACTGGGTAATTTGGTTGCACGGTCTTTCGCATGCAACCTTTTAAAAGGATACCATGTTACACATACATCTCTTAATATAACCTTCTATGCTATACCATGGTTTACTATGTACATTAATTACATCTTTTATATAGGTGGCCCTTGAAACTCATCAGCAGCGGGAAACACAGCAGCTGCAAATTCTGCAAAGTCTCTGCTGGTAGTTGTGTGATTCCCATCTCCATTTGCATATCTGTCTCCCATTCCTTTTCACTTTCTGCTAAAATGACCCCCATTCTCTCCTCCACCCCAGCTGTTCCACCATTACCCTCACTCTCATCACCACCACCACCACTGGTCTCTTGCTGATGCTCTACAGGGGTGGGACTGTTTGGTGATCATAACAAATGTGACAGATGGTCCCCTGCTGTCACACTTGCCATCTCTTCTTCAGGTGAAGAAGGCACACTGGCATCAATAGCAGCAGGCATCTGATGTGTGCTGATGCTAATACTGGTAGCCAGTTCTGCCTTCTTTATTATCATGTCCCAGAGGGACAATGCTGGGGGGAATTGGAATCACAGGGACAGGGGGGATGTTGTGAGTTCACTTGACCTCTAGTCTGGATGCTCACTTCCCCTTCCACCTCAGCATTAGGATCAACACTCGAGCTAGTCCCAGTAGCTGCCTCACAATCGCAAACATCTTCACCCACACCCCTATGACTCTCTAGCTTCTGTATGTTAGTAGTGGGACTGCATGCAGATGACAAGTGTGACTTAGGGTCCCCTGCTCACACTTGCTATCCTCTCCTCCTCCTCAGAATCAGCAGGCACAGGCAGCTAACCTGTCCTGCTCACACTGCTACCCATTTCATCTTGTGCCTTCTTTAATGATGATGATGATGATACTATCTTCCTCCAGATCCCAAGGGATGATGTAGGGGGACTGGGTATCATTAGGTCTGGGGAAGCATTCCGATTTTTACAAAAATTAAAAAATAAAACATAATTGAGCAAAATAAGATTTGGTCAACTTCTGACAGGTGTCAACAGGGATGTACAACTGGTCATTCATTAACCCTTTAAGGACCAGAAGGGGGTATAACACATTGCTTTGCAATGCATTGCACACCCTTCTGGTCCTTAAGGGGTTAAACACTTCTGTCATTTCTTATCCTGCCTGATAACTCACGGAGCAGAATGTATGACTCTGCCTCAAGGAGCAGAATGTATGACTGCCTGAGCAGATTATCTGCTGTAAGGTAGGAAATCTTGCTTCTGTACATGTGTATCTATGCAGATGCCATTAGTATATACTTGCCCACACAACTTCACCAGTGTACTTATTTATTGGGAGCAAACTCTAACAACACTCCTACAGCAAGGGTGTGAAAACTTAATTACTTGTCACTTATGTCTATTGGTTCAAGCCAACCAACTTGTAGGTCTCACATAGGTCTGACCCACCCCATGAAAAAATGGGCACCACTATGTTTTATAATACTAAATAAAAATCATTCTTTAACAATTGTAACTATGCAAATCAAGTTTGTGATCTCATTAATATTCACTGACTATCTCTTGCTGTTTGTCTCAAAAGACTATAACTTAAGATACATTGTATAAAAAACCTGCCAGGCTAAATTAGATGGCACATGCCTCTGCTCTGGGCTTCCTTATTAACCTCATTAGTCAGTGTAAGTCTCTCGCTGCAGCATCACTATAGACTCCTACAAAATGTCCTAACTAAATATTTAATTAGCTGAAAGGTATTATAGCAGGGTTTAATGCATTGGAGCCCAATGTGATCTATATTATTGACAGCAAAACAGTTTAAAAAGATGTAGAAAAGCTGTTAAAGAGGAAATATGTTTAGTAGAGGTGACAAAAGACAAAGCCTATCAAATTCATCCTTTGTAGTATCTCATTATATTGTCTGCTGGCCAATTTCCCTCGAAGTTAACTTTTTCTGAAAATTTTCTGTAAATATAATTATTTTCAAAGGTAATTATTAAAGGAGCAGTGAACTTTTTTTAATGAAAATCTATATGTTCTATATGTGGAGTGTTCTAAAAGTGGAGCATACCAATTTACTTCATTGTAAAAGTATGTTCAATTTTTTTCTTACTGTAACTTTTGTAAACAAAGATTTAAAAAACAAAAAAAAAATGTGTTATAGGGCTTTTCCTTCAAAGAAAAGCAATGGTACTCCCTCCTCTGTCAGTTGTTTTATTAAAGTGTTATAAAAGTTCAAATAATCAGGAACTGAATTTATAACACGTTCTAACTGACATCATGACTCAGTACACAGTCTAGATTATTTGTTATGGACATTGTTAGCAGCCCAGACTTGGGGAGACTACAAACAAAAATTTAACATGTGGGGCAGTTTTCTATCATACGTAGGATGGATACCATGGTCAGCATTTATCAGTAGGTCATATGCTTGCATCCAGGGCTAAGGCAGCTGTGAAGTTGGTAGCAGTGTCATTTTATTCAAAGGTTAGGGGCCTGAAGACCTGTAAGGTAACTACACAGTTCACCACATTATGAAGGTAAGGGATGGTCTAGGCAGGTGAAGAATGCAAAAGACAGGATGCAACCTATTGATACAGCACTATAAATGGACATTTTGAAGGTGTTATCAGTAATTTGTGAGTCCGCATATGAGATCAAGCTATTTTGCTCTGCTTTTACACTGGTATTCAATGAGGCACAAATTCCTTAAAGTTTGCCCGCACAGGCAATGGGCATTAATAATCCACATGGATGGGAGGGCATTGTCTGTATACCAGTTTAGGACAATAATGAAGTTAGCACTGATACACATGACCCAAAATATTACAGGTTGCACTCATTTAGGATAATGGAAGCTACAATGACATATTTCCATGGGCTATAAGAAGTGGCTATAAAAAGTCTGACCAGATGGAAGTTGCATGTCTGTAAGGCATATATTTGCTCTGAGTAGGGATGTAATAGGTATACGCAAGTTGGGAGAAGGGGTTATTTGCTATGTTATTTTATGGTAGTTTAATTTTTAACAAATCTTTTTCATGTTTTCCAATACAGTGGGAATGCGGGAAAGAGTACTTATTTTGGGGGATTCCTTCATACATGGTCTGGCATGGCATGCCAGCTATGGTCTGCTAAGTCTAGATGAGAATTAGATAAAAATAAACTGTTTTGGTAAGCGAGGTTTAAGGTGGGAGCTGATGGACAAGACATTCAAAGTGGCATAGGGGGAAGTGGGGGCAGGCGGCAATGACCTCACTTTCTTTGAATAAGTGAGTCTAAAAAGAACATTAAGGTAACATACCAGATAATAAGTTCATCTGCACATATGCAAAACTGATGTGGTTTGAGATCATATAGGTGCCTTTATATATTTTTTGTCTATGGTTTGAGATCATGCCTAGGCTGAGCTGGAAGAAGGCAAGATCCCAGCCATCAAAGTCTCTAGGAAGAAAGTATACTCTGTGTCACTTGGTTTATCACTTATCTACAGGGGTGCACCATCAGTTATGGGGACATTACCATCAAGGAGCAAAGCCTTTTATGAGATGATGGTGTACACCTGTAAGAACATGAGCGGCCATTATCTTGTGAGGAAAGTTGGGAGTTGTAGTCTGACAGTCGATGGTAGGTCTCACATTGCCAACCCTTGCGCTACTGCACAGTCAGAAGTGAAGCCACATGGGGAGCAATTTTGGGAAACCAGGGGCATCATAAGAGATAACTGGTTTAACTCGTAATTGCATTTCTCCTTAGTACATCAGTTCATTTAATCCAATGAATACTAAATACTATATTGCATTTTGCAATGAGGACATCTGTACCACTCAAACAGGTTAAAAGCCCAGTTTAAATCTATGGGAATTGTTTACATTTTTGTTTCATGTGGTTTGCACCAGAATTGCTCCTATTTTCCTCTGTTCTTAAAGCCCCATGACCATTCCGTAGAATTCTCTATGAGAACTGTGTTGCAAAATTTATATACTTTCAATCACACAAATATCGCTTAAAAATGTTTAGATGTTCTACAACACTGTCATTTTTTATTATTTCTTGTTGCTTTCAATGACTTTTATTTTTTTTTCTAAATTAAAATGTCACACTTAAACAACTTAAATCATTTTTTTTATTTCACAAATTCACTAAACCACACACATTTCCATGTATTTTGTTCTGGGTCACATCTCACACGTTGCCAGGTTAGCATGGCCTATTTATTCTCAGAGGCTATTAAAGTTGACATGATCTATTTACCCTCTGGTCAGCCGAGAACTGAAGATTTTAACCAATGTAACATGCATGTTCAGTCAGGCAGCAAAATAAGGTTTATGAGTGCTGGGTATTCCTTCAACCATGCTTTGCTTTTAGAAAGTGAATATTCTGTCTGATAGCCAAGAAGGAGAGGTTTAACTAATGTGATTTAGACATCACCTTTCACAAGTTCACAGGAGTTTGAAAGAACTTTGTTTTTTTTTCTCATCCTCAAGGGGTTAAATCTGTGACAATGGAGCAAATGTTTTCCTTGTGGGGCAAACTAGCACAACTTAGGGAACAGAGTCAAATTCTTATTGCGTTAATGAGCCTTTTAACCCCTTAAATGCTGGAGAAATCTCCAGTTCATTGTGAAGCAACACTGGATACTTATTTCTCTTTCATGGAGTAAAATCCCCATTTAAAAAACTGAATTTGTTTATTTGTTCTCTGTGGATCGTTTGACCTTTACATTTGTCTTTATACATATGCCTCAAAATTACAATGGAAAAGCAATTAGGCCAATAGACCAAAACACTGGACCACAGGAGAAACTTGAAACAGATTGAAATTTTGCTTTTTAACCTGCTAACCCCTTAAAGACTGGTTATGTGCACAGCCAGCACTGAAGGACCACTGATCCATAATGTTCCAGGACTGTCATGAGTCCTTATTGCACGTTTTACCCATGACCTGTCCTAGCACGTCATGGGTCCTTAAGGGGTTAAATGATAGAGAGCTTTCCAACAGGTTGCTTCACAATGCATTAGAGACCTCTCTGGAATTCAAGATGTTAAAGTGCGGCCTCTCACCCTGAAATACATTTACTTAATTGAAAATAGAAATAAAAAAGTCTATATGTTATACTAACCAGTTGTTTGTAATATAAATTGTTTTTTGAGAAACTAACCTTTATTTGTTGGTGGCACAGTCCTGTGCTTTATGCTAATTAGTTGCTGTACTAGACCAATACTATCACACACTGTGATATAAATGAGTCTAGGCAGAGTTCACGCACTGGGGTCATTTCTCTTTGCAGTGTGTGTGTGTGTGTTTGTGAGTGTGTGGCAAAATTGGCCCAGTACTTAACTAATAAGCATACTGTGCAGGAAGTTAGTATAAAGTGCCAGACTGTGCCACCAACACATAAGGGGCAATATGATTACCATGTACATTATAGTCAAGATCAATACAAAGAACTCTCCAATTAAGTATTTACTCATACAACAAGAGTTCATCCATTACAACAAGAGGAAAGGTGCTTTCGACAAACAAAGGCAGGGATTTTTACAGTATGGGTGGTAAAGCTATGGAATTATTTGCCTCGGGGTGCTTTGCTTGCAGATACTGTAACTGATTTCAAAAAAATTAATGGATACCTATCTAGCACAGAACAATACTGAGAATTATGACATATGGCTTCAATGCAGATATGTTGTTGATCCAGGGAAGTCTATGAACTGCCACTTGGAATCACAAAGGAATTTTTTTTACCACTCCGGACTCAATTGGAAATGGCTTCAGTGGGGTATTTTTCACCTTCATCTGGATCAGCAGCGGTGTTTTGGCATGGGCTGGATTCCATGGATGCATATCTTTTTCAGCTTTGTCAACTATGTTACTATGTATCCCACACAATGCTGCACTTATTTTTCTATTGCAGAATAAAATGTGGATGTTGAAGACAGATGATTTGTGTACAAAGACACCAAATGACTTAACATCTGAGTGCGATTTGTACTCAAACAATCTGACACTTGATGTGTCGGCCACTTTATACAGTGACCTATGTATCTTTCAACCCTTTGAGTGTCAGAGGGGTATGCTACGCATTGCATTGCATTGCGTTTCATTCCCTTCTGCCACTATAAGGGTTAACCTGGTGACTATAGATAAAATGGAAAGTTTACAATATTGAAACACGAAAGCTGCATGGTTTTATAAAAATTATCTAGTTATATGGCATACTGAATATCATGGCATATTTTCAATGGCTATAGTAAGTATAAGTGCTCTGTGTATTTATATGAAGCATGCTCTGAGACAGAGTTTTACATTCAAATATGAGTCTGCTTTAAATCAATATAATGTTTCCATCATACATTTAGTTTACTGCTTTATGTAAAGAGTCATTTTCTGAAGACAATGGACCTCATGTAAAAAAAATGAGGAGCAATTCTAGTGCAAACCAATGGCACCATATGGCAATAATAAAAATATTCTATTGAATTAACTCATTAAGTGCCAGAGTGGTGTGAAATTTATTACTCTGCAATGTGCTGTACACTGATCTGGTGCTCCAAGGGTTAAAGAGACCATATTACCTAAACGCAACTCTGGCTGTTTTGAAAGAGCTTCCGTGATCCCCTATATGTTTAATTAGCCGTGCATTATATGGAAAATTACTTTTTAACTATTTTTTGGTATAGCCTATGCTAATTAAGGCATGATGTGCAGGTAATTTCTGGTTTAACTCTACATTACCTTCCCCACCCACTGACACTGCTGAACAATTCATTGTCCACGTTCCCCAGCACTACTGCCAGGTCTAAGTGTAACAATGGTGGAAAAGTTCTGTCATGTCTGGAAAAACAAGATTAGCAGATTGGTATAATGTCAACATTATCCTAAAGAGGTTCATGCCTGGCTTTTTAGGTGAATATTACCTTCTATACAGATTGTCTACCCCTCCCCCAGTTAATTCAATTCAAACTCAATCAGACAGGACCAACATTTTCTCAAATTCCACAGAATTGATCATAGAAACAGAGAAATATAGAATCTGATGGCAGATAAGAACCATTTGGCCCATCTAGTCTGACCATTTTCCTACTGTAAAAACCTCAAACCTTTTTTGGTCCTTGGTCTTTTCTTATGTTAAGGACAGCTTTATGCCTATCCCATGCATGCTTACGTTCTGTCACTGTATTAACCTCTACCACTTCTGCTGGTAGGCTATTCCACTTAGCCTACCTGCAGAAGTGGTAGAAGTTAAACAAACTGGAGATGGTTTGGTCATTCATAGTTTTCAGCGAGCCAACTCATGAATCTGAGCATCTTCAGAAGGGCATTTTCAATCCCCCTAAAATGAATGAAGATTAAAATAAGAATTAGTTAAAAAAGAAATGCATAATCATACAGCAAGAGTTCTCCATTGTGTGAAAACTGACAAGGAATGAAGGTTGCATCCAGCTGCAATTTGTGTTTCTAACTTTAAAATAGTAAATTAAAGAGAAATTATGTATTGAATCATCAGTTCTCAAATTCAGGTCTTAGGACAAATCAGCAGTGCAATGAAGACTTTCAAGATGAGTGGACTGAACAGTGTCTTAGTCATTGTAACAGTTCTATCTTTGCTAATAGTATTTTCCAAATCTCCAATGGGAAGATTACAACCCTGCACTGTTTTCCTTGAGGACGGGCGCTAGGAACCCTGATCCAGTTAAGGTAGAACTGTCAATTTGTAACAAACAGGTGATTCTGATATAACCTACAAAAGGACCTATGTATGTATATACATATTTATATAGCGCTAGACAGTGTATGCAGCGCCTTTCAACAGTAGTATGTTACAATAAATAACTGGTGATAAAATAAGAGTCACAATCACAGAAACAATAGGAAAGAGGTTCCTAACCTATGGAGCTTACAGTCTAAATGGGAAACAGGAGATAGGGGGATAGTGGGGTTTCAAGTGCTGTGATTTAAAGTGTTGGTTTTGCCAAAAAGTGGTGCATTGTCCTAGTTGACCAGAGTGTGGATTTCAGGGTAGATTTAAAGACCGTGAGGGATATTTCTAAAACTAGGGAGAGAGGTATGAAGTTTCAGAGATAAGGAGTGGAAAGTGAAAAAAAGGTGAGACAGGAGAGGGCAGAGGGTGTTGATAGTGTAACAAAAAGGGCTTTTTGTGCTGAGCAAAAGATTTGTTAGGGAACATAAGTGGAGATGAGGGTAGATATGTTGGGGGGAGGAGCAGTGTGGAGAGTGTTAAATGTGAGAAAAAGGGTGTTATAATTGGCATGAGGCTGACTATAGAGCCATGTCAGATATCTAAGGATTATGTGAGCTGGTTCTTTATTTTTTGAGAGAGTGTGGTGATTTGTGCATCTGAGCTTAGGACACATTGAATAAGGGAAAGATGGGAAGCCTCAAGACCACTTAGTAGAATTGCAAAAGTCAAAGCAGAACATAATGAGGGCATTCACAAGAGTTTTAGTATTTTTGTAGGACAGGCCAATGCATATTTTAGCAATATAACAAAGGCAGAAGTGACAGGTTCTAGCCAAGGAGTTAAATGTGAGGGGAGAAGGAAAGAATCAAATATTGCCCCTAGGTAGTGTGCTGATCTGTTTGGATGAATGTCAACTCCATCATCTGTAATGGTGAAGCTGGGTGAAATCTTGGAGGGAAAATCAGAAGTTCAGTTTTGGACATGTTTATCTTGATAATAGTGAGCCATCCAGGAGGAGATGGCAAAAAGACAGTTTGAAATTTGTAACTGAATTGAGATGAAAGATTGGAAGTGGACATACAATGTTGTCAGCCATTTGTATTTTAAATAATTGTTTATGAGGCATTTAGATTTAGTTATATGTCAGTTTATACAAATAAAACAATATCGGTTGACACGCCACTAGATACTAACATTTCACACTGCTCCCTATAACTGACACTTCCAACCAGATAATAGATCATTTGTGTAAACTGGCAAGTAAAAAAGCTAAATATCTCACTACTTTTTAAAAAAAAAAAATGGTTAAAGTTAATACTGGTAATTTGGGTAGCTTTTTTCAAAATCACTTATTATATTTGTTACAAAGTAAAAATTCCCCTTTAATAAATCACAGCTGATAAACAGTGAAGTTACTCCTGACTCAGTACTGTGCTATGACTCCTTCCCTGGTCATATATCTAGTTGTATCTGTAACACCTCTAGTTTAATTATCTGGTGCCATATGTAAAAAGAAATGTAGAGCAATTCTGACGCTAAATCAACTCCATCACTAGACAAATAAAAATGCCCAATGATTTATATATGAAAAGTAACATCTTGAATGTTTAACAGGTATAGTTCTGAAGCAAACAAATTAAACCCTTATGTCTAAATGAAAAAAACAAGCCAATATGAATACAAACAGTTACCCTCTTGGATGCCAGATAGATCCAAAATACCTTGCTTTGTAATGCATTTGAGCCCTCCTAAATATTTCTCTGAGTATTTCCCAAGTATTTTCCCATATTGTGTATATGTAGCATGATTGTTTCTACAGCCCAAATGCAATACCTTATATTTATCTAGATTAAATGTCATAATCTGCCCATTGACTCCATTTATTTAAATTGTTCTGCAGAGAAAAAAAACATCCTCCTCTGTGTGTATTTCCTTACATAGCTTAGTGTCATCAGCAAAGATTGAGACACTACTTTTAATTCCCACTTTTAGATCATTAATAAACAATTTAAAAAAACATTGGGCCCAGGACTGAACCATGTGGCACCCCCACTTACAATGTTAGACCAACTTGAGAAGGTTCCATTAACATCAAGTCTCTGTTATCTATCTCACCATCCATTCATTACTTCATCCTGCTTACACTAGAATTGATCCCATAATGATCAATCAACCATTTATCCAATACATATTTTTTTCTTCCCATGCTGTTTCAAAAATGTAATACTTGAAGACTGAATCCCCAACTTCTCAAAAATGAAAAAAGTAATAAAAGAAACAGAGAAAACCATTAACACATTACTTACAGGAAATTATAACAAAAATATATCTACACTTGCACATCTACAATGTTTGGGAAGCAAAACATTGTGTGGTAAGATATACATTTACTAAGATCCTTACCTGCAAAATGAACCTAGCTACAGAGGAATTAGATAATATTTCTGTATTCATCTCTTCATCTTGAATCATAACATGAAACCTCCAATGAGAACGAACTAAAAAATGGGACACAAAAATCAAAAACCCTCCTTACTTCTAAAATTGTGAAAACATTTCTTAGGTCCAAAAGTTTATTCTATGACCATGGTAATAAGTGCAGCAAAGTACTTGATCAGATAACCAAATTCACCACTGCTCAGTTGTCAACAAAATACAACCCACAAATGGCCAGATTATAAAAGAATATCGAGAAATTGCTGCAGATTTTAGGGATTATTATTTAAGATGGCTAAATGTTTTGGCTACAAAAAACAGCACTTCCCACCTTCAACAGGGATTCAAAAAAGTGAGAGAGAGCAGGAGAGAGAGAGATACTAAAATGTTGAAGGTAGCCAACAGACAGCCAACGAGAGGGAGCTGGAGTCGCTTGAATTAAGGAGTAATGGTGGTAGCTAGTGGTTGAAATTATGAGTGTGGGAACATTTTTCCTTTGGGTCATGGACTGCACAGTTTTCGACAACTGAAAAGTGCACCATGTGTAAAATGGTTATAATTAAAGCCATCCAACATAACCACCCTGTGGTTTATGTGGATAATGTTAAACCATCCCAAAAATAAATCAGGTATTGTCACTGAGCCTCTTGTCATCCCCAACAGCAATAACATAGCCTGAAAACCCATAATGAAATTACTTTTCTGGCAACCTTCCACCAGCCCAGAACAATGGTGTCATTATCATCTCCCTTTTCTTTTGCTAGGGATTGGGGCTGGGCTAGTAGTAATAGTCCAAGGGTGCCTCCTGCACCCACAGGGTCCCTCCAGTCATTGACATTATCAGTACTACCAGTAGGTACTGATTCCATAGATGTGAGATTTTAGAAAAATGCACATTGCATAAGAATATTGTATGGTCTAAATTAATATGATGCAGTATATGTGTAAACAAAAAATCGTCTGTGCTAACATGCCAAGTCAGGGTAGCTTATCACACAGCAGGGCAACATGAATCCGTTGATCCTGTGCTGATGCCGCAGTTCTCCCTCAACCTGGAAAGCTTGAATGTCAAAGAAAATAGATGCAGCCATACTCTGGAACTTGAAACAAACCTTCACAAGTGTAGTTAAAATCCACTTTTATTTTATAGCCCACGACTAAGCGCTGCTAAGCTTGAAATGTGTAAGACTACTTTGGGACAACTTTAGGACCCTGTTCCCTCATGTTTTAACAAGCTATACCCTTGTGCCTTGGATACATATCTGTGTTTTATACTATACCAATAAAAGTGGATTTTAACTACACCTATGAAGGTTTATTTGAGGTTCTGGAGTGCAGCTGCATCCATTTTCTTTTGCAGGATATGTGGAAACACATACTTTTACACAGACTGCACACCCTGTAGAATCTATATGGCTCATTGCAGTGAGGATCAATTTTTTTTATTAATTGATTGCTAATGAGTTATGACCCATGGAAGGTCAGTCACCCACCACCAGTTACTTCTTGTTATTAGTCCATTAGTAAATGTGTTAACCATTACCTTGCTCTAGGCCTGCTTTAAATGCTAAAATGTTCTTAAAGGCTTATCTTGCCATAGGCCTCAGCCTGCTAACAAAGTTTTCAAGGATTACTTTGCTGTAGGCCATCTAACACTTTTTAAGACTTACCTTGCAGTAGGCCTCTACCTTGAAAATATTTTTAGCAGACTGACTGAAGCCTATGAAAGGTAAGCTTAATCCTGTGACATTTGTTGTTCAGAAGACTCATCAAGAACAAAAATTATCAAACACAATAATGTCACTGGTGTTTGTGATACTATTCCTATCTGAAGAGTTTGCTCCTACTCCTCTTTAGTTTGAGCTAAGACATTTCTCATTTTACTGTCATCACCATCATCATCATCACCATCATCATCATCACCTGCTGCAGCACAAGACTCTTCTTCCTCTCTTGGTAATGATGTAGGTGTTATGCCTACTCTCACACTCACAGAAAAAGAAGACTCAGGAAACAGCACCACTATTCTTCTATTGTATACAAACATCTTAGGAAAATAAAAAGTTCCCCTTTTTAGAAACAACATATCCCAGGTAACCGAGGATATGGGGGCAGCAGTACCATCTGTTTGTGCTGACCTACCATGACTACTTCTGCCAGTGATGATACTTTCAATTGAGGATTTTGTGATTACAGTAATTTTCTTGAAAAAGATGCATATTTCATTTTTCCTCTGCAAAAAGAAAAACTTACTTTTTGCCCATCCTTAATTACAACAAAGATGTGAATCATTTAGATAATAATCAACTTCTGCCTCAATTAAATGAAATAAAGGACTACCTACAAAACTCATGGCTACCCAAATTATCATAGGCTCTAGAACTAGAGAGTGGCATTTTAGAAGATGAAATTGTAGTAGAAATTAAACAGATGCCACTCAATAAAATCCCAGGATTTAATGGATTACCTTTATTATTTCATTAAACCTTCTTTGAGATTATAAAATTCCTTCTTAGATGGTCCTTCAATGTAATCCATCTGCATTTTGTCAAACATTCTTACTTAACTGAGACCTTTATAGCAGTCATCCAGAAAGAGGGTGAAGGCCTGAAATTATGTTCAAGCTAGAGTCCTATCTCACGTCTAAACCTTCATACCATAATATATGCCAACAGTTTGGTGAACAAAATTAGACCCCTGTCTCCCCTGATCTTTATTCTCATCATGGAATCATTGGAAACAAAACAAAAATAAAATGCATACATTTTCTGGATTCCAGGAACATAAACTGGTAGGCATGTGCACAGCAAAAAAAAATTTGTTTCGTACGAATTATTCAGTAAAATCCTTTTACCACATTTGGATGAAATTAATTTAATTGACACTTCCCCCATTAAGTTAGTCAGAATTTAGATGAAGATTTTCTTTAATAAATTAAATTAATTGACCAGCATTCTAATTAAGCCCCCCCCTCTCTCCACCCTGGTCTTCCAGCATCTGTAACAAAAAGAAGTTAAATAACAAAAAGAAAATCCTACTCATCCACTGCCACCTTCCCCTTCACTACTTCCTATAATGTCTCAGGCACTGGCCAAGCAGGATGGGAAGATGGCAGTAGGCTAGTATGGGTTTTTGTTACCTAACAATTTTTTTTGTTACAGATGTTAGATGAGCAGGGTGGTGAGCACACATCAAGGTATGTGTATTACATGGTGTGAATGTGTGTAAACATGTGAGTATGCATGTGAACGAACAAATGCATGAAAGTACACTAAAGTGCTGAGTGGGACATTTGTTTTTCTGATATTGTGCGTTAAGTGTTATTCGGTTCTTAATTAAATACGAATGGCACAAAATATATGCATACTTTCTGAAATGAATGCATAAGACCATAAATGGCACTATTTAGTGTTGACTTACTCTTTGCCATCTCCTCTTCAGAAACATCCCTTCCCTACATACCTGTAATACATACATTCAATTAATTAAGTTCCATCTATAGTTTTAAAACAAATATTGGGAAAACATTAATTTACACGAAAATAAACCTAAATACCTAACATGCATGACCTGATTCATCTGGACAAATACAAGTATGGAATAATTTGGTATTCAACTTAATCCAAAAAATAATATATTAAAAGATAACGACAACCCCTTAAAATAAAAGATTAAAAAATAACAAAATTGTCTAGACAATCCCTTTCCTGGACTGGCAAAATAAGTATGATCAAAATGTCTATAATACCAAAAATTCTTGACTTGCTCTAAACTGTTCCCATTTCATTTTCATTACTCTTTCATTTGAGTCCATAAATCCACTATCATTTCAGCTTTAAAAAATAATGAAGACTACAGTGCTCTAGATATATTTAATTATTACTCCATCCAGCTCACAATTATCTGGTATTGGTTTCACTCTAATAGGAAATAGGAATAATAAACTTCTGTTTTATAATTTAATTGACAGAGGAAAACGTTGTTCCCTTTTAACTCCTACAAAAGGTTTGGAGCACCATTCAAATGACCAGGAAAGCTACAAAACTTGCTGAGATAATAACTGCTCATCCTGCATGTAGACACCTCTTTAGAAACATGACATATTTTGAATCAGCAATCACTGTATTTTGTGAGTCTTCATTATACTTAATAACTAATACAATGTTTTTGAGACTCAGAAACCTCAGTGGGAAAGGGAATTAAAAATAACCTTTTCACAAAATGAATAGAAAAAATGGCCAGAACAGACTTGTGCATCTCTAGAATGTTATGAATCAAAACTGATAAATTGTATTATACATTACAGTTATACAAAGTGGATGCAGTGCAAGCCTGTTATATTTCAGTGTGTAATGGTAGCTAAATGAGCTCATGATATTGGAATGTTTCCAAAAAAGGGAATTGCTCTTCCAAACAGCTTGCCTCTGTTATTAATGTATACAAATCCATATATGACCAGACGTGTAGATAGGTGTGTTCAGCATGCAATCCTTTGTCTAGGAAAAAGTATATAAGATTATCTATGACCTCCTATATGTTGTATTCCTGTTCCAAGTCTTCACTGGATATACAATGCTGCAAGATATGATAGACTAAGGACTCTGTACCTGCCTGAGACCACAGATTAATTTGAATAATACATTTCTCTATAAAGCTGAAGTGGTATTGGAGTTATTAGAAGAAAAAGGATTTCTAACAAAAAACAAATTAAAATTAATAAGCAGGTGTTACAGAACCCATAAGGTATTATATTAATTAATTATTTTTAATATATTATATTATTATATTAATTTTATCCAAAAGTCAGTAATACCTGTTGGCATCACAATACTGAATTGGTATGCATGTCACACATTTGGAGGAGCTGTTGAATTTAACAGAATATGATCTTGAAATAAACCACTAAAATAATTAGCATTAAATTGTGTGAAATAAATAAACTCAATAGGAAACGTTACCATCATGAATATGCCTGTCTTTTGGAAAGAAACATCTACTCCATCTCTTCTAGACTAGAAATGTAGAGTATGCTCACATATGACAGTGGGGAGTGAATGACATTTCTAAATACTCTGTCACATTTGGAACCCATGGCGGTCACACTTGTGTTGATTGCCGATTCATGACTATCTTACTCACGTACTATAATTCAGTGGATGGAAAGGAACACAGAGATGGCACACCCTTTTATTCTATGAATTCTCTGGAAGGCAATCTAGCACCTCTATCCACTTTCTTCTTTCCTCTTGCTCCTCCCCCCCTTCTCCCCTCCTCTTCCCGATACCCCTACTTTATGATCCTGGAAGGAAGATAATGGTGGATTAGGGAGGTTTAGCATTCCCAAAAAGAAATACCTGCTGCTATTTATGTTAATGAAAACAACTGTATAAGCTCTCCCAGCCCCAGTAGTCACCATTAACTGACTGAACACAACTATACCCTGCTCCATTACAACTTAAATATGTCTGATACATCATTGTTGTCCCTATCCTTGTGTTTATTGGTATATATTTAACTATGTACTATTATTGTTCTGGTGGGCAAAAAAATACACTTTAAATAAAAAAATATTTGTAGTTTTTGCCCACTGGAAAGAAATCCTTAGCCATTTTTTCAATGGCTAGAAAGTTTTTGCACCTTCATTAACTTGTTTTTCTCCTTTTCACGAACAAAAAATGCCATTTTCCAGGAACTGAAACACAAAAGAAGCAGGTACAGAGCGAGTGAGACATGCTGTGCTGTTCTGCTATGTTAGTAGCAAAACTGGGGCAGGAGAGGCTCATAGTGACTGCTGTCATTTTAAGCAAGATTACAAACAATAAAAGGAGGAATTGGAAGGATCCTTATGTGTCCACTGAGTCTGAGGAGGAGGAAGTGACCACTGCAGACCCAATGCTGGCCAGTCCCCCTAAATCACCCATAGTGATCTTGGCGAAATGAATTGCAAGGGAGGAAGAAGAGGGTAGTAGTGAGAGCAGGACCCTCCCTGTTCACCTGACTCTTTCCCCACACTCCACCAACACATGCACCCTCATACTCCTTTTATACTATGCCTTTGTGATATAAACGAACATTTGCTATGTGTTGTGTGTAAATTCAATGTTTCCATTAATTTCAATAGAATGAGCTAGGCGAAAAAAGCAGAAAAACTGTACTTTTTGCAAGAAATTATTCGCCAAGCTGGAAGTGCCATTATTCGCCAATTTTGGTTTGAGGCCAACATTTTTGCCCGTCTCTAGTCCTATATCAATTGCTACTTCCCTTCCCTTGAAAACCTCAATCAAATTCTAATTGAAAAAGCCCTGTTTACATAAATGGACATTTTTATCTGCTCCCTGGGAGGCAGTTCATTTGAACCATGAATGTGTCACTTGTTTCTTTACACAAATAGCTGTAGATTGTTTTTTTTATCAAAGAATCATATCATATTCAATAAGCTGAAGAGGCATACTTTTTGAGCAAGCTAATTGCACATTAGGGGAGAAATTGAAAATTCTGAATGAGTTAATTGAGACTTTAATTTCTAGAATACCAAAGAGATCCCAAGACATTGCAAAGCATTGGAGACTTTTCTAGGATTCAAGGGGTTAAGATCTCCATTTGAACTAGGGGAATATTTATTTCAACCCTATGGTGTAGCTACTTTGCACTAGAATTGTACTTATTTAACTTGTTGAATATGGCATAAAGTCTTTAATTTTTTTGTCTATCAAAATCATATAGTTTCCTAGTACAAGTAGAATCTGCCAGCAGTAAGGGATCTTAGTTGTCTCTGTGTAAACTTCATTCAAATTCTGGCTCAGTGCTGCAATGAGACAAGCTCTTGATTCATTCCCTGGTGTTATCTGGCAATGTAATACAGCCAGCTAGATAAAGCACTTAAATATGACACTGTCACCTCAAAACAACTTGGGTTGCTTGCAAAGTGCTTTCAAAATCCTCTGTATGTTGTATTCATCATTGTTTATATGAAGTTATAGTTTTATAGAGATTTAGCTTTATTTGTGCATGAGCTGTGGTGCAAGCTCAAATTCTCACCAGTCCTCTAGTCTGTGACTAGTTACAAACTCTAGCAGACTAGTAAAAAAGTATGATTGAAGCATGGGGACAAAAAGAATGCAGTCCTCTCTAACACTAAAGTGGTAACACTACATTTATATCAATGAGAATTTGTATTTGGCTTCTACGCTGAAGTTGATTTGCTCTATACCAGGAATAGTCAACATGAGGCCATCCAGCAAGGCCGGATTTCCATTCCTGGCTCCCCTAGGCAGGGCACTCTGGGCACCCTTAGCTCCATCCATGGCCACACCCTAGTCCTCACATGACCATGCCACCAATCTCATCCAGAATGTGGGTGAGGCCACCACAGCTGAGGCGCCCTCAACATTTGGAGCGCTATGCAGGTGCCTAGTCTGCCTATTGGGAATTCAGGCCCTGCCCTCCAGCAGCTTCCATATTACAAATGTCTGTACATTCTTTTTCTTTCTTTCTTTTTCGTTCTTTCTTTCTTTCTTTCTTTCTTATCATGCAGCAGTAGAGTTCTGAACAATCTTAACAATCACGTTCAATGAAAACACTAGCCTGAGGCTCACCTTGTCCATATGATGTAGCAGAGTAACTGTCTGGACAACATGAATATATGAATCCAAATATAATGTAGTACTATATATATATGTAGTATAACAAAATATAACAACATAACTCACTGAAATGTATGTGTGTTAATGTGATAATAATACTTAAAGTATATAAATAAAATGTTGTAGGGTACATCACCCTCAGAAAAACAAGGGTACTTCCACTGATAAAAGGTGTTTTAGTCAGAGTTATTACAGCTTAAACCTTCATTTTTAGTTGCAATATAACAGTGGCCTGAAATTATACAATGGTGCTGCTTTACCCCATCCTATGGAGATTTATAGTCAACTGACTTTAGCTGTACATAGGATTGTGTAGCAACAGCGCCACTTTACATTTTCAGGCCACTGTGATACTGCATCTAAAAAAATTCAAGTCTGAGTTGTAATAATTTTTGAATAAAACACCTTTCAGCAGTTGGGGTACCCCACAACATATGTTTTTACATTTTAAGTATTATTATCCCTTTAAGTCGGGTAATTATCTAAAATCAGTATACCTGTATATCTAAACTGACCCAATAATACTAGCAACTTCTAATAATAACCCCCACTTACCTTACTATGGCCAGGAAATCCCAATGGCCCCTATGAACAGTTTCAGTCAGTCTAGGAGACAATCATGGCAGTTGCTGACAGTTCTTTCAAATTGTGCATCACATTGAAATTAATTTGTTGTACATCTCTCTGGCCCCTAAAGGGTTACATTTGCCATGTGCAATGAATGGCAATTACAGACCTGTGGTCCTATCAGTAACTGACATGTCCTCCTCCATGGACATTACATCTAGGACTATTTGAAGTTGTTATCTCTTAAATATAGCTGCAAGAGAAAAATTCTAAAGGACCATGAGGATTTTTATGGCCATAGTAAGGTACGTGGCTTTTATTATTAGGAGGTGTTAGTTCTTCTTTAAAGGTAAAGTAATACTTAATATTGAGAAAATCTATATTGCAGGGTTTATTCTGATGAATAAAACATGGGTACTCCAACTGCTGAAAGATTTTTTTTTTATTGAAAAGTTATTATACTCAAACTTGTATTTTTTCTGTGCAGTACTTCTATGGCCTGACATTTGAGGGTGGAGCTGTTGCTACATGAGTCTATGCACAGCTCTATAAACCACAGTAGGCTACCGAAGCAACAGAGCCACTGTAAACATTCAGGCCACATAGATGTTATGCCTAAGAATTCAAGTTTGAGCAGCAATTATTTTTAATAAAAATCTCTCAGAAATGGGAATATCTGTTTTACTTAGCAGGATAAAATGTGCAATATATATATATATATATATATATGGCCAAAAGTATGTGGACACCCCTTCTAATTAGAGGATTCAGCAATGTAGCTATGCCTATTGCATTTATAAAATCAAGCACCCAGCAATGTAACCTTCATAAACAAACATTGGCAGTAACATGGTAAGTACTGCAGAGCTCAGTGGCTGTAATACGAGGCTCTGTCATAGGATACCACCTTCCCAACAAGTCAATATGTCAAATTTCTGCCCTGCTAAGCATGCCCAAGTCAAGTGTAAGTGTTGTTTTTGAAAAGTTTGAAAAGATCACTGACTACCTTCCTTCTGAGCCTACTCCTACATCTCCCCCCGAAACTCTTCAGTCAGTAGCTACTGTGCGGGAACTCAATAACATCCTTCATGACGCACACCCTCATGCAACCACATGCCTGCTATCCAATGACAGAGACGGATGATGGATCTAACGCTGCTGTGTGTGGAGATCTCAGCTATGATGGGAGGCCTAGTCTCCAAAGACGACTTCAAGATGTATATGGATGAGCTTAAAGCAACATTCAAGACGGAGGTCTCAACCTTAAAGGAGACAATCAACAAAATGGGCCAACTGATGGCCATCCTTGAAGAAGAAAACAAGAAAATAGGGTTCCATGTCAAGGGATTGGAACAAACTATAACTGAACAAGCTAACGTCATACACTGATTAGTGACGAAAGTGGATGATTTAGATAATAGTGGACGATGAGCAATATCCGTCTTAAAAACTTGCCCAAATCCATTCTTCCAACAGAGCTGAAGAAAGAGGTACTCTCCATCTTCAAGTTGATCCTAGGCCCCAAATTTGTGGGAAAACTGTTTCTGGAGAGAGTACACAGAACCCTGAAGGCAAAAGACACCTCAGACAACTTCCTGAGAGACATGGTGGTTTGTGTCCATAGACATGAAATAACAGATCTCATCATGAGAAAAAGAGGGACTAAGGCAAGATCAAATTTGAAGGCACGGAAATCCTCCCGTTTAATGATCTGTCGCCACACATGCTGTATCTGCGCTGGTTCGTCAAACTTTTAACTGACCAGCTGAAATCTCTCCAGATAAAGTACCATTGGGATACCCTTTCTCTCTGCATGCGAATCACAATGGCAACTACGCAACGCTATACACATCAGCCGACGTCCCTGGGTTCTGCACTACACTTGGGATCCCCTTTCCTGAGAAGAATTCGACATCATCTTCTCCCCAACCCCATCGACCCAACAAGAGAACCGAATGAACCATCGTCTCTCCAGAGAAAAAGAAAAAGCAATGAAAATTGGACACAATACCAGAAATCCCAAAAGGCACCACAGCAACCTGGACCTGAAGCTGGAGGGCCTTTCCCACTGTTCACTTTGTACTTTGAGCCTGATTCGTCTCTTCGGAGATGTCGGTGCTTTCATTGACTCTCTTTGCCCCGTTCTACTAACAAAGATCACAGGTGGACCCCTTCTTTGTTATTTATTGCTATGTTTGGAATAGCTTTAGGGAACTGTCATGTTTAGTTCTCTGTTTGTGACTTGCTGGGGGGAAATAGGCATGCTTAGCCAGTTAGGGCAACACGTATGCTTACAAAATGGGTTAAATCATTCTTCTAAGGTATATACTCTAAGTCTGGGTGGTAAGGGTTCTACCACCTGGATTTAGTCTTGATTTATTTACATTCATTAGACCTAGACACCCGCAGTTTGAACCTGAATCAGTCTGCTCATAATATGTATATCCTTTGCCCCCTCTATCCCCCATTCATTGAAGGGGCTGGTTGAGACAAGCAGGGGAGAAAGCCTATGGGAGGGGGGTTGAGGGCTGGAGGAGACGGGCAGGGCAGTAGAGTTTGGGATAAAGAGGGAAATAAATTACTGAAAGCCAAACAATTCATGAATACTGTTGTGTAAGGGGATAATAAAAATACAATAATTAAAAAAAAAAAAGGTAGGAGAAACACAAAAGTGAAGAGGAGGAATTGAAGCCCAGGAATAGACAACTTACGGCTTCTATACCAGACTTTCAAATGAGTTCTCTTCATCATCTTTTCCTTCCCATGAGCATAGGTTGGATGTGGAGTTTCAGGTGAGGTCTATCAATGCTATATCGGTCCTCACGGATTTCACCGTATCTCAGACAGCAGTTACCCCACCATGCTTGTCTCAACCCCCTCCCCCAATTCATCTTAGTCCCCATTTTTACACAATTGTTCTCTCAGTTCAGAGGGATATAAAGTGATAAAGGTATAGGTTTATATCAGTAGGATTTCCCAAAGTGCCCTTTGCCACCCGCTCGTTTACAGTTTGAAATGTTGTTCTTCTGTATATACTTGCCGGCAGACACGTCGAGCTCGATTTCTGTTCTTAGGTGACGCAAGACAGATATGCTTGACTTCCCTAAATTTAAGCTTAATGGGAATCCTTTAGTCAACAATGGGGGGCTTATTTAGAAGCAAGTCTGTCCATATTGCGTCATTTGACCCGAGATCGAGCTCGGTGGTTCCACTCTGACTCACGCTGTCTGCACGGGGTCATCTATTTCCATATGGACAAGTGCCTCTCCATTAACATATGTATGTATTGTTTATGCTAAATGTACATTGGTTATGCTGTGCTACCCCTGTCCTGATATTTATCTCATTTGCACGAAAGTGCTGCTAGCCCACAGATAACCCATGACTAGAATTAGCCGTGCAGTCGCGATCCCAGTCGACATTTTCCCAGGCTACCATTTTGTAGTGGCTGACATTTCCTAATGCCTACTTATGACTACTATTCATGGTCTTCCAAACCACAGTCTCAGCATGGGGGAGCGCGCCCTACTAGTAACGCATAGATATTAAGATCAGGAAGATGAAGGGTTAAATAACAATAAGTGGGTATCCGTTACTATGAATCTTGCTCCATGATATCCTTATGGAGCAAGGAGTGCTCTTTCGGCACGTTGATTTTGATCAGGGTTATCCAACATTTAGTTGCTCATCTCTTCCCTACTACATATCCAAGGGTCACTGTGTTGAGGGAAACAGAGAGAACCAACAGGGTGGACGAGTTATTGGATTAAGAGGTGGACATATAATTTTTCATATCTCTTTTACGGGGCCAACTTAGCATTCTACACTATAACACATAAGATGGGGGGGGGGGTCTGGAAGAGACTGTGGGTTAAGTTTATGATTATTTGGACATTTAGCCCCTGCGTATAACTTACAAGGTCTTCTTGTAGCAGTACCATGAATCTCTAAATAAGAGTCCAGCTCATTCGTACACTTGCTGTTAGACCTGGCTGCTTGCACTCCTGGCAGCTCAAGACACTCCTTTCCAGTGGTACCAACCACAGGTTGCCACACCATTACCCCCTAGACATGTGTCATCATACAGGTCAAATAATACACACTAACCCAACCGACTCCTGTCAGGAATGAACACCTCATATTGGGACATGTAGACGACACAATATGGTCCCATATGCAGCCCTACCAGTTTACACTCTTGGGAGACACATCATTGGCTCCTTTCTATGGTCACACAGAGATTTCCCCCTCCCCTATATCTCCACATCTCTAGCCTGTAGTTGCAGATCCCCTTCTCAATACTACGGTTTCATTCTTCTCAGGTAGCCTACATAGTTGAGATGATTCTTCACGAATGGCCACTATCACCAACAGCACCACATGAGTTTGCCACAGAGCTTAGTATAAAGATCTCTCTATTGGTGGAGGAAACAACCTAGCTCACTGTACCTGACACAGACAATGGATAAAAGCACATTGCGTTGAGACTTCATTCAGGAGTTCAGATGCACCAGAAGCTCACTTGCTCTACCGTTCTGTGCATGTTTAATGCTCAGAACTTTTCTATGAGGCCTCAGGACACCTTCAGTCATGTTCATTCTTCTACCTTCTACATGGACTGTTCTTCAATTCCTACCCATCTTTACTTCTTTTCTTCTTCTTCTTTTCTCCACCTATCACGGTGCCTGTGTTATTGCTGGCAACATTATTACTATGTTTCTTCCTGAGTCAGTCTTATTGGCTACATGGTGTTGCTCCACCCAGTAAATACCTTTATATACTGAGCCCTGTCACTTCTGCAGGGCCCTTGCGTGGTGTTTCTGTTACCAGCGCTTGTTCCTGAATTTGTGTGTTTCCTGTGTGTGACCCGGACTGCCTGACTACTCTGACTGAATCGTTCCTGCTCTGTGTACTGACCCGGCCAGGCTGACTTTCCTGCTCTGTGTACAGACCCGGATTGGCTGACGTTCCTGCTCTGTGTACCGGCCCAGCTGACGTTCCTGCTCTGTGTACCGACACGGGTTAGCTGACGTTCCTGCTCTGTGTACCGACCCAGCCTTGTCTCTACCCATCTGGTATCCGGTTGTGGGCCATATGGCAGTCTCTCTCTCTGTCCACGGACAGATCCTCTGTTGCCTCCGTTGCTGCTCAGGCAGCCAGTTGCTGTAACCCGATCAGTATTGTGCCTTGTGATGTCCTCTGGTGTCACGTGTCCCACTGTAGCACCACGGTACGCTTTACCTATACTGCCCTAGTTGAGGTTGGTCTCCTGGGCTCCTCACACTTTCTCCCTCTGGTACTCTATTCTGGGTATGAGCGTTTGTTAACCCCTTGTGGGTTGGTGACTGGCACATTGGGTACAGCTGTAGCAGTCACTGATTGGCGTTACTCCATGCCTCCGTGGCAGTCCTCCTCTGGAAGCTCCGGTAGTCTGTCGTTGTCCAGGTCCTTTGTTGCTGTTGCTGCCTGGGTCGCCATTGTGTCACTCTCTGCGTAGAGAGTATATTAAGGGCCATTGAGCTATTAGGGACTACCCGTCCTCCAGGCTTAATAGTAATCATTATCTGTATCATTTGGACTCACATGAATTGTGCCTGACCTGTGTCAGTATAGTATTGTATATATATACTGGGCCTGTGTGAGTATTTTGTACTACTACCTGTCCTGTGTCAGTAATATACTGTTGCATACATACTGGACCCCCGAGGGTTATTCATGTACGGTTTTCTTTAATAAAATTGCATTTTACCCAAACCTTCCGTGTCTGAGTGTCAATAAAACCGTTACACCACCTCTCCCGAAGGCTTGTGTGCACTCATATGTGGGAGATCTCTCATCACTTTCCATCATGAACTGGATTAAAGTAGTCTCCCTGAATGTTAGGGGTCTCAACTCTCCCGAAAAACGATCTATGGCATTGCGGGACATGGGCCAGTTGGCAGCAGACATAGTCATGGTCCAAGAAACACACTTTTCAGACTTAGCTTCCCCCTCGTTTTCAAACCGCATATTCCCTATGGCTTATTTCTCATCTGCAACAGAAAAGAAGAGAGGTGTGGGGATCCTGTTTAGAGGCACCCTCCCTTGGATATTGACAGACCTTCAAAAGGATGACGACAACAGATTCCTCCTTTTCAAAGGTCTTTTGTTCAACAAACCCTTCGTTCTACTAAATGTTTACTGTCCAAACAGTAACCAGATCTCTTTCCTAATTAAAATCCTCTCTCTTTTGGACTCTGAATTGGAAGGTAGAGTGATAGTTGCAGGTGATTTTAACTTGGTTCTTGACCCCTCCTTAGACACCCGCTTCTTTGTTTATTCTCCTACAAACAACACCTACAACTTGTTACCCCCGAACACTTGGAGATTCATCCCCTTTCTGTTGAATTTGGCTAAATCATTGATCCCACTCTATTTGGAAGAATCCTGATCCACCTCACATTTCTTTATGGTTCATCAGGGTGAATTAATTGTACAACATGGAGAAACTCCATGCAACATCCAAAGGATCACTATCCCAGTTTCTGAAATTATGGGAATGGTGGCCTTCTGAGTTGAGACACTAACATTCGAGGTAGAAACATTCAAAGACGGTTGATGGAGATTTCCAGATTGGCTCATATAAGTGGACCCACCAAGCCTCCCATGTTCTTCTTCTTCCCCCTCCCTTCTTTTCCTTTTCTCTTTCTCTCTTTTTTCTCCCTATTTCCTAACTCCATCTCCAGCTCAGCAGCATGTTCACTTTAGCATAGACAATCCTGTCTCCACAGGGTCCTCACCCTCCTTGACCCATCACACAGGTAGATCATCACTTAAGGATGCATGGTTAGATATGGGATTACTAGGTGCTTAGGTTATGCGGGTTTGGTACAAGATTCAAGAGTTGGATCAAATGCATTCCTATGTTGATTACATTGAAATGAGCTGCTTTAGCTACTTTCAATTAAGCAAATTGCTTGGTCTCTTTTATTCAGTTTTGTATTACTTGTATTAACACAGATTACAAATAACTTAAACTGTGATTGCTCTTGTGAATCTAATACTTTGTTGGCCTGTATTGTTTTACATTTGTATCATATGAGTTTTCAAAAAAATATATTTGAAAAAAAAAAAAATAAAATACCATGTGAATGCATACATGTATATACAGTTTCAATATCCATTTCAAATCACAACATTCACTGTACAATCAGCACTTCAATACCACTTAGTGAACGTACCAGCTAACTCTGCTAATATATGTAATCATGCTGTGAGTAAGTTTAGCTTGTATTTAGTAAACCTATGCGTGCCAGTGTGTTCAACTTTCCCCAAAGAGAATTCATTCTCCTTTACTTGAATGTCTGTTTGAATTTTATATGACTTGCCTATACAGTGGGATGAAGCTTGAGTAGGTTTTATTTGCAATTTGCCAGATATGATCAATTTGATCAGTCTGAAGACTACAGTGATTTGAACTTGTGCAGCATTTTTGAACTAGCTTAATAGAGAAATGTTAGCTTATAGTGATAATATGCTTCCCCCTAGTGGTGTTCTTGAAAGTCCACCATTCAAAAGTTGATGAAAAGCATTGAGTAGGTTTAAGGTTAAGTAATTATATAGAATCGTTCTGAATTAAAAGCTTAGTTTGACCCAAGCATAAAAGTTTAACCATTTTCAAATTAAAACTGTTCATCGGTATTTTTAATAACGCTGTGATTTTGCTTAGGCAGAAAACTTTTTCATGTACTATACAAATTAAGTTTGAAAAAAAAACAAGCGGATTTGTAACAATATTAAGATGTGGAGAGTAGGTTCTGTTTGTGTACTGTAAGCATCTTTTTAATGAGGCTCATCATTATACGGACACAAGAAATCCATCTATGTAAGTAATATTTGGCATTTTCACTCTTACCTCCTCTACGTGATGACTCTGCAGTGCATAGAAATGGTTGTGGACAATGTAGAGACAAATAAAGAAATTATACTGAGGCTGATGTACTAGGGAGAACTGGAGCAATGATGGAATACCCCAACTGCACCATAGAAGACAAATACAAATCCTAAAAATGCCCATTGATTTAAATGTTTTTTAACTCCTTGAATACTAGATAGGTCACCAAGACACTTAATCCTCTGAGTGCCAGAGAGGAATCCAACACACTGTTGACTAGCTCTCTGGCACTCAAAGGTTTAAAGCCCCATTTAAATCAATGGATATTTTAATTTCATTCCTATGGTGCAGTTGCTTTGTTACAGAATTGAATCTTAGTAAATCGGCCTCACTGTTTGTTTCTTAGTGATCTTAACCCTGTAAAGACCAGGGGAATGTGCAATGCAGTGATTCACAATGACTCTCACACTTTTCTGGTTCTTAACCTCTGAGTGCCAGAGGAGTATCCAACGCATTGCATTTTAACAGATTCATTCTAAGTCACTGGGAAATAGTGGATTTCAGGGCTAGCCAGCTGTTGGACCTCCAGATACTGAGGACTACAAATCTCATCATGCCCAACCAGCCATTGGACAACATCTGGTTTGGGGATGATGGAAGTAGTAATCCCCAACAGCTGGAGATCCAGCACGTGGCTACCATTGGTGTAATATGTAGATCTGCTAAAAGGATATCAGACATTTATCCTTAAATCATTGAAGGAAGAGTTTTTAACACCATTGTGGAGTAATACAAATTCCCATTCATTTAAAAGAGACCTCCAATGTAATGCTTCAACTACATTAGAGACTTCTCTAGCATTCAAAGACTTTAATGTTTTATTCAATGGGAATTTTAGAAATGTATATATGTCTTCTATGGTAAGTTTAGGTTGTGCCAGTTCAGGTTCTTTATGTTGTAAGTACAGGTGGACAGCATTTTCCACAGTAGGAAAGTAAAGCCTCCTCCTCCCATGTATGACATGTGCATGTGTGCTTGGAGTGTGTTATGGCATGTGTTAATGTGTCATGGAAAAATGGAGCTGGAACTCTGGAATTCCACTCAGGAATGTGGAACTCAGAGCAGAAACACAGTAAATGACAATTTTGCAGCTTCTGTAGGTACGTTTTGCTAATCTTTTGTTCAAGCAAGAATTTCCATGGAGAGACGGAATATAGCCCATTTTCCACAGAAATTCAACAGAGGGGAATAGAAAATGCTTACATCCCTAGTCATAGGTAATCCTGAAACAATATGCTATAATAGGTGTCAAGCCACAGCCACTAACTTGGCTGTACTAAGAGCAAGGTAGGAAGAAGAGATCATTTGTGCCCTACTCTTTTCCTTCTCCTGTATCACTGATGCAATCTGAGTGTGTGTGCTGAGTCATCTTATATGTATTTAATCAATTCTCTTCCTCCAGTTCCATGTGTGTTTTCATCCTCTGGTGACAGCACTGCTGGATAATTGTAAGACAAAAGCAGGGTGTGAGGAGGTTTGTGAGAAAAAGATCACTGCATGAAGGACACCACATCAGTGATGCACGGAAGGTGAATTTAAATTAATGGGAACTTTTATTTGCTCCCTGTGGTGCAGCTGGTTTGGCCCACAATTGCTCCAGTTCTTCTTCCTACATCAGCTTTACGGCCTCTTTTTCCTAACTTGCTCCTAGTGTAGCATGCCCATTTGGGGTCCTGGTTACCTGGGAATGCAATTACTGTGGAATACTACATTGTTGTATAAGGATAACTTGGAGCATCCTGTGAATGGTGTACTAAGAAGTGGACAAACTATTTAGCATATATACATATATATTTATTTTTTGCAAGGTTTGTGGACTACTGTACTGTAGCAGTAGCACTACATTAATGTTTTAAGCCATGGGATTATTACACCAAAAAAATGCAGGTTTGAGCTTTAATTAAGATATTGCTTGTCAGTGGTAGCAACCTTTTGCCAAAGGGTCATTATCCCTTTATGCACAGAGAAAGCCAAAAAGACATTATTAATTGATATATTTAACCCCTTAAGGAGCCATGACGTTCCAGGAGCATCATGGGAAAACTACCCTTATGGAATTCAGGGGTCCCCACATAGCTGTACGCTGTTTGGAGACACCTGATTCCATTTGTCAAAAAAAAAAAAAAAGCCCCATGGTCCTTAACTGCTGGCTGCGTCACTGAGCAGCCGGTCCTTAAGGGATTAAAGGATAATGAGATTAAAAAAATGTTATTTTTTTTATAATTTAAAATGGATGCCATTTATACTCAAACCTTGTTTTCATCCTTTCAATATTCTATATTATATAGCCCTTCAGTAATGGAAGACCTTCAACATCATAGTTAGGTACAATTGAAAACCTTTTTCTAGCAGTTTTGCATGCATTGTTTACCACTCTGGTCCTTAAAGTGTTAAGATTACTATGTGCAGTGAGCGCGGTGTGAGGTTCTCTGCTCCTGCCACAACCTGTCATGTCCGCCTACTTGGATATAACATGCAGGGGTGATTGAAGGTGTTATCTCTTGAACAAAGTAGCAGGGAGAACATACTTAGAGGCCATAAGTTAAGTGGGGGTAATTATTAGGAGGTATTAGTTCTCATGTAACCCTTTAAGGACTAGAATGGTGTGCAACATATTCAAAGCAATGTGTTGCACACTCCTATGGTCCTTAAATTGTTAAACAAATAAATATGCAAAACACAGGCTTTCTTCTCCCCGCATTTACAAATCCACAATGGATTTGGTTGTACAATGGACGTCAGTATATCTACAAGCATTAATTCTCAAGACACTTAAGAATCAGATCCACTGCAGAATGGAAATTGCTCCGACAATTTCTATGTTCTATTCTATTTACACTTCTGATCTCAATTCCCCTACCAATAGAAAGCGAGCAAAGACAAATGACAGCACAAATAGACACTTGGGTAGTTTCAGCTGAAGAAAACCGTTCAAAATGTACTGTTACAGCAGAGCTTTTTAATACTAGTTGATGTATGTTGTGTTTGCCACAGTAGAACACTATAAAATGATCTTTTGAGAACCAATTTTTTATCTCAACTTAAAAAGTTAGAAATGCTTAAAACAAGTTGTGTTATATGACCTCTCAGACCTTAACAATTATGAACTTGCATGTAAAGCTTCCCACACAGTTACATCAGTCAATGCTAACTGCTAGTGATGGGCAAAAACATTCCTGCAGGGAGGGAGAGTTGGAAGATGCTCTTTTTCACCTCCTGTGGCAATTCTCTTGAGAATGCAATTTCCAGGGACTTTGACTATAAATCTGTTTTGAGCTCAGGGAACAATATTGAGTAGGTTTTTTGAGTGGCAAAACATCAGTTTCTAGAGCAACAGGCATATGAAAACAGGATTCTACAAGATGCTTGACCAGATTCCAGAAAGGTGTTAATTTAGGGCATGTCCACCAACAGTCCAAAAAGGATCATATTTTCAACCCTTCCAGCAAAATCTATTTATGGCATGGAGCCTCCATCTCAGGAGGGTTTATACCCATGTTTCAGAGAATCTAGATCTAGAATACCATATCTCCTCTGAGGAATCTGCTAACAGGAGGTGATAGGGGATCTCTTTATATTGCTATACTGTTTTACCCATACCTGAACTCTCCCTTAGGGCCTTATAAACAACAGAGAAAATGCTCAATTTTGTACACATTCTGAATGATTTAAATGGCGGTGGTTAACACCTTGAATGCTAGAGAAGTCTCCAACACAATGCTTTGTAATCCATTGGATGTCCTCAAATAAATTGATGGGAATGTTTGTCCTTTATGGTGCAGCTGATGTCACTCCTTCTTATCATTACTATCTGGATGGAGGCAAGGGGAGCACAAGGAGGCAGGGGAGCAAATCTGGTGAGTGATGCTTGTGAATGCTGACAGCTGCAGGTCCAATCTTGCTGCAGCCACTGGCCAGTAAAGGTGCCACTACTAGGATAGGTAGCCAGAACCAGTTGAACTGGAACTGGATCATGATAACCACACATGCACGTCAATGGTAGTCAAGTCCAATAGTATATTTAATCAAGATGAACCCACAATGAAAGAAGAGTAGATGGAAAAAGTCAAGAATAGCAGGATCACATTCATGGATAGACAAAAATCTGAAACACAGAAATTCAACAATGCAGTTATGTGTAGTCAAGGGACTTATACACAGGATCTCAGGTCTCAGTTTTGGATAGCTGAGGCTTAGGGTTAGTATACTGGAATTCAGAATAGTAGTCATGGGTAGCCAAGGGTCCAGTACACTGGAACTCAGGATCATAGTCATGGATAGCCAAGGGTCTGGAACTCTGAAAATTCTAGTAGATTTTGAGTAATGCCTTATGGATCATTCACCACGGACCTTCAACTGCTGCCCCACATAGTTACATAGCAAATTCCATCCGGTTAAAACTTTGCCACAGTATATCTCAAAACATGAAAGCTAATTCATCCTTCCCAGCATTAACATGTATGACATTTAGGACAAGAAGTTCAATAACTGTGGTAACTGAAATTGTCTGCAATCAGAAGGAAAATGGTCTTACACCAAGGTCTGTCAATTCTCAGGCATATTACCATCATTTTTGCAATTCTGACATCTTTGTCAAAGGGAAAAAAGCTGTATTAAAAGTGGTTGTGATTTAATCTACCACTATATTGTAAGGTATTTTTCGAAAAAAAATCTTCTTTTAGCTGTCATTTTGTCTGCTAAACATCAATTTTTCTAACACAATAAAAAATTAGACAAATTAAAGTACTATTTGCAGATAACATTGGGAAGAGGTAGTATATAGTTAACTGGTGGAAAAGTCTTTATTTGAAACATCTGCCCATTTAAAAGACAAAAAAAAACTTTTGAAAATTTTAATTTTAAACAAAATTAAATACATTATTCATAGAATTATTATGGTCAAAATTCATCAAGCTCATCTTGCCATCATTTTTAATTATTTACAATACATTTTCAGATTCTATTGAGTTACCTCTTAAATTATTGCCATTCTTTTACCACCATGTCGTGAATTAAAATTTTTTTAACGTATTGATCATCTCACCCATAGCGCAACTCTGTATGCCCCCATCTATTAGAAATGCATCTAGTCTTCTTTTAAATGTATCTGTTGTATCTGCCATCACCAAATAGCAGATATGGAATTGAAAATGTATTCTTTACTCTCTCACCCACAGCATTTTTGCCAAACTATGAAATACTTTTATAGCGCCTTAAATAACATGTACAGCTTAATCAACATTTTTAAAACATTTCTCTTAGAAAGAAAGTTTAACATTTTTTCATAGATAAAAGTGAAATGAGGCTATATATGCTGTGAAGCTTGTCAAAAACCTGAAAGACATAACTGCTTTTGGATTGTACCCCTCCATTTTCCATTCCCAGAAACTCGTATCTTCTGTTTATTTGTTTAACTCTATCATGGCATATAGTTCACCTATGACATATTAGGACCTTGTATAAGCAAATAGGTATAAAAGAGCTGTTTACATATCCAATATAACATATTAATTTCCAAAAATCCTGATGAAGGGGTCATTTTAAACCCCAAAACGCATTGATCAGGTTTGGTTTTTATAAGAGTTTCACCACTAGACCATGAATCAGATTAAGGAAGGATCAAAGGAGAAGGAAACATTAAGTAAAATGGAGTGGAGGACTATGGATACAGAGACAGAATGTACATTTGATTCATTTGTCAAAATACATAATTCTGTTGAGCGTATAAATGAATTTAGTAGATATGCTATTTAGACAAGAATTTCTCCTGTAAGAGCTTTACCTCTGGGCGAGGAAAGAAGATCCCTAGCACTCGTACCCCTCTTACTGTCTATTAGTGTTAATCGTTGCATCTACTTTGTCACATATTCTCTCCTATATATGTCCTCTTACTAATTTTTTACCTGCTTTGTGCAAATAAAGATTTATTTATATAGTATACTAAGCTTAAGGGATAGAACCCCCACCCCGAGAAATTTTCTGACAAATGCAAGGAATAATCACAACATACTTAACTCCATTATTCCCACCTCTCAAACCGTTATGGTTTGAGAGATGTAAGACAAGAAAGACCTCCACTCCCTCCCTAAATATATTAGTTGACAGTTGACTGGGAGCCTGATGTGAGCTCTATGACTGAGGCGGATTTGAAAGACAGCAGATGACATTGAGAACTTTGCTGAAGGCTTAGGCAAGACATCACACTTCATCAGCTGTGTACTATTGAGAGTAAAAACACACATACACAGTAGTTGAGTAATGTCCAGCAAACACATAAGGGAGATGGGGAAAGGTGGCGCAGTGCAGAGACATGAGAGTAAAGTGGTAGTTCAAATCTGCAGCAATGGATGCTGCAGCTTGTGCAATATATGATGATGATCCCTCTCCTCCAAAGAAGGATGCAGTTTGTCAAGGTCCCACCAATCACACCACTTCAGTCCCCACCACCACTACCATACACATCTGCCACATTTTAGGTTGTACTTTATCTATCTTTTTATCACTTGTTATGATTATGAATATGTGCCAGTGTCACTTAAGCAGGAAGTTAAATTTGTGAGCAGAGGACAAATGGACTCTGCATACTAACACATTTTTCAAGATACACGTTGCAGTAGGACTCACAACTTTGACTTTCAGCTATTTATTTCTCCACGACAGCCCTCAGAAGAAGTAATATTCTGCTCAGAAATGTTTCACCATAGGAAACATGGACTAAAAATGTTTTAGAATAGGAGAAAAATGTGTTGAACACGAGAAAAATGTGTTAGAATATGAGAAAAAATGTGTTGAAATAGGTGAAATTGAGGAACATTTTGCATTGGAGAAAACTTTTGTGAAAAAAAAGAGAAAAATTGTCAGTGTTTCACGAAAAGTCATGCAGGAAATTTTTCTCACTTTCCCCCCCACCCTAGCTGTCATACTCTCTAGTATATTACCCAAACTTACCCATACATGATTTTTATGCCAGATTATTGGCTCAGAAAATGAGCTGCACTGGTGGATTTGTACATCACCCGAAAGTGAGAGGGATATTATAATTGAAGTGTTACTTTCATTGCATAGATGATTCCCGTTAACGTTCTGGATTCTCTATAATTCTACCAGGTAACATAACCATCAGAAAACCAGTGTCAGTCGATTGTTCGACCACCACCTGTTGAGGACTAGGACTATAAAACCCATAATCCTCAACTTGCAACTGACTATTGAACTAAGAAGAACTGGAGCAATTCTGGCACAAACCATATTCAATGGAAGCAAATAAAATTCCTTAATTTAAATGGGGATTTGAAGCCCTTGAATGATAGTCAGTCTTCCAATATTTTTCAAAACATTGTGACAGAGACCTATTTAGTATTAAATGGGTTAAAAATGTCTAAATTAATTGGAATCATGGACATTTTTATATGTTCTCCATAGTTCAGTTGGTTTTCTCCACAATTCCAATTCTGCTTAGTACATCAGTCTCATGAACTCTTCTATTAATTTGTGTGTTGTATTCCTGATATGTCACATGCATGAGTTCAACTAATCTGTTCATTGTTAGAATGACCTGCACAGTACAAAGAAAGCTTAAACCTATTTATCACAAATACTAAACAAGTTAATGACTTCTGTAATTATAGAAACAAGAGTACAGATATAGCCGTGAGCAGGCTGATTTGTGGGTGATCAAAATCACTTACAAAGCAGTGGTCAACAAACCATGAAAATATGTAATAGTTACAGCCTATTAATTAGACTTAATTAAGACTTGAAATTGTTTTCTGCACATTATTTAGAGGTTAATGATCTTACTAGTTTAAACAATTAAATACTTTTGAAAAAGAAAGTAGGTGGAATGCATCAAGAACAATATCCCAGTGGGCATACACATGTACATATTTTAATGTGACATATACATTTGTTAGCTGACATACTTTCTAGAGATGAAATGGCTTGAAATGGTTGATTCATTTTGTGGATTGTTTCTTTGGATAATGTGAAAACCTCAGTTCTAGATGAATTGATTCAGAACAATAGGCATAAAGCTACACAGTCATATACAGATACAGACATATAGACAGACACATACACAAACACATAGCACACAAACAAAGAGATAAACACACAGAGTGATCAAAATCTAGGATGGATCCATGTCACTCCAAAGTAGAATAAATTGTGCAAAAGTGTTTATTTAAAGCTTAGACAACATAAAAAGGCATCTGTCTGAAATTTCAGCAGCCATGGCTACCTTCATAAGGTACATATTGGGGCATCATGGGAACCACACTTTTAAATACACAGTAACATCACAGACTTGCTCCCAAGTGCATATATACAAAACTCCATCCAACCTACATAAACTTAGAACAATGCACTGATTGTATCAACACTGAGTATCATATAAGAATAGAGAGATAGAACAATGATTAGTACTACTATGATAAATCTATAGACCCACACAACTACAAAATAAAATAAAATAAAGGCAACATACACATGGCTGTGAAAGAAAGTAGAAATAGAGGGAAATAACATAGAAAAATCATAAATAACTGCTCAGGCTGAATTGTTCATTGAGCCTCTTATGACTTATAGGCCCCAATCTGTGAATCCAGAATGTTTCTCTCTAGAACAGTTTTTTCCTGACAATCTCTGCCACTACTCCAATTGGATACTGTTTCAGTGGTCTCACACTTCATCTCTGTTGGGTGGTACTGCTTTGGCTTAAATGCCTAGCCACAAAACTATTCTTGCATTCCTTCTCTGTGAGGGTTTCTTCAAGCTTTCTTTGTATCATTGTTCTGTGTTCATTCATTTGCTTGCCAAAAGCTCTCCACATAAACATTAACAGCTATAGGTTATAATACAAACTACAAATTCACTGAAACCAGTTAGTTGACTTCTTACTCTGTGTCTTTCCTGATCTATTGGATTGGTGAAACAGCCCCCCCCCCCCCCCGGAGTTTTTTTACAAGTAAGACATATCCTACATCCAAATTCAGCCAGTTTGGGTTTAAGCCAGTTCACCTCTCCTTTGTATTTAAGACTCGGGATTGGATAATGAGAGAGGCTCCACGGATTTCTATCCCTCTTTTGTCCAAAACAAGGATGATCTTCCACAAGATGACATATGTCACTATAGTATTTAAAAATGTGCCAGATTACTGGGTCCTTTTTTAAACATATTTATGGATGAGAATAAGAAATACATATCCTCCATCTTTCTTTTGTCTTGTGGTATCAGTATAGACTTCCTGCCCCTCAGTGCCACTATTCCATCACTTATGCTTACAACATCTCTTTCTATCATATGAGGCTTAAAAAAGTCCATTTAAAGCAATTGGAATATGGGGAATTTTCACTTGTACCCTGTGGCGCAATTAGTTTGCTCCATGATTACACCAATTTATCTTACTGAATTAGGCCCTTTATAGAGTGTTGGCTCCTAGCGTATAAAATTGTATTCTGGTCTGTATCTTTATCAGTACCTTTATGACAAACTTGCCACATACATACAAACATACACAGACCCACACAGACATGCACACAAACACATACAGAAAAAGACTTACATAGGTCACACACACACACAGAAAAAGACTTACATAGGTGAAACACACACACACACACACATACACAGAAAAAGACTTACATGGGTCAAACATACACACATACAGAAAAATATTTACATAAGTCTCACACACACACATACAGAAAGACTTACATAGGTCACACACACACACACATAGAAAAAGACATATATAGGTCATACACACACACACAGAAAAATACTTACATAGGTCACACACACACACACACACACACACACACACACAGAAAAAGACTTACATAAATCTCACACACACACAGAAGAAGACTTACATAGGTCACACACACACTGAAAAATACTTACATTGGTCACACACACACACACACACACACACACACACAGAAAAAGACTTACATAAATCTCACACACACACATACAAAAAAAGACTTACATAGGTCACACACACACATACAGAAAAAGACTTACATAGGTCACACACACACACACACAGAAAAGACTTACATAGGTCACACACACACACACATGGTCACACACACACAGAAAAAGACTTACATAGGTCACACACACACACACGCACACACATAGAAAAAGACTTACATAGGTCACACACACACACAAACATACACAGAAAAAGACTTACATAGGTCTCACACACACATACACACACACACACACACAGAAAAAGACTTACATAGGTCACACACACACACACACACACACACACACACACACACACACAGATTCATGTAGTAGAAGGGATCAGTCATAAATACTGATTCCTAATAGGCTTACTGTAATAAATGAATTGATCTTCTCTTATTAAAACAATAACGACGTATAAACTATTTATGCTGCTCATATATGCACATTGTTTTGCAATGTGACCCATGTAAGGCAAGCAAAAGCATTCAATCAATAATGTTCCATTGCTTATTAGGTATTATGAGTTATGAATGATCACCAACAAGACTCATTTGAAGTGTAATGATGTATGCATTAGAAAAGGTGATTTGATTTATTTCACAATCATGTAGCAAACTAATTTCTACGGGATATACGTAAAGAAAAAGTAGAGAAAATTAACAGCCTCAGAAAGAACAAATATAAATTCTCAATGATTAAAAATGGTCATGTAAGTTCCTGAATGCCCAAAATGTCACAGCACATTGTAAATCAATGCATTGCCAACCTGTCTGGTACTCAAGAAGCTAAAAACCCTGCTGAAATTAATGGGTAGAATTATTTGTTACCATTAGTGAGATGGTTGTCCCCAGAACCATAACAATGTTTCTTTGCACATATGCCCCTTTAATAGAAGCCTAATAGGGTTCAATCGTTAAATTTGAATGAAAGTTCTATGTTATTTTACATTTTCATTTTGCTCGTAACTTTTAATTTCAGTGTGATTGTTAGTCCTTTCAAACAGTGCACATTTAATAAAAATTAGATGAGCAGTTTCCTAGCACCAAATGCTTAAAGGCAGCTCCAATTAATCTTCATAGTATTTTAGCCATGGAGAGTCTTATTTCAATACTGTCAGTGTTGTAGTTCAAGAGTAATTGAATGATAAAGTATCCTGCTCCCACCCATTTTACCTAGTGTAAGCCACCTCCCCTCAGATGTGGTATCTGGTCCTGGGACCGGACAACTCACAGCAATGGACAATCTTCTTAATGTGAGCATAAGGCAAACTCTACCCCAGCCCCCTTGACAGGTTTATCAGGTTTTTCCTTATGCTAATTGAAGATTGTCCCTCTCTGCGATCCATCCTGACAGTTTTGCTGCCCTGAGGTGAGCAGTGTTACATCAGTAAAAGGGGAAGGAGGGGGATACTTTATCATTTAATTTCACTTCAACTACAGTACTGAAATAACACTCTCCATGGCTAAAATACTATGATAATTAATTGGAGCTGTTTTGATTGTGAAACATTACTATCCCTTTAATGAAACATTTTTCTAAGATAGAAATTAGTCAGACCTACAGCCAAAACTAGTCTTTAGACTGTCACCAAAACTGGCCGGGAGAAGGGCCCTGATGAGGAGAGTATGCTTTATTTAAAAGCTAGGAAATCAAGAGATTTTATGGCTATGTGCAGTTGAGAGCATATTATTATTGGCAGGGTGATGACTGAGAGTATTGATCTCTGAGTTGTTTAGAATCTCATCCCGGCTGATTCTTAGCTTGGGATGGGATGAATGTACATCAGAAAGTGGGTTAATGCATTGCAATGTGTGTAGATGATTTTGTATTATATATACATTTTCATAATCTCACAGACCCCAACATACAGTTGCCATCCTGTATTATGTCATTGCTCACTGGTAGTTAGTTACTCATCCTAACATATATTGTCCCATTTAAAAAACTTTCTAGTATTCAATGGGTTAAATGCAGTGATTAAAGAAAAATGAATTTTATTTGATCCATGTGGTGCATTTAGCTTTAGCCAGAATTGCACCACTTTAAGAAAAATAGTGCAATTCTAGTGCAAGCCGACTGCATCAATTTGAACATTGTAGAAAAAAAAATATGGAAATTCCATGACAAAAGAAAAACATTCATTAACTCCTTAATGACACATGACATGCCAGGACCATCATGGCTTTCATGGCATTAAGGAACTATGACGGTCCTGGCACGTCACATAATTACATAGTCACAGTGCGCCTACACACCACTCTGTGATCACCCAGCCTGCTGGTGGAAAAAAAAGTGCTCTGGTCCTCCAGTGCACCCCACCCCCAGGGATAGATTTAAAGACAAGCGTTAATATAGCCGGTAGGGCCAAAGTGAATACCGGCTGAAAAACTAACATGTCTAACGCGGTATTCAGAGGCCCTACCAGCTAAAATCACAAAGAATGTTAAGCCACAGAAACAGTCTTGTGACTAAACTTCCATTTTGTGACTTAAGTTCCCAAAACGTAGCTAAGAGCAACGATATTGGGAACTTAACAGTAAAAAACAATGTCAAGCAGATCGTTAAATAATCCATGTTTCCCTTAACTGTCATCCACTGTCCTTCTTTCTTCTCTTCTCTTCTTCTCTCTTCTGCCTTCTGTTCACTCTTCTTTCTTCTCATTCTTCTTTCTTCTGCCTGTAAAATAAAATCAAAGTACCATGAATGAAGACATTGTTTAACCCTTTGAGTGGCAGAGGGGTACGCAACGCATTGCAAAGCAATGCATTGCATACCTCACTGGCACTGATAGTGTTAAATATTACTGTGAAGAAAGAAAAACCCTGTGCACACTATAATCCAATATTTGACAGGGAGACACTCAGGTGAAAGATAGGTGCTCACAGGGTAAATGGCAAATAGTAACTATGTAAGAGAAAAAGACACCCTGCAGAACCAAGCACACCATCTATACTCCACCTCTATCTATCTCCAAGTCAGAAAATGGAACAAGAGGGAAATCTGGGAAAAGTTGAATTAAAACTTAACGTTTATTCGATCTAACCTAAAATTAACCCTAAACTACTGGGTTAAAAATAAAAAAACAACATGAACTGTTGTAATCAAATGTAAGGTGCAGTCAAACACACTGAGATTACTCTAAGTGCTTGTCTACTCCAGTACTTGTCGGGTTAAATTTACCACTCATTTATGGCTGCAATATACACATGTACCACGTTCTAAAAGTGGTTAATCTATGTCCTATATATTTACTTAATAGGACTAATATAGATTGTTAGAGCGACCTAGTTTATCTAAAGTAATACTTGGAACAGCGCTCCTGGTAACTACATTTCTAAAAAAGTGCTTGTTCATGAAGTTTGAAACAGTACGTGTCCATCGGGTTAATTCTGGGATAGCAATATATTGTAATATTCATCAGCTATCTGCCTCACCTTATGACAACATGTCTTAGTGTTTCTTTATGATCTGACTTGATACAAAAGCACTTGATTTGTACACCTGGAAATACTACGTGTCTATCAGATATTTTCAAGATAGCATTTCATTAAAATATTTTTTAGCTATCTACATATCTCCTTGACAACATATCTTAGTATTTCATATGGTATTAATTTCATAGTATTTAGTCAGAGTATTGCACTTAACACTGTTGCATTTAATTTGAGGAATACACACGGCACAGTAATATTTAACACTTTAAGTGCCAGTGAGGTACGCAATGCGTTGCGTACACCTCTGCCACTCGAAGGATTAAAATATGTCTTCATTCATGCTTGGTACTCATACATTGATTTTATTTTACAGGCAGAAGAAAGAAGAATGAGAAGAAAGAAGACTGAAGAGAAGGCAGAAGAGGTAAGAAAGAAGACAGAAGGATGGGAAGACTGAAGAGAAGAACAGATGACCAGGAAGCTGTGGACCCCGCTGGACATCAGGATTAATGGTACGTGTTATAGCGATGTTGCTTTACTTAGTCAGGTTAACCCTATGAATGCAGGCGGAGTAATTAGTTGGGGTAACCCCATAGGGTTAAACCTACTAATTTTGGACACATTTTAGGCACTTTGAGTGTATTAATGTGGGGCTTAGGGACCCACATCAATTGCATCCACAGCATTGCATACCCCGTGCAGGGGGGACTTGCCCATCATTTTGGAACTGGATCGCCCTTTTGGGTGGGATTAGTCTAACATGTATGTGGAAATTTCTCCTCTGTAATGACACTAGAGGGCTAAAATGTGATGCTTCTGGGCGGTGCCTAGCCGTAGGAAAGGCCATTGTGCTGTTGTTAATTCCCAGAAGTCGCATTCTATATGTTTATTTTGATTACTCTTAGGGGTTTCCCTAAGAGTGAAGGGCAACCCAGATGTGGACTCCTTGCTCTCGGTGCCTAATGAATCCAGCTGCACCCTCCTGATGAGGCCCAACTAGGCCAAAATGTACTCCGGGGTTTAGCTGGTGTTCCCGTGCAGGGGTAACTTGCCCATAATTTTAGAATTGGACCGCCTGTTTGGGCGGGATTAGTCTAATATGTATGTGAAAATGTATCCTCTATAAATTCATGAATAAGTTAAGTGCCTTACCTATTTTCTCTACATCTTTCAGGTGCAATTGTATTAACTAGAGTCCCATGTGTCTATCACTCTTGCTATAAAGCCGTTTTTTGTGCATTTTTCCACTGTAAGTTTTTGGCATAGTGTATTTCTTTTATCCTGAAAAATAGTTATTTCCTGTACTTTATTTTATCCCTGAACACCTTAAGGACCAGCCGCGAGGCCCACACTTAAGGACCACGGGGCATTTTTTAAAATAGTTTTTTTTTAAATTGAATCAGAGGTCCCTGAACAGCAGGAAGCCGTGTGGGGACCCCTGAATTCCATAATGTACATATATGTCATGGGTCATTAACACACATTTTCCCCATGATATATGTGCATTCTTGGTCCTTAAGGGGTTTCAGTCATATCACTCCTCTCCCTTCTATCCTCCAATCTGTGTCCTGGAGTTGCTTATTTATTTATAATCTGCCAGTATCCTACTCATCACATCACACATAGGATAGTGGTATAACTTTATTGCAGTTTCCTGTATATGATATAGAAAAGGCATTTGAGGCTTGTTCACATTCAAGTCTTAATGAGACTGTAACACTTAGTATGTAAAAAATATATATTATATGATTTATTCTCTTGAGTTAAAAAAAGCACTCCCACTACTGAGGTGTTTTATTCAAAAGTTATTTCAGCTTAAACTCATATTTTTTTAGATGCAGTTTCAAATGGCCTGAAACAATACAATGGTAACAGCGCCACTGTAACATTTTAAGCCATTGAAATATTTCACCTAAAAAAATGTACACCTCTCAGAAATGGGGGTTTCATTGTTTTACTCAGGAGGATAAACTCTGCAATATATATCTTTTATATATTAAACTTGTTTACATTCAATATTAAGACTTGAATGTAAACAAGTCTTATTATACACAAGAAACTGAAGCAAAGTTATGCCACTATTCACTGTGTTGTCTTAGTACATAACTCTAAGTAAGGTGCTGAGGACAATAAAAAAGTATATACATTTCCCCACTAGTCTCCCCTTTGCATAAGCAGTGCACAGAGGACCATTTTTAGTGCAAGTATCTTTAAGCAGGAGTAGCCTAAGAAATCAGTATCAGTCCCTATTTTACTTTGGAATTGTATTTTTACATCCAGTCTATGGTATCCAGAACTTTACTTCTTGGAGAGGTCTAACTAGTGACATTAGATCCTTTCTTTTTCTGCTGACAAGTCTTCATCCAATACAACCTAGTATCTTGATAATTTTATCCACAGCTTTGTTGCATTGCTCACCTTTTTTATATATATCAGATATTAATATTCCTAAATCCCATTCTTCTGCTGTTGTTGTCAGCAGAGTACCATTAAGTCTGTAATGCACTTCGGGCTTTTGTTTTCTATATGTACTATTTTGTACTTTGTGGCATTACATTTTAGATCCCAATATAAACAATTTATACTTTTTCAAATATTTGTTTGTTTTCCAATTGTGTTAAATTAGAAAACTTCATAAAAAGACAAACAAGACAGAACTTGTATTCACTTTCCAGTTTACAAACACATACAAATTAAGTTCTATGTTTTGTTTTGTAGAAATATAACAAAACTGATTATATGCTGTAGAAAAAAACAATATAGTGTTTATTATGCATAAAATGTAACAATTTGTCATTTTAGGTAAATAAATCTTCAGGTACATTTTTACAATGAATTCCATTTACAAAATCACAGTATAATTTCAGAAGATGCCAGCTTTTCCTGCAAATGGAATTTTAAACATTAGTATTCCTGTTATACATGAAAACTTTACAGGCAAAGTGTTCTTTAAAGTCTATCTGAAACAAAAAGTTATATGAATTGAGACTGTAATAATGTAATGATTTTAGTAGAGTTTTTAACCCCTGAAATGCTAGAGAGGTCTCCCTTGCATCTAGCATTCATGGGGGAGATTCACTAACTGGTGATAAAGAGGCGATAGAGTGGAGATGACTTCTCCAGTTTATCACTTCTCCAGTTTCTGTCTTATTCAATGGAGCTTATTCATTAAGATCTCTAAAGGTGAATACATCTTAGTGAATATGCTTCATAGAATAACACAGGAATTGGAGAAGTGATAAACTGGAGAACTCATCTCCATATTATCACCATTTAATGAATATCCCCCCTAGAGTTAAAAGGGGAAGTGCTGCCCTGAAGGAAAAATATCTTTCTTAATCAATACAGCACTGGGTAGCCTATCCCTAACACGTCTGGGTGATATTTGAACAAATGGTATCACTAGAGTAGAAGAAATTGATATTAACCTTTTGAATGCCAGAGAGGCACGCAAGGCATTGCTTTGGGTTAAAGACTCTGATCGTTGCCATAGCAAAAGGAAACGTTTGGTCATTTTTTGTTTTTGTTTTTTTATGTGCAAACTAGACAGTTTTTTTTCCTCCCTTTTGCATACTACTTTACCTATTTCAAAATAATCCTAGGAGGCATTTCCCCCTTTAAAGTCACATTTAAATTATTGGGAAAAAGGGGAATTTTCATGTGTCTCCTGTGGTTTAGATGGATTGCTGCAAAATGTCCCGCCTCTTGATCCATAAGCCACAGAAACATACAGAAGATAGCCTTGTTAAAGGGATAATAATACTTAAAATGTAAAAAAAAGTTGTAGGTTTTATCCCCCTGAGTAAAACAAGAGTACTCCCACTGCTGAAAGGTATTTTATTCAAAAGTTATTACAGCTCAAAGTTGAATTATTTAGGTGCAATATCATGTGGCCTGAAATTGTACAGTGGCGCTGTTGCTACACCACCCTATGGAGATTTATGGTCTACGGAACAGAGCTGTCCATAGGATGGTGTAACAACAGTGCCACTGTACAATTTCAGGCCACTGTGATATTGCACCTAAAAAATTCAACTATTAGCTGTAATAACCTATGAATAAAACACCTTTCAGCAGTGAGAGTACCCTTTTTTATTCTGGGGATAAACACTACAGTACATATATATTTTTACATATTAAGTATTACTATGCCTTTAACCATTAACCTAGGCCAGATTCAGATTTAACCCTTTGAGTGCCAAAGTGGTATGCAACGCATTGCTTTGCAATGCGTTGCATACCCCTCTGGTGCTTAAAGGGTTAAGGCTGCCATTGACAAAGCTTCCTGGTCACCCTTAGCTCCACTCCTGGCAACACCCCCATTCCTCACATAACACATTCCGTTCTTTGTTGTCTAGCAGAGAAAATACTTCACAGCTGAAGAATATCCCAGACTCGTAGTTGGTTAGAGTAATGTAACACAGTCCACAGTCCAGTACAAGTCAACTGGTGGCAGTGAACAATAATCTTAATCTGAGGTTTACTCCATATCTGAGACACAAGTGCTTCTGGCCTGCATTCAACCTTTAAGCTGATTGCAGGTGGAAATGTATAAACAAACAGCAGTCATGCCCACATTGACACCAACCCTTCAGAACTAGCCGATGCCAAGGTTCCACACTATTGACTGGATGTTTGTAATGTTCCATAATTGGGGAAACCTCAAGATTTTGTTATGTAGGCTTTAGACTCTCCTAACTAAAACTTCATTGCAATCTGCAGTGATTGCAAGGAAGTTGCAGGATGTTGCTTTGGCTGCTACATAAACAATGATATTCGCACATGCGAATAGCCCAGTATATTAGCCATTCAATGCTCAGCAAGGAGACTCAAGAGGGAACATCATCTCTGGGTTAAGGTTACCTGTATGAACACAGCTTGTAACATACAGACACTTTGGGCTCAATCCAAATGTTACCATCAGCAGAAAAAAACTGCAGATGGTGATTTTAAAAGCAAGGTAAGTGAGGCAAATGTTCCGACTACAAAGAACTAATCACATTTCTGAAAACATAGCGGTTGTCAAAATATCGCCCATTGAGGCCAATGCAAAAGTTATCCCCAGAGCCATGCAAATGTTTGCGGTAGGTACAACGAACGATAAATTGCAACATTTACCATCAGAGATTTAAGAACCACTTTTTCTAGGCAAACATCACACAACACAGAGTAAAAACCACCATCGGAGAAATGAAAAAGAGATACAGCCATAACACCCCTGCAGCCCTTGTAGTCAAAGAAGGATATCCAGTGCAATGACATGCAATGGATTGGATACCACTCTTGAATTCTATGGATTAACCCTTTGAGTGCCAGAGGGGTAAGCGATACATTGATAAGCAATGTGTTGCATACCCCTTTAGCACTCAAAGGGTTACATGGATTATGGAATTAGCATGTGAGCAATGGTTGGGTAATGACTAATGGACCAGAATAGGGATGCTCATAGAGTGTTGGTGTTGGTTACAATATGGGAGTAACAATCCGTTAGTCAGGTTGCAAGGCTCAACATGCTGACTTGTTCGTGTGTGTGTGTGTGTGTGTAGCACAGTGTCAATGCTACTCCATTGTCTGACAATGTGTTATCTAGCCATCATGAAGACACGAGGTTAATAACAAGGGGATGGCATGCAGAAATATGCATGTGTGACATGAACCCTGAGCACACACTGCCTCAGTATGTGAACCAAGACCCACAAAATAGAGGATCTATGTCGTGGGTCTTGATTCACATACTGAGGAGGTGCGTGCCCAGTATTCAAGTCACACATACATATGTCTGCTTGTCATCCCCTTGTTAACAACCTCATGTCTATATGACAGCTAGACAAAGCATTGACAAGCAATCAATGGTCTACTCTGTTTCGAATACAACATGTTAACCCATTGAGTGCCAGAGAGATCATCAACGCAATGATGAGCAATGTGTTTTGTACCCCTCTGGCACTCAAACCTATGATGATGGTTCAGCAATAGCATGACTGATGTGTGTATAGTGTTGTTTCAAGTCCTGGCTTCACTTCCTACAGGCATCCATGGTATGACCCCTCATGGTCCAGAGGTATGTCCTAGTGACATGTTAATTCCACGTTCATGAAGATCACCTGTTGCTCTTCAATGTCAATCCCAACCAATGAGCTTCTGTAATTGCCAGGTTCAACTGATTACCTTTCCAGCATCATTGGCTCCAAAAGGGACTGACAGCGCAGGCGCATGGACGTCACTATGATGAGATGTCCGTGCTTCCTGCTCCTGTGAGCCTCCGAAAAAGTGGAATATCTTGTAAACCGGGTAATATTTCTGGTGACTAGCGCTACTAAGCAGCAAGTCGCCAGATGAAGAATTGAATAATGTGAACCTATTGCTGGGTGGTAGTTCCCCTTTAAATGTTGGTAATTTGCTCTGGGAAGTAACAGTAGCGCCAGTCAATCCTGGTACTGATTTGGTTCTAACATTTACAGAAATACCAACCTTGTTTCATTCATGTGACATGATGTGGCAAATAAGATTAAATGCTTCTCTGACAGAGTGATGCTGATTGTCTATAAATTCTTGCAAAACACCTATAAAACTGGTCTAAGGTGGATTTAGCTCTAAATGTGCCTAAATAATGATAAAGTTACCCCAAAACCACTTGATCCATTCTCCTATAACACAACTGATAATTCAATTGTAGATATGACATCTCTACCAGCCAAGGTGTTAAAGTCCATTTTGTTTAATATTGGGAGTGCATTTCAAATATGAATATGAAAAATGAAACAGAGCTGAGGAGATGATTGTGTACTGGTTGGTGTACTTATCTAACCTTTTGAGTGCGACAGGGATGTGCTATGCACATCTCTATGGCACTCAAAGGGTTAAGGTGTTGGTGCTGTTCATGGTGTTGAAAATCTCCCCACCACTCCCCTACTGATCAAGTTGGGAAGCAGAGAGAATGATCTCCGACTTCAGAGTTGTCTACTGCTGGTGATGTTTGAGGGAGGGCATTCCTTCCACATTGCCAGCAGTTCTACAACCCTGTATGCTAATGGGGAACTTCTCTTCCCTTCCCCTTGCATCCCTAAATTTTAGTTCATATGGTGATGTGTGCTTACATCGAAAAGGTGATGTGCTTTACACACATTGACTAAATCATATCTCCACAGCATCGACCTTTAGTGCATCTCCCCAAAGAGTGGGTGTCTTGCCTGGGACACTCACACAGAGTGGCAAGCACAGCAATGAGGCCATCACAGATTGACAATCTTAGGTGTTTGACTACTATACCGAATGTGAAAATCACTATTGTCATTAATTATTTATATGTCAGATGGGAGAACAGCTCAGCTTTCACTGCATACTCATTGGCATTCAAAGAATCAAAGTCAGATGCATGGTAAATCTTTAGTTTTACAATTTAACCCTTTAAGGACCAGAGAGATGTACAATGCATTGTGAAGCAATATGTTGCAGACCTCCTGTCCCTTAAAGAGTTTATGAATAAACATTTTTAAATCCCATATGATATACAACTTAAAGAAATGTGTCTTTACTACAGAGAAAATATTCAGAGCTTTATACATTTCTGAAATAGACTGCACTAAAATATTTATTTTTGCAGTTATTCTAAAGTATTATACACAGCCGCAGAGTGATTGAGTTGAGGATATTGTCCTACACTTGCCTTTCCCTATATATTCATATGTTCCTGCAGCAATTTACTCTGGACATACAAAGAATACAGCATTTGTGAGACTACATGTTCAGAGGATAAAGCAAGTCTGCCACCCAGTGGAGATTCAGAAATGTGAACTGGCAATGTTCACTTTAATGCGGTAGCAGTGAAAAGGTTCACAGATTGCATGCAAAGAGGCACTACTGGTAATGTGTTGAGAGCCCCTTGTTATGCTCAAGAGCCTTATATCTATAATTAGGTCTACATATTCAAATTATTAGCAAATCAAATTCTTATGTTTCTACTTTAACCTCTTGGATGCCAACAAAATGGCACAATCCATAATTGTTACCAATATTCCAGATTTGTTCTGTTTGTTTATAATCTAAATCTTGAAAATTAATGATCTCCTGATTGCTAAATCTCATCAACAAGTGTGTGATTCGGGGCCTCTAACCAGTGGACGACCAGAGAGATGTAATCTCATAAACAAATAGGTATGTAAATCTCATAAGCAAGTGTGTGATTCTGGGGTTTTAACCCCTTGAAGATCAGAGACATCTACAATGCATAATAATATGGCCTTGAACTCCTTGAGGATCAGAGAAGTGTGCAATGAATTGCTATGCAATTCATTGTACACCTCTCTGGTCAGCAAAGAGTTAACTCACACATCCATGTATACTTTAATAACAAGCAGGCTCTAATGTAGGCCCAGTCCAACAGGGCAGAGCACAACAGCAGCACATACCTCCAAAGTGTCCCTCTTTGAGACCCAAATCCCTCTGTCCCTCTTTTCTACTCTTTTGTACCTCTTTTTAGAAGGTCAGAATGAGTAATGTGTTTGACATTGCTCCACAGCAATAAAACTCACATAATGTTCAGTTAATCTTCAGTATATGTGTTCAGAGGTCATAAATTGATATCTGAAGTAATCAATAGTGAAGAGGACATTAGGTTAGAAGAAACCCTGCTTTCTTTTAAGGTTGTACAAGGTGTAACACCTTTAAATCCATTTATGTGAATATGTCCAGGGCTGGTTTACACATAAGATGCCTCTAGGAAAGACACTCTAGGCATCCTTCACCCCACTCTGACTACACCCCCACTCATCATAAGACTCTGCTGCCTAGTCCAAGCCACTGTCTCCTGGCACAAAAATACCCTTAGAGTGCAACATCCAAGCACAAAAGGCAATGTGTGAAGCAATGTATTGGAGGCATCTCTAGCATCCAATGGGTTCAGCAATTACAGGAAAAAAGAAATTATGAGTGCACTGTGCAGGTGTCTTCTGCAGGGAGAATGGGATTGCTCTGGCCCCAACCAAAACCTTCAATGTGGGAGTAGCTGGAAATGCGAAGACAGACCCTCATCATTTGGTGCTTTGTGCATTTTCCTAATTGGAAACCTGGCCTTGCACATGTTCCTTCTTCTGCATATATTCTGCAACTTCTTGAGAATGCTCCTTTGTTAGATACACAGGGGTCTTTGTGACTTTTAGAGCAAAAACCATGTTCATCTTTAAGTGCAGGCATCTCTTCAATTAGTCTTCCTTGTTCCTATGCCATCAGGTCACATAAAGCTTGAAGATCAGTCTAGGATTGCCTCCCAAAACCTCCCTGCTCCTAGCGTTTCTCTCATGCATGTAAACTTAACCCTCCTCTACCTATGTCAAACTGATGCTTTAATTCCTACTTTCATTCATACTACTCCATCTATCCTTACCCTCTTCTACACTCTTCCTCCTTCCTCACGTCATATTCAAGATGACTGAGGCAACCAGGAGGAATCTGGATAGTAATTAGCCCTTAGAGAACCAAAGAAGTATCCAATCCATGTAACGCGATGCGATGGATGCCGTAGGGGTAGGCAGTCTTTGGCCCCTCAGTTCTTGGGGAATACAACTCAAATAATTACAAAGCAGCTGTAGGTTGGTTAGGGAGGGATGTGTGTTTTAGTAGCCAGGAGCTGGACAGCCAAAACTTGCATACAACTGTTAAAGTAGAACTAATATCTTATAACAAGTCAGGTGATTTTAACCCTTTGAGTGCCGGAAGGGTGTGCAATGCACACACACCCTTGGCATTCACATGGTTAAAAGAGCTTTCGGTAGCACTTGTATGTTTTGCTAGCCATTATTTATATAAAACATAATGAGAAATGTAGCTGCATTTATTTATCACTTTATGAAAAGTAGTAAACATTGGCTGGGTGCCAAATACTATCATTCCCTGCTTCACTCCCTCCCATCTGCCACTTCCAGTTATCTAATTTGCATAACCTTAAAAATACATGAAGCTAAGTATCTCACAGAACTGCTTGAGTTGTTATAAGGTAGTAGTACCACTTCAAGGCAGGGTGACACAACCTTCGCCTGTCCATTTGTTGGGAACTACAATTATTATCATTCCCAACCAGACAACAGCTGGAGAGCAAAACATTTCCTACCGAATAATTCAGGGGGGGTTATGCACTAAGGAGTGATAAAGAGGTGATAACGTGGAGATAACTTTTCCAGTGATATATCTTCTTCAGTTTCTATGATATTTTATGGAGCCTATGCACTAAGATTTCTCCAACTTTGGGGATCTTAGTGCATAGCTTTTATCAAATAACATGGGAAGTAGAGAAGTGATATCACTGGAGAAGTTATATCTAAGTTATCTCCTTTTCAGCACGCCTTAATGCATAACCCCCAAGGTGTTGGAAAGGATTTGAGAAACAATTCCTTCATCTCACAATTAGGATAAAACTAGTGGAAGAACAAGACTACATAAAAAGAAACCAAAAGCAGTAGTTTTTCATTTGACAAACCTTATGTAATTAGTTTCCACTTGTTTGGTCTACGTTTTGCAGCCTGTAGCCTGCAGAGCACAAATCCCAAAGGTCTGTACAAATTAAAACACTTGTTAACTGAGTTTCTGTGTGGTCTCCAGGTATTACAATATATTAAAGAGGATTCAGTGCTCTGCTTCTTTCTACTTCTTTGAACATTTGTCTTGTTTTGCTAATAGGGGTTGTACAGGACTGAGTTATGAGAAAATGTTTCTCTCCTTTGTGCTACATGATTGCCTTTCGGTATTTTATTTAAAAAGAGCCAAGCTCAACTGTAATTTGTCTACCTGGATTGCATGGCTGGTTAAAATCTAATGTCAAATATGTGTCTGCATTGACTATGTTTCATATAAAGGCCAGACACCAAAATGTCAAGTTAATGTATGTAAGTTCAAACTGAAAAGAAGATGAACCAGCACTAGTTTATAGAGATTGCTTCAATGTTAACATGTGTAGAGAATATATTACTGATTGTAACGCCCACATAAGCAGTTTAGGATGAGTTCCAATACTTTGTCAAACACACACACACTTTACAAAATAATCTAACAAGGGCAATATGTACGAAGACAAACGTGGAGCAGTTCCTAAACAAATCAACTCCTCTATAGTGGACAACATTCATTCTCAAAATTTCCACTTGTTTAAATGTGACTTTTAACCCCTTGAATGCGGAAAAGGGCTCTAATGCTTTTTTGCTCAATATATTGGAGACCTCTCTCGCATTCAAAATATTAACCATTTGAATGCCAGAGGGGTACGCAACACATTGCGGGGCAATGCATTACGTGCTTCTTTGGCAATCGAAGGGTTAAAGGTCTAGTTTTAATGGGATTTTTTATTTGTTCCCTATAGCCAAAGGAGTCACTACTTTCCCAGTCTAATACTATCTGCGCACTGTGCAGCCCCATTTCACCATTAGCCTATTACAAATCCAAATCTGGCAACCTGTCATGGAGATTTAAAGGAGCAGTAAACCTTTGCTATGACATATCTATTGTAGGGCTTTTTCTGTTGAGCAAAACAAGGGTACTCTCACTGCAGAGAAATGCATATTTTCAGAGACAGTTTAAATTCTTGGTTTTTTTTTACGTTAAGAGTGCCATCTATTGTTAAAATTCCAATAAGTTATTCTTTTGCATTCTCTAGGAGCAGTGAGTCACTGACAATGGGTTCTTCATAGAATGTTAGAATGTGATAGAAACTATTGCGTCATGCTGACAGTCTGAACTTTCAGGAAGTAATCACACTGTAACTTACTGTCAATTTGAATTGTTATAGCGTTCAAATAAAACAACTGACAGCAGCTGAATTACCCTTGTTTACTCAGCAGGAAAAGCTCTATAACATAAAAATGATTACTGATCCTTTAAGCATAAGAATTGCACTTTGGCCCTCTCCGTTAGGACTTTGCAATGCCCCTGAGTGAAACATTGTACCATTCTTGGAATTCTCTAGACTCTGTCAAATGTGACCACCCTAGCAAGATGGAGGTGTCTGTTACAGTAGAGGTTTGGAATACCAGAAAAAGATAAAGAAAAACATACACAGAGTGGCAGTGAAAAACTATAACTACAGTTTATTAAAGATGCATTACAAAAAGAGAACATAAAAGATACTTAGCTACTGCCGGAGTTTTCATCAGTATGGGAGAGCCCTCCATACACCCCTGCAGCAACAATCTTTTAAACACACAGGCTTGAGATGAGTTACATTCTCGCTCTATCTCTCAGACTTGAGACCAGGTACACTCTCTCTGGTCTCAGTTGGCTCTAAACTAGAATTGTTTGATTATGGGGTAAATACAGACTACACCCTTAAAGGTATGTCTAACACTACGCAACTGATCTCTGTTGTTTAGCTTGCTACATGACTGCAGAGCATTAGCCCCCAACTAACTGTAAGGAGATCACCAAAAACCATCCCTTACAGTGTCCATGATCCTTTCACTGGTTCCTCTATTAACAACCATCATAAAACATCAATTAGGTTCTGCTATTTCCATATTCTACAGTGAAAGGTACGCTTACACATGCACACACACAAAATCACATACACACGCACACACACACATACACAAACACATTATCCCTCTGTATCTGAGAAGCTGCTTTATGTAGCTTGATACAGACATGTGATAATGTACCTCAAAGATTTTTTTTTTCCTCGTGCAAGAGGAGCATACCTAATAAATTGGCTACCAAGTGTAAGCTAGTAAATAAGTATATAAACTGGACATTACAGCTTTATATGTACAGGCAAGAAATGGGCTGCTAAAAATTATCAATGGGCCTCTTGTGCTGGTGGTAATTGTGCTCCCCCTCTCACAACTCCACAGTGTGTACATAGCCAGCACAGCACCCAAAGAATTAGAATCCCTAGGCTACTGACTATGTTCAGCTATGCTCCAATGGCAAATTTAGCTCTGTATAATATATACAAACATATGATCTTGCTATAATCCTGTAAAAGGTCATAGAAAACAAAGCTATTTTACTAGTTATCTGTCCAGTTGCTGAATGTTCTATGTTCCGGTGATATTTAACCCCTTGGATACTAGAGACTTCTTCCGTGCACTGAGAGGTAATGCATTGTACACATCTCTTGCATCCAAGGGGGTTACAGTATGATTCAGTGAAAACACCATAGATCAGAGTCCTCCCCTTCTTGATCAGACATTAAAGCTGATGTAAATCTACTGCTGAAGACTTCCAGTGAATACTAAGTGGACAGCTTTAGGGGTGAAAATAAACTCACCCTTTAGAGAAAACCACTGAACCAAGACAAGACATTTGCTCATGCTAACGTCAGTGGTTACAAACTTTACTGCCACTTTAATGTAGATTATGTTAATTAATTTCAAATTAATAGTTTTATGGATCATTGGTTTCCTTATTACTGGAATATAAAGCCATTGTAATATTTCTGTGTTTGAAAGTAATGCAGAGCATGCTTTAATATGTGTGTATGCAGTTTCCTTTGCTGTTTGGGCTGTTGGAATAAGAGGAGTGTTTGGGCTGTGAAGGTCATTGGGGTTGATGAAACTGTAGGGTATGTTAGGGTTGTGGGGGCTGTTGGTGCTGTGGGATGTTTGGTGCCATATGGGTTGTTCAGACTGTGGGGACTTTGGGGTTGTAAGTACTGTCTAATTTGTGGGGGCTCTGGAAGCACTTAGTGTTCCTGTGTTAATTTGCAATGTGAAAATGTGTGGGTTGGGACTGTGGAGGTTGTTGGGGCTTTTGGTGTTCTTGGGAAATTGTGTGGGCTGGTGTTAAAGGGCAATAAGGTCAGGACAAATGGCTTAGTAAATCATATACACATGGATAGGATATTTGCTTATGGGATAATTAGGTCTTGGAAGAAAAAGTAATAAATTATATATGTACAAGTATTTTGGCATAAACATTTAACCACTGAAGATTTCTCTAGCAGCCACGGGGCTAATTTTTTTATCTAGGTTACAGAGACTAGAATTAATCAATGTCTGTTAAGATCAGTGTGTTTGTGTTTAATGCACTGATCTCCACATATTACAACTGGCAGTCACCTCTGAGTATTTATTAGAGGTGAGTGAAACCCTGAGGGGAGGTGTTAGTTTCCTAGAAAAAAGAAACCCAAGTGAGAGAGTCTCAAAGAGTAGTATATTTAGCTGAGATGGTGAGAAATGATAAATATACAACATTACTCACATTTCAATATTGCTTCTTAGAGGTATAGTAGCAAGTCAAGTCTGTGGAGGATATTGCACTGCCACTACACAGATTACTGGTTGTCAGTCACTCAATCTCCCCAACAAAGTCTCCCCCCCAGAACAAGTATAGAGAACACAGGAAAGCAACAGGAAGAGAGACTCAACAGAACTGATGCAAAAATGATAACTATAAGTAAATGAGGAAATACTCACAATGTAGTGCATAACCGGCCTGTGTGCAAGTCAACTAGTTTAGATGTAAAAATCAACAGATTTTTTAAATTTTATTTTTGGGCTGTCGAATTTTACATATTTTTTCTCACTTTGTGTTGCACAAGGATGATTGTTGTGCCTTCCTATGTGTTCCTGCTGCAGGGAAGACTAGCAGTACTTTTCCCTGCTGGCTTTAAAACTTTCATACAAGCCAGGTATGCACTACATGAGTCTTTGCTCATGAGCTTCTACTATCGTTATCATTTTAGCATTTCTCCTGCTCTTGATTTCCTGTGTTAGGTTCCTAGGTGGCCTGGGTTTAGACTAAGCTAATGCATTAATAGTGCACTATGAAGCCCAAACACACCATTACTAGTAAAGGTCCTGGCACCATTACATAACACAAACTGGCAACGAGACCTGGGGCTTTAAAGGGCACAAATCACATTTTACTAAGTCAGAACCTAATGACGTATCCCCAAAACGGCTACTATCAGCCATTTTTAGGGTCATAAAATGTCCCCCCCCACACTGGAAAGCAACCCAAACGTATGTGGCTCTCAGCCATAACCTTATTAGGCTGTACATGCAGCATCCACAGACATCCAGTGTGGGGATTTCAATCCAAAACATGGATCCAATAAGTCTGACCAACAAAACTTCAGTCATGGAGCGCTGTCTTTTCTCTTGGGAACAATGTTTTTCTCCTTAATTATGACCCAGGGCACTGGGGATAGGGTCCCTGCTTCATCTACAGGTCTGATTGTAGGGGAGCAGATCTGCCAATAGGGAAATATCCATGATATATTTCCCTTTTTTGTATAAAACCTCAGACACTACCTAGCATATTTCTTGTCTAGAGTGCTGCAGGTTTGCCCCCCAGAATTGATCTTTTTTTAGATCTGACCATGTTTGATTTGTCTGGCAAAATGTGTACTGTAGAGGTTATTCTAGCTTTGTGTTACATTATCCCCTTCATGTATTATAAGGATTGATCTAGGGCTGACACACCTATCCCGTACTTGTATTATAAGGATTGTTCTAGGTCTGACACACCTGTCCCATACTTGTATTATAAGGATTGTTCTAGGTCTGACACACCTATCCCGTACTTGTATTATAAGGATTGTTCTAGGTCTGACACACCTATCCCGTACTTGTATTATAAGGATTGTTCTAGGTCTGACACACCTATCCCATACTTGTATTATAAGGTGTGTCCTAGGTCTGACACACCTATCCTCTCCTTGTATTATAACGTGTGTCCTAGGTCTAACATACCTATCCCCGTACTTGTATTGTAAGGATTGTTCTAGGTCTGACACATCTATCCGCTCCTCGTATTATAAGGATTGTTCTAGGTCTGACACACCTATCCCGTACTTGTATTATAAGGATTGTTCTAGGTCTGACACACCTATCCCGTACTTGTATTATAAGGATTGTTCTAGGTCTGACACACCTATCCCGTACTTGTATTATAAGGATTGTTCTAGGTCTGACACACCTATCCCATACTTGTATTATAACGTGTGTCCTAGGTCTAACATACCTATCCCCGTACTTGTATTATAAGGATTGTTCTAGTTCTGACACATCTATCCGCTCCTTGTATTATAAGGATTGTTCTACGTCTGACATACCTGTCCCCTCCTTGTATTATAAGGTGTGTCCTAGGTCTGACACACCTATCCTCTCGTTGTATAATAACGTGTGTCCTAGGTCTAACATACCTATCCCCATACTTGTATTATAAGGTGTGTCCTAGGTCTGACTGAATCAATATACCCTTCTTGTGTTTGGAATGTTGTTCTCCCTATGTCTGACACACTTATCTCCAGCTAGTAGTATTAATTTCTTGAGAATCTATAAAAATACAATCAATAAAAAATATGTTTTCTTACAATATCTGTTAGGATGGTACTCTTGGGTGGAGATTCAGTAAGTGGTGATAAAGAGGTGATAAAATGGTGATAAAGTGGAGATGACTTCTCCTGTTTATCACTTCTCCTATTCACTAAGATCTCCAAAGCTGGAGAAATCTTAGTGGATAGACTCCATAGAATAACATGGAATTAGAGAGGTGAAGTCATCTCCACTTTATCACCACTTTATCGCCTCTTTATCACCACTTAATGAATCTCCCCCCTTGTTATCCTTAACCCTCCGAATGCCAGAGGGGTGCGCAATGCCCCTCAGGCATTCAAAGGGTTAAAATGTCACTACATGAACAAATAAAAAAGATATATTACAGCTGAGTAGTCATCATCTCAACTTTTACCACTGAGCTTATATCTGTAATTATGTAGCTTTTAAAGGAATTCTTCTTCCATCTCTGTTGGCAGCCTTAATTTCTATTGGTTTTGCAGCTGTGAGTGAGGTCACAATAGCCAATTGGAATCATCTGCTGTCTTTTAAGAGTGCACAGTATCAGTCATGGGGTGGAGAATTCCAGGGGGACATGTAAATCAAGGGCTGTAAGTTTATAATTTTGCTACTGCCAAAGGTGGGTGACGCACATATTAACTAGTAAATGACTGGGCATTAATATTTATATATTTTTTTGTATTTTTTCATGTTAGGTTTCATTTAACCATTGGATACTAGAAACATCTCAAACACATTGTATTTTTAGCAGTCAAGGGGTTAAAGGGACTCACTTTTTCCCATATTTATATTTTAATTTTGCAATGCTTTGCGTACCTGTCTGGCATTCAAAGGGTTAACAGCTCTAGAAATCAGCAGTGAGACCCCAGATGGGTGAAGCAATGCACTGGACATCTCTCTAACATCCATAAGGTTAATTTCTATTTTAATGCACTACAAATGATATTCTATTTTAATGCACTTCATTTACCTCCTATCTATATTCTCAGCTCTAGTTCCCTCTCCTATTACCAAGATTGAAATCTCTAGAAGACGGCAGTGAGACATTTACAGAATGGACCTATTATGCTTGCATTAAAAAACATGTGGCTCCCCAGCAATTGTTGGACTACAAATCCTCACATTAAGTGAGGATAGCCTAGCATAGCTGCAGAACCACAGATTTTATAACTCGTTGTACCCTGTGAATCCAGAAGCTTAACCCTTTGGGTGCCTGTAAAATATCCCTACACATTGTTCCTCAGTTTGTGGCATAGCACTCTGCCACTCAAAGGTTAACTTCTGTTTAATCAACCTTTCTTGAACGCTGCAGTGGTCTCCAACGCAATGTGTTGTAGACCTCTCTAGCATTCAAGGGGTTAATTTATATTCATACCCTCCTAAAAAAAAATCATTATCTACAAGTACACAAAATTTCTCCCATAATTTGCACTGTTTTAATAAGGGCTTAATTATTATGTATATAAACATGCCTAACTATAGAAATCTCAATAAGGAATCAAACCTGAGGAAAACATGGTTTAAGGAGGGTTTTTTCATAGCCCATGGACCATGCATAATGCATGTGAGACTTCTAGTATGGAGATTAAATATTCATTATGGAGACTGTATTAGTTCCTGTAGCCTGAGGCTAGGAACACAGTACCATAACTCACATTCTAATGAGTTACATAGCTTTTACATCTCTGTTCATGCTTGAAATCTAAATATGAAAACAGCCCTACTGTACTTTCTGTTCGCTCACCAATTTGCCAGAGTGCTTTTCTTTGCATTTCTACACAGGTTGGATTGTTCTCCAGAGCGCAGAAAGGTTGAAATGCACTCAAATCATCATTAACAGCAAGTGTTCTGGCACTGATAACAGATCATTATATGGGAATGTGCACTGCAATATAACAGTATTCAGTACATATTAGAAATGTGCAGTTGAGTCAGGTACACTGCACCTTATTCATCACGCTAAGGAGGTGCAATTCTGGAACAAATCGACTGTACCATGGAGGAGAAATTAAAATTCTGCAAACTTCAATTAACTGAAATGTTTTAACCTCTTGAATACTGGCGAGGTCTCAAACACACTTCAAAGAGTTAAAATCCCCATTTAACTGTTTAAATCAATGTGAATTTTCATTTCCTTCCTATGGTATAGTTCAGTTTCTCCAAGAATGGCATCTCTTTGGCTTCATGAATAAGACTAGTGTTATATAGCTGATCAGGCTGAACCAAAACACAAATTCCCCAAGTTCCATATTTGCCAGACCTACTTTGTTTATCCAGATGAAGGCAAACAAAATCCTTATTGAAGGTAATTCCAATTATGTCCTCAAGTAGTTAAAACACTTAAATCACCTTTCTCCCTTTATCAATGACCTATCTACATTAAAACCAATTATCAAAATTATTTATGTTTTTAGCTACAAAAGAATCCAGTACTTTTTTGAATGTGTGTACTGTATCTGCAAACACAGCCTTCCAAGCGTAAGAATTGCACATCCTTTCTGCCCTCACTATAAAAGTTCTTTACTGCTAATGCATGCTCACTTATTTTTGCTCAGCTCTTTGAGTAAGAGTTGCCCAAAGAATTTGTTGTATTTCCCTGCAAATAACCCCAGTTTGGCTATTCTCTCTTTATAACTACATTTCCATTATTCATTTTTATACATATTTGTATTTTTTTCTAATTTAATTTATATTTACGAACTGGTGTGAAAAACTGTACTTTATATTCTAAATTATGTCTTACCAAAGATTCTACCAAAGAGGTAGAATTATGTTCTCATAATTTGTATCTATACCCCTTTTTATTCATGATAGTACCCCATTGACTCTTGCAGAACTATTAAGAATAATGGTCTTTCTGTTGACCGTCTAAGCCAATGATTCTCAACCAGGGTGCCATAGCACTTTGGGGTGCTATGGACTTCAGTTTAGTTTTTGTATGAAAAGTTTCCAAAATGTGAATGTTGAGTTTCAAATGTAAATTTATGTAAATTATTATGTAAAATATTGTTGTTTTCATTATTGTTTGTGAGACCTAAAATAACTATATATTTATGTATTTGTCCTTTATTTATGCCATTAACAAATTATTTATGAAATGTTAAGAGTGCCCTAAAAATTAAAGGTCACACATTAGGGGGTGTATGAGATAAAACAATAAAAAAAAACATAGAGAACCGCTGATCTATGCACGTATAGTCTTAGCAAAGATTGATAGTTGAGTGAAGTTATTCATTAATGGAATAATAATTATGATTAAAAATGATACATTTTGTAGGTCATTTTCTGTTGAGTGAAACATGTATGTATGTATTGTATGTACATGTATGTATATTTATATAATGTCATACATGTTCACAGCTCTTTATAGAAATAGCAATAGTACCATACAAAAAATACAGTACAAGGATAAGAACATCAGGCTAAAGTGCAATCATTGCATTATTAGCAGGGGAAAGTACAGCAAAGGGAACTGCACCACAGAACTTACAATCTAACACAGGGCTTAAAATTTGAAGTCCTTTGCTACTAGCCAGACCTGAAAAGTTACTCGCCACTGCAAGCCATAACATACCCACCAGGGCTGAATTTCTACTTGCCAGAGCTAAATTTTCACTCACCATTGGCTAGTGGCAAGTGGAAATTTTGAGCCCTGATCTAACACAAATATTCCTGTTATTGGAAAGTGCTTAATTACAAATGTATTAAAAGCATAATTTTTTATGATGGCACTGTTTTTTTGGATAGCTTTTGGTCAACAACACCTTAAAAATGATTGAGCTCATTCTTGCACACACGCACACTCACACAATTTTCCACTTTTGAATGTGGTATCTATCATCAACAAGAATATATTTATTGTATTCAATAGAGAAAGCTCTGCAAAATACACATTTTTCATAATGAGTTGTCATAGAATTAATATTCATTTCTATGCATCTGTATTAACAATAAGCATTTATAAATTATATAGTGTGCTTTATTTTAGATGATACAATAAATAAGTCACATTTAGCTAATACTGAAACATTCTCAAAAGACAATGAGGGAGATCTAAAAATAGACCTCCATGCTAATGTTAGAACAAATGCCTACTTTTATACACTGTGCCAGCTGCCTAGAGCCCATGCACTAAGACTTTTAAATAAAAACATTTATGGCTTGCTTGTTTTTTGCGGTGTAGGAGGCATGGGAGTGTGTGAAAATTTGGGGGCATGTGTTTTCTGTGTGCACAATTTACAGCCATATATTAACTTGAGCAGAAGAAATAGCAAACAATTGTTCCTCTTTTTTACACCTGCAATATGGTTTTAAAGGGATAGTAATACTTCGTTTTATCTTTATTTTATTTTGTAGGCATTAAATGAACATGAAGAACGATGTAAGTCTTATCTCTCAAACCTTTATGGTTTGAGAGATATTCACAAGCAAAGTTTCCCCTCCCGCCCCTTTTACCTAGTGTAAGCCATCTCTTCTCAGATGTTGAATCTGGTTGTAAGACCAGACAGATAACAGTAGGGGACAATATTCTTCCTATCAGAACAATGAAAGCCCTGCCCCCCTTGACAAGTTTTTCAGCTTTTTCCCCTTATCTTAATTGAAGATTGTCCCTCTCTGCAGTCTACCTGGGCACCTCCCTTCTGATCTGGCTGAACAGTGTTACATCAGTAAAAGGGGCGGGAGGGGGATACTTTGTCATTGAGTTACTCTTGCACTATAACTCTGACAGAATTGAAATAACACTCTCCAAAGTCCAAATATTATGATGATTAATTAGAGCTGCTTTTATTATGAAACATTACTATCCCTTTAAGAGCTTATTCATATTAACATTGTGCTCTGGAGAAGTTGTGAGCACAATGTACTTATTGGGTATTCTTTTGCAATGGCGACTCCTAAATGGCATGTGTCAAAGTAGAAAGTATCACAGTGTTAAAATGGAGCATTTCAAATAGCACAGTTTACAATGTCACCCAGTATCTGTTAAGTTAGTGTAGTTAGGTTAGGGTGCTTAGGGTTTCATTATCTGTTAGGTTAGGGTATCTAGTGGATTGCTATCTATTAGGTTATGGTTAGGGTACTATCTTTTAAATTAGAGTAGTTAGGGTGTGTACTGTATTAAGGTAGTTAGTTTAGGGTACTTTAGGTTCACTGTGTCTTAAGTTAGGGTATCAGGTTAACTATCTATTAGGTTAGGGTAGTTTGGGGGTACAGTTCTAGGGGAGTTGTTGTTATGTTATGGTAAGGCGACATTTGAAACAGTGGCATTTTTAGTGTATCATTTTGACACCCAAGACATACTCACTCTTTTGAGGAGCACTCTTACAGCTGCAAGATTTTCACAGTAAACCTACAAAACACATTTCTGTCAAGCAGAGGTGCAGAAGATAGACTTTTGAGCAGATGACCTGTGCTGGTGGATTCTTACATTCCCCTTTGGAGGAACCTTTAGCAAACAGTTGCTGGAGATATAAAGGTCAACTGGGAGTCTTGACAGTTTATGACTGAAGTACCTCCCAGACTGATCTCATGTCTATTTACAGGAATCAAGCAGCATGGCCATGTAGTTCAAAGTCAATCACTGATAGATGATAAATTGGTCCATGACACTGTTTATAGAGCATACCTACATCTTTAGGACATAGGGCCTTATACAAAAAGTAGAATCATTCTGGATTGCCAGAGGGGTAAGCAATGCATTGATTTGCAGTGAGTTGCATACCCCTCTCACATTCAAAGGGTTAAATCAAGTTTTTGATGCCTTGAATGCTATAGAGAGATCTCCAGTGCATTGCAAAACAATTCAATGATGATCTCTCTAGCATTCAGGGGGTTAAAAGACCTGAATGCCTCGCTGTCATGATCTAACCACTCCATATACTTACCTGCATCCCCTCCCATTGATACTTTCCAGATGGTAATGAATTATACACAGCATCTGGCACTCTAAAGGTGAACTAAATATGAAATACTAGTTTTAAAGCCTGTGTACACGGGCCAACACTGGCAGTGCTTAAGTTATGCTCAGTACTGACTGCCTGAACGTGCCGCGGCTGATACGGAGCGGGGTGCTCCGAATTCAGACCATAGTCCTCTCTGCGTACCTTCCTGGGACCAGGCAGTTCCAGGAAGGTGCTCAGAGAGGACTCTGATCTGAATTTGGAACGCCCTGCTTTGTATCAGCCGCAGCATGGGCAGTCTGTACTGAGCATGACTGTAGCTCGCTCAGCCATCTGTACTGCACATGGCGGCTTCTGACAAACATCCTTAGCAAATTATAATATAGGATTGTTATGTGTTAGGAATAATGTATCAATCAGTAACTAAGTACCCTCTATCATAATAGGGTCCCCGTTCCAGGCAATGGCAGATTGAGACTAATATATTAAGGAAACTGGGGACATTTCTGGAGCAAACCAACTGCATCATTGGGGATGAATAAAAGTTTTCATAATCCCCATTAAAATGAATGGGGCCTTTAACCCTTTGAGTGCCAGAGGGGAACGCAACCATCTTGAATGCTGTAAGGATCTCCAATTTGTTACTAAGCAATGCATTAGAGTAATACAGACCTTTCCACCTTTAAAAAGGCTAAAAGCCTAATTTTACCCTTTGAATGCCAAAGGGGTAATGCATTACGTATCACTCTGGCACTCAAAGGATTAAACCAAAGATGATTTTTTTTTTAATTTGACCCCTAGGGTAAAGCTGGTTTGCTCAAGTATTGGTCCAACCTTGGAGTGTTATTTACATTTGCATGTACTTAAGAAACTGGAGCATGGTTCACAGCAACATACAATATCCTGACTAATTAGACATTGACATATTTCCCCAAAGAGACATCTACCATAATTAAACATGTGTACATTTTACTTCGTATTGACCAGTGAAGCCAGCAATAATTTAGAGGCTGGGCTTTAATCCAAGCAAATAGCTGCGGAAGCTTTTTCAACACCATGATAGATAAGGCATGACTCTTGGTAAATAAATATTTTCTTGACTGACACCAGAGAAAACATCCAGTATGTGTACACAATTTTACATTTTGTGTAATAATTCTCTAAAGCAGAGGTTCTGTAACTGGATAGTTAGGTGCAATAGGGTTGTCTGAAGTAAGAGGGATTTCATGTAACAAATGCAATAACAGAAACAAACAATACTGGGTGACAGACAGTGTATGTTTAGCTCTGTGATTGGCAGTCAAAATTATATTATACATTCATAGCTGGGAAACCTCTGGGTTTGCTCTGGAGCCCCCAGTTTTGACTCTGCATTACTGGGTCTCCAGGACAGAGTCTGACACCACAGGCCTCCTGCTCCGGGGAGGCAAGAAGACAAATTTCCCAGGTATGTATACAATTGCTAAAAAAGTATTGATATAGTGCCAAAACAGCGTAAGGTGAGATGGAGCAGGGATAATAGATTCAGGGGAAGAGGCTAGAGAGCAGGCCTGTCCTAGAGACTCCCAACTGAAATATGGTATGAGTTCCGAGGCAGGGGCAATCTCCGCCAGGTCCACAGAAGCACTAGGGGTTTGATGAGATTAAATATGTACACACACAGTCACAGAGAAAGTAACTTTCCCTAGATGTGAGTCAATATGAATGAATTCAAATCCCCTCTCTTGCAGCGTGTCCTCAAAAACAGTGCATATAGGAACAATCCATCGATGTATCGTATATGTAAAAGAGACAAAAGGGAATGGGAGGACAGCACAAAAATATCTCTAAGTGTAGTATTAATAGTATATCTGAGATGAAGACTGAAAAGTAAATGGTATATTAAAGTAATATACAGTATGTTTATTGCATTATAAACAAGTAATCTCACTCCAAATGAAAGAGAGTGATAACAAAACAGAAAAATGATCAGTATATAAAAAAAAACCAGGAAAATAAATTATGATAAAAAATATATGTAAAAAAAGAACAAAAACAAAAAAGAAGAAAAAAATAAGCTCTAAAATAATAGGAGTCTTATGTGCTATTAGCGAGATAGCAGTGGAGCAGAAAGATGGCACACAGTCTCACCGAGTATTCTCTATGAGGTTGGAGCCAAGACAACAGTAAAACAAGTAAATAAACAGGTAAACAGTACAAAAGCTCAGCGGGTGCTTCTCTATTAAGTAAGATAATCTTATGCGCTTACTAGATATTAAAGTAAAAAGTGCATATTCCAAAAAGCTGTAAGGATATCTGCTTACTAGAAATCCCATATACCAGTGCTCATCTGGGATGTATGTCTCTGTCATCTCAGCTCCTTTTAGGTTCTCCTCTGCAAAATGTTAACCCTTATGATAGATTTGGAGCTACTGTGCGAAACCACCGGGACCGAAAACGTTTATTGTAGAAGGCAAAGCGGATACACCGGAGCCCTACAACACAGAGGAAAGCTGAGAAGAAGCCAGCACCACAAGGGTTAACATCTCGCAGAGGAGAACCGAAAAGGAGCTGAGATGACAGAGACATACATCCCAGATGAGCGCTGATATATGGGATTTCTAGTAAGCAGACATCCTTACAGCTTTTTGGAATATGCACTTTTTACTTTAATATCTAGTAAGCGCATAAGATTATCTTGCTTAATAGAGAAGCACCCGCTGAGCTTTTGTACTGTTTACCTGTTTATTTACTTGTTTTACTGTTGTCTTGGCTCCAACCTCATAGAGAATACTCGGTGAGACTGTGTGCCATCTTTCTGCTCCACTGCTATCTCGCTAATAGCACATAAGACGCCTATTATTTTAGAGCTTATTTTTTTTCTTCTTTGTTTTTGTTCTTTTTTTATATATATTTTTTATCATAATTTCTTTTCCTCATTTTTTTGATATACTGATCATTTTTCTGTTTTGTTATCACTCTCTTTCATTTGGAGTGAGATTACTTGTTTATAATGCAATAAACATACTGTATATTACTTTAATATACTTTAACTGCACCAAACGGGGAAATTAAAATGCCCAGTAATTTAAATGGGCTTTTAACTCCATAAATCCTAAAGAGGTCTCAGAGCACTGAAGGGGAGGTAGGACCACTTACAAGTTTATGTGTTAGTGGGTGGCAGAGATAATGTAGAACTAAGACAGGAAGTGCCTACATGGCATGTGTTAATTAGAATAATCTATAAATCTAAGTAACCCAAAAACTAGTTTTCAAAATACAGAATGGCTATTAAAGTATTAGTAATGTCCAAGTAAAAGTATTTTGCATTGTATAGAGCTGAAAAAGTTGAATTGAATGCAAAAAAACATATCTCTCAAACTGATATGGTTTGAGAGATACACACATTCAAAGTTTGATGTTTCCTACTGTCAACTGTAAAGCTGTAAGCAGGAAATCCGCGTCGGACGACACAGAGGCTCTGCAGCAGAGCCACAATCGTCTTGTTTAAAATGAATGTCTTCATTGGAATGGTCTAAAAAGTGGGCTTGCAAACCAGGCACGCTTTTTAGACCACTCCAATGAAGTCATTCATTTTAAATAACACGATTGTGGCTTTACAGCTGACAGCAGGAAAAATCAAACTTTGAATCCATGTATCTCTCAAACCATAGCGGTTTGACATATACGTTTTTTTGCGTTCAATTAAACTTTTTCAGCTCTACACAAGGCAAAATATTTTTACTAGGGCAATACTAACACTTTAAAACATATGTAATTTTTAAAAGCTCTTTCAAAATCTCCAAAGTTTTTTTAGGTGATAGGATCCTTTTAAAAATCAACATTTAAATTATTTAAATGTATTTAAATAATTTGTGGAAATTTTATTTTTCCTTTTGTTGTAGTTAATTTGCTTCAGAATAACTGCACCAGTCTCTGTGTATATGGTCCTAGGTTCTCCATGGTTAACAAGCTAATTCAGCAAAGATGATAAGGTAGGCCAAGCAACTTCAAACAACTTGTCAATGGTGAGTGACTGGATCCAAGGAGGTTTGTCAGCTCTGCATTATCCTGTGACACTTTTCAATTAGATCAGTTTACTACTGTATCTGGGCAGGCAGCAACTGGTCCACCATGGCTCTTGCAAGGCAGAAAGATAATAATAGCTTACATGAACATGTTCTCTTTTTTTACATAATCCATTGAGTGCCAGATAGGTGTCCAATGCATTGCAAAGCCATGTATTGGATATATTTGCTAAATGGATTAACTGCCAGTATGTGGGTCATGAATCTTGTTATGACCAGTACCTAGATCAACCAACAATTTTTTGCCTCTTTCTCTTTCCCCACAATGTGAAGACTTTCCGAGTCTTGTGTCGGTGCTTGATTCAAACCCGCTGCAGAAAATTAAATAAGTTATGTGTATGTTATTCAGACTTTCTCCAGATGATATGAGGAAGGGGGAATGGCCTCAGATTTTTCCCTTGCCCAGTAGGTTCTAGATAAACCCCTGTCCCTGATCTCTACAAAACAACCCTCCAGAGTTGGGTGCATCAGTGTAGGTCAGTTCAATTTGGTCCCAGAAAGTTCTGAAATAAGAAGTAATGTTTTGACTTCTTATCAAGGTCATTCTTTAGTATGTACAGCTATCATTCTTTATACAGCAACTTTTCCTAGTTATTTTAGGCATTTAGTGCAACCATCTGAAGTTGTACTTTCCTTGCAGAACTTGAAAATTGTCTCGGTTGACTAAGACACCCATGGATTCTTTTTTCCTGGTCTTACATAAATCATGCTTGAAGGAGAAGTCATAATGACATTTGCTGTGCCAATTACCTTTTTGTTCCTCATTCTTCAGTCAGCTAGCAAACAAAACTTTTATAAAAAGTGAATATATAAATCAGTGAGACTTTGCATTTATCACAAAGATGTAATGTGCAATTGACAATAGAGGAAAACATCAGGTGGGAGAGAGACTTTATGGTCTGTGAGTGTCTTGTTCATGTTGCTATGGAAATGCTACATTAGTCAGCTTGTTTCAATGCAGGGTTCTATGGAAGTTCTACCATTTATGCTTTGGTACATTTAGCACATAGAAACATAGAAGACGTTAATATTTTACTTTGTTTTACTGCCTAGCACTGTGTCAAGCATTATGATTAAAAATTCTAAACAAAGGTTGTAAAAAAATCAAATTAATAGCTTGGGTGCTAGAGAGGTCTCCAATTCATTGCAGAGCACTGCAGCACCCAAGAGGTTATGGTGGAAAAGTAAAAGTATAAAGAGGAGGTATACACTAAGACAAAAAAACAGGTTATATGCATTTAGATGGTGTCTGGCAATAATAAGATATTTTTTATGAAGAGTAAAATTAGCTCTTCTTCCTGTTGAACAGACTTGGGGCTACTGAAAAAGCTTCTGAGGGTCACACATGAACACTGAGTCAGCTCTGGCCAGCCTAACTCAAATCTGCCAAATACCCCGTATTTCCCAGGACAGAACCTGGTGTTTGCTTCCTGTTCATGGATCCTACTGTTACTGTTTGAAAACTGAATTTCAACCCCATTTTTTGTGCTTGTCATTAAAAGGTTACTAGACGTTCTCACATATTAATACTGCGTATTCAGATGAATCCAAGTAGCAGTTGGGTGTGGGTAATTTATGTTCTGATGCAGAAGTTCAGTTTTTGTCTGTTGTATGAAATGTTCTTGATAGCGTTGCACTACATGGTACAATGAACCACTAGTGATGTTCTGTCATGGGACTTCCCAAGGGAAATATTTCCTTGGGATTTTTTTTTTAAATGTTGGCAAGTGTGGTCTAGCTCTAGACTGGGCAACATAAGACCCACCACCTATTTTTGGTCTACAACTCGCAGAAAAAGTAAAGAGTCTCACTTTTCCCACCTCCTCAACCCGGAGGTGTGTGGAAAGCATTGCTTTGCAATACATTGTATGCCCCACTGGCACTCAAAGGGTTAAAAGACATCACAAAAAGATAAAAAATACATTTTCAATATAATGCTTTCATCCTGCAATCTCACATGTATTTTTATTCCAATTGTCAAAAAGTTCTCAACTACTGTCCATTCGGAATGCAAGTGCTTCCTCTTCTATGTGATTTGTACGAGCTGTCACCAATTTCTGCCACATTCATTGTTCACTTGTTATTTAGCAAGTCCCACCTGCTATCAGCTGTCGTATCAATTCACAATCCACATTTACACAGGGGCGAGAGGGATTCAGCCCTATGTTTTTAAGAATGATGTATTGGTTGCTGCTCAGAACCTTAGCAATAAAATGTATTGCTAACAACAAGTATCCGTTTTGTTCTCCTTCTGTAAAACTGTTTTCTACTTTATGTAAATTACCTCTCCGGCAAAAATATATTACTGCTCTAAACTGCATACTACAAATCATTGTATTGTACTCACTAAATTCAGTTCACAGCTAACTCAGTAAAAGGGAAATTATACCTATCGGAATATGTAGTTCTTAATTTGCTAAACAGAAGGATTTGCCTGGGTAGAAGTTTTTTATGCAGTGATTTGTTCAGTACTTACAGCAGGTACCTACTTCTAACAAAGGGGCCCTAACACATAGCAGCACCTTCTGCATTTGCTTCAAAAACACTGGGATGGATAGATAGATAGATAGATAGATAGATAGATAGATAGATAGATAGATAGATAGACAATTCTTAGTGCCAAAGTAGCAAAGTAATGCTCACTAAGTCATAATCTGTATGAAAGTCTATGTAGGGAAGAAGACCTTATGGACATGAATAGTAAATAAGGGGCCATTCACCCAATTAAGACATCACACAGTGATGACCCCTGGACTAAACTTGGCTGTGGAACCCAATGTGAAGACAGCAGGAAGGGCGCGCTCAATGGATCCACAAGACGAAAGACAGCCAGTCGTCAAAGGTTGAATAAAAACATCAATATTTTATTTATATAAAAATAGAAAAATACTCCATACAAACTGACTAAGGAGATGGTGTAAGGGTCAGTCCCAAAGCACAACCCACCTTACACGTTTTGGGAAAGGTTTCACTTAATTACAGAACGTGTAAGCCGGTCATGCTTTTTTGTTTGCTGCTCCCTTCCTGTTGTCTTCAAGTCTATTGAAACCTGTGCCGACTTTGTTGGGGGCTGCCCTAGATTTACAAGACCCTAAGGACCCGGTGAGTGATCCTTTCCTTACTAATGTATACCTGACAATCTGCAGCAACCTTGTATGTGCTTATTCTATATGTGGCACCCAATGTAACAGTAAAGAGGTACCTGGAGATAAGAATGTTAAATTCATTTTAAACTGTACACTACAGACAGCCATAGTCTATGAACCAAGCTTTCCAGTAAAATGCATTACCAAAAAAAGCCTTTTGGCACTATTGCTAACACAAACGTCTGAGCTGTAATAACTTTTAAAGGCATAGTAATACTTTGTTTTATCTTTATTTTATTTTGTAGGCATTAAAAAAACATGAAGAACGATATAAGTCTTATCTCTCAAACCTTTATGGTTTGAGAGATATTCACAAACAAAGTTCCCCCTCCGGCCCCTTTTTACCTAGTGTAAGCCATCTCTTCTCAGATGTGGACCAGACAGATAACAGAAGGGGACAGTCTTCTTCCTATGAGAACAATGAAAGCCCTGTCCCCCTTAACAAGTTTTTCAGGTTTTTCCCTTAACTTAATTGAAGATTGTCCCTCTCTGCAATCTACCTGGGCACCTCCCTTCTGCTCTGGCTGAACAGTGTTACATCAGTAAAAGGGACGGGAGTGGGATACTTTGTCATTGAATTGCTCTTGAACTACAACTCTGACAGAATTGAAATAACACTCTCAAAAGTCCAAATACTATGATGATTAATTAGAGCTGCTTTTATTAGGAAACATTACTATCCCTTTAAATGAAAAATCTGCCATAAAGGTTTACTGTTCTGTCAACTTGTAAAAGTTTAACCCCTTAAGGATCAGTGAGATGTCAGGACCATCACCTAAAGGACCGGTGACGTCCTGGCATATGATTTATTTTGTATGTAAGCACTAGCAGGGTCTGAAATTGACCTCTCCAAGTCCAGCGCAGTCTCTCTCAGACCCCAGTTCAGAGCACCAGTACATGTTATCAGTCACATGTGCTGGAGCACCAAAGTCCTCTATGTGGTCCTTAACCACAATCCACCGCTAGGATCTCTTATTCTTAAGGCATTAAACATTAGCGTGTTTTTCCCTCAGCTTTACTTGTTAGTCTATTTTAATTATTACATACTAGTTGAAGAGCCCATTACACGGGCCACAGTGCCACTGCCAGCTGGTCGCGGGGTAGTCATGCGCAGTAAAGACCGCCCGCGCCGCGGCTGATACAGAGCTGGACTCTCCAAAGGAGCATCCAGCCCTGTATCAGCCACAGCGCGGGCAGTCACTACTGCGCATGACTGCAGCACGCTCAGCAGTCTCCACTGCACATGACTGCGGCACGCTCAGCAGTCTCCACTGCGCATGACTGCGGCACGCTCAGCAGTCTCCACTGTGCATGACTGCGGCATGCTCAGCAGTCTCCACTGCGCATGACTGCAGCACGCTCAGCAGTCTCCACTGCGCATGACTGCGGCACGCTCAGCAGTCTCACTGCGCATGACTACGGCACGCTCGGCAGTCTCCACTGCGCATGACTGCAGCACACTCAGCAGTCTCTTTGTCGTTACACACGTTTTAGAGAATTATTATATAGGATATGCTTGCTCTAGATCTGTTCTAGTTCTTTTATTTGGCCTCAAAAACCTAAATGCATGCTGCGCCATTGTATATACAGTATGAAAGATATAAAACCTGTATGCAAATATATTCCAACTGCAATTTCTCAGTAAGCATTTTTTATGAAAATGTATATTTTAAATAGCTTTTCCTGGTGAGTAAAACAAGGATATTCCCACTGCTGTGTCTTTCCAGGGTTATTACAGTTTAAACTCTTGTTTGTTTGTCCATTAACTCCTTGAGTGCCACAGAGGTATCTAACGCATTGAAACACAATGCTTTGGATACCTCTCTGGCACTCGAAGGGTTAATAGTGCCCTCTAACGACCAGAAAGTTCACCTATAGTTCAACTGACAGACAGTTATTCTGTTGCATTATATGGGAGAGGGGAGTAGTCACTGACTACATTTCTTCATAGAATGTGATTGTAACAGCTCCATTACTCCCTGATTATTTGAACTATTTTATCTTTTGAATAAAACAGCTGACGGCAATGGGGTTACCCTTGTTTTACTCACATGAAAAGCCCTATAACATATATAATATAAAAAGTTTAGATCTCCTTTGAATGGTCTGAACTCTTTATTCTTATAACATTATAACATTCAATTTCATTAAAGGGATAGTAATACTTGAAAATAATTGTATTTTATATTGTAGCCCTTAAAAAAACATGAAAAATGATATAAGTCTTATCTCCCAAACCTTTATGGTTTGGGAGATATTTACATGTAAAATACAGTAAAATTCTCTTTTCCTGGCTGTTTCAGCCAAGTCTGCCATCTAGTGGACAGATTTGGAATTTGTTCCACAGAGCAACCGGCAGCTCTTTAGCAGTGCCGAGATCACGATCTTTGAAAAGAACTACTTAAATGGAACTATCTACAAAGTGTGCCTGGCTTGAAAGCACACTTTGTAGACCATTCCAATTAAGACATTCTTTTTGAAGATGGTGATCTCAGCACTTCTGGAAAGGCACAGCTGGTCCGGACCGGATTCCAAATCTGAAGGGTGGAGCAATGACATCACTCCAGGGGAAACTTTACTTCTGAATATCTCCCAAACCATAAAGGTTTGGGAGATAAGACTTATATCATTTTTCACGTTTTTTTAAGGGCTACAATATAAAATAAGCTTATTTTCAAGTATTACTATCCCTTTAACCCTTTGAGTGCCAGAGTGGTACGGAATGCATTGCAAAGCAATGCATTCCGTACCACTCTGGCACTCAAAGGGTTAAAAAGTGAGTTGCATGTTCACATTAGTCATATTGTCATAATTTGGGCCATACTCAGAAAGATAAACAGGTGCAAATGAATAGCAACAATGAAAACAAATAAAAGTTCCCAAATTAATCTAAATGGGTCTTTAATCCACTTAATGCAACAGAAATCTCCAATATATTTCTTTGAAATGCTTCAGAGACCTCCCATGCAATCATGTTCTTAAAAGATTAAAGGGACAGCAATGTCCCATAAAAAATATGCTTGTTTTGTAGAGGTTTAAAATATAAGTTATTTGGCACATATCCTATCTCTCAAACCTTTACGGTTTGCAAGATATTCAAATGTAAAATTCCTCCCTCCCTCCCCTTCTCCTGACGTCAGCTTCTAACTGTCAGCCGGAGATCCCGGTCTGGGGACCAGACGGCAGCTCTACAGCAGAGCCAAATTTGCATTATTTAAAAAGAATTACTTCACTGGAAAGGTCTACAAAGTGTGCCTGGTTTGCAAGCACACTTTATAGACCATTCCCATGAAGTAGTTATTTTTAAATAACGCAATTTCAGCTCTGCTGAAGAGCCTCCTTGAGTCGCAGGAAAACTTTACAAGCAAATATCTCTCAAGCCATAGCCATTTGAGAGAGCATTTGTACCAAATAACTTATTTTTTAAACTTCTACAAAACAGGCATATTTTTTTATGGGACATTGATGTCCCTTTACCCTTTTGAGTGCCAGAGGGTTGCTCAACGCATTGCTTAGAAATGTGTTCGACATACCTCTGGCACTCAAATGGTTAAAACAACCCATTTAAATCAAAGTACATCTTCATTTTACCACCCATGCTAATTGCTTGAGCCAGAACTGCACCTCTCTAACCCTTGAGGACTAGCCCCCTGGTCTTCAGTGGTTGACTTCCTGAATATAGCTCTTTATATACATGAGTGTTTATTGTATGCCATCAAATTGTAATATTTATGTTGTAGCCCACTGGATGCTAAAGAAGTCACAAGCATTGCCTTACAATGAGAGAGACCTCCATGCATCCAAGGGGTTAAGTGAGATGGATATCACATACATAAAAATTAAGAAGAGAATACACTAAACATTATGTAAAGGATGCCTTATTTTGTTCCTAGTAGAGAGAGATGCTAAAGAGTTTTAACAGGAACTCAGGTCTGGACAATAAGAATAGATGTATTATTATCAATGACAAACTAATTATTAGGACGTTTTTAGAACATCGAGCATCTTATGCAGTGATCCTCACTGACATTTTAGTTATTGCTCTGGGCTTTGACTGTATTGCCTTTTGTTCTTCTTAATCTGTTAATAAAGTACTAATTTTTCCCCAATAAACCTGGAAAAAATACATGAACTGTAGGAGACTTGCTTTGGCCATTTTCAAGAGCTATACAAGAAAAACACTACAAATGTCTTCACTTTCTTAAAGTGGACCAGTTACATCCACAGCATTTGGTTTCATTGAATATATCAATGTAAACAGCCTATACTTTGTTCTTTTTGTTTTTCAATCAGTTAAATCATTTTAGAAGTATCTGATTTAGTATCTAGGGAATATAATTTCAACAGAGCCTAGTTCTCTCACCCACCTGCATAATTCATTTCTCTGCACCATCTTAGGCCTCTAGAAGCCACCAGTGGGGGAAGAGTAATCATGTTAATCTTTTCAACATGGAAGTTCTGTAACCTTTTGAGTGCTTTGTAATGTGTTGTGTTCCCCTCTGGCATTGCATTCAAAGGATTAATAACTAATCTACAGATTTAGTAATAGGCATCACCAACCAAGTTGCTTTTCTCCAGAAAAAATATAGATTTCATTCAGTTGTACAATATGTTACTAACAATCATAGTCAAGAAGCTAAAAGAGATGCAATTCTGGAGCATACCAGCTACACCACAAAGTAATTTTCATTACCTTAAATTGAATTTTTTACTCTATGAATGCTAGTGAGGCTATCTTCTTTTCTTTCTTGTGATCTTTTTTCTTGCTTTAAAATAGAAAATAAATCCATTATTGCTTGTTCAATTCTGATAAAATAATCCCCCAAAGATGCCACCATTAAACCTTTGAGTGCCGGAGGGATAGCCCCCCGGTGCTCTAAGGGTTACTGTAGCTGGCATCTGAAAGTCCAGTCCCCATTAAATAGAATTTTTTTTTTTTTAATTTTCCATATGCATTAAAATTTGAAAGACATGTACTCCCATGCCTTCTCAGTTGTCTCTGCTGGTGGCAGAGTCATTTTCATCAGCACAGAGGGATCCTTGCTGCCAGGCTGCCAGAATTTTGAACCAAGACTGGCTTATATATGCCAGTCTCTATTCAAAATAATAAGGCCATTTGTTCTAATCTGGGACAAACCAACTTCATCATAAGGGACAAATAAAAAATATCCATTGATAAGTGAGACTTTTAACCCCAAGAATGGTAAAGAGATTTCCAACTCATTACAAAGCAATTAAGTAGAAACCCCTCTATCATTGAGGGGGTTAAAATCTCCCTTTTAAATCAATTGGAATTGGGTTTGGTTGAATGTGTGCCCTATGGTGAAGTTGAGTTGACCCAGAAATACTCTCTTTTTGAAAATAAAGCCATAAGACTAAGTACACATGGATGATTTTAGTTCAGTAATTACAATAAGCTTGTTACAATCAGATTGCCTGTGTGAATGTTGCCTAAGATGTATGGTACCTTTAAACGCACACTGACTTTTGATTGGTTAATCATTCCTCCCTCCTCCAGAACTCAGTTTATACCAAACAAGTCAACTCAATTTTGAATGTGAATAACACTGATAAGATGATTTTAATGCTGAGCATATTAACCCGGTGCTCTTCTGTCCTGTGCTGCTTTCAGATATATGCATTATATTGTGATCAACACTTAGAGTCTGGAGTGATGTAACTGACGAAGTGGTGTCATGCAGAATAAGGCAGAAAGGTTAACAGAGGGTTTATCCATTGAAAGAGAAATTGTAAATTATGAAATGTACGGTTCGGTGAAGTGGAAAAATCTGTAATTTCTATTATTGTTAATGTTTGTCTTTTACTATAAGAAGACTTTTTTAAGCATTACTGATCATTTTACAGATACAAAGCATGTAGCTGCAAAGTATAAGTCAGACTGCATCAACATTAGGGAAACTTGCAGGGCAGTAAAGCTGACCTGTGTAATCTGTTGCCAGAAACACTACACTACAATAGAACAGTTTGCTGTTTCCTGGGTGCTCGGGTTCAACCATTGGCAGATCGGGTTGATAGATTGTTGGGAGGCGCAGGGCATGACCCGGCTGTCATGGTACCTTTTGGTACCAATGACAAATTCAGTGGAAAATGGAGATTCGTTAAGAAGGATTTCAGGGATTAAGGATATAAGCTTAAACAGAGGACCTCTAAGGTAATATTTTCTGAAATACTACCTGTGAAAGGCAACGGGAGATTAAGGAGTTATATGCATTGCTAAAGACTTGGTGTAGGCAGGAGGGGAGCAATAGGCAGCCTTTTCCCTAGGGGGCAATCTTTATAGATGAGATGGATTGTACTTTAGTGGTAGGGGCCCCAAGTGCAAGGAGTTAGGATGGTTAGAGGGTTAGAGGAGACTTGAAACTAGAAAAGGGGGTGTGTGCTGCAACACAGGATGGGGAAGGTAGTATAAATGCCCTTGCCTGATTCTGTGCATCTGGTTGCTGTTCCTGCCAGCCTCCCTGCACAGATTCACAGCCCAGGTGGCATTTTACCTGGTCACTTTGGGCTGTGTCCATCTGCAAGGGTGAGCTAACATCTCTGCACTATGAACTCCCATCAAGGTAAACCGTTACAGAATTAACTGACCATTATGGAGTCTGCAGAGATTTGCAAGTCGCTTACCATTCTTACCCAGCAATTGTCCAACTTGACCCAGACTGTATCGGAGCTGCAGCAAAATATTTTTTTCCTTAAAGGGATAGTACACCCAACCCCGGAACCTGTATATCCTGAGCCATTTGTTATAATGCCTGAGAGATTTGATGGTAGCCTTGCCTCCTTCCAGTGCTTTAAGGTGGATTGTGAGCTGTTGTTTGCCTTAAAGCCTCGGACATATGCCACTGACTATATCATGGTCCGCGCAGCTATCAATTTGTTGTCCGGATGGATCAAGACATGGGCACACCAGATGTTGCTGGCAAAGAGTCCTGTCCTCGACAGCTGGGGGGCCTTCATGACTGCTATGGACTCGCAGTGCACGATTTCTAGAAAAACCACTGTTCAAAGGTCTGTTCCACGTTCACGCAGATCACGGCTTCCCCATGAAAGAGATACCCTGTACCTGAGCAAAACCTCCATGTTGCCGCCATATGGACAGGTTTCAAGAGACACTCCTGAGGTATCCTCTGCTTCTTCCCTAGACACTGAAGAACCTATGGAGATAGGGCTTGTCCGGACTCAATTGTCTCTTGGTGAAAGAGAGCGGAGGAGAGATTGTGGCCTTTGTTTTTACTGTGGTGAGATAGAGCACTTCATTTCCCACTGCCCTACACGTCCGTCTAGAACTACACATGTGGGCACAGTCTATGTTTGCCCTGTCAAGACAGTTGACAACTCTATCAGGCATCAAGGGTGCTGTTGCACTGGAATATGTTTGTCACCTCAAAGCAGTACTTGTGTCGCTGAGGAATCTTCTTCCACTATTCCATGTGAACCTGTTTCCGGAACGCCTGCTCAGCCATTGGCCCTTCGTTTGGGTACTGCTCAAGTCCACCCTGTCATCACTGCACCTCAGCCTGAACCTGCACCCGAGATCCCTGAGATTCCCCTTCCACTTGATCCAGAGGCTTCTCCTATCCCTTCTGACAATATGCCTGTTCCAGAAACCATCACTACATCTGCTGTGGTAAGCACCTATACGACTTCCTGCCCTGCAGAACAAGTCCTGCCATCTGATTGTACTTATGCCTCAAATGGCACTATTGTCCGTAAGCAGGATCTTGAGATATTTGAAAAGGCATCACAAGCTGCAAATACTTCCCCTGTGAGTTCTTTGAAAGCGTCTAAGACCAAAAAGAATAGGAAGAAGGGAAGAGTTGCCATCGTGCCAGACGACATCTTTGACTTCTCCGAGGATGAGAGCGACTTTGATCCCAGGGTCTATGTGGTATCTAACCAGTCTGGTTCCACCCGGAGGGCGTCTTTGTGGAGGGGGTACTGTCACGGTCTGCCCCTGTCTGGGCAGACTGCCAGGCGTGGTCGTCCCTCTGGCGGATCACTGTGGAATTGAACCGGAGTCCTCATGTGCTCTGGTCCTGCTTTCTTACCTTTTAGCCACTGCTGAATCTGTTCTATCGGTGTGATTCTAGCCTGTATTATCTGCTTTGCCTGCAGCACTAGGGGGCTGGACTGCTGCTATCAGACTTCGCCTGTCATTCAGTGTCCACCTGAGGCAGCTTGTTAATTAAGCTGCTCATTATCTGGATATAAAACACTGCCTCTCCTTGAGGGCTGGGTCAGTTCATTGTTATATTTCTGTTCCTGTGGTTTGTTTCCAGATTACCAGACTGATTTGGCTTGTGACCCCAGCTTGCTGTTCCTGACTACTCTTCTGGAATTGCCCTTGTCTGATTCTATGCATCCGGTTGTTGTTCCTGCCAGCCTCCGTGCACAGATTCACAGCCCAGGTAGCTTTTTACCTGGTCACTCTGGGCTGTGTCTATCTGAAAGGGTGAGCTAACATCTCTACACTACGGACTCCCATCATGGTAAACCATTACAAGAAGCGAAGCAAAGATAGACAGTTTTTGAAAGAAGATAACTCACTGCATCAAATAAGGAACCACTTGCCTTTCTACCCCTAGCCTTGCAAAAATGTTTCCAGAAGGTGGTGCTAAAGGAAACAAATGGCATTTCCACTCCTTCAAATATACTGAAAAACATGAAAACGACGGAATTTTCAACTGTATTTTTTACATTTCCACCTCTAATCTTTGAAAACCACAAAGTCTTTGTTTTTGAAATTACCTGCCTGCACTAAAATGGCCATAACCATTACAGATATGCAGGAAATGTAGGCAAGGTATACCATTTCAGAAAGTAGACATTTACTTTCCTTTTTACCTGTAGGCTGGTATGCACAACTGTTTCCAGAATGTGACATTATAGGAAAAATATCAAGCTATTTTACTTTTGTACCTCTTCAAAGATGCAGATAGCCACTGGGCTGCAGAACCAGATAACGGGGGGTTAGGGTAAGTAGAGGGATTGGTGGCAGTTAGTGTGCATGTCATAGGGGTGAGTGTTGGATCCCCCTGTGGCACACATATGATCAATTTTTTTGTCATTATGTTTTATTTATACCTCATTAGGAGCAAAAGGATACCTCCTGATTCCCCCACAATGAGGTCTGAATAAAAAAAAAATAATGAAAAAAAAAAAAAATCCTTTGCGAGCCACATGGGTGTTCAAAGCACTGCAAAGCAACGTGTTAGACATCCCTGTAGCACACACACATTCATTTTATTTCAATATTTTTATTAAGACCTCATTGGGGGACATCAGGACCTCAACTGATGCCCCCCATCCCAAGCACTTCTGTATAAAAAAGTAATCCTGTGAGTGCCTCAAGGGAGGTCCGACCGCCTGTGTCAAACACATGGTTAATTTTTTTTAATTACATTTTATATAGACCTCCTTGGGGAGTCATCAGAACCCCCTCCTGATTTTCACCCAAGGAGATCAACATAAAAAATAATGAACATAAAATGAATTGCAAATCTGTTATACAGTGCTGTGGAAACTGCTGGCTCTTTATAAATAAATAATGATAATGCGCTGGACATCCCTGTGTCACACACAGGTGTATTTTTTTATATATATATTTTTTACATATCTTGTTAAGAGGGCATCAAGACCCCTCTTGGTGCACACACCCTCCGCCCAGCTATCAATCTTCCAGCTGATTGAGCTGGGAGATCAATGTTGGTGACATAAGAGAGCAACATGCTCTACTGCTTCAGCCCTGCCTTCTCATGTCACTGGCAATTATGTCGCCGATGACGTGGAAAAGCTTTCCTCAATCCTGCCCACTCCTACCTGGAAGTCTGAGTAGGAGTGAAGCAGGAGAGTGCAATACTTCCTGCGTCGCCATTATTGATCTCCCATTGAGATTGGCTGGGAGATCTGTACCTGAGGGTGGGGCATCAGGAGGGGTCCAGACGCCCCACCAACGAAGACTGAAAATTAATTAGATAAAGAAGAAAAAAACAGTCAGGGTGAAGACTGAGTGATCCCAGCCACATCTAGAGCACGCATTTGGCCATGCAGAAAAACATGGCCAAGCCATGTTTAACATGTGACTGACCCTCTGACAGTTAAAGGTTAAAATTATTATGTGCAGTGAGCTGAGTTTGTGTCCTTCAGTCCTGCTAGCAACTGTCATGTCTGCTTTCATGGATCTGGCATCCAGGACTGATTGAAGAAGTTTTCTCTTAAATTAGGTAGTCAGGGATTTAAATCACAGGGGGGCATAAGGATTTTCTGTTGAAGTAAGGTAAATGGGAAATTATTATTAGGAGATGTTACTTCCCTTTTAATTAGTAATAAACTGAGTTTACTATACACACACGCACATACACACACACAGACATGCACACACAAACTCATATACACACATGAGTTATGTTGTCCATTTAGTTGCTATTTAACCCCATGTTATGGTGTTATTTTATAGTGTAGAGTTTTGTAATTGTGTTCATTATATAATAGAGAATTTAGTAATTTCATTGTATTACTGTATAAAATACCTTTATGTATGTTGGAGACATCTTTAGTATCCATGTGGGATATTATACAGCAATACACTGATATTAAAAAAACTAAAAAAGTCTGTGACTGTTATATAATGACACCATTATAATTAGAACACACGTAAGGTTACCAGCAAAGACTGCAGCCAATAATATGCATATGGAAGCATAAGCTTATTTATTTGGATAAGGTGACAAAACACAGAGACAAATTACATTTGAAGGTCACACTCAAGAGTTTATGAAGAGAATTTTATCACGTTTATTTTGCAGTGCATATAAAACACACAACGTTTCGAAAGGAGGTCACGCTTCTGTCCTCAGGTGTTACTGTAATGGGATTCTTCTGCTGTTTTTATACGATTGTGTTTTTTATTTGGTGCTTAAATCAAGGGATAATTTAGAATGGTTATAGGTTGGCAATATTAAGCTTTATTGTTCTGGTATATGGAGACTCATAGAATTTTATTTTTAACCTTTTGAGTGCCAAAGGGGAACGCAACGTGCTGCAATGCATTGCATACCCCTCTGGCGCTCAAAGGGTTAAAGATAACGTAGCTGTGTACGCAATAAAAAATGAGGCATGAATGGATTTATCTATTATAAGAACCTACAGTTATATTAACCCTTTGAGTGCCAAAAGGGTACAGAACGCATTTCAAAGCAATGCGTTCCGTACCCCTCTAGCTCTTAAAAGTTTAAATAGGTTGCAAATAGTGCATTTTTTAGATTCTTGTATTCGGTATGCATATTACTCTGTGTGACTACCTATTAATGTTACATTATACACTTGGCTTCTTTCAATGTGATATTAATATATTGGAAATCTTAGGAATCCGTTGATATTGAAAGATGTATAAAATGAGACTAGACATGCATCTGTTGCTGTTTTCATATTAGAAATATCTGGATGCATGAAAATCCACTCTCTGCTCCAAGTACATTTCGTGACATTAACAGTGTGAGTGGGAATGGGTATAGCAAGATTTTTGTTACGGTCACACTTTTATTCAGCAATTTGCTAAGATAATTGAGGGACTCACCGATTAACTCTTAGAGTGCCAGAAATGTGAGCAAAGCATTGCTCTGCAATGTGTTGCCTATCCCACTGGCACTGAAAGGGTTAAATGGGGTAGAGTGTGGCCATGGGTGTAGCTGCATAGAAAGTTAAGGGAGATCCTAACCAGCATTAGGTTGGCGATGTTAGGACTGTGAACTCTGACAGCAAAGAAAGCTATCATAGCTTACTGCATGTGGTGATATGCACATTTGTGTCATATTCACAGGGATATCTAAGACATCTTAGTGCATATTGTCAAAATGACATCAATACAAATATGAGACAAGATCACCAACCTAGCCCTTTATCAACCCTTAGCGCCTCTCCTCTCATGTGGTGCTAGCACTGATATGGTTTAGCATCAAATATAAATACAATGGTATCAAAACAGCCCAAGAATCCTATTATGTTAACACTTGGGGAAGGTAGGGTGACCCCCTTCTGAAAAGCTGTGTGTTTTATATAGGCAAATAAGATAAAATCACCTTCAAGTATTAAGCGTGACCTCAAATTCTTTGCATACAGCATAGCCAAGGGGGAATCTGAACACAGTATTGTCAATAAGAGAAGACTTGTACTGCAAATAAATATATCTTAAAATCACCATTATTCTACTTTACTATCATACATCATTAACCTCTTGAATGATAGATATGTCTCTAAAGTACTGCAATTGCCCTTTAGGGAGAAAAAAGGGTATGTACAATGTTTGGCTTGATCAGGGTTTGATAATGTCACATGTATGGAGGAGAGAGTATTTCAATGCATTCCAGACCTATCTAAAGGGTTAAAAAGCCTGTTTTAAGCCTTTGAGTGCTAGAAGGGTATGCAACACATTGCAAAAAAAAGCGTTGCTTACCCCTCTGGTACTCAAAGGGTTAAGGACTAGAGAGGGGCATGCAATGCATTGTGAAGCAATGCATTTTACACTTGTCTAGTCATTAAAGTGTTAAATAAATTAGAATTTGTATTTGTTCCCTTTGGTGCAGTTGCTTTTCCCAGAATTGCAGCACTTTTATTATCATGCATTTTATCATAAGAATTTTTCCTTTAAGAACAAACACAATTTTATCTCTGTTTTATACTGTGAGATGCTCTATTTCATCAGTTCCACAGTCTGGACTTTAAATGCTGCCTACAAAACCCTTATTTCAGGTTTAACCCTTTGAGTGCCATCAATATGATTCTGGAAGATTTCATTTTTCTGAAGTTGGTTATTAAAAATTGCAATAACCATGCATCCAAATGTATTACAGTGAGTTTAACCCTTTGAGTGCCAGAGGGTGAGCAATGTATTGCAGAGCAATGAGTTGCCCATCCCTCTGGCACTCAAAGGGTTAATATGGCTAGCCTGTAAATCACATTGTTTAAATTCTATTTTCTATCAAATCAGCCATTGTATTAAAAGAAAGAATCTTGCATTTTTCTAAATAAGTCTACCACACAATGCAGAGGCTTTCATGACATTATTTCCTATAAAACTGATGAATGTGTGCGTTTGCTTCCTGCGGTGAATTCAATACATTATAATAAATCAACTTCACAAATTACAAGAAAACTGCATTTGAAAGTGGAAAAAATGCAGGGGTCATAGCAGCCTAACTTTCAAATGTTCCCATTTCAATTATAGACTGGCTGTGACACATGTGCTTTTTGCTCCCTGCAGTAAGTTGGAGTGCCATGTGTACAGAGAAAAATAGGACAATTCTGAGGCAATTCAGCTGCATCATAGGGAACTTTTAACTATTCCAATTAATTTAAATCAAGCTTTTACCCCCCCCCCCCCCGAATGCTAGAGAGATATCCAATGCATTGCCAACAGGCCCACATTTACAACTCAGGACCCCCTACATAAGGAAACTCTTAGCATGCCTACCCCACCTATGGACGCACACCCTTTCCCACCAATGCCTGTTCCAACAAGAAGGAAAAGGAAAGGGATTCTAAGAATTAAAGGAGAAGGGAAAGGGTGGTAGCAGAGATGATTTTCAGCCAGGTTATTGGTCCGGTACCTTTTGCTGGTGCCCCGGACCATTTGTCTGTAACCTGGTACCTTTTATCAGTGACTCCATACATTTTAGGCACCTTATCCATCAAGAATAAGGTGACCTGGTACCTTTCTTTTTAGAAAATTACCACTGGGCAGTAGGATGGGAAAGGAAGGAGGAGAGTGGATGAAAGAAGGAAGGGAGGGGATGAAAGAAGAAAGGGAGGAGACAACTGGAAATACAGTGAGGAAGAAACATGAAGTGGAAGAGAACAATGTACAGTCAAACACAACAAATTCAGCATAGGAAATGAGTAAGAAAACCCTCCTGTCCCACACTTCCCTCAGTGGTTACAGCCTGAGGTGCTGCAGGCACACTGACATATAGTTCATCAGTCCTATCGTAAAAGCTCTGCTCTGTCATCCATGTTGTTATATCAGTGCACATATAAGAAAGACAATTCTGTTATACCAATGGAAAAGAGTGAGAGAAGTGCTTCTTTTGTGTGCTGTTACATAACTGCATAAACTGGCATGACAGTAAAACATGAGCTCTGAGAAAGAGAATTTGAGCAATCTACCCTGGGGAATCCAATTACCTTTATCATGGTGGCACCTGTTGCTCTCAGGCAGTATATGATATGCATTTAGCATGCTGTTTGCAGGACTAACAGAATGTTATTCCGTGGCTCACTGGCTCAGTTAATGACATGGATCAGTAGTAACCTTGTTATAAGTTGAATTAACTAAATTACCCTGTACCCTGTCGTGCATTTTATGTAATTATCTCAGTGCACAGTGGCCCTATGAATCTCCTACTCTGCCGATGTAGTGATATTTACAGTAGCACTTCTTATGCGTGCACTGAGCATAATCTGGCTTGATAGGGCAGTGGGTAATATAATAAGAGCTGAAAATTTGAATTCTACTAACAAGTGTGCTGTTGATCCCTGTGAATAACTGAACCAGCGAGCCACCAAATAAGAATCTATTAGTCCTGCAATAGCCAGGCACACAGTGCTTCCAAGCAGTCTACTCAATGCATATCATAAGATGCTGCCATATTAGGAATAACCCTTCAAGTTCCAGTGGTGGTGCACAATGCATTGTGTATCTCTCTGGCATTCACAGTGTTATTGGTATTTGGTTAACCATTGATAATAATATGCCCATCTTAACTCCCACATTTATATAGCACCATGCCAAAGTACAGCTGCAGGGTCTCAATAATTGTTGGAGAGTTGTAGTCTCATAGGGGTCTATTTAATAGATTTGCGTTATTCCAGCACTGCATGCATTAGCACAAACATTTATATACTTTGCAGGGAGATGTATTGCAGTCCTCTTTTACTTTCACCCAAGTAATGGCAGATTCTTGTTCCTGTAGCCAAACATGCCATTGTTACACCTGGTGCTGAGTATAATAAAGTAATGTTTGACTGCAGGAACACAAAGCTGCTATTACTCAGGGTGAAGGTAAGAGAGGAGTGGGGAAACATCTCCCTGCATGTTTAATTATTTTAGGGTTGGATTTACATCCCTGGTCTAGGCAAGGCACTCCAGTTGCCCTTAGCTCCTCCCATGGCCACTCCCCCACTCTCAAAGGACCCCCACCCCTAATCCCAACCACTATTCCCTGGCACAGAAAATACACTTGGACTATATCAAGCAAAAATGGAAAAAAACGCTTTAACCCTTTGAGTGCATGAGAGGTACCCAACACATTGCATTTACAAGGGGTTAACCTCTACAGAGATCTCCAATGCATTGCTCCACATCCAAGGGCTTACAAATAGTCTAAAGGGGTCTAAAACTGGTGCATGGATATTAAAATTACTCTAGCCACGCCCACAATTCAGAATGTGGGTTTGCCCAGCACCCCTCAAAATTTGGAGCTCTATGCGATTGACTAGTCTGCCTATTGGGAAATCCGGCCCTAGAGACAATCAAGGTCTGCCTGTATATTGCACTAGCAATTTTTCTGTAAAATAAATAGTTTCTGAGAACTGAACCTTTATGCTTTGATGGCACGGTGTTTCAGTTTATGATAATTCCCTGCACAGTATGCTAATTAGTTCTGCTCAAGGCCAAACATATCACTCACTGTGCTATTAGACACGTTTGCAGTGTGTGGGCTCTGTCTAGACTCATTTATAGCACAGTGGGCCTTATGGATACAAGCACAGACATGCAATTCGGGGGCAACCTAGCTGCACCATAGGGGACAAATAAACCTTCTTAAAATGTCTATTGATTTAAATGTTTTTTTAACCTCTTGAAACAAATGCGTTGGAGATTCCACTAGCATTCAAGGAGTTTAAAACCCCAGTAAGTTCAATGGGATTTTTCCTTTTTTCCCCTTTTGTGAAGCTGGTTTGCCCCAGAATGGGTCCAATTTGGCATACATAAAGTCTACAGTGTGGAAATAATGGTGCAATATATCTAAACAAATAGCATGAAGTGCCACACTGTGATACCAACAAAAAATGTTATTCCACCAAGAGCTACTTATAATAAATAAATGGCTAAGACAACATAAAGGCAGTGTTTAATTCTCTATAAAATGGCTAAACATCTGTTACAGTGAAATGTCCACTTTAGATCATTGGTCATTCTTGTGTGTTTCCTGTGGTGTAGTGGGTTTGCCCAGGCGTTGTTCCATTTCTATCTTTATGTATATGACCATTATATTTGTGTCCTATTCTTGCTACCAAATTAAAATATGTTGCTTTTCTTGCTGCCATCCGGATGACTTAATTTGAAATAAACAGTTAATCATGCTGATGACCAGAGGGTGAAATGCAATCAAACACCTCTCTGGTCCTGAGTGTATGTGTGTATGTTTGTGTATATTTGTGTTCACGTGTGTATGTGTGTGCGAGCATGTATATGTCTGTTCTGTGTGCACATATATGTGTGTGTGTGTGTGTGTGTGTATATATATATATATATATATATATATATATATAAATATAGTGTATGTGTGTGCTTGTGTAAATGTGTGAGTGTGTGAGTTTGTATGTGTTTGTGTGTGAATATATGTATGTGCACGTGTATTTATATGTGTGTGTCTGTGTATTTGTGTGTATATATGTGTGTGTGTGTGTGTATGTGCACATATGCGTTTATATGTGTGTATGTATGTGTATATTTGATTAAGTACGTGTGTATGTGGGTGTATGCATATGTGTGTATGTCAATGTATTTCTATGTAGGTATGTGTGTTTGCGTGTGTGTGTACTATGTATGTATATGTGGGTGTGTGGGCATGTGTATACATGTGTGTGTTTATATACATGTGTATGTACACATATGCATTCATATGTTTGTATACATGTTTGTGTATATTTGTGTATACACATGTCCATATGGGTGTAGGTATGTGTATATATGGGGGTACATCTATGTATGCATGTGTGAGTGCGTGTGTGGTTCTCTGTATGTATGCGTTTGTGTGTGTTTGTGTAAGTATATGTGTACGTTGTTTATTTTGTGTGTATGTCTGGGGTTTTGTGTACGTATGTATTTGTGTTCATGTATGTGTATAAATGTATATATATATGTTGTTTATATTGTGTGTATGTATGTATATGTGTATGTGTCTGTCTATATATGTATGTGTGTGCAGGTGTATGCAAAAATGTGGGTACTCCTGGCAAAATTACATGTTTTGTTGATTTTCTAAGTGAAAAGAAGTCAACACAACCTCTGCAGTAAACAAACTAATGTGTCTGAAGATTGCAATGTACAGTTACTGTTTATTTGCTGAATTTAACAGATTAAAGGAACAATAAAACAGAAAATGACATATGCAAAAGTTTGGACACCCTGTAAATCAGTGCTTAGTAACACTCATATGGTAGAAATAACATTCTCCAAACATTTCCTGTAGCCAGCTAATAGTCTTCTTAATCTTACTTTAGGATTTTTTTCCCATTCTTCACTGCAGAATGCTTCTAATTCAGAAATATTCTTAGGTCATCTTGCATACACTGCATGTTTGAGATCTACCCATTGATTTTCAGTGATATTTAAGTCTGTGGACTGTAAATACCTTTCCAAAACCTCAAACTTTCATTTCTTGAAGTAGTTCATGATTGATTTTTAGGTATGTTTTAGGTAATTGTCTTGTTGTAATATTCAGCCTCTTTTCAACTTTAGATTTTTCACTGACTGATGGACATTAGCTTCCAGGACTCATTGATACTTAGTAGAATCCATTCTTCACTCAACCCACATAATGTGGGCTGCCTCAAAACCTGAAAGTATGATAGATTCACCCCATTTTTACTGTTAGAAGGTACTGTTGCAAGGTGTTCTTTTCTTCAAATCCTTCTCCTTTTTTTCTCCAAAATGACATTTTTATTGTAGCAAAATAGTTCAAATTTAATGTCATCAGACCACAGCACTTGGTATCAAAATGCCTCTGGCTTATCTATGTGTTGTGTTGCATATTTCAGATGTGGACTTTTGTGATGAGATCGCAGGCAAGGTTTCCGTCTGATGACTTTTCCATGCAGATGTTGTTTACACAAGCAATTCTGCACAGTGGTGAACCACTACTCCTGTGCCAGCTAAATCTCCTGTAGGTCCTTTGCAGTTATATGGGCCTTTTGCTTTGTATTTCTGACCACTTTACAAGCAGTTGTATTAGAGATTTTTCTTAGTCTTTCAGATCTTGTCTTGACTTCAGCTGTTCCCCATAACTTCCATTTATTAACACTTGAAATTGCAAGCAGAAAACATCTAGATATCTTATTATAGTCTTCCCCTACTTTGTAAGAGTCAATTATCTTTATTTTCTGTAACACCATGAGAGATTAGAAGACAGGGAATTTATTAAACTCTGAAATTGTCATTACTTTACTTAAATGACTAGTTGGGCCTTCATCTATTTTCTTAGACCTTACAAAAAATAACACTATTGGATCAACTGGAAAGGTGCCTTAATGTTTGTACACACCACATTTTCTGTTTTATTTTACTTTTTAATCTGTTAATTCAGCAAATAAATAGCAAGTGTGCATTACACAGAATTATATCAAATTTAAGTTTGTTTTCTGCAGAAACTGTTAACCAGGGGTGTCCAGACTTTGGGTGTACGTGTGTGTGTATGTATGTATGTATGTGTGTGTATGTTTGTGTGTATATGTGTGCTTTTGAGTATACATGTGTGCATTTATGCGTGTGCATATATGTATGTATGTTTGTGTACGTATGCATGTGTGTACTGTTTATGTGTGTGTGTGTGTGTGTGTGTGTATATATGTGTATATATATATGTATATATATATATATATATATATATATATATATATATATATGTGTGTGTGTGTGTATGCTTATATGTGCCTAATTAGCTATTTTGGGAAATCTGGCCTTGATTGCAGTTGCTCTGCAATCTGTTGCTCACCTGACTGGCACTCAGGGGGTTGGGGGTTGTGAACATGGCTGTAACTAGATAGAAAGCTACAGGGAGATGTCAACTTTTCCAACCTCAGGCTGGAAAAGTTGGGACTGTGAACTCCAACATCACAGGCAGGTATATGAAATTAGTGCATATATATAGCAAACAGCTACATTAACATATGAACACACCCACATGAATATGGCAATGGCTCATTGATTAAATTACACATTTCTCTGTATTACCAGTTGCCACTACCGTTGGTCAGTACTAGCTCAATTGCATAAGATGAATATAAATAAGCTATCTCATGAACTATAGTTTGAAACAAAAATAACATAAATGTAGGTGATTTATAAAGCTCTTTCAAAATCACTTAGGGCCATATGTTCAGTAGTGAAATAGCTTTTGTCATTTGTAACGACTTTTCAAAGTACAGTGTCGCTGGGATCATTAATTTTTTCAGAGAGTGTCGGTTGTGATTGGAAATATGTCGTTTGTCCTGACTGAAATTGTCGTATGTAAATACAAAAATGGTGTAAAAAATGTCTTTAGGACAAAAATGTCTTAACTAAAGACAAAAATTCTCACATTCAGAACTTCACATTCCCTCCGCTTTTTTCTTAACATGCAAATTATGTCTTTTATAAAACATTTTTTTGTTGTTAGTTACGGCAAATGTTAATTTCCTCTATACGACACTGGAGAACAGTTTAGCCACGCCCTGGCCACGACCCTTTGCCCGGAAATTCTGGAGTTGTGTTGTACACAATGGACATTACTAGTTTTTTGTTGTATACTCTATAGAAAATATGTCGTTCATGCATACAATTACTTATTTTTGTCTTTCATACAAATCTTTTTGTCGTTATCCCTTTGAACATACGGCCCTTATTTGTTACAAAGTGACAGTTCCATATGAATATATCAATTTCAATTCCTAACATGTTATTCAAATATTTTAAAATAATTCTTATATGTCAGGAAAATAAACAAAAATGAAAATGTCTGTTTTGTTTTTGACACCAACATGATTTAACTGAAATGTTGTTGTATTTTTCAGCAGATTCCATGGAAACATTGGTTATAGGCATGTGCTATAATTTCTGTGGTAAATACAATCTGCTCTCTGCTTCGTTTAACATTATGCCACTTAGCATTATTGATGGACAGTGATGAAAAGATAAAGCATGCTGCTGTACAGCGAGGATTTGTGTGAAAACAATTTTAAAGACCATACGAAACAAGAACAAACGAGCAGAGCTGATCAGCAAATAAATGTGTAACATTTTTTTCAGCTAATAAAACAGGAAATGTACAGGTAGATGTACTGTGTGGCATGTGTGATCAGTCTTGACGTTATAGTTATGATTGCTAATAACCACCATTACCGAGCTCTGTTTTACATTGATTTAACCCTTTTCAGAGGAGTATGAAATGCAACACATACAGTTTCCACAAATGCCCATTGATTTAAATGGACATTTTAACCCTTTGAGTACTAGAGAGGCACACAACGCATTGTTGCGTAGCCCACTGGCACGCAAAAGGTTAAAGGGATAGTAATACTTAAAATGTAAAAAAAAATATGTTGTAGGGTTTATCCCCCTGAGTAAAACAAGAGTAATCCCACTGCTGAGAGGTGTTTTATTCAAAAGTTATTAATTTTCAAAGTTGAATTTTTTAGATGCAATATCACAGTGGCCTGAAATTGTACAGTGGCGCTGTTGCTACACAATCCTATGGACAGCTCTGGTCCCAGGACCATAAATCTCCATAGGATGGTGTAGCAACAGTGCCACTGTACAATATCAGGCCACTGTGATATTGCACCTAAAAAATTCAACTTTGAAAATTAATAACTTTTGAATGAAACTCCTTTCAGCAGTGGGAGTACCCTTGTTTTACTCAGGGGGATAAACCCTACAACATATGTTTTTTTACATTTTAAGTATTACTATCCCTTTAACACCTTAACCCTATAAGTTCCAGAGGGTGAACAATACGCTACTCACACCTCTAGCACTGTGCCACTGAGCCTGCAATGTATTACTCAGCACTAATGACAACCCCCTGCATAGAACCTAGATATCGCAGTAGCATAATGTCATGCCAAGTTCTCAAATATTGTGGTAGAATAATAAAGAATAGGCTAAAGAATAGACTAAATCAAGCAATAGCCTACATATAAGAACTTCCCAATAGTCAAAGCAGACAACAGCCTACAAATCCAAATTTTATGGGGTGGAAACTCAGCTGTGCTGGTCACACTCATATTCTGAATTGTGGGTGTGGCCAGAACAACCTTAACCTCATTGTCCCTGTACCAGATGTATATTCCTTTACAGACTATTATTTAATCTTTGGACACTAAAGAGATCTCCAAAGCACTGCAAAGCAATACATTGGACAGCTGTCTGGCAACCGAGGTGGTAAGGCTTTTTTTTTTTGTCCTTGTTATAGGCTGAGTGTATTTTCTGTACTGTAAACTAGTAGATGGGACTGGGACAGGGCCTTGCGAGGATTTGGGGTGTTACCATAAGTAAAGCTAAGGTCTCCCACAGTGACTTGCTTAGCGGGGCACCTTGGATGTAAATCTGGCCCTGCATCTACATGTGCCATAATGAGGTATTAGATGCCAATGATTGAGGAAGCATGGGGCATTTCCACATTAAACCAAATGTACTATAGTGGAAAAATAAAAATTACCTTTAATTTAAATGGATTTTAACCTCCTGAATGCAAGAGAAGATTTCCAATGAACAGTGAAACACTAACACTCAATGGCCTAGATGCACTAAAGGTTGAAGAGGGCTACGAATGTCGATGTTCTGTTGGAGCAGTGTCCTAGGCACATCCACAGTATTCACCGAACTGTCTATGACATCACATCACCAGCACTCCGACAAAAAGATGCACACATCGACATCAATCCGACAGGTTTACGAATTTTCATTCATCACATCGACAATGGCCTATTTTCATATGGAAATGACGCATAATGACTAATATTCATATGGAAATGCTGAATAATAAGACACATTTGTATGCAAGGGGGGGGTGTTGATATGATAATCGACACTTAAACTCATTCAGTAAACTCCGATAGCAGCCTCTGATGTCGGAGTTCACAGTCTCCACTTCACCTGCCTGCAGAGCAATGCGTTGCGTACTCTTCTGGCACTGAAGGGGTTAATGCATAACCCCCAAAATCTTCAATCAGTCCTTGATATCTAATCCATGGAGGTGGACAAGACATTTGAAAGTGGGACCACATGTTCCCAAACTCTGCGCACTGCTCACAGTAATCTTAGCCCTATAAGACCAAGGTGGTGTACAATGCATTGCTTAGCAATGTGGCACATACCCCTTGGGGCCTGAAAGGATTATGTAGGCTCCATAGACATAACTTCACAGACCAATAGAACATATCATCTCTTGTCAAAGACATCAAGGAAAAATTAGTTTAGTGTTAGGATTTTCTGCCATAATAATGTAGGTGGTGGGGGTGAGGGGGTTATTATTTTTAGGTGTTCTCCTTTAACTCGTTGAGTTCCAGAGGAATATGCAATGCATTGCAAAGAAATGCATGTATAGCCCTCTGGTAATCAAAGGGTTGATATCTCTAGGATTGAAATGGCTAAAGCCCAATTTAAATCAATGGGAATTTGAGGGCTCTTTATTCATCTGCTATCATTTAGAAGGTTTGCACAAGAATTGCTCCATTTCTTCTCAATACATTAACCTCATTAGCTTGTAGTAGAAGAGAAGTGTCAAACGTATTGTGTTATGATATATCATTAACACCTCTCTGGCACTCAAATGGTTAAAAATGGAAGTATTAATTTTCTGTAAAAATGTACTGTGTATCATGGTGGAAAAGGTACTTATTGCATGTTAAAAGCATAGCTAATTTGCTTAGTTCTGGTGGAGGTGGGTTGGATAATTACAGTATATTTTCCTTTGAACAACCAATTTAAAGATTTCTGGTCATTAAAACCAGAGGGTTCTAATCTGCTAATGATTATAGCCCTTCAGTGTGCTCACTAATAAACATCTCTGTAGCAATTGGTTTGAAGTTTCCTTAACAAGTATGTTGTTTCTTTTATGTTCTACTGGACTTTGTATACTGGTGAGTTGCTTGTATATAAAAAAGGGGAGAAATTCTGGAGCAAACAGTATACTGTAAAACAGATGTAGTCAATCGTTGCAAGGTAAGGATGTTGCAGGAAAAGATTTGGCAGAAAAAAAGGTCTTACCAGAGGGGAATTTAAGCCAAGTCATTCCAGTCCAAAGACCTGATACCATTGTTATCTGGTATTACATGAGACCGGTAAAGAAACACACCATAACATGCCACCAGCAGAGCAATACATCTTTAAAGAAAGAGGTGATCTGGTACCTACACTATTAGAAAATTGCCCCGGAGCTTCTGCCTCCTGCCGGAATTATCTTCCTGCTAACATCTCCCACGTGGGATTCCATGGTGAATGAGGATCTGTTAATGCATGTATGTATGTTTGATGCTGAATGTGGGTATGTGTAATAATATATGCATGTTTGTATAACGACTTATGTCAGGGAAAGTAGTTAGCGCAGCACAGGAATGGCAGAACTCAAGACTGGAACATGACACTGGAAGGAGTCACCCACTGAAATCAACTGGCTTAACCTTCCACAAGTAATTTTCTACTGATTTTTTTCTCACAGGTATTTCCATGGAAAGAAAAAAGCACCTCTACTTCTCCACAGAAATTTCCATGTGGAAGAAAATGGAGTTTCTGCACAATTGATGGTTGAGGATGATAGGAGGTTTAGCCACAAGGGCCTCAATTCAAATGTGGCCGACGCAAAAAAAAACCACCCATCATCATTTTTTCAAGCTAGGTAAGCAGTTCAATTACCAGTGCTATGAAAACATACCGGCGGAAATAAAGTACGTCTGGTGGTAAAGTTATATCATGTTTGAAACTGCCGATAGAAGCATTGAAGAGGAAAAAAAGCCAAAAAAATCCTTAAGTGACCAGTGGATGTGTTGATATGCCCCATGTCAGTACATATAATGTATGAAAACAATGTGTCAAATGTTAGTAGAATTAACCCTATGAATACCAGTTAATACGACTAAGTTAAAAAAAAATCCCCTGAAAAGAAACATTTACCTGTAATGTCCAGTGGGGTATTCAGCACCCTGGTCAGCTACTGACCATCTTCTTCTATCATTTTATATCTTCCTTCTTCTCCTTCCTCATCTTCAGTCTTCTTCTCTTCTGTCTTCTTATCTTCTTCCTTGGAGCAACTATGTACCTGAAAAGGAAAAAAGTAAATTTGAAATATGCTCAACAAACAAGTTTCAAATCTATGCAGTGGTTAACCCTTTGACTGCCTGAGAGGTATGCAATTCATTGCCAACCTCTATGGCACTGAAAGGGTTATATTACTTCACAGTGCTAGACAAATAAAATCAAAATTTGTCAAAATCGAACAAAATATTTCCAAATCCATTTTGCATTAATTATTTTTTGTTCTAAAGAGAAAAATATATATTTAGCCAAAATATATCCTATATTGAGGCATTGCAAGACTTCAAATAGTCTGTTGGCTCCACTGCTGTCACCAGCAGTGGTGGCAGGAAGGCAGGCTAAACACCCCCGAGGTTAAATCCCCCCCATACCCCTCAGCCTGTGGGGAATTTGAACAGAGATTGGCTTTTATATAGAAACGAACAGCAATCAGGAGGAGAGCTATCACAGGATATCACATCACTACAAATTGTTTCATATTGAGATGGAATACTCACACGGAACTGTGGATGCTGGTTCTCCCCACAAACAAACCACACCGATATGCATCAACCAGAAATGTAGAAGTATTCATAAGAATAGTATACTGCAGACCAGGATACAAAGTATATAAATTTATTAAAAGCAATTAAAAAACCTTAACATGTTTTGTGGTTTATGCTGACCACTTCTTCAGGAGAAATCCTATATAATAATTTGCTAAATGTGTGTTTGTCAGAAGCCACCATTTGCAGTAGAGATGGCTGCGCATGCTGCAGTAATGTACACTACAGACTGCCTGTGCCACGGCTGATAATGTAGCGGGGCTCCAAATTCAGACCGTATTCCTCTCTGCACAGGAGTGCCCCGATCTATATCAGCCGTGTCGCGGGCAGTCTCTACGGTGCATGACTGCACCACGGCTGTTGCTGGGTGGCACTTCAACTAGTATACAATACACAAACTAACTAAGTTAGCAACAGCTCTGTGTGAGTATTCCATTTCAATTTATATTGATGTGATACTTTGTGATAGCTCTTCTTCTGGGTGCTGTTCTTTTGTATGTTTCTTTCTAGTGGTTCCGATGGACTGTTTTTCAGAGGATTGATCGATCGTTGGGACTTTGAGTGATCTGAGTGGGTGCAGTATAATATCCACCACTAGTGTATACAGTTACTGAGATTCTAAGTAGCCATTTGAAATTGTGACTACCATTGTTATCAATATTAAATCTACAAGATAATGAATATATTACACCATGAGACTCTCCCCCTTTTTCTTTTGTCTTTTGGTTTCTTTTCAAAATGGCTCCCAGATGTCCATTGGCTGGGAAACCCATTAGGAGCTGATTGACTGGGAGGTGCGTAAGCACACATCCCAGCCAGTGGACTTCTGGGAGCCCTTTTGAAAAGCCCACAGCTCTGGCATCGGCCTGAGAGGTAATAAGGGGGGGGGGGGGGTTAGCCTCCCTTCCTGCTGCTACCACTGGCTACAGAGGTGGAGCCGGCAGACTATTTGAAGTCTTGCAATGAATCAATATAGGATACATTTTGCCTATATTTTTCTATTTGGAATGATAACTAATTTAATGCAAAATGAATTTGGAAACATTTCTTTGATTTAGGGAGATGTTTTACTTTATTCCACTAGAACTAAATGCATTAATTTAACCCTTTGAGTGCCAGAGTGGTATGCAGTGCATTGCTCTGCAATGCCATGAGTACACCGCAGGCAGTCAAAGGGTTAAGTATTGCACATATTTGAAACATATATAGGTTGAGCATATTTCCTGTTTACTTTTTTGTTCTTTTCAGGTACATATTTGCTCCAAAAAAGAAGGTAAGACGACAGAAGAAAAGAAGACAGAAGATGAAGAGGAAGGAGAAGAAAGAAAATAGAAGATAACAGAAGAGGTCAGAAGAAAAGAAAAGGCTAATAAAAGCTTCTTGAATGTCCTAATGATTTAAGTAGGGCTTTTTTCAATAAAAATTATTGAGGAGGGATACAGTTAATAAAAACATGGGTGTAAGCCTATATGTAAAGCATGTCTTAAAACCTAGTATAAGGGAAGATATTAAGGAAGGTTCCGGTGAGAATGTAGAGGCTCTGTAGGTTGAAATTAAAACTGGAGTCATACATAATTAAAATATGTTAATGGAAATTTGAGCTAAACCAGCTAACATTAGGGAGTTTGAAGCAGCTGAACTGTTACTGCAAATGGAAAAGGCTTCTCAGTCTGGAAATGCAGTCATGGTGGGAGGTTTCAACAACCCTGAAACTGAATGGAGAAATATGACTTCCAGCACTACAAAGGGAAATCATTTTCTAAGTATGGCTAATGACAATTTCACATCTCTACTAGTAGAGGAACCAACTAGAAAATAAATCTTGCTAGACCTAGTGGTCTCAAACAATGGTAAACAATATACAGGTAAGGAAACAGACAGCAGTGACCACAATATGGCATCCTTTGAGATGTGTTATGAGAACCCCATTAACAACAGTTTAACCAAAACATTAAACTTAAATAAGGATATTTTTTTAAATGTTAGAAGCTGTATGAAAGGACATTCAATGGAATATAATCTTCAAATATTACAATGCTCTATGATAAATATATACATTGATATATACAATTGAGGAAAAAATACAAGAGAAGCAAATTAAGACCAATGTGGCTTAATAAAGTGAAATGAGAAATAAGAAGGGTCAGATGTAGCATTTAAAAAATAAAATATGTTACAGAATCTGCAAGCAAGCAATTAGGCTAGCTAAATTTGAAAATGAGTATTGCAAGAAGGATTGCTAAAGAAAGCAAGAAAACCCCTAAACAATTCTACAAGTATATTGTTGGCAAAAAGATTAATGTTGATATTGGTCCTCATAAAACTAAGACAGGTGAAATAATTAGTGAGGATAAGTCTATGGCTTTCAGATTAAACACATTCTTTTCTTCTGAATTTATAAAGGGAGTAACAATGACAGGCTATGGGTAAACAGACAGAATCTCAAAAATTTCTCCATCATGTACATGGCTTACTAAGCACAAAGTCTAAAAGAGTTTGGAAAAGGTTGTGGATATAGCACCAGAAACTGATCTCAAACAGCCAAGGGTTAGTGTTGAGCGAGCACCCTGATGCTCGGGTGCTCGGGTGCTCTGACCGAGCACCCGAGCCCCATTGCATATAATGGGGCGACACGAGCATTACACCAGGCACCCCCTGCTCTGATGAGGGGAGGGTGCCTGGTCAATGCCCCCCTTCATCTCCGCTATGCCCCCTTCATCTCCGAATGCCCCCTTCATCTCCGCAATGTCCCCCTTCATCTCCGCTATGCCCCCTTCATCTCCGCTATGCCCCTCTTCCACAATGTCCCCCTTCATCTCCGCTATGCCCCTCTTCCACAATGTGCCCCTTCATCTCCGCTATGCCCCTCTTCCACAATGTCCCCCTTCATCTCCTCTATGGCATGGAGGAGATGAAGGGGGACATTGTGGAAGAGGGGCATAGCGGAGATGAAGGGGCACATTGTGGAAGAGGGGCATAGCGGAGATGAAGGGGGACATTGTGGAAGACGGGCATAGCGGAGATGAAGGGGGACATTGTGGAAGAGGGGCATAGAGTCTATGCCCCTCTTCCACAATGTCCCCCTTCATCTCCGCAATGCCCCCTTCATCTCCGCAATGCCCCCGTACCTCCAGTCCCTGGTGGTCCAGCGGAGCATCTTCAGATCTGTGCCTCTTCCGGCACAGATCCCCGCCACCCGAACATGGCGGGCGAGCACATGGCGGTACTCGACGAGTACCGCCATGTGCCGAGCAGAGCGATGCTCGAGCCGATCCGAGCATCGGCCGAGCACGCTCGCTCAACACTACCAAGGGTATTTAAGGAACTCCAGGAGTGATTTGTAAAGGTGGAGTTAATGAAGAAGCAGCATTAAAATGGCTACAGGATTGTCACTGGTAGTTATAAAACTATTAAAGTTTTTTTTGTTTTTTTTAATTAAGTAAGAAAGTTTGTAAAAAGTGGTACAGTGAATTTATAAACAAATGTCGCTATTTGCAAAAATTTAGAGACAGAATTTTATCCAAATACTTAAGTCCATGTCTGAACTGTTCTTATTTTTACAGTCTCCTCAATTGTAATTGAAGCTAGAATATTTCATAAATACCAACACTTATAATAAGGAATAAGGAAATTTTAAGAATCTGTTCACAAAAATGAACAAAAACACTTTTTATAAATCTCCCCCTCAATTAATTACAAAAGATGCTTATACTTAATATTAATTGAGTCATTATCATCAGGCATGGTGCCCTGTGATTGGAGGAAAGCAGATATGGTACCATTATTCAATAAGTAGGCAATATCTAAATCAAGAAATTACAGACCTAGGAGCTTGACATATTATGTGTAAAATGCTAGAAGGGTTACTAACTGATAATATTCAAGACTCTGGGATGACCAAAAACATTATTAGTAGGAGCTCAACACTGTTTTATGAAGAATAGATCATGTCAAGCTAATTTACTTGCATTTTATGAAAGGGTAAGTAGTAAATTGGATAAGTATATTGCTATTTATGTAGTGTACTTGGAATTTGCAAAAACCTTTGATATTATGCCTTCATTATGCCTTATACTTCATAAATTAAAAGGCTTGGGTATGGGAAGTGAAATCTGTGCTTGGATAGAGAACTACCTAAATGATAGGTGGTAGAGTTGTTGTAAATATAACTTTTTCATGCTGGTCTAAAGTTGTAAGTGGGGTGCCACAGGGTTCAGTTCTTATCTCAATCATTTTCAACTTTTTTAATGATCTAGAAGTAGGTATTGCAGGTAAGTAGTGTCTCAATACAGGTTACTGCATCAATTAGAAGCCTTTGGTTTGGAAGGTGATGATGATATCTGTGCATGGATAGAAAACTGGTCAAATGATACATGGCAGAAATTTGTTGTAAGTGGATCCTTTTCAAGTTGGTCTAAAGCTGTAAGTGAGGTGCCACAGGGTTGATTCCTAGGCCCAGTGCTTTTAAACGTTTCTTATTAATGATCTAGTGGTTATTGAAAGTAGTGACTCAATCTTTTGCTGGTGATGACACAAAGCTATGTAAGGAAATACATACAGACCAGGATGTTATTTCCCTGCAGAAAGATTTGGATAAACTGAATGAGCAGAAAAGTGGCAAATGAGGTTTAATAGGTAAATGAAAGGTTATGCATGTGCGCTGTAGAAAGAAACATGCTACCTATACACTAAATGGAAAGCTACTTGGGGAATTCTCATTAGAGAAAGATTTAGGAGTACTGATAGACAACAATAGACTTCACAACAGTGTGTAGTCTTACTCAGCTGCTACAAAGGCCAAAAGGGTACTAGGCTGTATAAAAAGGATTATAGATGCATGGGTTGGGAACATAACATTTAATAATAATACTTGATAAGGACTCTTCTTAAAAAATTACTTTACTGAACTGGAGAAAGTACAAAGATGTGCAGCAAAACTGATAAAGGGATTAGAGGATCTGAGTTATAAGAGACAGACTAGCCAAACTGGGTTTGTTTACATTAGACAAGAGGCATCTGGGGCATCCAAATTTTTTCAGTCATGGGCCACATGATCAGAAAGCCATAAGTGTGAGGGCCGCTTTATTTTTTTTATTGGTAATGATGGTGAATTTTAGCCTGTTACCCATTCAAAACTATTTATTTATTGATTAAGTTAATGACAATACTGATATTTAACAGACATCGTACGGTACTGAAAAGCATGAGATTAGGTCTTAGTGGTCTACTAGCTCATGTGTGCTATTGTGTCTACTAGCTCATGTGTGCTGGATTCAGGAGGCCATAATTTGGCCTACGGGCCTCACCTTGGACACTCATGGTCTAAGGGGTGATATTATTATAATTTGCAAATATACTCAAGGTCAAAACTCTCTGAGGAGTGAGTTACTAAAAGAGCTAATAAAATAGAGGTCATCCATTAAGACTAGAGGAAAGGTGCTTTCAACTAAAACAAAGGCATGGATTTTTTCAAAACAAGTAATGAATACCTTTCTAGCTCAAAACAATGCTGAGAAGTATAAGTTTCAAAGCAGATATGATGTTAATCCAGGGAAATATAGGACTGCCATTTGGAGTCAGGAAATAACTTCTTTACTCACTTGGGGCTTAATTAAAATGGATTCAGTGTTTTTTTCCTTCCTCTGGATCAACAGGGTTGATATGACATGGGCTAAACTTGATGAACATGTCTTTTTTCAGCCCCCTATATACTGAGTGAATAACACAATTATGAGAGATACAAGGCAAACAGTTTCACACAGTACACAACAATTTAAACAAATAAGCAATACACATTTTAATTGTGTGTAGAGGGGGAAGGAAGAGCAAATGAATAAGACTTTAGTCATGGGATAGAATACACAGATATTCAGATTTGTAGATGTTTTTAACTATAGTTGCTTCTTGCCATTTAATCATTGGTTTGTGTCAGATGGAGACTATGGTTAGTCAGACTGCAGCATGTATACAAATGTTTAGGTCCATATAATGGTGACTGTTAACCCTTTAAATGTTAGAGATGTCTCCAGCACATTGGTATGCAATGCATTGGAGATAATTCTTGTATCCAAGGTAAAAAAATTCTAATTTAAATCCATGGAATATTGTATCATGCCTTTGGTTTGCACTAAAATTGCTCAAATGTGTCATTTGGGAATATGGAGGGTCTTCTCATTCTTTGCTGTGCTTCATATTTCATTCACTTGGACTCATTTGTATATATGTGTATGTATGTTTATATATATATATATATATATATATATATATATATATATATATGTGTTTGCATGGAATGCACACACTATTGGTAGTAAAAATATTTGCCTGGGTTCTCATCTGATTGGAGACTAATATCAAAGCATAATTATGGAAAGCACTCACAAGATACGTTTGCAGTGAAATACAGGTGGATTTATTCAACTGATGGGTCGGCCAGCACAAGGCCACAAGTGATGACAGAAACATTGATTAAATAAAAAGCACCTGTGTTTCACTGCAAATGGGTCCTCTAATGGTATTTTACCACTGCAAGTTTCTTTTATTTTTTCTGCAGTGTTCTCTCCTTCTCATTCTCATTCTAGATATGTTTTCATCATATCTCAGAAAATGTCACTGTTATAAATGATGATAATAGTATATAAGGAAGTGCACTCAAAAATGTTTAAATATGCTCAGTTGTTGTTTACTGCAAGAAAAGTTTTAAAGGCATAGTACATTGCATTATTTTAACTAGCTTGCTAATTTTATGTTTGCCTGTAATCACTCCAAGGTATCTGAGCAAATGTAAATGAAAAACGATACATATTGGTGTATGATACAGATTTAATTCAGTTTATATTAGTAGGTGGGACAGATTTCTATATAAATGGACTAGTTAGAATGTTCCAGTTCTTGAGGTCCCCAGCCACTCACTGCAAGTGATCCCTCTTTGAAAGCAGGTCAGTTCAGCCACGATGATGGCAATATAGGTAGGACTAGCTTAAAAGTGGGTACCTAGGTAAGGTAAGCAAGCTTAACCCCTTCACGTCCAATAATGTACCAGGACTGTCACGCTGGTCTGGCACTTAAGGACCAGTGACAGTCCTGGCATGTAATAGAGTTCAGGGCTCCCGGCGCGGCTGCACGCTGCTCCAGAAGCCCTGAACCGGAAGTAATAATAGCACCGTGGTCACACCGGTATGATATATGTTCTACACAGGGTTCACATTTAATTTGTATGATGCAGCACAGGATTGTCTTCTGTCTTTGGTTCATTATACCCACTATATATAGAGAAAATATACTTTGAGATTGTTCTGCCTTTTGCCAAAGCCACTGAGCCAAATACATGTGCGGATCTGCAATTTGTCTCCTCAGTTTCAGTGAAGTGGTACCATTTTCATGATTTGTTGTAGGCAGAATACACCATAACATTGGTAGATAAATTAGATTGCTTGTGTGTGTGTTATTTTAAAGCATCCAACAAATCACAATGAATAGCTTTTGCAAATAGCATTTGAGCCATATCCCGAAGGAAAGCCATACACAATACTGGATCACTACAGTGCTGTAACTCTTCCTGCAGTGAAAAGTAATGGGTCCTTATAAAGGTTTGGTACTGCTATCAGATAGAATTTTGTAAAGGTTAGTTTGAAATAATAGGGAGATTTAAGTAATTCTGGTATTAACTCTGGGTATTTTTATATATAGTAAAAGTCACAACACATAAGACCTTATATTGAAAACAAAAATGTAGTAAGTTTGGGGCAAATTAGCTGCACCATTGGGGGAAGACGATAGTTACCATTTATTGAAGTCTGGATTTAAACTCCTTGATTGCCATACAAGTTTCTGTCACAATTTTAAGAATAGGCCCACATTAGAATCCTGAGTACACACAACCCCTCAAAGTAGAATGTTGCTAAGAAGTCAAGCTAAAATTTATGGTTGTGAAAAATATAACAATTAAATTTTTAACATTCCTTCATGTGAATAGGAGCTATAGAATACTAGAACTCTGCACTCTATAATCCCTTAACGACGAACACGCACACACGAGGCCGTCACTTAACGCCCACGGAACTTTTGGGGGGGGGGCATTTGATTCCGAACTCCCCGAATGGTGTGCAGCCGTGCGAGACCCAGAATTCCATGACTTACATGTACGTCCTTTGTCCTGTAGGGACATCCACTCGTAACGTACATATATGTCATGTTGTTAAGGGGTTAATAACACCATACATTTATGCTTTAATGGTAAAATCTTAGATACTGAATGGTTTTAATGTTATAAAAAGCTCTATGCTGTATGTAGTCATTAAAGGAATGGTAACCATTTTTATCTTTTTACCATTCAAACAAAAATCGATGATGTTGAGTTGAAATACAAATGCAGTTTGAAGGTAAATCTACATTCAAGCATTACAGGTTGTAAAAACAGAGATAAGAAATGCCCAGTGTGCCTATGTTTAGTAGCAGTAGTAGTAGTAGTAAATTAGGTTGAAAAAAGACACAATTCCATTAGGTTCAACCTTTGCCTCATAACCCAGAGAAAAGAGAATTGTATAAGCTTTCCTGCTGCCAGATCAGTTAGTCTTTATCGGACCTTCCTGTTTAACTACTAATAAACAGTAAAACCCTGTATGTTGCCTCTTGAAAGAAATGTATCTAATCTCTTAAATGTATCCATTGTATCTGCCATCACCACATCCTTGGGCAAGGAATTCCACAATTTAACAGACCTTACTGTGAAAAAATATCTTCCTCTGCTGAAGCTGAAACCTCCTTTCCTCTAATTTTAAGGGGCGGCCACTGGTTATTTGATCAAGACTTCCATTCCCTTAACTAATTTTGTTGCTCTTGTCTGTACTCTCTCCTGTTCTAGAAAGTCCTTTTTCAGCGCTGGTGTCCAAAACTGCACTGCATATTCGAGGAAAGGTCTTAAACAGTGGCAAAATTCTGTTATCCACTCTTGCTTCAATACTCCTTTTTATGCAAGACAGGACTCTGTTTGCTTTAGTTTGTTTAATTCAATTTGTCTGCCCAATCTGTCATTTTATGTAAATCCCTCTGTAGAGAACAGATATGCAGTTCTGTATTAAAGTGTTTTCATGGTACAGGATGGTGGTATACATGAGACAAGATAAAAAAGGAAAGGGGTGAGGAAGGGGAACAGAAAAGACACAGACAGATAGAGGTTCCAGATGAAACCTAGGCAGTAGAGTAGCTAAATTATTTCTCTGGGATTTTACACACAGGTCACATAATTAAAAGATTATATTGAATGATATGGATAAACAATCAATTTGATGTCACATAACTCAGACAAGGGCTCCAGATTAAGTTAAAGGAATTTCTGGCATTGTTTTTTGCTAATTTAATTCTCTTCATTGTCATTGCTAAGAAAACCCTACACTGCAGTCTATGAGGACGGAGACTGATATTTGCTTCCAAATATTCATTGTAGCTGCAATGAGAAGATGGATAAATAAAGTGCCATTTGGGTTGCTCCTATTCATGTTGAGATGATTATTTGATTTTAGTTATTTTAGTAATTTCCTTTAGAATCATATTCTGATACTTTGTGATTATGGGGCAGCTCCAATAAGGGGCCACATCAGCTTCACCTACTTTTTACAATTACATTCTTGTATGAGATCTCTTGATCTGTTGCACGTAGCTTTCTATCAGGGAATATGAAAGCAAGTCTAATGATACAATGAAAAATGAATCAGTACAAACCAGATACATTGCAGAGTGATCTATCAGCCAGAAAAATCTCTGGAAGCTGATATCCAGACAGGTCATTATCAGAGACATAAACATGTGAAAAAACAGATGTAGAGGAAAAACAAATTATAATACATTTATAATCAAAAGGCCTATCATATTATGTACTTGCAGAATATTTTATATCAAAATAAAGGGTTACTGTCCCTTTAAATAACCGTTGGAGTGATAAATGCAGTGGGTGGTCTGATAGCAGAGAGCAGACAACCCAAATGCAAACTGAGACTTTCCACTTAATCTCAATGTCTGCAAACTGTTTTAATCCTTTGGATGATAGACAGGACATTAAAGCATTGTTAACCCCCTGAGGACCAGAGCAGTGTGCAGTTATTGCTTCACAATGCGTTGTCTTCAAGGGGTTAATCAGAAAGCCAAAGACTTCTCAAATATCCAGTGCATCAGTTCTGTGCACCTATAGTTGTGGCAGGCAACCAGATGTATTCTAAAGGCCTCATATGCTGTCCACGTTCCCCAAAGGGTGAAAGAGTATAATTTAAAATTCTAAATAGTGGCCAAAAGAGGCTGTTTAAATCCCCTGGATTCTATAAAGATCTTTAACACATTACTTCTCAAAACTCTGAAATCCTGTCTAAATCCCAAGGGCTAAAAAGGGAGTACTATGAGTGAAGGCACCATAAACAGGAAGCCAAAATGGTGAAATCCTTCCCATCTGAAAGAAAATGAGCACGCTGACCATTATCTCCCTGTGTATGGGTCAGCTCAGTCATATCAGGCCAACCAAAGTGGTCAACTAAGTTATCTGGGCAGGTTTAAAAAATTTGATTGGCAGGAGATAAGATCACTGTGTGTGGGGGGGTAGAGGTGATAAGATCTGCACAGGCCTACACACAGACTGATAAGAAGGGAATCTGAAAGCTGATTGATCAGATTACAGCCATTTTGTTTTGTGTGGGTGGGAAAAGGGTGATCAGATTGCTGGTAAGATTCATCCAGGACTGCAGTGTATGGGGGTATCCTTTTCAAATGGTACTGCATACATGGCAATAATCATAGCATGCTCACAATGTTGCTGGCATCAAAGTGGAGCCTGCTATATGTGACCATTCTGAATGTCACTAGGTGAGTATCTGTTAGGATAGTATATGCTAGGATAAGTTAGTTAACTATATTTTTAGGTTAGGTTAGGGTGAGTACCTGTTAGGTTTGTAGGGGTGTATCTGTATCTGTTAGGTTGTTATGTTAGTATCTGTTAGGTTAGCTTAGGGTCTGTCTCTCTAAGGATTGGGGGTGATTTAAGTTAGTTGTTAGGTTAGAGTTAGTTGTTAGGGTACTAGGTTAGGGTCAGGTGACTATCAGACTTGGGGGATGGTTTCGGAGCAAGTTAGAATAGGGTACATTGAACATTTTAAAGGACACATTTTAAATGCTCCTTTTTCATGCAAGCAACATTTTAAGTTGCCATTTTGACGCATGCTATTACCACCAAGACATTTCTATAGTAAGTTATGCATGTGCACCTTGAGAAGCTAAGTATGCTGTGACTCTGAGACAAAAGAAAAAGGGATGTGTGCTTTTTGGGGTGAAATATGAAGAGGGAAATTATCTCCTCACAGCAACATGAAATGAAATGGGGACTACAAGAGAAGCCTCTGAGGGTCACATGTGGCCAATTGTGTCCTCAGACCACCAATCTAAACTAAGGTTCAAATGTGTGCACTTTATTAGTTTTGCATTTGTTTAGAGCAAATAATATTTGTAAATGACCTTGATGTTTGCTGCACACCTGTAGAGGTCACTGTAACTATCCCTTAGATGCTAACATGTAGTTGAGAATTCTATAACTTGGTTGTGAAAGTTCTTTTTCTGATTACTTCAGAGCACATAACTGTTTGAGGCGGCTGATGATGTAGCTATAAGAGAAGGTTTGAGTGACAATGCTCTCTGGTTTTTGTGACAATAAGAATTGGATCCTGCTGTTAGGAACAGAGCAGTGTGATTGGGGAACAGCATTGAAAATGGAATACACTCAAAGCAGACACTCTGCTAAAGATCTTTACTGCAACCTGAGGATTCATCAGAATAAATAACTATACTAGAAGTTGAAGTGATTGAATTTGACTCATGGGATTCTAACTTAGAAAAAGCTGTCCTATTTTCTAAACAAAATATAGATATTCAAGCCTAAACACATAAGGACTAGGTTGCTGACAGATTGCAAATCTAGAGGATTAGCAGTTTTATGGCAGTTTATATTCCTGTGATTTAAGGACAGGAAATGTCATAATGTAATAAAAATGCCAAAATGACAGGTGCTTGCAGAGTGAAGGCTGATCATTATAATGAGATTGATTTCCAAAAGTATTTACAAACTGAAACTTCAAAAAAACATTGAGGGCAAACATCTTTTGAATTGCAGTAAATTGGTAATATGTTGAATAAAGTTTTGGAAATAATACGGATGTTTTTCTCAGTAGTTTTAAACTGCAAAATGAAAGCTGAATCTCAGTCTAATGTTTTATTTAAACCCTTGCATTGTGCACACTTCTGGACATCAAAGGGTTAAACAAACAAAAATAGAAACCAGACATTCCATAACGTTTTTCCTGAAATATTTCTGCAGCAAAGACTGAAGTATTCTCCCAAAATGTGCAGATGGTGTACACTACAGCAGTCCAACAATATATCCACATTAAAGGTAATTGGAGTTCTCTATTCAGGATGATAAAGATGAGCAATTCTGGAGTAAATCATCCACACCACATGGAGACAAATGGAAATTCTCAACATTTCCGTTGATTGAAATTGTTTTTTAGGCTCTTAAATGCAAAAAAGGTCTCCAACACATTGCAAAGTTTTTGCACACCACTTTGCTGAGAGTTTGGCTTAAAAATGTTTTTTCTATAATACTTTTTGAATATATATATATATATATATATATATATATATATATATATATATACTGGTCAAAAGCTGTGCACTCACGGATTTTTAGATGATTTATTTTCATTACACTAAAGCAACGTTTTGGTCCTCACTGGGACCTTTGTCAAGCAAAGGTTTGCTTGACAAAGGTCCCAGTGAGGACCGAAACGTTGCTTTAGTGTAATGAAAATAAATCATCTAAAAATCTGTGAGTGCACAGCTTTTGACCAGTATATTTGAATTCTGTAGCACCCGGTGTTTAAGAAAAGTTTTTTATAGCGTGGAGTGCAAATCCTTTTTGCTATATATATAGATAGATAGATAGTATCTATCTATCTATCTATCTATCTATCTATCTATCTATCTATCTATCTATCTCTCAGTCTCTATAGATCCTCAGATAGATCCTCAGTATCAGGGGTTCAAGCCTGAAACAGAGGATCTATAGAACTGCATCACACAGGACAGAGACTGAACTACAAGACTTCAGTTGTCTCTTCTCTGGAAACGAACAAGTTAGTCATGGGGTCACTTTTCAGACATCCATTCATCCTCTGGGGCTTTTTAGTCATGAATAAGCTTTATAAATGCAAAACGCGTGCACTGTCCTGAGTCTTTTGGACCACATGCCTGTAAGTCTTGTTTATATATGTCTCGGCACGTTATATTTTTAACATGGAAGAATAAATATGATTGTTTTTATTGGCTCTGCTCCCATATGCCTGTCTGATAGTGCAGCCTTGTTGGACACTGCTCTTACAATGCAGCCCCAGCTTCATCAGCAGGTGTGCTCCCAGACAGAAGATCTGCAGATAGGGCATTATCAGAGTAATAGCTGCCCTTTAAATCAAGGTCAGACCAGAATGGTTTACTAGAAATATTTTCTCATAAAAATGGAAGCTTTAGTCAACTGTTGTATATGTGGTGGTACTCTGCAGCATTAACCCTTGCATAAAAGTAAGGTAGCCAACATTTTATAAAGCAATCCATTGTAGATGTCCTTAACAACTAATGGTGACAGTAAACCCTAGATACAGGTTTGCTAATACTAAAGTAGATTTTACCATCACCTTTACTGCAGGTAAATACAGTTCTTGTCTTGTAAACCTCATGATCCTTCAACATATTCCTTTGAGCAGTCAGATGGAGTACGGGCTTTGAGAAAGTTTGTACCTGCTCAGACCCAGTAGAATCAATTAAATCTGAAGTCACTGAGACTGATATGCATGGAATCCCATTGGAGCACACAGAGGGATTCGGGATATAATAGAGAGTTTCTTAGTTTAAAAACGTAACTAACCATGACCCCATTACAAAACACCTAATCTATAAAGAAACAGGTACATGGGCGGATTGTCCTATTGGGGGAAACCCCGGTGGGCCGCTAGATCATGGACTGGTGGGGGAGATCAGAGGATCTCACCTCACGTTCCCACGATATTTTGAAGGAGAGGTCTGTGTTGCTACAGGCACTCTCTGTGACAGCCTTCACGTTCCTTGTTAATGTAGAGCGCCAGGAGATGACATAATGTCCTGGTGCCTGCTCTCCCATGCCACAAAGGGACCACAAGGGGGCGTCGATAGGGACGTTGGTGCAGCTAGTGGGCTGCTTTAACCCCTTAGTGACCGGCCATGCACGTAAGCGGCCGACACTTAACACCCACCAAACTTTTTTGTCCATTTCTTATAATGATTTCCGGGACGTACATGTATGTCCTCTGTCACTGAGTGACAGTTTCTGCGGGATGTACATGTACGTCCATTGTCGGGATGGGGTTAAAAAAAATGCCCAGGCTGGCATTCCCATATAATCCGCCCCTGAAGAAGTAATTAGCATGGAGTGAAATTCTACCATAATTATTAGGTTTATTTTATTTGAAAAATAGCAATATGGGTAAAATAGCCATGAGGGAAGAGGGGGATGTACTAATATGATTCCATGCTAAAATAGACTCTGGAACAAATGTTCTAGTGATGTGCCTACCTAAGAACAATTCACTAAGCTACGTACACCAAAAAATTGCCCTCTTTACACTGATTGTGCCAGGGGGGGATTAGGAAATAAATAGGCATTTCTTAGTGTTCCACTCCTCTTCAAATTGTTTCCTGCCATGTAAAGAAGGTGACAGGTAAATCATCATTAAATGACTGGTAAAGGGGAGGATTTTGGGAGTTGCTCTTATTAATTCTTAACAATGGCAGAGTGTGTGCACTGGTACTAAATCCGTCATATACTCTAGTACATTTGTGACAAATATTGCTGGTAAAGATAGATTTCTGTGACGTGCCCACCCTTCGGAGTCTGTCTAATTTGCCTACCGATTGCACCTCCCTTCAAGTCCCTAGATCAGGGGTGGACAATCTGAGGCTCCCCAGCTGCTGGGAATGTTGGGAATTGTAGTTCTCCACATCTGGAGGACCTCAGGTTCCCCACCCCTGCCTTGTCCTTTTGTCTTAAGAAAACATATTTCTAGGAATTGCCATCCCGTTGATATTGTCTGCAAACCATAACTACTATTGTTTCTCTTATTTATATTTGAGGCCATGCCTTAGGACTTATGTTCAAAGTGCGCAGCAGCTTCCATAAATAAAAATCCTCTTTGATGCTCCTGAATGCATGAATTCACTCCAGTAAAGGAAAATTACAGTGTTATTGAATTGTCAACATTTTGATATTGCCACATATTAACTGTGTGCTTACCCTAGAAAACAAGCAAAGAGTGTCCTGTCTACATTTTAAATAGAAGGAAAGAACATTACATGCTTCTATGTCCTATGTTTTGTACCTGTTTAACTGCTGCATCATGTAATTTATTTGTATTTAATTTCTATGCAAAATTAGAACATCATCATTTCTAATGACTGACCTGTTTCATACATACAATGAACTAATGGTTCTCATTCTGTTTTTGATCCCCTAACATTCAGTGTGAAATTGTTAGAGCAATCTGTAGGTGACTTGTCAAGGCTTGATGAAGGGTACAAATGCATAATTATATAGTTATTGTAGGTCGAACAATCAGAATATAAGAAACAAACATTGTTCTTAACAATTTCTATGAATATACATTTAAAACTCAACATTCACATTTTTGTCAGTCTTCATAGAAAAATGGGCACCCTAAGTGGACGCCCACTGAACCACTGAACTGAACATTACTGAAGCCCAATATGACTTTATAGTCAAAAGAAAAATCAAGGAATTCTGGGACAAACTAAATGGCATCATAGGGAAGAATTGCAGTTTCCCAAAATTCTTATTTATTTAACTGAAGCTTTTAACCCCTGGAATGGTCAAGAAATCTGCAGTGCAGACTCCTTTATTATTCAAGTGGTTAAACGTCCCTTTTAAATCAATGCACATTTTTTTTATTTCTCCCTATGGTGCAGTTGGTTTGCCCCAAAATTATTTGATTTTTCTTTTGAACATAAAGCCCTTAGGGTCATACTGAGAAAGATAAAGATGGTGCAATTCTGGGACAAACCAACCTCAAAGAGAACAAATAACAGTTCTCAAAATCCTCACTGAGTTAACCCTTTCAGTGCTTTGTAATGCTTTGATTACCTCTCTGGCACCGAAAGAGTTAAATGGGGCAATTAACAACTAGGATGCTAGATAGGTCTCCAACATATTGCTTTGTAAAGTATTGGAGACCACTCTCGCATCCAAGGGGTTAAAATTCTCCATTTCAATCAGTCCATCACAATATGGATGGTTTTCTTCAGAAGTGTACCAATTTAGCTTCCTCAGTATGGCCCTAAGATATTAGAAATATCAGGAAGCAAAACATTGTTGTCATCAACCCTTTGAGTGCCAGCGGGGTACGCAACACATTGCTTTTGCACTCAAATGGTTAAGCTAAAGTGGAGCTGCACCAAAGCGGACAAATACAGTTTTCCAGAATTTCCATTGATTTAAATAAGGCTTTTACATTCTAGTATGCTAAGGAAGTGTGAAATATATTGCTTTGAGCTGCACTGAAGACCTCACTAGTATTCCATCATTTTAAAGGGATAGAAATGTCAGAAAAAAGCATTAACTATATGGTAAATACAATTAAAAGAGAGTACTTGCACTTATTTGTATCTCTCAAACCGTTATCTGGTCCCTCCTCTTTCTGCTTGACGAGCTGTAAAGCTGTCAGAAGCAGATTCTGTTCATGCAACCAGATGTGGCTCTTCAGCAGCGCTGATATAATGATATCTAAAGAGAAATCCTTCATTTAGAACGGTCTACAAAATGTGCCTGGTTTGCAAGCAAACTTTGTAGACCATTCCGATGAAGTATTTATTTCTAAATAGCATGATTTCAGCTGTGCTGAAGAGCCTCTGTCTGGTCAAATGACTGGAATCTGTAGCTGTCAGCTAGATGGCAGATGAGTAAAACAGACAGGAAAAGGTAACTTTAGCAAGTTATATCTCTCAAACCATGAGAGATAAGATGTACATCGATGTTAAACTTCTTTTAATGTCTATATATTGTTAAATATATTTAATGTCTATATAATATTAAATCAACTTAAATTTAACCATTACTATCCCTTTAAAGCTCTATTTAAAACAGAACTTTCACCTTCTTTAAAGTCGCCCTGCAATAATTAAGCAGATGACGCTTATCTTTATAATAGTTCTCTTACCTCTCAGAAGTAGCCAATTGTAAAGTAATCCTTAATCTTTGGAGACTGATGGCCAGGTTAGTGCAGCCTGTGCTACTGTGCCGTCAGTCCTTTCTGGTTACCTTATGGCACAGTGAAATGCCTCTTAGATGAGACCGGGACTGACAGCACAGGCGCATAGACAAGATGTCTGCGCTGATGTCTGGCTTCTGGTCTCCGAAGATTAAGGATTACTTTAGAATCGGGTACTTCTGAGAGGTAAGAGAACTATTATGAAGCTCCTCCTAATAACAATCATCCATTTACCTTATTATGGCCCAAAAACCTAATGGCCCCTATGAACGTTGCCCTTGTGCCTTTGTTCAAGAGATAACATATTCAGTCAGTTGTGGATGTCAGGTCCACGGAAGAGGACATGACAGTTAATTGCAGGACCACAAGCACTCATTCTCAGATCACTGCACATGGTAGTCTTAAAGGGATAGTAATACTTAAAATGTAAAAAAATATATGTTGTAGGGTTTATCCCCCTGAGTAAAACAAGGGTACTCCCACTACTGAGAGATGTTTTATTAACCCCTTAACAACCCTTGATGGTCCTGGTACATCATGGGTAAAAGTGACTGAAAGACCCATGATGTACCTGGACCGTCATGGATTTCAGGGCTCCCCGGCGGCTGCACGCCATTCGGGGAGCCCTGAGTTGGATCAGCACATAAAAAAAAAATGCTCCATGGTCCTTTTGTGACCGCCGCGTGCCTGTGCGGCCGGTTGTTAAGCGGTTAAAAAATTATAACAGCTCAAACTTGCATTTTTTAGGTGCAATATCACAGTGACCTGAATATTTACAGTGGCTCTGTTGCTACACCATCCTATGGGGATTTATGGTCTAATAAAAGATCTCTCAGCAGTGGGAGTATGCTTGTTTTACTCAGGGGGATAAACCCTGCAACACATAATTTTTTACATTTTAAGTATTACTATCCCTTTAAGCTCATGAACTCTGCCTGCTTCAACAAACTGTCAGCAGCTGTCATGTGCACCTCCATGGCATGACATCCATGATGGATGGAATATGATATTTCTTGAACCAAGAAGCAAGAACAGCATTCATAGTGGTCATTAGGATTTTCTGACCATAGAAAAAGAAGTTATGTTTCTGGGCAGGTATGATTAGGCTATTTTATTGTTCCTTTAAACTATCTATTTGTAGACGATTCTTATTTTGGACAGCAAGACTATAGCTACAGCATTTTATCTTAATTTAGCTGTTTTCTGTAAGCCTCCCTTACCCATTTGTATTATTCCATTAGACAAGAATGATATTGGCTTCTGACAATATATATTTCCTAAGGCTGCAAAGAGAAATAAAGACCTTGATTTGTCAAACACTAACTAAACTCTCCTGTGAGCAAAGTTCTACAGTTTTTGTTATTTGTCAATATAGTTACCAAGCAGAGATTTTTTTCAGACTATCTGGAACACTTATTTATACAATAAAGCAAGAACAGGCAACCTGCAGCCCTCTTCGTGTTGATGGACTACAATTTCCCACATCCTCAGCTGACCTTATGGCCTCCTGAGATTGATTGTATGTGTACAGACAGATGGTTGCAAGCTGGCAACCCATGTAATAAAGCTTGCTACATCTCTAACTGCCTTGTGAGCTCTGCACTCTGTCCGTGGTGCTGAATTGAAAAAGGAATACAAATGTACTTAAAGACATTATTCATCCAGCAGAAGATGAGAGGTTCTGGGGCGATCCAACTGCACTCTGGAAAATAAATATATAATGACTAATAATTGCCCAAATTCCTATTGATTTAAGTGAGGGCTACAAGCTTTGTTTGCCAGAGAGGTGTTCAATGCATTGTTTTGCAATGTGCTACACAGCCCTTTGACACTCAAAGGGTTAAGCCCTTGAAGACGTCTCCAACACATTTCATTTCTCTCTCTCTCCTCATCTACCCCCTATCTCTCTCCCCCTCTCTTTCTGAAATATATAATCTATCGTTATACCTAATCCTACTTTATACTGAATTTTTCTTCTCAGACTGGGAAGAGATGTATTATAAACTACAGTGACACTATCTAGAGTGGAGATTACACAAAGATACTCTGAGGCTCATGTGCTAAAAATTGAAGCCAATCTTGATTAATGGAACTGCATCTTAGAGTACAAATAAAAATTCTCAACACTTCCATTGATTTAAAAGGTGATTTTATTTTGACTACTGGAAATATCTCAAATGCATTGTGAAGCAGTTTAAATCCTCATTTAAATGAACTGGAATTTTTATTTGTCTCCTATGATGCAGCTGGCTTGACCCGGGATTGCCCCTGTTGTTCTTAGTATACCTGCCTCATTGAGAAATAATTGTCATCCCTGACTAAGGAGAAAGAGGTGAGGGGTAGAAATAGAATTCTGACTCAATATACAAAGGGAAGACTTTATTTTTCATTGCTGTTAGTGATAAAATATTCACATCAGAAAAGAAGAGCCAGAAGCAAGACTAAGGATGGGTGAAAATGTTCTCAAAAGGAAGAGATCTGCAGAAAATATGTCCTATTGTCATAGGTCCAAGGGAATTCGTGCTCAAAAGTTATTTCTAACCAAATCATCTGGAAAACTGAGAAGAATACATGTGTGAAAGCAAATACACAAAGTATTACTGCACATCCATATTTTCAACATTATTAACCCTTTACTATTCGGCCTGAATAAAGGTGAGGTTTTAGTCACATAATATGGCCATAGTATGCTAAGCTTGCCACATGGCAAGGTACCCCAATATATGCTATGGGGTACCACCATAGTATGATTTTTCCTATGGGCTGAATCTATTCTGCTTTACTCATTTACTAACCTTAATTTAATTAATTCAGATGGAAAGAGATACTCTCTGTCAGGCATTATGTAGTGCCTTAAAGGGATAGTAATGCTTTATTATTACTATCCCCCATATTGTACATATTTCCAAAATAATTGAATAGCCCCCAGGTTCATCTCTCAAACCTTTATGATTTGAGAGATAGCTGAAGGCAAAGTTCCCCCTCCATCCCCCTTCCCTGTAGTCAGGGTTGTGCTGACTGCAGGGATATCCAGTCTGACTTTCATCATGAGGCTTTGCAGCAGAGCCGCGATTCCATTAGTGAAGAAGAATTATTTCACTGAAACGGTCTTCTACATGTGCTTGCAAACCAAGCACAAACCAAGCACATATAGAAGACAGTTTCAGTGAAATAATTATTTTTCACTAACGGGATCTTGGCTCAGCTGCAGAGCCGCAAGCCTATCGTACGCAGACTTCCCCTGAAGTCAGTACAATGCTGACTTCAGGGAAGGGGGAGGGAAGGGGGAACTTGCCTTCGGTTATGAACCGGGGGGCTATTAAATTATTTTACAAATATCTATAATATGGGGGATAGTAATAATAAAGTATTACTATTCTTTTAAAGACAATGAACATTGCACCTGGGGTTGGGAGGGCTTCTTAAACCAATAGAAGCTAGTCAGAACATCCAAAAGTACAATTCCAGTCCAGGTTTTGGTAAGCACACCCAAAGAAAAATAATAATTTAGATTTGCTGGAAAATATCAATACTTTGTGCATTTACTTTCAGGACTAGGAGAATGTATGTGATGAAACATCATTAACATGACATAGAAAGAATGGAAACAGAAGCACAATAAGATTTTGCAAGTACAGGAAAGCTGTGACTGTTGAAAGCAATAGGCTTAACCTTCCGACTGTAAGGTTTGCCTCCTGTTTCTTCCAATGAAACCTCAGCAGAATGTAAAAATATCTCTCCCATTCAGAAATTCCAACAAGGAGGAAAATTGCCTATTTGTTCATCCCTAATAAATGCCCCACCTGAAACTACAATGAAAAAAAATTACACTTGCTAAAAGATTATTAAATGTTTAATTAAAGAGTAGCAATAAAATTGAGTTGGATTCTTCAAAATCCCTGGAAACCTATTCAGTCAGCACCTACTATTATAACACTCACAAATGAGAAAATGCAAAGTACAAAGATAATAGAAAGAGGAAAACACCCTCAGTAGAACATAACCCAACTAAATCTATAGGATACCCCAGGGACATTATCCAAGCTGATATGGACTGGAATGGGACTGTCAAGATAAACCTAAATGTAACTTTCTTAAAGGGATAGTAATACTTGCAAATTACTAATCCCCATATTGTAGCTTTGTTAAAAAGAAACGTATTGCCCCCAGTGTTAACTCTCAAACCCTTATGGTTTGAGAGATGATAGCGCTCAAAGTTCCCCCTTCCTCCCCCTTCCCTGACTGAACGCTGACTGCAGGGGAAGCTGTTATACCACAGTCTTATATACATACCTGGGAACTCTCCGGATTTGCCCCGGAGACTCTGGTTCTGACAGAGATTTACCGGGTCTCCGGGGCAGAGGCTGATTCCTCCGGATGTGGGGAGTTTCTATTGAAACTCTACCCACTTGCACTCTTTCTCCCGCTGTTCCTCCGTCCCCAGCCTTCTGTGTGATATTTTTAACACTTTGAGTGCCAGAGTGGTACGGAATGCATTGCTTTGCAATGCATTCCATACCACTCTGAAACTCAAAGGGTTAAGCACCCCCCCCGCTCGCGTGAAGCCCCGCCCCTTTTTGATGCGATTAGCGTCATTTTTGACACCCCCTGCTGAACAGAGGACTCCCCTCCGGGTAGCCCTCAGCTGGAAGTTCCCAGGTATGCTTATATACATCAGGCGGCTCTGCAGCTGAGCCGAGATCGCGTTTATAAAAAAGAATTCTTCCACTGAAACGGTCTTCTACGTGTGCTTGGTTTGTCATGTGTTTTTTATGCGGAACACAATGAGAAAAGTAGGTTCAGTTTAAACATAGATTTGAAAAATTCTACATTTTAAAGCCAAAGTCTTCGAGAATTCCTTGGATGCTAAAGAGGAGACAGTCTCATTAATGCCCAATGAGATGATGGGGCAGAATTTTTTTTATGAAAATCAATATGTTATCAGGATTTTCCTGCTGAGTAAAACAAAGATTCTCTTACTGCTGGCAGTTATTCAAAGGTTACAACAGTTAAAAACTGTTTTATTCTCTGGAAACAAAGATAGGGGCAGCTTACTTCCTGAATGTTCTAACTGACAGGAAGTGGTAAAGCTGTTACTACATCAGCCTATAGAGTACAGTTGTCAGTGACTCAGCTATCCCATAGATACAACATAATAACTAAAATCTGCCAACAGAGGGCAATGTTAAAGTAAATAAACCAACAGTTTAAACTGTAATAAATATAGAAAGACCCATCTCATGGCAGTGGGAGAACCCATGTATTATTTAGCAGGAAAAGCACTAAAAAATATGTTCATGAAAATGTTTTCTGTTACTTCAAGAGGATAATATATTGCAAATGGTAATATCTGTCTTATTGATCCTAGCTAATATCTAAATCACCTAATACTTAACCTAGGCTAATTATATCAGACAGGTTAAGGAGAAATCCAACTCTTGTATACTGTTCATCAATCTCATATCCCTCCCCTAATTCCTCAAATGCCTGGCAGAGACAATGTCCTGTATATTTCAAGACAACATTGAAGACATTTTGGGATAAAACAACTGCACCTTTCCGGAGAAATAAAAGAACTTTACTTAAAGCAATGATGTTGTATAAAAATGCAATTACAATTGTTTACCCTTTGAGATCAATGCATGGGATATTGCCCTGCCTTATGTATAAAGGCAGACTGCACTAGTTCTGGGGTAAACCAACTGCATCATAGGGGAAAATATAAACATTCCTATTGATTTACAACCATTTCAGTGCTAAAGAATTGAAGCAATGCATTGAAGACTTCTCTAGGATTCATACAGTTAAAAGACCCATGTTGTTGTTTGTCCTATATGGTGCAACTGGTTTGCCCCAGACTGGTTACCAAACTGCTTAGAGTCTTTTTTTAACACCTGTGATTGCATTTGTTGCCCTATAAGCATTATAGTTTATCTTAACCCTTTGAGTGCTACAGGGGTACTCAAAGCATTGAGTTGTGTACCCCTCTGCACTCAAAGGGTTTAAACAGTACATTTTGCTTTACCCTTAGAGTGCCAGAGGGGTTGCTTAGCAATTCTTTGCATATCACTCTGGCAATCAGAGGGTTAATGGAAAATAATCTAATCTAAACCAACAAAGGCATCTTTTTCAGTATTGCATTTACAGTGTAAGCATAATCATTACATTACTTTTAAGCTTTGATTATGTGAAATCTCCCAGGCATGAATATGAAAATACCTGTAATGATGTATGAGATCCCCATCATCCAGCTGTGCAGTGGCAGTGTTAATATTGATTAAAGACGGACAGGTCTGTGGGGCAAATGCCGAATATATACTGACCTACTCATGACTTTCTTTTCTGCACAGCCTAGAGCAAAATGTTGTCAAAATGTAATTATGTTCTACTCACACATACCATCACATTTATATACATGCATCTAAAGTTTATAAGATGTGACAGATATCCCATGAGTAAGGACTTTCATGTGCTAAATAACTCAAGGTATCCACTGTATCACCTGTCACCAAAACGTATAGATAAAAATGTATGTGACATAACCGATTCAATGTAGTCCTTTGAGTAAAAGATAGATTAACTAATGAGGGACCCCATTACAAATCATACACAACTGGCAGCTAGGGATGGGTGAAAGTTTCCAGCAAAAAGTGCTGTTTCTCAGTTTCAGCTTTTTTTCACCTTACTCATTGCATTGAAACCAATGGGAAGACTGAATTTACACCCATCACATAGACATTTTATTTTATTTCCCCCAGGGGTTTCAGAGTCCCACAGCATGTCCTTCTGTGTTTGTGAGCGGAAGAGAGACCAGCACATTTGTCAGCCAGTGACAGGCTAATAAAAAGGCTGAAGCTTAGTTTAGGGTGTCTTGTAGGCAGGACATTAGTTCTATGCATTAGGAGAGTCTGGGTGCACTCTGGGGGACAGGAAGGGAAAAAGGAGGTTGACCCCATATACAGTATCATCTTGTGGAAAGATCCAAGTTCCTTCCTCATCTGGCTGTCATCTCTGTGTTAGCAGAGTGACTCAGTCTGGGGAAAGAATCAGTTGAACTTGGAATGTGTTTTTTTGTCGAATAAGGGGGACAGTTAGTTAATAAACTAAATAAATACATACAATTAAAAAATAAAATTAAAAATTGGTACGGGAGGGGCATAGCCTGACTGCATGACTGAATGGGCGTGTAATGACTGAGCTCCAGACCTAGGGAGGCTAAAATCAACACAAATCAGCATTATACCCTGCATTATCTCACCCAAACTTTCCTATAAGACCTGGAATTATGACTAAAAACAAGCAACTCCAAAAGGAACGGGACATGCAGCAGTTCTTTAAAAAAAGAAAAAATACGGACAAACTGCAGCCTCTCCACTATCTGAAAATGGTCAACGGCCAAGAGAGAGAATGACCCTGATGAAGGCTCATTGTCGGATGACAAAAGTGAGTCAGAATAGGATCTTACACTGGAACTACCAGACTCCCCATCCATGAAAAGAGACATTGAAAATATACTCAAGAACATAAAATCCTTCTTGCACAAAGAATTGACTAACATTAAATGGAATGTCTCTCACATTGGAGGGCGGGTAGAAGCACTGGAGTATGACAGAGATGCCTGGGCCTCATCCCTTTGGTAGGCTACAATAAAATAAACTCCCTACTCCACTCCCAACGAGAGGTCATGCTACGACTGGATGACAATGAAAATAGGAGTACGAGATTCAATACACAGGTTCAAGGTATAGCTGAGTCCATCGGGCATGACAGCCTCCCTACATACTTGCAAAAGTTGTTTCAGTTCATAACCAAGTCAGAAGAGACTAAGCTCTAGGATATTGAAAGGGCCCATGGTTCATTACACTCTATGGGATCTTCTCAAGACCCGCTTCGAGATGTGGTAGTAAAACTTTATCTTTTTACTGACAAAATATCAATCTCGTCAGCAGCCAGGAAAATGGCGCCAATTCTCCTTGAAGGGGCACAATATGATATTTATAATTATTTGGCCTAGACGATACTGGAATGGAGAAGGGAGATTAGGCCCATTACATCGGCCCTTCAACAAGCCAACATGAAGTACAAATGGGGATACCTCCTCATGCTATTAGTCCATAAAGATGGCGTGACCCACACCCTCTGCTTTAATGGAGACTGCAAGGCCTTTGTGACAGCTCTTCAACTTGCACTAACAGAGGATTCACCACACCTCCAAAAACTGCTTGACCTACTATCCTGGGGAAAAGCGATGGGGACTTCTGCTCTGTGGACCCCGGTTCCTAAAAAGTGAAGAGAACCAGGATCTCCACCATCAGTGACAACTGGGGTGAAATATACTTATCAATCTACTGGGTGACTTTAGCCACAGTGAGATACCTTATTCACTTTTTGATTGACTAGAACATAAAGGTTGGCAACTCACTCTGAACCTGGCCTCCAGGGTCCCGGGTGTATTGGGGATGGCTGTGAGGGTGAGGGTCATTCTGTATAATTCACAATCTTATGTATCCACTCTTGGGGAGGATCTTTCCCACATTTGTGTTGTTTTATTTTTTTCTCTCTATATGTTGTCAGGAGGCTGATTGTGCAATGTGATTCTGCAGGTGGGCTCCTTGTTAATAGGGGGACATACCCGTGGGGTCAAAGCAAATTGCATCCTGGTCCGAGGGGGAGGCGGCTACTAGCGTCTGTTGGATATTGGTCCCAAGTCATACTGTGACTGCCCAGACACTGCCCATTCTATGCTGATGCCTGCCTTTCCCCTTTGGCCTGGAGCAAAGGTGACGTATAACGCTGTAGGGTTTTGTTGTTGTTGTTTGTTTGTTCTTTCTATGGCACTTATTCCCGGACACCAAGCTGTGGAATGTTAGGTGGGATATGGGGTTAGTGTAGAGGTAATCCGGGGTCAAACATTCAGTAGGTGTGCAACAGCTGGCAAAGATAGGGAGATTGCGGCTACGTGGCTGCCTGGGTGGAGTCTGCCCACCTTACGGGGTGGCTGGATGCCCTTCCAGTCACCCAGTGCAGCCCTGACTGGTCACTCTTGGAGCGCTCTTTAGCTTAGACCTCAATTTCCAGACACAGGATACCTACCTGTGCGAATAGTTGGTCCTCCCTTTACTTCCTTGCAATTGTTCAGATGCCCTGTGGCACTGTGGAATAAAGGAAAGTGACAAATTATTTCCCCCCCTCCTCCACCTTTTTTTTCCCTCAACCCTCTCCTTCATTAATGGACTTACGTCCATCTCCTGCTATCGTTGCCACTCTCTGGTACAAAAAAGTTCCCAGGCAGTTATTCATTACTGGTTCATGTTCTTACTTTTCCTTTTTATATATATTAAAGTATTGATGTTGTTAACCTTCTTGGAGTCTGACACCTTAGCCTCTTTCTGTAACCCTAGGTTGGACTTGTATTATTCACTGTTATACTCTATAAATAAAACACAAGGTTTGGCTTCCCTCTACTCTACTGTAAATTAATATCTAGAGGTGGGGAAATGTCCCTATATAAACTTCTGGAAAGAGTTTTTCTTTTTCTACTTCAGTTTTTTTCAGCTTCTTTCCCCATTCTTGGCATTTTCTATTTTTCCTATCTGTCCATCCCTCCATTCCCTCCCCCTTCCCTTTCCCACACCAGGCCTGGGGCTGTTTCCACTAAGAAGGAACGCCTTGTGGAGAGGTCTGGGATTGCGACTAATGCTAACTATGCATCAGCCCTCTGACATCCTCAACCTTCTGTCACAACAGCTAAGTTTAATAGATTGCTGTCAATCATTTCCCAAAATGCTAAAGGGTTTAATTCCCCTCAGAAAAGATCTGTTGCATTAAGAGAGCTGTGAGAGAGAGAGAGAAAACCCCCCAGATATTTCCCCGGTCACATTATGGGAAGCACACAAATGTGTGGTACGAGGGGAGTTAATTAAGCCGGCAACCAGAAAAAAGAGGTTGGTCAACAGAGACATTGACACTATACTTCATAAGATTCATACTCGCTCCATAAAGCCTCTTGAACCCTTAGAGTCAAACACTCTTTTCTCTACCTTCGTCAATCCCACTTTGAGGATGGAAATAAGATAGGCAAGATTTTAGCCAGACAACTAAGGGCACGCAATTTCACACAACCCACGGAAGCCTTCTGTTTATACTATGAATCTTTATACAACCTACATAAGGGTTTTCCCCCTGCCAATCATCTTGCTTAGCACATCTTGGATTATCTTCATGAAGCTGTCCTCCCCAGGGTTGATGAATTCGCATACTCAGAATTGGAGCTCCCGATTATGGAGGAAGAGGTTTGTGCAGCTATTAAAGCTTTACCTACAGGGAAAAGCCCAGGTCCAGATGGCTTCTCCCTGGCCTACTACAAACAAGTTAACACTATTTTAACCTCGCTCCTTACTCACTCTTTTTCCACTTTACCGGAGGAAATCTCCTCACACACCTCATTCACTGAGGTCCATATAATTATCCTGCCTAAACCTGACAAAGACTCCCAGAGTTGCTCAAGATACCATCCCATATCACTGTTAAATTTAGACGTGAAGATCTATGCGAAAGTCAACAGACTAAAAGTTATCCTTCTGTCCCTAATACACTTAGATCAAACAGGTTTTACCCCCTGATGAGAGACCTACGACAATATGAGGAAATTATTAAACATACTACATCATATAGAACCACACAAAACACCTACTTTTTTCTAACCACAGACACAGAGAAGGCTTTTGATCTTGTGAACTGGGTATTTATGATCAGTACACCGAGGTGAATACAAAGTGCTGCGAAAGGCCCCTGTTTCGGCCGAAACATTGATACAATAAATCAGCACTTTGTATTCACCACAAAAGACCTGTGAGTGCGGTTTTTGCACTGATATCTACACAACTCAGAGACTGGCGTACAGATTTCTTTTTCCTCTTTGTGGACTGTGTTGGAGCGGCTCCGGTTCCCATTGAGATTGAGGCTGAACTCACAAAGTCACTACCTCCCCGTCGGAGTGACGTTACCGGAGGGAGACGAGTGTTGAAAAGGCGTGGTGGACACCCATTGAGAGGAACAGAGAAGATTTGCATCCTGGAATTGTCCTTGGATCGGATCTCTATGTGCTTTTAATCCTGTGAGTAGATCCCCTGAAGGGGGGCTTTTTTAAAGAGTATATTTTTAGACATAATAAAATGTTGGATGCTTCACTTAGATTAGTTTCCCTTTCGCTCTGCTCTCCTTTCTTTTATGTAAATATAAAAATTAAACAACGTTACTCACTTTTACATAATAGGAGAGTAGCTGCCACCAAACAGGAATATGCCTGACATGACTTAACGGCCCTGTTTACCTCCCAGTTACTCAGACCTCTTCAAAATGTGAAACACATGATGGAGAATGATTCGATGTGCATTGCTTACCCAATTAGGAAGCTGTTCAGTTTGTGTTCCACTAATGGAACACTTCCATATCATCAGCCATAGACTAGACAACAGCGCATAGGAAACTCAGTACGTTCAATACGTTCTAAAAATGGAACGCTTAACATTACCCAACATACCACCAATCCTCATATGTATCAAAATATGCATTCCACAAGTGGAGCACCTAGCTATACCCAATGTAACACAAACCATCATGTATATAAAGAATAAAGAATAATATATATATTCATACTCATTAATAAAACACCTTATGTCAGACAGATATACCCCCTACAGCCCACAAATTCTAAAATTAATTAAATGTGATTAATGGGGATTTTAGATCTATGTTTCTTATCTGGAGAGCATCAAAGAAGACCAATATGGTCCCCAGTGAGCTCAACTGAAAAACACCCCTAATATCCATTATATTGGAATTAAACCTACATTCTCATATCGGAGCCCACCCAGGAAACATCACATAGGGGATCACAAAAATAATGTGCACCTCCCCCCCCCCCCCCCCCGGTGAATGCACCCAATAAAAGAGAACATGTTCCACTCATGGCACATATCACAATCCACCAAAAAATGCATCTCCTAGGATGACATATATAAAATTAGATCCAAGTCCTCCTCTTGCATACATATGGCACCTTAGAAAAATTATAAAGAAAATTTTAAAAATTGGCCAAGGAAACATCTCTATACACTTAACAGAAGAAAAGAAGAGTGCAAACATCTGAGAGCGACCATCAATTTCATCAGGTCTTAATGCTCTAATATGTTGCACTTAGAGGATACTTTCTTGTAGCAAAGCAATGTATCAATTTTCCAATAGGAACAATACATTCATATGCCCATGCATTGATGTTGTATCCTCGTATAGTCTGTGTATCTTGCCTCTCTCTCCCATTCCGAATATCGGGTCACCTCCAAAGAAAGACAACACTATCTAAGGGTAACCCATATACCACTGGTACCCCGGGAGGCCCCGTCAGAGGATCTTGATGTAGAATACTCCAGAGTTTTCTATAATGGATTTGATCATATTTGAAGCTGAATTGTATTGTGTAATGATGCATGATTGCCTTTTTTTTGGGCGGTGCCAGTTTTGGTTTTACAGTCAATAAGTTTTTTCAAATGCAATTTGAGAGTCCTATTATAATCTGATTCTATAATAGTTTTTTATGACCTCTTTCTAAAAATGTATCCCTAAGATCTTTACTTTTCTCTATGCAATCTGTTGTGGTACTGCAATTGCGCCGTATCCGGTGAAATTGGCCGAAAGGGATGTTTGTAATCCATTTTTTGTAATGGCAGCTATCAGCCATCAAATATTGGCTTCTACCAACATCTTTCTTATATATGGAACTTTGGATCAGTGTATTTGTGCTCCCCATCAACTGTAGATCTAAGAAATTTATTAGAGTGCAGTTGACCTTAGAGGTAAATTTTAATCACATAGAGTTGTTATTAAAGGATTGTATCATGGATTGTAGTCCTTCATCTGTACCTCCCCATATGATTAGTATGTCGCTGATGTATTGGCCATAATAGACTAGGCTGCCCCACCACCTCTCCCTGGGCCATACCACCAACTCCTCCCATAGTACCATGAAGAGGTTGGCATATGAGGGTGCAAACCTGGTCTCCATGACCGTACCTTGGATCTGCGGATAGAATTCTCCTTGAAAAAATGAAATATTTTGTTGGAGGATGAATCCGACACATTCAAGAATGAACTCCATCTGTATCAGAAGTAAACTAGAATCCTGTTCAAGAAAAAATCTGATGGCTTGTAGGCCCAAAGTGTAAAGTGACAATACGTCCAAGATCACCCAACAGTATTCCTTCTTCCATTCCAGACTAGACAATTTGTATGTCTTGAGAATCCCATACAAAAGAAGGGAGAGTAATGACGTATTTCTGTAGATAAAAGGCTATGTATCATGAGAGATTTGCTGTGAAGGAATTGATTCCAGATATTATAGGCCTTCCTGGAGGGTTAACAGGATCCTTGTGTAGTTTGGGGATATGGTAAAAAAACGGAATGCATGCTTGTTAAGTATTCCATTTTCCATCCCTTTAGTTATCTCTTTGAGCAGATCATTATATACTGATGGTGGGTTATATGATAAGATACAGTGTCTGCAAGGAGTCTGGATGCCTCTTGTAGGTAGGTGCAGGTGTTTTGAATATCTACTCCACTTTGTCTGCCTCTCTAATCATTATTAAATTGTCCTTTGCTAGATGTTTTAGGGCCAATCGTTCTGCTGATGTTAGATTATCCTTCAGTTTTCCTTTTATTTTACTCTGAACTTTTTCTCTGAATTCATCCATTACCATTTTAAAAAAGCATTCTATGTATGGCCCTTTATGTTGCATTGGAAAGAACCGAGAGTATTTTTTAAAATTACTATGTAGAACACTTGTAATTTGGTCATCCCGATTATCAGTTCTACCTGAATTTTCATTTAATAAGGATTCCAGCATTAGAAGATTTTCCAAATATTAATTATTTATTAGAATACTATTGCTGGTTGCAATCATGTCCTGTTTTTGGTTTTTTAGAAAATCTTTTTCTTTCTGTGCAAAAAAACGCTGTAATGTCAATTCTCTCATAAATCTTGTAAGATCTAAAAAGAAGGTGAACTCGTTTGGGGGCAAACTGGGGTGGAATGCACCTGATAAAACAGAATGTGTTTCACTCTTGGCATATATTATAATCCACCTAAAAGTATGCCTCAAAATGCATCTCTAAATGTTCCCTAGCATGACATATATAAAATTAGACCAAATCCTCCTCTTGAATACATATGGCACCTTGTAAAAATTATAAAGAAAATGTAAAAAATTGGCAATTACACAAAAGATAAAGAGGAACATTGTTTCAGTTTTCGACTCTGTATTGCCAAGGTGACATCTCTATCGACTTGATCATTTAACTTTTAAATATTTTAATATTTTCATATCAATCTTAGATTTCCACCAACATTCTTGGTGCCCTTGGGGAGAGCCAGAGGGTACAGCAACAGCAGCTCCCAATTTCTTTTGTCATGATAGCTGTATTTCATGGGTGTTATGAGGGAGTTTGTGCCAAGGTGTGTCCCCTCATTTGCCCTTTTCACTGACTTGTCACAGACAGTGCACAGTGCCATTGCTGATGACTGCACTTTGCCTGCCCCAGAGAAAAATAGTCGCACATCCATGACCTCAAGGGGGAGGGGAAGGTGGAGAAGAATGGCCTCTTTCTTCTTTTCCACAATTCCCTTCACTGATGGGTCAGAAGATGCTGCTGCTGCAGCTGCTGTTGCTGCTGCATCAGAATCAGCACTAGAATTAGGACCATGATTTTTGCTGGCATTGGAGAGTGGAACCTGTTGCAGTCTTGTATCACTACTACTGGAACCCTTTCCCACTGAGGACATGGTGGTCTGTGGCACACTAGCCTGACCATCATCATAAGCCTGCTGCTGAGACAGCAACTCAGTAGCAGGAATTACAGTAGCAGCAAACTCAGCAATATAACTACTGGTAGTGGTGGTCATGCCAAATCCTGTTTGCATTTGTCTCCCATTCCTTTTCACTTTCTGCTAAAAAAGGCCCTCATTCTGTCCTTCCCCCCTCAATTGCTCCAACATACTTCTCAGAGTCATCACCACCACCACCAGTCCCCTGCTGCTGTTGAGAGTTGGACTGTTTGTCGATGAAGACAAATGTGATTGTGGGTCCCCTGCTGTCACACTTGCCACTTCTTCTTCAGGAGAAGAAGGCAGACTAGCAGCACTAGCACCAGGTACAGGCATCTGATGTGTGTAGATGCTAATACTGCCTGCAAGTTCTGTCTTCTACATTATAATGCCCCAGAGTGACAATGCCGGGGGGAAGGGGAATCACAGGGTCAGGGGGATGTTGTGGCCTTCCTTGGCCATTAGTCTGGATTTTCATCACTTCCCCTTCTACCTCAGCATTAGGAGAATCAACACTCAAAAGCTAGTCACCTTCACTATCACCCTCACCCCCACCACTCCCTAGCTGTTGTATAGTAGTAGTGGAACTGCTTGTGGATTACAAGTGTGACTTAGGGTCCCCTGCTGTCACACTTGCCATCATCTCCTCTCCCTGCTGAGTAACACAATTCATACTGGCAGCAGCAGGCACAGGCAGCTGCTCTTTTCTGGTCATACTGCTACCTATTTTTTCCTGTGCTTTTAATGAAAATGACACTATTTTCCCCCAGATCCCAAGGGACGTTGTAGTGGGTCTGGGCATCATTGGGTCTGGGGAATCAGGCATCCCATTCCTTTCCATGCTGGCAGTGATCACTTTCTCCTCCTTTGACTCACTTAATGTATTGAGGTCCTTCCAGCTCCTCCTTTTCCTTTTAATATGAGTGTTCATAGTGTTAGCCAACACTATCAGCCTTTGTTAGCCTTATTTCACTAATAAATAGCTTTCAAATCACCTTATCTAGCTCTATAGCTGCTTATTTCTCCTGTTCACTTTTTGGCACAAAAAAGAGAAGTACATGTAGTAAACGGGTGGGAAGTTTGTAGTCATATGAAAACATAGCAACAACATTGTTTGTGTAAGTGAAAAGGAGAAATTTGTAAGTGACTTATTGAAGTTGGATTTTCTAGCGAAAAATCAGACAGCCACATGGTTTGCTCTGAATTTCTCACAGGAACACAACGGGACCTTTCAACCATCCCTACTGGCAGCATACATGCACACACACTGAAATGTACTGAAAAACTTTAAAACTATGTAATTTCAAGCTGTATTTATTAGCTAATGGTCTTACAAGCAAAATGTCCCTCCATTGGGATGAGTTTGCATGTTGTAGTGGTGCCAAAAGCACAAAACAACGCCTACCTTTTTTTTCTTTCTTTTTTTTATAGAGGGCTGTTCTAAAATGGTCAGACCTATTAGAGATATAAAATGCAAGGTATATCATTTTAGAAAATAGACATTCACCTACATCAAATCAGGGGTTGCTTTTTTTACCCCTAGGCAGAAGTGCACAAATATTTCCATAATTTGGGGGTATAGGAACACATACATGTTTCTTTACATTTCCACCACTTCAAAAATACTACCTAGTACCTGATACCAGCCTGAGAAAAACGGTACCCCATTTGTGTGGGTTAACATACCAGGAAAAGTAGCCTGCACCTGTCACTTTTCTTTTTTGGAATTACCTGCCTGCATTAATATAGTCAGAACCATTACAGATATGCAAGAAAGGTTAGCAAGGTATACCATTTTGGAATGTTGAGATTCACCATACCTGTTGGTATGAGTTGATATACTGTAGGGGGTTCCAGAAGGACAAAACTACTCCAGTTATTTTTCACAAATTTTTCAGCTGTGATTTTCCTATAAAAAATGGTAATAACAACAAGAGTAATGAAGAAAATGCAGATAAAGCATGCCATTTTGGAAAGAAGACAATAAGCAACATCAAACGAGGGGTCACTTGTCTTTCTACTCCTAAGTTATGCAACTATTTCCAGAATGTGGTGCTGTCATTATTTGAAGGCATGTACAACTAATATGAGAGATCAAAGTGACGGAAGCCATTATACTAAGGCTTCAATTTAACCCTTTGAGTGCCAGAGGGATGAGAAATGCATTGCAATGCCATGAATTGCTCACACCACTGGCACTCAAATGGCAGCATTATCGACAGAGCTTATTGTACAGCCCTAGCTATATATTAGGTCAGACTTTTTAACGTGTTAGCGTAAAGCAGTGTTCTCTGAGGGTCAGTGGCAAAATTCAATGTTGTATCACTTTCCCCACGACCGGGTGTGCAATACACCTCACTGTGGCACTGACAGTGTGAGGGAGTGATGCTGTATGTGGTACTAAAGTCTGAGCATATTTCTCCTCTACCCCAGTGGGGAATTGAGGGGGAGCAGAGAGGTTGCTCTCAGACTTCGGGGTTGTTAAACTGCTGGTAATGCGTTAGGGAGAGCATCCCTTGAACATCACCAAAAGTATGACATCCTGTATGCTAAATTCTTTCTTTCTCCCCTCATTCTAGTGCATATGGTGTTGTGTTTCTATATCAGCAAGGCAATGTGCTCACCACACTTCACCAGATAGACATCACCATAACATTGCCCCTTAGTTACTTTCCTCCCTGGACCTGATGGCAGGCACACAAGAGTACTTAAGGAACTTAGGGGGAGATGTATAAAACTGGAGTTACAAAGTGTTTGTAAAAGTGTCTCAAAGCGACATAAGTTTATGTATAAACATCTAACGACATTTTGCTAAGTGCTAACTCCAGTTAGTTGACTTTTTTGAAAAGTGGAGTAGAAATGGTTTTGGCCAAATAAGACTTGTGCCCCAGTGTATTTATAAAGAAATTCAGTAATTGCACCAAAAATAAAGCCGGTTTTATGGATAAAATAATAACGCCAGAGATAACCTGATCTTATTGGAAGTATATAATACTGCTATGTGTGCGAATATATATTCACAGGTGCGAATATTCTCAGAATATTCTCAGATAGACATATTTATAAACGTGACTTTACTTCTTTATAAATATGACCAGGCGTTGTGAATTTTAGCAACAATTCTTAAGAATACACTAAGAAGGCTTTTTATACATCCCCCCTTTAGTTCAGAAATAGCAAGATCCTTATACTAATATTTATCGATTCACTATCATCAGGCATAGTGCCCTGTTATTGGAGGAAATCAGATGTAGTACCATTATTCAAAAAGGGCAAGATCAAACCAAGAAATTGTAGACCTGTGAGCTTGACTTCCATAGTGGGAAAGATATTGTGAGGGTTACCAGGTGACAGTATTGAGGACTATGTGACTACCAACAACCTTATTAGTAGGAGCCAGATTGGCATTTATGAAGAATAAAGGTTAAATAGTAATTTGGATAAGGAAATTGCTATTAATGTAGTATACTTGGATCTTGCAAAAGCCTTTGATAGTATGCCTCACAACAGGTTACTTCATAAATGAAAAGGCTTCGGTATGGAAGATGATATCTGTGCATGGATAGAGAACTAAAATAAATGATAGGTGGTAAAGTTGTAAATAGAATATTTTCAAGTTGTTCTAAAGTTGTAAGTGGAGTGCCACAGGGTTCAGTTATTTTCCCAATGATTTTTAACTTGTTTAATGATCTAGAAGTAGGTATTGATAAGTAGTGTCTCGATCTTTGCCAATAGGGTACTATCATGTATAAAATATGGGATGGGAATATAATTATACCTCTATATAATTACTTGGTAATGCCTCATCTAGAATATGGAGTAGTTTTGGGCACCAGTTATTAAAAAAGTAATTACTGAACTGGAAAAAGTGCAGAGATGTTAAAAAAACAGATAAAGGGATTGGGGCATATGGATTATAAAGAGAGACTAGCCAGATTAGATTTATTCATATTAGTGATCATATGATTACCATTTACAAATAAATTCAAGGTCAATACGAAGAACTCACTAAAGAACAAGAGGTCATCCGTTAAGACTAGAGGTAAGGCTCGTCTAACAAAGGCAGGAATTTTTTTATAGTATGGCAAGTAAAGTTACTGAATTTTTTGCCTCACACTGCTGTACTTGCAGATACTGTAATTGCTTTAAAAAAGTAATGGATACCTTTCTAGCTCAGGCTATTTTGTGAACTATGACAGCTGGTTTCATGGAAGATAGGATGTTTGTGCAGGGAAATATCCAACTGTTATTTGGAGTGAGGAAAGGGAGAAATTTACTGTTTCTTCTGTGTCCTCTCCATGGCACATAATGGGTTAATCTCCACCCTCCTGCTGGTATAATTAGGGGTAGGTGAAAGTTATCTCCGTGTTCCTGCGGGAAATTTCACAAAAACCTCTTTTTCTTGGGAAAACCCGCTTTAAAACTAGTGGTTCAAATGTTCGCATTTTTCACCCATTGGCCAAAATTTTTCGCCATCTTCCATGTTACTGCTATTGTTGATTCCATTCCCTTTCAGCTGCCTAATCATCCTGCTGCTTAAAAAACTCAGCAGCTGCAGTACGAACAGCAGTTGCAACTCAGGAGGACATTTGACAGTGGCCACTGGCCAACATGACCTGCTGGCTTTAGGCCAGTAGGGCATTTTAATTTTTTCTCAGGGCTTGTGTTTTGAAAAAAAAAAAAAATAAAAAAAATAAAAGATAAAAAAAACTAGTCCTACAAAAAATAAACAATTTTTGGGGGGTTTGTTTCTAACAAACCTAAGTCCTACAAATCAATGTTTCCTTAGGGCTTGTGCCAAACTAGCTTAAGTCCTAAAATCAATGTTCCTTCAGGACTTGGGCCTCTAATAAATCTAAGTCCTACAAAGGCCTCTAACAACAAATCAAACAAATCATCCTCTACAAAATACTCTATCAAGTCAAGTATCAGTCCACCACAGTGGAAGCTTATGTCAGGGGGTTCCTGTCTCTGTCACTTTAAATACAAATGTCTTATTTTATTTTATTGATTTTTTTTTTTTATTAACTGTCCCCCCAATAGCAGTCAAGAAAGCCCCACAAAATAAATTTCCTGTTCAAATGATTCATTCATTCACCAACACAGGCACCCTCCTCGGACCACTTTATACCATGTCTTATGGTTTTTATTTTATTTAGTATTTCTTTTATATTAAGTGCCCCCCAATCCCAGTAAACAACCCCTCAAAAAACATTCCCTGTTCAACTGATTCTTTCCCCACACCCCACCAACACAGGCACCCTCATGCCCCTTTTATACAATGCCTTTGGGAAAAAAATATTATTTTTAATGTGTTGTGTGTAACTTCTATGTTCCCATTGATTTCAATGGACAAAAAAAAACTGAAAATCGGCACTTTTCGCTGGAAATTTTTCTCCAAGCTGAAAGGGCCATTTTTCGTTGATTTCAGTTTGAGGCGGAAAGTTTCGCCCATCACTAATTCTAATCTTTAAAAAGCTCACCTTGCGAACCATTCCCCAGTTGTGCTCTTGATTAAAGCTGTAGAGAAAGAGAAATAGCAGAATAAGTAAAATAGGGTTGGGTGTGCCGTGGAAGGGACACAGAAGAAACAGAAATATCGGTGAGTAAATTTCTCCCTTTCTTCTTTGTCCTCTCCATGGTACATAATGGGACATACAGAAGCAGTGAACCAGAAGGGAGAGAAATTATTTAGCAGAAAAACACTCCGCAACATCTGCTCACCAATATGGAAAATAAATATATAGGAAACAGAGGAATACTACCATAATAGTGAAACCACTGCTTCCAGCACCTTTCTTCCAAATCTTGCATCAGCTGATGCAAAAAATCCACTTTATAGGGTCTGATAAACGTAGATATGGAAGACCATATGGCTGCCTTACATATATACTCAGCTGAGGCCTCAGTCTTTGTAGCCAATGATGTTGACAAATATCTGGTAGAATGAGCTGTTATTCTTGCTGGCACCAGAATATTTGCTTATTCATATGCCATTTTGCTACACTCTTTAATCCAATGGGATATGGAAGCCCTAGAGGCTGTTTGCCTTTATATTTCCCGAGCAAATGGACAAATAATTATTCTGATTGTCGAAATCTTAGGTTCTGTTTAAATAGTAGGATAAACACAGTACTAGATCCAGATTACGGAACTTTCGATCAAGATAATTTTTAGAAGCTGGGCAAAATGAAGGTAATATAATTTTCTGATTGAGATGGAAATCTGAAACCACCTTGGATCTAAAAGAGGCTTCAGTTCTCAGAATCACCTTGTCCTGGTGAAAAATAATGTATGGAGATTTACAGGATAGAGCCTGACTTCCTCTACCCTACGTGCAGAGATGATTGCAGTTAGGAACACGGTCTTGATGGTGAGGTTCTTCAATGGAATCTTATGCTTAGGTTCAAAGATCCTGGATACAGATAGTTGTTCTAACACTAAATTAAGATCCCATGGGGGAAATATATTCTTTATAATAGGCCTTACCCTGCCTTAGGCTCTAATAAACCTTTTAAGCAAGGTGTCCTCACTAAACTGTACTGCCAAAATAGCTAATAGAGCAGACAGCTGTTCCTTTAAGGAAGCCGGCCTAAGCCTCATATCAAACCCTCATTGTAAAAAATCTAGAATTTAAGATACCGATATGTCTTGTCTAAAAATCCCTTCCTTCTGACACCAATTTCTAAAGACCTTCCAGACTCTACCATATACCTTAGTGTTGAGGTTTTCCTGCCTGCTATAATAGTATCTGTTACTGTTAGAGATATGCCTTTGGAAATGAAAGAGCTCTTTTCAGCCTCTGCACTGTCAGTTTCAAGAAGGCTGGGTTGGGTTGACAGATCAGTCCCTGAGTTAGTAGATCCTGTAGGACTGGCAGTGTCCAGGGAGGTTCTGTTGCCAACTGAACAAACTGGGGATACCGTACCCTCCTTGGCCAGTTTGGAGCAATCAGGATAACTTGCACCTTGTCTTCTTGTATTTTTCTTAGAACATCCAGAAGGATAGAAACTGGAGGAACGCTGTAAGCTAGGCTGAATGACCATGTCTGTCTTAATGCATCCTGAGCTTTTGCTTTCGGACTGGCCCACCTTGAATAAAAATCCTGACACTTTGCTTTGAGGTGAGATGACATCAGGTATATTTCCGGAAGACCCCACATCTTGGTTATCTGAAGAAACACTGATTGGTTGAGTGACCATTCTCTCCCTGCTCAGGAAGTCTGCAATCACATTGAGATTCCCTAATCTATGACTTGCTGAAATGCTTAAAAGGTTGTTTTCTGCCAAAACAAACAGCCTCCTGGCTTTGGTAATTAGGGCTTTGCTTCTTGTGCCTCCCTGATTTCTGATGTAAGATACCACTACCTGGTTGTCCTATCTTATCAGTACTGACTTCCCCCTGAGGAGGGGGCTTCACCTGAGAAGACAATTCCTTACTGCTCTCATTTCCAGTATATTTATGTGCAATCTTTTCTCCTTTTTGGACCATATCCCTTGGACCATCCTTGAATTGTACATGCAGCCCCAGCCATTGAGGCTGGAGTCCATCGTAAGTACTTCCCATACCGGAGGTTGTAATGAATGTCCCTTTTTCAGGTTCTCCAACTTCATCCACCATGTTGGAAAGCTGCAGAGGTGAAAGCGAGACCAAGGAAGAACTTGAATGGTTGAGGTTAATACTCCTATTAGGTGCATAAAATCTCTGGCTGCGAAAGATGTTAAAGCTCTGAACCTTGAAATGCTCTGTCTCAGCCTTAGAATTCTGTCCTGGGACAATTATGCCATCATCTTCCTGGTGTCTAACTGAATCCCCAGAAAAACCAATTGCTACACTGGCATCAACTGACTTTTCTGATGACTCACCAGCCACCCTGCTTCTTCAAAATGAGCCAGAGTCCTGTTGATGAAGAGAATAGCCTGTTGCTGGGAATATGCTATTATCAATATGTCGTCTAAATAAGGAATAATCAATATTCCTTCCCTTTTCAAATTCTGCAAACTTGCTGCCAATATCTTCGTGAATGCCCTTGGTGCTGAAGGGAGACCAAAAGGGATTGCGCTGGTAGTGCTCTTTCTGAACCGCTAATCGAAGAAACCTCCTGTGACAAGGCCTTATCATTATATGATGATAGGCATCTTATAGGTCTATTGAGGCCAAAAAACTCTGGGATGGAATGGTTTTCATTAGAGAAACAATCGTTTCCATTCTGAATGAAGCTGTTTTGATAAAATTGTTCAAAAGCTTCAAATCCAAGATCGTTCTGGCCTCCCCTGATGGCTTGGGCACTAGAAAGAGGACTGAATACAAACCCTGATATCTTTCCTTCACTGGTACCTTCTCTATTACTTTAGCTGGTAATAAATTCTGGACTGATATTAACATGGCCCTTGCTTTCTGAACATTGCTTGGAAACCTGAATCTCATGAAAAAAATCTGTTTGGGGACAGAAGTAAACTTCAGTGGATACCCCTTCTCTATCGTCTGCACCACCCATTGTCTGAACAGAACTGAACTGTCCAGGTGTGTGCAAACTGAGTCAGTCTGCCCCCTACTGACTCTAGAGGAGGGACCCGCCAACCTTCATTGGAATGCCTTCTTTCCCTGAGATTTCCTGGGGAAATCTCTCCTAAACCCTCTCTGGGCTTGACCTGGGCTAGATCTATTTTGCTGAAATGTCCTGTGAAGCTGACATCTCTTACTTTCCCGAAAGGAGGGCCTTTGAGAATGAAACCCCTGACTATGAAAGAGCTCTGTGGTTATCTGGATCTCATATCCTGGGGTAGAAAAGAACTTTTCCCCCCTGAAACCGTTTTAACTATTTCTTCTAACTGGGAGCCAAACATGGATTCACCCACAAACGGAATAGAAACCAGCTTTGCTTTTGAAGATGAGTCCACCTCCCCAAGAACTAAGCATAAAGAATGCCTGACCACTACGGAAAGGGCAGAGGACTTAGCTAACAACTTGACCAAATCTAGGGAAGAGTCACAAGAAAAATTAGTTGCCTTAATAATTGCAACCTCCTTTAAAAATTTAGACCTAGAAACAGATGAGTCAATCTTTTCTTCTAGATTGGATAGCCATATTCTCATAGCTCTAGTCATACAAGCTATAGCAGTAGCCACCTTCAAAGTTTGACCCAGCAAGGCAAACTGTTTTTTTAAAACTGTGTCCACCTTTCCTTCCATGGGGTCCTTTAATGAAGAACCTGAAGGGTGGTTCGTTTGGCTAACTGGGAAGTAGCTTGGGTGGCATTACCCAAGACTGGACTTCTGAGTCATCAAAAGGATACATTCTTAAAAACTTTTTAGATAAGGTAAAACGCCTATCCACTTTTTTCCACTCTGTCTTTATTAACTCCTGGACACAACTGTGAATAGGAAAAATAGGTACTGCTTTTTTATTACCCAAAAAAGCAGTATCCATAATATTAAGCTGCTTTTGAGTGTCAGTAAGACCTAAGGATTTCCTTACCTGCTTTAACAGGGAATCTATCCTAGCAATATTAGAAGACCCTAATTTCTCTATTACTTCACCCTCATCATCTGAGTATAGAGATTCTAAATATTGAATACTAAAAACTAGTGATGAGCGAGCGTGCTCGGCCGATGCTCGGATCGGCTCGAGCATCGCTCTGCTCGGCACATGGCGGTACTCGTCGAGTACCGCCATGTGCTCGCCCGACATGTTCGGGTGAAGGGGATCTGTGCCGGAAGAGGCACAGATCCGAAGACGCTCCGCTGGACCACCAGGGACTGGAGGTACGGGGGCATTGCGGAGATGAAGGGGGCATTGCGGAGATGAAGGGGGACATTGTGGAAGAGGGGCATAGACTCTATGCCCCTCTTCCACAATGTCCCCCTTCATCTCCGCTATGCCCCTCTTCCACAATGTCCCCCTTCATCTCCGCTATGCCCCTCTTCCACAATGTCCCCCTTCATCTCCTATGCCATAGAGGAGATGAAGGGGGACATTGTGGAAGAGGGGCATAGCGGAGATGAAGGGGGACATTGTGGAAGAGGGGCATAGAGTCTATGCCCCTCTTCCACAATGTCCCCCTTCATCTCCGCTATGCCCCTCTTCCACAATGTCCCCCTTCATCTCCTCTATGGCATAGGAGATGAAGGGGGACATTGTGGAAGAGGGGCATAGCGGAGATGAAGGGGGACATTGACCAGGCACCCTCCGCTCATCAGAGCAGGGGGTGCCTGGTTTAATGCTCGAGTGCTCCCATGCTTTTCAATGGGGCTCGGGTGCTCGGCCGAGCACTCGAGCCTCAGGGGGTGCTCGGTCAGAGCACCCGAGCACCCGAGCATCGGGGTGCTCGCTCATCACTACTAAAAACATCTTCTTGGGCCTGAGGTTTGACTGAGGGCCCTTCATCTGGATCATCATGTCTTGGACGCCTTCTGGAGGGTCCAGCATCCTGCATGGCAGTGAAAGTCTGTTGCATGGACTCCTTCATTCATGATAAGAGGTTTTGAAAATGAGATGTTATATCTTGTCCTGCTGCTTGTTTTAAACATGTTGCACATAAGTTTGAAGTGTCAGCTACAGCTAGCTCACTATCACATCCAGAACATTTCTTAGTTCCTCTGTCCTCTGAACTGGATCCTGTTATTTTATCCTTTTCTTTAGTGTTGGACTTTTGTGCCATAGTTTTTTTAAATGCAAATCCTCTTCATGCGTTCCACCCGTGAAACGCATACACACTTCCATTTCCGGCCTCACTCCTAGGTATGATGCACATCCGGTTTCAATCTATGGACACTGAAGCAGCAGGAACACCACGCCGGATAGACTGCTCTGTAGGAGTCATCCAGTAAGCCTCAAAACATGTACCTTGTATCAATTTACCACAGTGGTTGGGGCAATTAAATATTTTGAAAACATTATACATTTGGGTAACGCATATATGCAGTTCCAACTGTTTAAAAGAGCAAAAATAAAAACTAAAACAAATAATAAGCACGGATAGGAGGGAAAACCTCTTCACCCACCAGCTAGGTAGGACCAAGAAAAAACTGGGGAATGGTTCAAAAGACAGGCTTTTTAAAGTTTAGAATGATTTGTCCTACCTACCAGCTGGAGTGCGGAGATTAACCCATTATGTGCCGTGAAGAGGAAACACAATGAATATTTTTTTATCCATGGGGATTAGTTGGAAATGGCTTAAATGTGTTGTTTGTTTGTTTTTTTTTTTTCCTTCCTCTGGATAAGCAGCAGGTATATGGCATGGGCTGAACTTGGTGGACACGTCTTTTTTTCAGCCTCATAAACTCTTTTACTATGTATTTCCTTGTACATTGAGCCAACTGAAGCTTGGTCAGTCTCAGCCTAACTGAAGAAGGTATGAGGTTGATTAAATTTTGTTGTGAAATCTTGTGTTTGGACTGCTTTTGCTGCTGCCCTCCAAACTAATTTATCAGAGAAAAGAATACGGCATTCATTCACCCTATGACTAGCAAATCTTAGCCTTTAGAGCCATATCCTATAAGCCTAAGCCACAGTCTGAACTTTTTCCATCTATATTCTTTCATGTAGTTTCTATCTCTGCACTTTTTTGCATTTGAATCTATCTATTATTTATTATCACTATCATAGTTACAATTCAATTGTTAGTGTGCACCATCATCACCTATCAGAACACTATTTATGCATCAAACATCTATCATTCATTTCAATAACTTTTCCCTGTCATCCATCCATCTTCATTCATCAATCCAACCTTCATCATGGTTCATCTAGGTTAAGATGTTCATTCAGAATCCATAATTCTCCCTTTCATTGCCATTCCTGTGCAATACCATGCAACTCTAAATCTTAATTTTCAGCATTACATCTTATTATGCTATTGCACATTTATATGGAGATGTTTATCTATATGCTGTAATCAACCACTTTAGTTTTAACGTTTATATTCATTATTATAATTTTCTGCAGCTGCATCTTTGTAATATGTGATTAATTTTTAGCTAAAATACATTTCATCTATTCCTGCTGGTTCTGTGTTTAACACCTTGTGTACAGTGTACATCATTAGCAGTTTCTGTTTAAGTGGCATATATCAATTTTTTCAGAGATTTTACATCTGCAATCATATTACATGTATGTTTTCTATGATCCATATTGTATGTAGCTTGATTGATTGATGTATACATATATGGATTGATAGATACAGATTGTGAAAGTATTTTGAACCAGTTTTTTGTTTAAAGGAACAGTAACACCTCTTAATAATGACCCCTTACTTTTCTTAATCTGGGCAGAAAATCCTAATGTCAATAAGAAGCAGTTCAGCATGAATTAATATTTATTGATTATTGGTTATCATATACATGGGGGCAGACATGATTGTTTTTTGCAGGACTCCAGAATCCCAAACTCCATTCGCTGAAGATTTCCTAAATACTAACAACTGCTACTAATAACCCCCCACTTATCTTTATCTGGGCAGAAAATCCATATGGCCCCTAAGAATTATATATCTTTTTATATTCTTGCCATTCATATTTGAGAAAGAGGTTTCTCACCCCAAAACGCATCATATTAGGCTCTATTAGCCTGTTATACATATTGACATTTTTATATTTATTGGCATTTTAAAATCTTGTAGTTGTATAGTAAATGTGATATTATCACTAAAGGATCCACTGTTCTCTCTTCTGGAGAGAAGTGACTGAAATGGGGCAGTCACAGCTTACACCATTTGATCTAGCTGGTTGTTCTCACAACCAGCAACCTTTCACAGGAAGTGTGAGTATTGGTTCCTTATTGGTCCAATATAGACAGAAGATCACCGTAATATACTGTTGTTGGTGGTTTGCGCTCTTCTTGTCTGTTTTTTTTCCATAAGAATTAATTGCATGTGGGATGGATCTACACAACTAACCTTCAGTTAGTACTGCATATCGTGTCCACGGAGGCAGACTTTGTGGTCCTGGAATTCTGCAAACAGAGACATATCTGGCTCAATGGACATTGTGATGGAGACATTGTGCTGGACTAATGCTGCCACCATGTCCACATGAAAAGCATAGAGATCAGGCTGAAGGTTTGAAATTACAGATAACTTTATTCATTATGAATGGGGTGTTGGAGCATGTCCGAAGACTATGCCAAGAATAGATGTTACATAAGCCAAGTAGATCACAAACAATACAATGCATATAGATTGCATCCTTGCAGTGGTATACTAAGGGGGGGGGGGGCGGGCCATACCGGGTGCCGCTCATTAGGGGGTGGGTGCAGAGTGCATACTGTGCTACACCAGGCACTAAGACTGAGGCGAGGCATGATTTTGACCTTAACTTCAAGTTCCAAAGCAGCAGTACCGGCTGCTGCCTGGAAGACGGAAGTGCTTAATTTGTGTGTGTGTGTTATGGCGGCGCTGTTGCGCGTGGCGATTGGAGGACAGGAGGAGGACACCTGGTCCTGGTCGTGGGGGTGGGGGTGGGGAGTGAGGGAGCAGTAACAGGCGTCAGGCTGTGGAGGTGGCGCGTGCTATTGTGCGTACGAACTGATGGACGTGTGACGCGTTGAAAGGAGTCAGGACTAAGGAGAGCAAGGAGGACGTGGAGCCTCAGAGATTCTGAGTCAGTCCCTCACCGCATGCCACCTGGCAGCCCTGTGAGCCCTGCAGTTACAAGGAGAGTAAGCCAAGGTAAATGTAAGGTGATAGTAGGTGACCGTGATAATTCTGGACTATAGAAAAGATGAACAGAACATTTTTTTCTTCTTCTTTTTGTTTGGGGGGAGTTGCGGACTCCGCAACTAAATTTCAATGTGGTCATTTTAACCCTTTGAGTGCACAAGAGATATCCAACACATTGAAAAAATGCCTTGAATACATCTACGACACTCAAAGGATTAATAATGTGTACATTTTTGTGGGTGTTTTTTACATTTCAAAGTTTGGGGGGGGGGGCAAATATAGGATCCTCCCCGGGTGCCAAATGCTCTAGGTATGCCTCTGCATCCTTGGTGGATGAGTTTTTCTTGTACATCCTCTAGAGGTCAGGCTACCAATCAGGATGTAATCCACATCCTGACAATCCAAGGGCTGGATTCTATTACATGTGCTAATTTTATCACTGCATTTAGCTCCAATTTTCCCCATAGACTTCAATAGGAAAATGTTTGATAAAATGGGTGTTAACATTTAGCACCTGTAATAGAATCTAGCCCCAAGTCCGCAAATGAAGAAGCATGCTAGCTGGTGCTGGATTACAAAGTATTCAAGCAGGGTCCTATGGCAGTAGACTGATTGGATTTACACTTACCCTCTCTGGGGTTGTCAGATGATCCTGTTTGCAGGGCTTAACAGTTGAAGTCCTTTGCTACTAGCCAGACCTGAAAAGTTACTCGATACTGCAAGCCGTAACATACCAACCAGGGCTGAATTTCTACTCGCCAGGGCTAAATTTTCACTCGCCATTGGCTAGTGGCGAGTGGAAATTTTGAGCCCTGCTGTTAGTGTGATGACCTCCTGTGGTGGTAAACATTGGTCTGTTGTTGTCTGCATATGCACAGATACAGTGCTAGCTCTGTGATCTTGCAGACTTCTCAGTGGATGTAATTTCACATGTCCCCAACTAGACACCAGGGCACCTCAAGCTCAGCACTGTCCAAAGAGTCAAACTTGCAGTATCTGAAGTTTCTGGCTCTGAGGTGGTTTAGAGGATCATATGACCAGTGGTAGTAGTGTTGACACAGCAATGAAAAGGGGACAGTAGAGAGCAGGGCACTGGGCTTAACCTTTATTATAAATGGTGACCTGGCTATTTTCTATATATTGTAAGACACTGTATACATAGCCAAAAACATATTACTGAGAGGCAAAGTCCAGTCTTCCACATACAGGGAAAAGCATAGCATGGCTTTCTGTCACATTATATCAAGTGATACTTAATTGTTTTTTTATTTTAGAGACTCAATTCAAGCAGAATTGATTAACCCTTTGAGTGACACTCAAAAGGTTAATTGTGGCCATTAGAATTTTTTTGCTCAGATTAACTCTTTGAATGCCAGAGGGGTATGCACAATATGTTGCATACTCATGTAGCACTCAAAGGGCTAAAGTAAGAGGGTGTTTATTATTTGGAGTGCTATTGATTGTAGTAATAGTATCCCTTTGCAGCCAGAGAGGTGTCCAACAGTGTGTTCAGTACTCAAAGAGTTAAATAATTTAATCCCTCAGATTCAATGCAAAACATGCATGGGATTAAATGCTGGATATATTACCACAGTTAGATGGCTTGATCTGCAGCTTATATAAAAGCTGCACAGAATGAATTAAACACAAAAGAAAACATGACACATTCATTTGACTAACAATGTAATTGTGATCAGGAATTGATGGATGACTTACGATTACTAAATGCTTCTTTAAAATGGTACTTTATGAAAATCAAATTACATCTAAATTATTATGTAGATTCTGGCAGGCTTCCATTGCTCCCTGTATGTCCATTAAAACAACAATTCATATCTGCCAGAAACAACTCCATTTTATTTAATTCTCTATGAAAGGGTCTTTCCCATATTAAAGGTGTCTACAAGAAAGGTTGATATTTGTGTGAGGGAGAAAAATTGATTCTTAGCAGGTTCTATCGGCTTTCAGTTCCAGCATTTTAAATTATATGCTTATCCTATAGAATAAAATGCTAGGATGTTTGTCCAATGCAGTCATGTGCAGTAGAGGCTGCTGGAGCACAGAATGCTGGGAGCACTGCTGGGAGCATCTTGTGTGTGTTCGGGCAGTCTCTACTGCACATACTGCATCACATTTGCCACCAGTGAGGCGGCGGCAGTACGCAGAGAAGGACTGGCCTTTTAACCCTTTGAGTACCTGAGGGGTACGCAACTCATTGCAAAGCAATGCGTTGCGTACTCCTCTGGCAGTCAAAGGGTTAACATCACCCGGACCTTGGATTTTTTTTTTTTTTTTTTTCTGTCTCACAATAACAAGAGGTTTCTGTCTACCTATATCTTCCCTAGTATCCTCCTCATGCATGCCAACATGAATAGATTAATACTCACTGTTCTAACTATCCCACTAATAATACAGATTTACTCTCATCCTTGCAACCATGCCCCGCACCCTCACCATAACATAATAATTCATCATGGACTTCTGCATACATGTGCACTATCAACTGAATGCTGGTGGAGAGTACTAAAATCAAGCCCACCCAGCCCCAGCAATTATAGCAACAAACGCACCCTCTCACTATATGTTCACCGCAAACAACTCACTAAATTTTTATGCATATTGTTACTTGCCTTAGCAAATGATATAGAAACTAACCCTGGCCCTAAAATAGAAATAAATGGCAACCTCCCCTTTAAAAAGGGTCTGTCATTAGTGCACTGCAACATACGCAGTATACTGCCCAAAATGGACGAACTAAAAGCATGGTGTTATGCATACAAACCAAAAATTCTTATTCTTACTGAATCCTGGTTATCCCCAAAAATTCCAGACACTGCTGTTGCCATAGATGGATACTCATGCTTTAGAAAAGACCGTGCAAAGAGAGGAGGAGGTGTAATCATTTACATACAGGAGCCAATAACCTTTGCACTTCTAAAGGACTCTCACAACACTGATTCTTATGAATACATTGCTGGTAAAATTTGTCTTCCATACTCAAAACAAATCATAATTGTAGGCATCTACAGACCGCCAAATACCTCAGCACACACCGTATCTGACATAGCTCAACACCTAAAGGTGATTGCCACACAAAACAAGAAAAGCGAGTTGATGGTTCTTGGAGACTTTAATATTAATTGGCTTGATTCCAGGAATGAAAAATATTGTTCATTGTTTAAAGCACTGAACTTATCACAACAAATATCTTCCCCTACTCGCATAAATCTTAAAACATCCAACCATACCCTGCTAGACTGGATCCTCACATCCTGCGCAAGCAGAATCCAAGATTCAGGTGTTCTAGCAAACGTGTTTAGTGATCACTCCATAGTTTACTGTGTCCGCAAAATAAAACCAGTCAAATCAAATTTCAAAGTCATACTCACGAGATCATTTAGAAAATTTAACCTTCAGTCCTTCCTAAATGATTTAAAAAATTGCTCATGGCATAGATTACATCTAATACCTGACCTTGATTCAGCGATTGACTTTTTTAACTCAGAATTCCTACAGGTCTGTAATACCCATGCCCCACTAAGAAAGGTCAGGGTCAGGGGGGCACATCTACCATGGGTCTCAGCTGACTTGATTCAATTATTCAGTTTCAGAGATTCATTATGGACAAAATTTAAACAATCTGGCTCCCCTCATGATCACACTATATATAGGCAAGTACGGAATACATGTACAAAACAAACAAAACTAGCAAAAGCACAATATTTTAATAACAACTTGGACAATAACATTTCAAAGCCTGCCAACGTTTGGAAGGTTATAAAAAACATCTACAATCCACCTAACCATTCTCACCCATCAAATATAACAATAGACAATGAAACCATACAGTGCCCCCCAGCCATAGCCAATGCTTTCAACAGCTACTTTGTTGGATGTGCCACCACACTGATTAAACAAAACAAAGGCCACTCTGAAGTCCCACTAAGTTCAGAACAGTCACTGGCACCTGCTGCCTGGTCCAATAGTGCAAATGAATTCAATTTCAGGCCAGTAAATGAAAGTGAAGTATATGATCACCTCCTCAACCCAAAACTGAAATCTCAATCGAGCCCTGACCAACTACCAGCAATTTTATTAAAGCTCAGTGCTATGGTCACAGCCCAACCGATAGCAACTCTAATTAATGCCTCTTTGACATCAGGGTATATGCCCAAATCCTGGAAAGTGGCAAGAGTTGTACCTATCCACAAAAGTGGGGATAAAAATGTAGTATCAAATTACAGACCGATATCTCTCCTCCCCACTTTATCTAAAATCATAGAGAAATGTGTACATGTGCAACTACATAAATATTACCAAGAGACCAGTTTCTTCACCCCTGTTCAATCAGGGTTTAGACCAAACCACTCAACAGCCACGTCTCTTCTAAAAGTAACCAATGATATCCAGACTGGCATGGAAAATGGTGAACTCACTGGAGCTATTTTCCTTGATTTCGCTAAGGCCTTTGACACAGTAGACCATAACATTCTTATCAGCAAACTCCATAACTCAGGATTGGGTAATAATTCTCTACAATGGTTCCGATCCTATTTATCAGACAGAATGCAGTATGTGTCAGTTGCAAACAATGACTCCCGTCCGCTCAAAATAACAAGTGGAGTTCCCCAAGGCTCCATTCTTGGCCCTCTTCTATTTTCTCTTTTTATAAATGATCTGCCCAAGGTTTGCAAATCATCTTCAGTACACATGTATGCAGATGACACCATAATCTATGCTAAAAACTCTAGCATATCACAACTTGAAACCGAATTACAACATGATTTCTACAAAGTGGAAAGATGGATAACACAGAACAAACTTTTCTTAAACACAGATAAAACAGTCACAATGATATTTGGCACAAAGCACAAACTGCATAGTCTCGACAATATCCACCTATCCATTGTGACAGAGTCTAATCGTAAATTGGCCCCAGTAGACTCCTACAAATATCTTGGTATGTGGCTTGACCCTAACCTCAATTTTGGTCACCACATTGACAAATTAACCTCTAAACTTTATCCCAAAATAAGTACACTTTATAGAAACAAATTATGTCTAAGTACCCAGGTGAGAAAACGTATTGTACAACAGATGCTGCTGCCAGTCATAGACTATGGTGACGTAGTATATGCTCCAGCGCCAGAAATCCACCTCAGTAAACTTGACACTCTATATAATTCACTATGCAGCTTTATCCTCCAGTGTGACTACACTACCCATCATTGTGACATGCTAAAAGAACTAAATTGGCTAACACTCAAATCTAGACGTGACCTTCATCTTTCTTGCTTAGTACACAATCACTTCTCTGGAAAACTACCACAATACCTAAGCAGTATGCTCACCCCAGCTCTCCATACTAACTATAACCTCCGCTCCACTACTAACAACTCACTGCGTATACCACAATACAAGAAAGAAGCAGGAAGATCTGCCTTCTCCTTCAGAGCTCCAAAAATCTGGAACAATCTGCCGGAAAAAATCACATCTGCACCCAGTCTAAAATCCTTAAAAGCAAATGTTTCTTTATATCTACAAACAGTGTGTAACTGCAAATAATCCCATTATTTAATAAGTATGTATATTTCTGTATGTTTGTATATAATGTCTCACAATTAGTGTAAATATGTAACCTTTTACTGAAAACTATCCAGGACATACTTGAAAACGAGAGAAATCTCAATGTATTATTCCTGGTAAAACATTTTCTAAATAAATAAATAAATAAATATATATATATAAATTGAGTTTAAAGAAGAAAACATTTTATTGGAATGTCAGATCATTAATGAGTTGGTGGCAAAAGAAGGACAATATTTTCAGAAGTAAATCTGTCACGTTTAAAAATGTGTCATAAAGACTTAAAAATGATGGTAAGAAGATCTTGATGAACATTGCCCTTAAAACTTCTAATGTTAAAATGTCTTTGATTTTGTCTTTGAAAAGAAAATTTTCAAAGAAGCAAAGATAATTTTTGTCTTTAAAACTACACATTTTCAAATAAAGACTTTTTTTTACCAGTTCATTCCATCCTACGGCTTCTCGTTCCTGCTAACAGTAATTTGCTGTGGCTCCTATGCACTAAGATCTGCAAAGTTGATACATCTTAGTGCATAGGCTTCATACAGTAACATAGGAACTGGAGAAGTGATAAACTGGACAAGTCATCTACACTTTATCCCATTTTTATCACACCTTAGTGCATAACCCCCCACCACCACCAATCTCCTTCTATTACAAGTAGATTATCTTCTATGGGTCCATCACACAAGCCCGTTTATACTTAATTTGTATTAAACCAATCATTAAATCATTATATTTATAGCATAGATTTGTAATATGATTTCAACCTTAATCCCCTGTCCCCCACCCCCTTACCCCTTTGGGATGAACCATAAAGCCTTTTCCTAGTTGGCCTCTGCTGTCTTCAGTAGACTCAAAGATATGATTCTCCACTCTAAAAATGCCCTTAAACAAAATCATGGCCTCACTGATACATAGGAATTTTGGTACTCTTAATGTATACATTGCTCAATATCCTTGATGACAATCTCCCTGACTTTAGCAGGATATAGTTTGAATCAACACATGTTTCTCGGTCATTTAGACAAGAAACTACTTCCTAGATTTTGTTAAAGTGAATTCAAGCACAAAACTCTGCAATGTTGTCTAAAGAGATTGACATTGATGATTAACAGAAAATCTGGTTTCACACATCTAAGGCCTCTAGAAATTTCATACTTAAGGAAAATGCATGTAAGCTTCTACTGTTATGGTATATCCCCATCACCACCAAGCAAATAGTTCATTTAAACCCCAGCATTTCTTCCAAATGCTTTAGATATTAACAGTTCAATGCAGAGCTATATAATATCTGGTGAAATTGTAAGATTGTTCAAGATTCTTGGAAGTGAGTACATAACTATATTTATGGACTCACATATATTTGCATCTCCCTTCTCTGCTTGGGTATCATATCAGACTCCTGCACGTATAAAGCATGGAAACATTTCTCCCATGCTAGTATGACTTTCTGAACCTCACTTTTAGTGCTGTTTCTTCACTGTTGCCTGACAATTATTATGGGTGTGGAACTCGCTGAGTACAGTGATAGGAGACACAGTTAGGTTCGAACCTGCAGAAGTGAGTATATGAGCCTGAACCCTTTCATTGTCTCTAGTATCTCTAAACATCCACACGCATACTTATCCTATAGAGTCCCTAGGTAGCTCTGCTGTATACCATAGCCCATAGCATAGGGCTCATGGTAGTCTCATCGCCTTTACTCTAAAGTTCACTGGAGAACAAAGTGTGGCTCTCCAGCACTGATGGACTACAACTTCATACTCTCAGCCAAATAAGTATGGTAAGTGCTATAGTCAATTGAAGAGCCACAGGTCAACCATCACCGGCCTAGATTATTACCTCAGGTCATCTTGCACAGCCATCCCTCTAGGCATTCCTCTCATCAGGGATGTGGGTATTAGAGATATCATTTTTAATGATTATTTATTTTTAAATCGGACCTTGTGGTGGAGCATCAGGACTCATCCTCATGCCCCCAGCTACTGATCTCCCAGCTGATTCGTCTGAATCTTGTTCCCCACGGTGAAGGGGAGGGGACAACAAGTTGCCTTCATCCTTGGCAAAAGGGAATGTACATTGGTGGAGAACAGGATCCTCCCCTTCACCACTGCAAACAGGTCGCCTCCCCCGCTTCACCCTAGTGAAAGCTGAGGTAGAGAAAGGGCAGGGAGTGCTCCTCCACAGGCAAACTGCATGTCCTTTTGGCTTTGCCCCCTGCATCCTACTCCTCAGCCAGCTCATATTGTGTATTAGGTTTGGTTGAGCCAATCGCCAAAGTGGAGTTATGCATAACTCTGCCTTTATAATGCCCTGGGGTGGGGCTGGTAACAAATCAGGGACCCTTTGAGCACATGAGGAATACACAAAATATTGTGGAAAAATGAGCTGTGTACCCATCTGGAGCGCAAAGAGTCTAACCTCCATGGGCCACTCAGAAGAAGGGTCCATCCTGCCTCATCTGAAAAATCTAGGGGCTGAGGTACCATAACAGTCAGAAGTGTCTGCGGGTGATTCGGGTACCAGCTGTCACCATTCAGGCTTGTTTTAGTATGCGGGTTATGTCTGTATGTCACCCCCAAAAAAAATAAACACTTAGAAGGAGATTTGCCCCAAAGAACTTTCAATGTAATTAGTAAGCAAGACAACATATAGAGGCAGTAGGAATAGAATCATAAATGCAAGTACAAGGTTTTAGCAAGTGAAGTGCAGAATGATTTTGATGAGACTGTCAGTGTGCACAAGGAGAATACTGTTACTGAGATGCCTCCTTGTGCAGGTGAGTCTTTAGGAGATACTTGATAGTGATGAAGGGAATAAGACATTTTAGTGACTTAGGGAACTAGAACAATGGACTATAGTATGGGATCTAAAGTTTAATTCTGAAAAGATAATGCCTTCTGAGTACAAAACAGAGGTGTAATACAGGCTTAATTATACATCGCAGTAACATCAGATAAAAGGGACGTCATAGTTATTTTGGATGACTTCAAGGTAATCAAGCAATTCTGTAAAGCAGTAGAGAAAACAAGCAGGATATTTCCCTTCTACTCTCTGTGCGGAAGTTGAAGAACTTCTTCTACTCAGATGTTGAACCGGAACCACTCAGTGATAGGAAATAGGGCTCAGTGAGGTTAAAGAATACTTGTGGTCATGTGATAGCAGTGTTTGAAGAGACTGTGTAATTGAAAATGTTAGTGTTGTGCAAAGGATGGAAGTTGCTTAAATCTTGAGCTGTTTATGAACCACCAAGGGCAGGCATCGTGAGGCTTGTGGCTGTATTGTTAAGTACAGTTTAGTATTGAAATGTAGAAGGGAAGTGACAACAGGTACGTGTGACATCTTGCAAAAAATGAAGGTGCTAACTATGTGTAGTGAATGCTGTACAGAGAAGCATCTCTTCAAATACCGCACAGAGTGGCATCTCTCTATTGACAGAGTGCCTACATGGCGACCTTTAAGCTGGGGATATTCTGATGTTGCCGCATCTTAAGCAGGTGACGCCCTGATTTCACCCTTTTGAGGATCGCCATGTAGGCAATGACATTTCAATAGTAAAACCACATAGTACAAAGTATTAGCAGCAGGGAGAGGTATTAATGTCACTTTATGGCTCATTGGTAAGACATCAACAGGAGTACTGTGTAGAGTTCCTCAGACCACATGAAGGCAGTTCAAAGAAGAGCAACTAAAATGGTGCAAGGAATTAAATTTACCAGTATAAGCTCAAAAATGTTAGTATGCGCAGCTTTGAAGGAATAGGGAACAGGTGTATGATGTAAATCTTTAAACTATTTAATAATGTTCTGGAGAGAGGCATATTATAAGAAAAAGGATTGTTAGTACAAGATGTCATAATATAAAGTTAGAGGTTTATGACTCAGTAGGATGAGTGTGTGTAAATAATACTTTACGGAAAAGATGATAGATTCATGGGGAAATCTCCTAGTGGAAATGGTAGGGGCTAATGCCATAAAAGAACTCAAAAATGGTTGGGATTGATATGTCTATTCTGAGAATTATGTAAGACTGCATTTTAACTGGATAGGTAAATAGGCAAACTTAATGGCTGAGCACTCCTTATCCACAAAAAAATAAATAATAAAAATCTATTACATTCCCTCTAATGGCATTCTATTGTGTCTGATGTACTGTACAAAGAAAACATTTGTAAATTCCGGAATAAACCTATTACACTATAGAGAACAAATACAAATTCCCATTTATTTCAGTGAGCTTTTTTGATCCCTTGAATGCTAGACATGTGTCCATCTCATTGTTGATGATGTTTCTAAGAATCAAGGTTAAAAGCCCCATTTATGGAACATACCTCCCCCGACACCCCCAAACATTTAATATTACAGGTCATAAAATGTGCTTTAATTCTATGAAATATCTAACCCTGTAAGCTTTCCCAGCCTCACTGTTGTGTCCCGTTGTTGCGACCCATACCTGTTTTTCGTCGGGTCGCGTCTGTGCCCCTTCCGCGCATGCGCGGTCTTTCTCCGTCCTTTTTCCGCATTCCTGACGTCGCGCGCCGTGACGTCAGGACGTAGGCAGGTCTATATAATCCTGCCTTCCTTTCGGCTCGGTGCTCTTTTGTCGAGCTAGCACGTCGGGAGCGGTTTCCTCTCTTCCCCTCGCGCCGGTCCGTTTCTGTTTTTTCGGTCTCTCTCTCTTTCTCTCGCTCTCCTTCCTCTTTTCCCTCGCTCTCTCTCTCGGTCCTCTCTCCTGTATCTCGGTTCCCTGGGATAGCTTTTGCCTGCCTTGGATTTTGTTTTTTGCACTCTCTGAGTGCTTTCTTTCATCCTTTCATTATACTAGCTTTCTGCAAACTCCAGGCTCATTCCTTTGCCTGGAGACAGTTTCCAGAAAGCTGACACTCACACAACTTCCAAAAGACATTAGAATGTCTGACTTCTCCTGTAGATTACTGGAGATGTACATTACATGGGTATGCTTTCTGAATATCACCAGTAAGGGTAGAAGGACTGTATACTCATTTGTGTCAAAACATAACTAAGAGGAGATTCCTCATCTTCAGGAAGCTGGGAAATACAAAGTACAATACAGCACTGCTGGCGGACAGACAGACATGGTAGTAAAACAAAGAGTGTGTGTGCATTAAAACTGGCAAATGTTACGTGAAGATTTATATGTTGATTTTCAAAAGACTGGGGTAAGCTGTTTTCCTTTAAGGGGAAATTTTCCCTAAGAATGAATGGCTTTTAAAGTCTCCTCCTGTCTTTAAATTCTCTCTTCACAGGCTCAGTGCCAAAAGACTGGAGTAAAGCCAATGTAGTGCTTTTATTTAAGAAAAAAACTAAAATAGAACCTGAGGATTATAGACCTGTGAGTCTGACCTCAGGAGCACTAATGAACTTAATGAAATCATTTTAGTACACTCATTGTTGAAGAAAGACCTAGAAATCCTTGTAAACTATAAACTTGGAAGCCATGACCAGTGTCAAACAGCAGTAGCAATAGCAAACAATGTCCTTTCTTGCATAAAAGGGGAATTGAACCAAGAGTGGATAAGATAATTTTGCCACTGTACGCATCATTGGTAAGACCTCATCTCACGCAGTGCAGTTATGTGTACCAGTTCTGAAACATGATATTCTAGAACTGGAGAGAGTTCAGTGTAGAGCAACAAAATACATTAATGGAATTGAAGACTTGAAGTAGGAAGGACATCTAGACAAACTTGTCTTATTTATTCTAGAGAACAGACAATAAAGAGGAGATCTTGTTGCACTGTATTGGCATATTTGCAAGGACAATACAAGGATCTCTCTGGTGAGCTTTTCATTCCAAGGCCTGACCAAATAACTAGGGGCTACCCCTTAAGATTAGAAGAAAGGAGGTAACAACTTCAGCAGGGGATGGAGATTTTTTTACAGTAAAGTCTGTTAAATAGTGGAATTAATTGCTAAAGCATGGGCAGTGGCAGATACAATGGATACATTCAAGAAAATAATATATGCATTTCTAGCATGGGAACCTACAGCAATATCCATTTAGGAGTCAGAAAGAGTACATAATTCTTGTTTTCTTGGTTATTCTGTGGCAAACATTGAACCTGATGGACTTATGTCTATGAGAAGTAACACTTCTTCATAATGACCCCTACTTAACTTATTATGGCAAAAAAATCCCAATGGCCACTAAGAATTTTCCCATTATGCTTTTGTTAAAAAGATAAAATCAGTCCTGAATGTCATGTCCATGGAGGAAAACATAGTAGTTGGTAGCAGGACCACAGGACCTCATATTCCACCTAATGCAAATGGCAATCTTAACCCTTTGAAGGTCAGAAGGATGTGCAATATATTGCTTCACAATGTGGTGCACACCCTATGGCATTGCTTCACAAAGATCTACATACCCTCAGTCCTAAAAGGGTTATGTAGGTTAATACACTCTGCCTATACTGACAGCAACTGTCATGTCCTCCACTGTGTACTTGAAATCCAGGAGACTGAATGAAGATGTTGGGCTGGATTCAAATGCAGGTGATAATTTTATCTCTGCTTTTATCTCCAGGTATCCCCCTAGACTTCAATAGGAACATTTTGTTAAAGAAGGGAGGTAACATTTATCTCTTGCATTTGAACCCATCCCCACATCTCTTAAGCAAAGTAACAAGGGCAAAAATCATAGGGGACACTATGAGTTTCTAGCTGTAGTAAGGTAAGTGCGGGTTTAAAAATTGGAGGTGTTATTTCTTTAATGTAACCCGTTGACTTGCTTAGGTAGATGTTCTTCATACTGCTTTCAATTGCAGTATTTACATATATTTTGCATTTTATCTACAGCAGTGGCGAATGCAGGGAATGAAGATTTGGCGTAAAATTATTCTAGGACAACAATTTACTGAAACTACTTAAGATCCTAAAGATTTTCTATTTGCAGCATTCAGTTTAGCCCCTAAATTTGGCTGGGCCCTGGCCCTGGAGCTTTGTGTCTGCTGCACAAATGGCAATACAACTTCTGATCTTCGGTATACAGCGATCCCTTTTAAAATCTGCTGCTAGGTCACACTTCCTCACAGCAAACAATAGACTTCTACAGCCCTGAGTGATTCATAAGGGACACTAGTCTTTACCAGATGGTAACGTGAAACAAATTTAATTAGACTGCAACAGAGATCAAATGCAAATAAAAACAGCTGAGTGAAACAACTGACTGCTTCATGAAGGATACCTACCTATATACCTCATTCTGATAAACATTTTAAAAGAAAAATATTCTTATAGAGTAAAAATGATACCTATATTGGCTGAGTGGCTCTAGGATGCAAGCTTTCATGAAAACATAGGTCTCGTCTTTAGGCATAGTAAGGATAAGAAGAGACCTAAACTGTCTTGTTAGACTGCATCCTAGAGTCATTCAGCCAATAAAGGCATAATTTTTACTCTACAAGTCCCCTGTTTTTTCTGTGGCTAATACAGTACTATACTTTGCAGATATTCTTTAATTTAACCTACAGATGTTTTCTCTGTATCTTTGGAGGCATTAAACCGCCAACCTAATGCTTTGTCTTACAACCTAATGCTTTGCAGTCTCCTGAACAAGAAGTGAGATGCAAGAAATAAAAATTATTCTCCCAGCTTGCTGGAAAGGATCAATGGAATTTCATGCAGACATGACAATGTAAGCCTACTGTATCTATCTATCTAGAGGTTTGCAAAGATGGAAGCACTCATTTACCTAGATGAATGCCCAGGTGCACAATACTTTGTTAGCAATGTAAGAGTTGAAGAAAAAGGTACACCAGTGGGACTTTTTTTAAAAAATAATACAGCAATTTTATTGTCAACGTTTCGATCCAGACCTGGACCTTTCTCAAGACATTAAACCAATACCAGCATCACACTTTTAAACCCTACTATTACCCATAATGCCCTACACCTTAATGACATCACTCATGTGCAGTAGGAATTCCCACTGCACGAAAGTGACGTCACATGTCCAAGTGAAACATAAAACATGTATCTAACTTGAAATAGCAACAAAATATTTATGTGGCAAAAAATCTTATGGTATGGAAGAACAAAATAAAGAGAAACAAATCAAAAAATTAATTCTCCACAATCAGGATAAGCGAGAGAAGCAGAGCAGGTATCCCTCATCACTAACAGCTGCAAAGCATTGTGCCTGTATAGGGAACACTATACACCCACCATTCAAAAAAATATAAATAAAATCTAATTATGCAAAGTATAAAGTAAACAAAAATCCAGAGAATAATGTAAGGGTTTACTTCCCCTCACTCCCGCAAACCCGATATCCACAAAACACAAAATAATTAACTAAAAAGTTCAAATATAAGTAAGAAAAGGTCTAACTCCTATCCAAATAAATTATGTCCACGTTATTTATCAGTTTTTTTCTCAACATAAAAAGTGTAACAGACTCAAAACCTTAACCCTGCACAAGGGAAATCCCTATTGGGAGGTCACGGTCAAATCTTGCTACAATGTAGTTCAGGATCAATAAGCGGTATTGAGACAATGGCTGTAGGGAGTGCTTGTATTAGATTCAGAGCACAATTAGTTTAAAGAGGATGGCAAAATCTGCAGAGCACTTCAAACCACAGGAGTTCAATCAGACAGGCATTGGCAACGAATAAGTCAGACAGACCTATTCCTAATCGTTTTATTCAAGCCAAACACACATTAGTGGATCTCAAGTACATGGTCATAGACTATGAACCAAAACTCCCAAGGGGAGCTGGCCGTGGTAAAATATTACTTGCAAGAGAAGTTGACATGTGCAAATTCATTCGGAGACATTCGGATTTCGTCGAAAATGGGGTCATTCGGAGACATTCGGCCAATCCAAAACTCAAGGGTCATTCGGAAAAAATGATCCGACTCCGAACAGCCCAGGTCCGAAATTCATCGACACTTTCGGAAGTTTCGGCAATCTACACATTTCCAAAAGTTTTGACTACTTTTGACCAGGACTTTTTTGTACTTCCTGTGCACGCTCAATTACTTTCCCTCCATAATTTTCCCTCCATGTCTCTAGTCCAATTCCATTCTCCGTTTCATGCACTACTTCCCTCTTTTGTCTGTATTCGAATAGCCTTCTTCGTTTCATGATGGGGGTTGGACTAATGACACAGTCACACAGACAGACAGCCTGCATTTCCTCATTGGGTTGTTGGAGCTCAGAGAGAGAAGAGATTAGAGAGTGTACAGTTGTTGTGTAGGCAGGCAGGTAGCATTAGGCTAGGCATAGGTAGGCAGCCAGCATTAGTTCCAGTTATTGCCACTGCAAGAGCAAGTAATATTTGTTCCTGTGCAAAATATAAAAAAATATTAGGTATTTGTTCGAATACAGGGCTGGCCCTTACATGGGTCCCAGTGGGTCCATGGACCCAGGCGGCACTTTGACAGGGGCGGCAATTTGCCGTCCCATAGCATGTTTATTTTGTGCTCTTCCGCCATTTCTGTGTTGCAGGGTGTCCCATCAGTGTGACTGTCAGCAGCCGGACAGCCCTATGCTCACTCAGTGGCGATGCCTGCTGGCTGCTTCAGTGACGTGAATTATGTGATAGTGAAACATTATGCCTATTTTGTATTGTTTATCGTCCACCTAAAGTCAAGACTTGAGTAAATAGGTCTACCGTCCCAGATTTGCTAGAGAGGTTTTACAAATACAGGAGGGTACCCCCTGTACGAAATGAGTCTAAACATTTGGGATCCCTAGTATAAGTGCACAACAGTGCATGATGTGTCCTGAACAGGATTGCTGTGAGGTGTCTCCACGCAGAAGGTGCTGGCCGGGCTGAGCTTCAACATTGAGACAAGTGACCAACTAAGAGCACCGTGCCGTGCAGCCATAGCATCACCCCCTCCTACTCTCCGGGTCCCACTGACTGGCAATAACAGGTGAGTCACTAAGAGATCTGAAGCCTTTCTGGAAGTCCTTTCACTTGGAAAGGGGCTAGGTATTACTTGGGGGAGTTGCCTCGTGTGTAAATAATTTCTAGGTGGGAGATGAATGTGCATCACTTATGTGTTTCCTACCAGTTGTTAGAATACAACTCCCATCATCCCCTGATTATGACATTGGGAAATGTCCAGCAATTACCGTAGAGCCCTGTATTGCACACTCACGGAAAACGGTGATATTGCTATACTAAGACAATGATGTGGATCCCTCTTCAGTATAGATGTCAAGCATTTTTTTTATTTCTCTCCTGTGTTGCAGTTTGTTCACAACAGAATGTCTCAATTTTTCTTTTTAACACATTACATCTATCACATTACAATCATTGATGTTTATTCTTGATGTAGTATGAAACTCTACAATGTATATACACATAGAGTTATCTGATATGAGGGGAAATCAGGATAGGAAAACGAGAGAGAGGAATTTTGGTACTAAAGAGGGATAGTAGGGTGGGAGGCTGGTACCAGAAAATGAAACCTTAATCTTTACCCATGTACTAACATAGAATGTGACATGTAGTTTGTCCATGTTCGAGTCAACCACTTATGTTGAGTAGGATGTGACAGGCATGGGTTTTCGATGTTGAGCATATGCTAAATTGAATGACAGGCATGAGGTTTCGATGTTCGAACATATGCTAGATTGAAGGACAGGCATGGGGTTTCGATGTTCGAACATGCTAAATTGAATGACAGGCATGGGTTTTCGATGTTCAATGTTTGCATTGTGACTGGCATCCCATGCTAGAGTAGAGGTGACATGCACAGACTTTCAATGTACGACAATGTCCGTTTTTGGGATGGATGTTTTTCTAAATGCACACCCTGTCTGCAAATAATGATAGCAGCGTGCACGGAGGCGCACTGCTATAATTTAACCCATGTTAAATTCGGCCGAATAATTCGGAATGGATCAGAATTTCATCCGAATCGAATAGGCCCGGTCCAAAATTAGGATCATCCGAATTAGAAAAAAAAAAATTTGTCCGAATTCGAATTTTACCGAAAATTTTGCCCGTGCACAAGTCTAAAGAGAAGAAAGATGGTTTCATTGTTTCAATATCAGGTCTCTAGGGGGGTTAAATGAACAAATGAACTATGTATGTTTCTATTAAATAGGTGTCATGACTGTGAGGTGTGCCTCCAATCCAGCATTTATTGGGCATAGATCCCAGGAAAGGTCTCTACTGGGTGTTGCTACAAAACAATATCTTCTACATAGGCCTGGTGGTATTACCTGGGACCCCGGCATCTATAATATTATATATCTTATTTCTCTCTCCCATGGCTGTTACCTAGGCAAAAATTATCTATTGCATGTCAAGCTATATGATCTGGCAAAACAAAGATACTGCTACTAGTATCAAGCCTTCCAAGCGTAACACATCCCCTTTGTAAAAATCGGATGAAGACGGGATAAAACATATAGTGTTTATTGAATAATTAGACACATAGCATAAAATAGCAGCAATACAGGACTTACATACACAAATGACAGTCCATTCCTGGAAAAACTCCTTAGCAAGCTATATGATCTGCCTGGCCTATAAACATCAATATTCAGCGTATGAATAAACAACAATAACATAACAGGATTTAAGCATCTATGAAAAAAGCGCAAAAAGTACCATCTAAAAGCGAAGCATCTTATTTTATTCTCCACACGCAATATCTTAAAAGCACTTACAGAATCCCCAGTGGTACAGGCAAAACAATTTCCTTTAATCAAGGTCTATATCTCTCTCTCTATAGCTGTCCACCATTTTGCTAGGTGGTGCTGCACGGTCGCCAACATTGAGGAGCATTGCTTGGTGGGGATAATTCTGAACAGGCAGCTCCCGCGCTCCAGTGAGGCTCCTGCTGGTGGAGCTGTCATTTGAGTGCCGCGGCTAAGAGAAGAGAAGTGCCTGGTGACAGAGTTATCATCGGAGGAGGAGAGTGGATAGAGCGGCTGAAGTTGGAACGTCATCAGTGGAGGACGTTTGCCAGTACGGAGGTGATACAGGCTGTGAGAGAGAGTGGTGTCCGATCGGGGCGAATTGGGAGACCTTGATTAAAGGGAATTGTTTTGCCTTTACCACTGGGGATTCTGTAAGTGCTTTTAAGATATTGTGTGTGGAGAATAAAATAAGATGCTTCGCTTTTAGATGGTGCTTTTTGTGCTTTTTTCACAGATGCTTATGTTTTGTGCTGTATGGTGGAAGACTATACTTAAGGCTGCATAAGAACCAACGGCTGAAGCTACAGATTGTGGACTTGTTAATCTGTCTCACCCCATCTCATTCTACCTAAACCATCTATTATTTCTATTTTTAGAAGATCTATACTGGGATCGTATGGTAATTGGGTGAAGAGTGGGAGATTGTTCAATAATATATATTTGTATCCCTATATTTTATATCTGGAAATCTGTGTTTGATTGTCATAACACTTGGTAATAGGTGTGTGCACGACCCAGAATAGTAGTGTGAACATAATAGGATTATTCATGCAACCTTGTAGTCCCTTCTTTATACCAGTAGTAGTGACTCCTGTATATAAAAATAGCTATACCTTTTGTAAACACACACGAATGTGACACCATTGCAAATAACTATTTGAACAGTAAATATGTGATTTGTTATACTTTTTGTCCATTATGGCATATCCAGACATTTATTTCCTTTTGATTCTACTAGCAACAGGTTACATTATTCTGTGGATTTATGTTAAATATATAGTTTGGATAATTAGATTTTATTTATATTTTTTTGAATGGTGGGAGTATATTGTTCCCTACACAGGTGCAATGATCTGAGGGATACCTGTTCTGCTTCTCTCGCTTATCCTGATTTTGGAGAATTAACATTCGTATTTGTTTCTCTCTATTTTGTTCTTCCATACCATAAGATTTTTTTACCACATAAGTGATAGGCAGGAAGCCTGTATTTGTGGGAGGGGCTGCAAGCCCTTAAATAGCGGGCCGCAGCCTCTCCCACGGGACGCATCGTCAGTTGTGCGTCCCGCGCATCTTCTATCACAGAGGTTCGTCACACGTGCTTACGTCACTTCCGGTTCAGCGATCTAGTGTCCGAAATCGGCGTCGGCATCAGTGCTTCCCTCTCCAAGCTTCAAACAATACAGGCTCTCCCATCACTTAAACCAGCATATTGCTTCCAAACAACATTCCCACTGTTACCAATGTCCAGTTACACCATACTGTATGTATCAATACAACATTCCCATTATATCCAACGTCCAGCTACCATACAGTATGTACATACAACGTTCCCATCGTAACCATGTCCAGTTACCATACGGTATATACCAATACACATTCCCATAAGTAAACAACATCCAGTTACACCATACCGTATGTTCCATACCACATTCCTATAGTAACCACGCCCAGTCACGCCATACTGTATGTACCTATACAACATTCCTTGTAGCAATATACAGTTACATCATACCATATGTATCAATACAACATTCCTATTGTAACTAGCATCCAATTATCCCATACTGTACGTTCCACTACAACATTCCCATCATCACTAGCGTCCAGTTGTACCATACCGCACGCAACACTACACCATTCCTACTGTAACAAAGTCCAGTTACACCATACCGTATGTACCGACACTACATTCCATTTGTAACCTAAGTCCAGATCCATCATATTGTATGTATCAATACGACATTCCTATGGATCCAACGTCCGGTTACATCATATCGTAAGTACCAATTCAACATTTCTATTGTAACCTATGTTCAATTACACCATACTGTATAAGGTTCCATTGTAACCTACGTCCAGTTACACCAAACCGGATGTACTAATACAACATTCCATATAACAATGTCCACTTATCCCATACTGTGTGTACCAATACAACATTCCTGTTATAACCAACGTACAGTTACCATACTGTAGGTACATATACAACATTCCCATTGTAACCTACGCCATTTACACCATACTATACGTACCAATACAACGTTCCTATACCAACGTCCAGACACCACTTACTGACGAACCACTACAGCATTCCTATTGTAACCAGCACTCTGTTATTCCATACTGTATATACCACCACAGACATTCCTGTTATAACAAACGTCCAGTTACACACACCGTATGTACCATTCTACATTTCTATTGTACCAACGTCCAGTTATGCCAGCACGTATGTACTACTAAAACATTACATCATAACCAAGTCTAGTATACCATACTGTGGGTACCAATACAACATTCCCAGTGACCAACACCAGGTATTCCATGCTGTAGGTACCAATACAACCTTCCCATTGTAACACGTCCAGTCACACTATAACGTACGTGCCAAATACAACATTCCTATAGTACAATGTCCAGTATACACAACGATGTACACTACAACATTCCATCGTAGCAATGTCCAGTTACACCATACCTATGTACCAATACCACAGCCATACCGTAGGCACAATACAACATTCCCATGGCAACAAACACTCATTTACTCCATACTGTATGTATCAATACAACATTGGTACCTCTCTCCCCATCCCCTCAGCAAGCAAGCACGTATGTACCACTACTACATTACATTGTAACTAAGTCCAGTATACCATACGGGTGCATCAGTACTACATTACATTATACACCAGTCTAGTTACTCCACACCACAGGTAATAATACACATTCCATTATACAAACATCCACTCACTCCATACCGTAAGTGTTAATATAGCATTATTATGGTACAGTGTACACTTGTACCATACCGATATACTCCACAACATCCCTATTTAACTAATAACCATTACACCACAATATATGTATTGATACATTCCTCAGTCACCGAGCAACGCACTTACATCACCCATCTCCTGTTAGAGATGTGGTTACAATCACTGTCATCACCCCAACACTTCCAGTTACACCTTACCGTATGTATCATACGCATTCCTATCATATCTACGTACAGTTACTATACTGTATGTACATGTACAACATTCCCTTTGTAACAAGCACCCAATCACACCATACAGTTCAACACTGGTACCTCTCTCCCCATCCCCTCAGCAGAAGCAGGTCCTTCCTCGGGTAGAATATTAATCCTAATAGAGGTAGCTACTTACCTTACCCCACCTCACGCCTGAGTCTGAAGTTCCCCAGGTAGTTACCTCACATCTTTAAGAAGTAGAACTCTGTCAGACACCTCACCTCTAGCTGAGGCCGTAGGTCCCACAGATAGATACCTCACCTCTTCGCAGAGGCCGGAGGTGCCACAGACAGATACCTCACCTCTTCGCAGAGGCCGGAGGTGCCACAGACATATACCTCACCTCTTCGCAGAGGCCGGAGGTCCCACAGTTAGACACCTCACCTCTTTGCAGAGGCCGGAGGTCCCACAGTTAGACACCTCACCTCTTCGCAGAGGCCGGAGGTCCCACAGTTAGACACCTCACCTCTTCGCAGAGGCCGGAGGTCCCACAGATAGACACCTCACCTCTTCGCAGAGGCCGGAGGTCCCACAGATAGATACCTCACCTCTTCGCAGAGGCCGGAGGTCCCACAGATAGATACCTCACCGCAGAGGCTGGAGGTTCACACTTCAATCCTTACCTCACCGCAGAGGCCGAAGGATCACACTTCAATCCTTACCTCACCGCAGAGGATTACACTTCAACCCTTACCTCACGGCAGGGGCTGAAGGTTAGCACTTCAATCCTTGCTCCCTGCCGCGGCTGAAGGAAGTGAACTCTAATCCTTAATATTTGCAGAATTACTCTATAAATATCACCTCCTCTCAGAGGCCGAAGCAATCACACTCCCATTCTTACCTCTTCACAGAGGCAGGAAGGATACACTTTAATCCTTACTTCCTCATTAAAGTCCAGGTCACACTCCATCTACCCTCGATCAATACAGCCCCTCAGACTTATGCATATGGTCAAACTCCCAACTTTGAACGGCCGGTCCCTATTCCTCTTCTCCTACCATATAGCCTGCAGTCTATATAGACACAGCAGAAGGAGCGGGCTCCTCAGCATTCGTAGCACCCAATGGTCTACAGAACATGGCCACTGGAAGTACTAAATGCTCTTTTATCCTCTTCTGTCTTACAGCTTTGGCAGTATTTAAGCCTTCGCAATCTATTCTTGCAACAACTCACTTCGTCAGTAACACCACCATCATTGGTAAGGCCATCTAGGCTGCCCATTTCTATTCCCAGAAACATTAAATATTCACTACATCCCCAGGCACATATTCAGAGGCGTCTATGATTTACTCACACAAGTCGTTTTCAGCTACATAATATTAAGGCAGCCTCACGCCTTGCCTTTTTTGGCCTCTCTGTCTGGGCGGGTTTTCCTGTCGCACTAGATCAATAGGATTTATGAGTCAGAACTAACTCACCCGCCGCTCTGATCAGTTCACTCTATTACACTCCAAACGATAAGTCTTAAGCCAGTCACTTACCGTCTTTAATTTCTATGTCCATCGATGCCATACAGTCATTAAACTCGCCTCACTGCTGCATTATCAACAACATCTAGATAATAGTTCACTGCTTACAGGCCACTCAGTATATCCACGTTCACGAATCCTACACATACTATCCTGTCAGGTTTAGGCTACATTCCATAGTACCCAAGTCATTCTTTGGGCAGTATAATAGCCACAGGAGTGCCCGCTCATTCAATACAACTCAGTAGTTGGCAATCTACATGCCTCAATAGATTCATCCCAATCCAGATACTAGATCGGCAGAACACATACTAACCTAGTTAATAACATGTCATCTTTACGCAGGCTTCTATAGCTATATCAGTCAGTCTCTTTTGCCTCTTTACAGGTCACCTTCGTCGCCTCATCCCCTGAAGCTTACGATAGCTCAGGGGGGCAGCAACCCTCCATAATAATCATACTCTGGAAGCCCCAACCACAAGTGATAGGCAGGAAGCCTGTATTTGTGGGAGGGGCTGCAATCCCTTAAATAGCGGGCCGCAGCCTCTCCCACGGGACGCATCGTCAGTTGTGCCCCCCCACCAACACCCTTTCTTTAAAGGACTTATTAAGGTGGGCCTCTTTACAGGTCACCTTTGTCGCCTCATCCCCTGAAGCTTACGATAGCTCAGGGGGGCAGCAACCCTCCATAATAATCATAATCTGGAAGCCCCGACCACAATTATTTTGTTGCTATTTCGAGTTAGATACATGTTTTATGTTTCACTTGGGCATGTGACATCACTTTCGTGCAGTGGGAATTCCAACTGCATGTGTGTGACGTCATTAAGGTGTAGGGCATTATGGGTAATAGTAGTGTTTAAAAGTGTGATGTTGGTATTGGTTTAATGTCTTGAGAAAGCTGGTGCTGCCTATTTCTTCAAATCTATCTATCTATCTATTTAAATATCTAGATATGACATCAGGCTATGTTTGGATTTAAATATACCAAAATAGCAATAAGAAACAACATGAAGAATTTGCTTACATTAAGTAGATTAACCTTTTGAGAGCCAGAAAAGTATACAATTCATTGCAATATTTAAATACAAGATTTTAACATGTGAAGCAGTGAGGATGATGTACTGAAGACATGAGGTGCAATTCTGGAGCAAACCAATTACATCACAGGAAACAAATGAAATCATATTCTTTTAGATGTAGATTTTAACTCAATGGAATGCTTGAAAGGTGTCCAACATGATGCCATGTAAAGCTTTGGAGATCTATTTAGTATGCAATGGATTAAAAAGACCATTTAGATCAATATGGATTTGTGTAAGCTTTATTTTTTCCTTGTGGTGCACTTGGTTTGTTCTAAAATTGTATCACTTTGTCTTACTACACCACCCTCAGTATAGTGTAGTTGGGAAAAGAATAAGGGAGAGGGGTGGGACAGATCCAGACTTGGATGCCAGCTCCCAACCAATTTAAGGGAGAAAGGTGGACTTGCAGATTGGTAAAGAGAGACGGTGGGTCCACCATGGGTTCCAGATTTTCTCTAATGGTGCGGCCAAGGGAGGTATGCAACACAGCCATTCTATGTGGGAAGTATTGTTGAGTCAATTATAAAACCAGGCCCTTTTACAGTTGTTTTAAAGGGATTGTAACCTTTTGTTTTGACTTTACATATTCTACAATTGTAAAAGATGTGATGTTAAGTTGCCTATATTTGTCATTATTTTTATTATCTTCATTTATTTTAATACAGTTTTATGTCCTCTGCTTCCTGGATCTGTTTGCGAAGAGATTTCTGTCAGAGACTATGAAAGGAGAGTGAATTATACAATGTAAAAAGTTACAATGTAAAAAAGACAGCATCTAGCATACAGTGCAGTCATTGCTTCAGGAATAAAGTTACCTTGTATCACTTTCCTGCTTTGATAGCAAACTGACTAGAAAGCTGTCTGGACAGATAAATATAGGAAGCTTACTTTTAGGAATATAAACAAATAAAATCTAAACAAATACATAAAGATGACAAAAAATGTATAGAGGCAATTTAACTTAAAATATTATGCACTTGAAGAAAAAGTCAAAATAATGGGTTACTATATATTTAACCCTTTGAGTATCAGAGGGGTATCCAATACATTGCATAGGCCAGCTGGAGTCTAAGGCAAATTGGATATCCAGGTAAATCTATCAATCAATAAAATATGTTGTTTAACCCCTTGTAAGTTACAGAGGTCTCAGCAATGCATCAAGGAATTTTCTAGCATTCAAGGGTTATTATTATTGCAGAATATAGCTGTTTTTTATCATTTGTGTTTCTTTAAAATTTTATACATGGATGAAATTAAGTTTCCAACAGAAGAAAAAACAGAAATCATAATTGTACAATATTGAATAATACATTTTTCAAAAGCATAATTTCAAAAACAAACTTTTGATGACTTTTTAATGTTGCTGTTAATTGTGAGGTCTAAATGAATAGGCTAATGTTTTATAGACACAAAGAATTGTGTTCGTTATTAACAAAGCAAATTGGCTGGTGCTTATTAGTCATTGTAAAAATTGCATAATATCTATTAAGACTAATTATTTGTACATTGTCTGTAATGGTTACATTAGGGCACAATTGTATTTCTAAAAGATAATTAACTCATTAGTATTTCTTACTTGCTCAGCTAATGAAACTAAACCGTATCAACATTCAATTCAGAAATTCTATTAGAGCCGAATCAGTGTAAAGTATCTGATTTGTATTTAGTTATTTAATAGCCACAGAAAACACTGTTGGCCTTATGTTTAAAGGGATAGTAATGTTTCAAAATAAGCTCCAATTAATCTTCATAGTATTTGGGCAATGGAGAGTGTTATTTCAATACTTTCAGAGTTGTAGTTCAAGAGTAACTGAATTATAAAATGTCCAATTCCTGCCCCTTTTAACTAGTGTAAGTCACCCCCCCTCAGATGTGAAATCTGATCTCTTGACCGAACAGGTCACAGCAAGGGACAATATTCTTACTGTGAACATAAGGAAACCCTGCCCCCTTGACAGGATTTTTAGGTTTTTCCTTATGCTCAATGAAGATTGTCCCTCTCTGTGATCCATCCGGACAGTCTTGCTGCTCTGAGGTGAGCAGTGTTACATCAGTAAAAGGGGCGGGAGGGGGATACTTTATCATTCAATTACTCCCGAACTACATTTCTGACAGTACTGAAATAACACTCTCCATGGCCCAAATACTATGAAGATTAATTGGAGCTGCTTTTATTTTTAAACATTGCTATCTGTATAACTCTTTAAGTGTCAGAGGGGTATGCAACTCATTGCTTTGCAATGTGTTGTGTACCCCTCTGGCACTCAAAGGGTTAAAGGCAAAGTGTAGTGTTTTTTGGGCAAACTATCTACACCATAGTAACAAATAAAAATTCTCAGGACACTTGTTAATATAAATGGGGATTTTAACCCCTTGAATGGGATAGAGGTCTGCAACATATCACTGTTAGAGACCTTCCTAGCCTGTCACCGTAACACAAGTTTAGTTTTAACCCTTTCCATGCCAGATTGGTGTGCTTCACAATTCTTTTATAACCTTCTGGGATTCTAAGTGTTAAAGAGAATTAAAAAGCCTGCCTGTATGTTAGTCTAGCCTATAGTTGTTAATATAAATAGCCTTTGAGAAATGAACCTTTATTTTAAAAATTAACCTTTATTTGTTGGTGGCACAATATGGCACATTTTGCTAATTAGTTTATGTGCTGGACAAATAATACCACGCACACACTGTGCTATGAATTATCCAGTCCTCTTAAAAAACAGACATACAAAATGTGTGAGGCTTCTGAGGACAAACAAGCACAATGGCCTGTTCTACAGCTAGTCACCACTCAGAAGCATCACACATTTTCTATTCGTCTCTTAAAGAAACAGTAAACCGGCTGCACTGACCTCTGAAACTCATATCTTCAATACAATAAAGCTGCATCCAAACAAAAAAACGAGTTAGGGTATATACATAGATATATATAGATCATACCCTACGTAGAGTTAGTTTATTGTATAGGCAAATTAAGCCTTGTGCTCTCCAAGTATACCCTGTGCTCAAGCCTTATGCTGAAATAGAAAGTCCCTGTAAACATCCATTAATAAAGAAAAGGCAGGTGGGTAGATGCTACTTCTCTATAGAACCATTCAGTTGTTCATGCCTTCAAGGGATATTAATGTTTAAAAATAAAAGCAGCTCCAATTAATCTTCATAGTATTTGGGCAATGGAGAGTATTATTTCAGTACTGTCAGAGTTGTAGTACAAGAGTAAATGAAGGATAAGGTATCCCCCTCCTGCCCCTTTTACTGATGTAACACTGCTCAACTCAGAGCAGAAAGGTGGTATCCAGATGGCTTGCAGAGAGGGACAATCTTCAATTACCATAAGGGAAAAACCTGTCAAGGGGGGCAGGGTTTTCATTGCTCTCACAGTAAGAAGATTGTTCCTTGTGGTGAGCTATCTGGTGTCAAGACCAGATTCCACATCTGAGAAGAGATGGCTTACACTAGGTAAAAGGGGCTGGAGGGGGGATACTTTATCATTCAATTGCTCTTGAACTACAACTCTGACAGTACTGAAATAACACTCTCCATGGCCCAAATACTATGAAGATTAATTGGAGCTACTTTTATTTTGAAACATTACTATCCCTTTAACGGCTCTTTGTCAAGGCATTTGGTAAAGATCTTTTACCAAAAACTATCACAAAGTGCCATTACCCCCTGTATGTCCAATGCCATGCCTGGACGTCACGGCTGTCCGGCACTTAAGGACCAGTGATGGTTCTGGCACGTCATTGAATTCAGGGCTCCCCGTGGGCCGGCCTCACGTGCGCTGGTCATTAAGGTGTTAAGGCACAAAACAGTTGCTGGCTCTACTGGGAAGTGCCATCTACCCCCATGCCTGTGTGGTGCATATGCAACTTGAACATTGAATAAACCAATGTTTTAACCAGATGAGTGCCAGCCTTTTCTTTTCTTTATTGATGGATGTGCTATGAATTAATTTAGACAGAGCCCACACACTGGTGACAATTCTAATAGCACAGCAGACAATACGTGTTTATGCTGCGCAGGGAACCAGAATAAAAGGCCAAACTGCTCCACCAAAATAAAAAGGTTAATTTCTCAAAAACTATTTATTTTACAGAAAAATTGGTAATACAACATAAAGGCAGTTTTTAATAAATTGGATTTTTTTGTCCCCACAATTTGACCTCTAGCATCTGAGGAGTTAAAACCTTTTTTTAAACAAATGGGGTGGCTAGTTGCACTCTTTCATGGAATATAATGCATTGTGAGCACTGTTTAACCATCTAAAATGTGCACAGTTTGTGGGTGATGTTTAGCATTTCTCTGAGGTTTTCATATTCTGAGACAAATCAAAGAACAACTAGATTCAAGACATGGATAGAGCAGGGTACTTGCACCATATCTGCTATTCTCAAGATAGCTAATCTGCTGGAGCCATTATCAGCAGACACAAACCACTTGTAGTGTACAATCCATTGATCTATCCCCTGCTGCAGTTTATTAAATACATCAGTAACTTTGTGAGATTATCTCTCAAACTTCTGTATGCACAAAGTGTCATGCTGATGGTAAAGGCTACCCTGCTACTCTGCTGATGGCCTTTACTACTAGTGGTGACCTACTGCTGCTGCTACATACTGCTCATGATGGAAATTATGACCAGAGAGTAGTGACAGTCAAATAACCTATACTTTAGCCACTTCTCCACATATCTGTGGTCAGTTAAACTTTCTTGTTTTGTGAAATTTCCTGTCCTTTGACCAATACATTAACCAACTACTGATACCAGTGGTTGCTTGTGCTGCTGGTTTGTCTCCCAATCAAACCTGTGGGTATGCTTCAGGTGGGATTTTAATGACTATGTACCTAGTGGGATCCTGTTTTCCCCACTGCTTATGTTTTTTCTAAAGACAACAGATACCAACATGTTAGCGTTTGAATGCAGTGTATTTCTTTGACTGAGGGGTTACTGAGTGACTGTTACTACTACTACTACTACTACTAAATCTACTATGAGTGTTAAATGTTGCAATTGAACTAGCAGGAGATGCTAATTGTGCTGCACTTCAAACAGAATCAGCAGAAGTACTCATCGTAGCTAGAGTTGTGGTGTGAAACTTTTGTCAGCAATGGTATGTACGACATACTGGGAGCTGAACAGGAAGTGGTGACACTGATGATGATGACCAAGATAATGACTGTGTAATTTTAGGGATGTTTACTTGTCCAGAGTCAGACCTTTACAATGGATATCTCAGAGAATTTACAAATAGGCATAGTGCTCCATTTCAGTGGCAATATATAGATCCTTTTCCTTTCAGCTAATTTTCATTGCTCCTACTTAATTTATTCAGAAGATGATAGAACGATATATTCTAAATAAACATCATCACTAGACATGTGCGAATTCATTCGTAGACATTTGGATTTCGTCGAAAATGGGGTCATTCGGAGACATTCGGCCAATCCGAAACTCAAGGGTCATTCGGAAAAAATTATCCGACTCCGAACAGCCCAGGTCCGAAATTCGTCGAAACTTTCGGAAGTTTCTGCAATCGACACATTTCCAAAAGTTTTGACTACTTTTGACCAGGACTTTTTTGTACTTCCTGTGCGCGCTCAATTACTTTCCCTCCATAATTTTCCCTCCATGTCTCTAGTCCAATTCCATTCTCCGTTTCATGCACTACTTCCCTCTTTTGTCTCTATTCGAATAGCCTTCTTCGTTTCATGATGGGGGTTGGACTAATGACACAGTCACACAGACAGACAGCCTGCATTTCCTCATTGCGTTGTTGGAGCTCAGAGAGAGAAGAGATTAGAGTATACAGTTGTTGTGTAGGCAGGCAGGTAGCATTAGGCTAGGCATAGGTAGGCAGCCAGCATTAGTTCCAGTTTTTGCCACTGCAAGAGCAAGTAATATTTGTTCCTGTGCAAAATATAAAAAAATATTAGGTATTTGTTCGAATACAGGGCCGGCCCTTACATGGGACCCAGGCGGCACTTTGACAGGGGCGGCAATTTGCCATCCCATAGCATGCTTATTTTGTGCTCTTCCGCCAGTTCTGTGTTGCAGGGTGTCCCATCAGTGTGACTGTCAGCAGCCGGGCAGCTCTATGCTCACTCAGTGGCGATGCCTGCTGGCTGCTTCAGTGACGTGAATTATGTGATAGTGAAACATTATGCCTATTTGTATTGTTTATCGCCCACCTAAAGTCAAGACTTGAGTAAATAGGTCTACCATCCCAGATTTGCTAGAGAGGTTTTACAAATACAGGAGGGTGCCCCCTGTACGAAATGAATCTAAACATTTGGGATCCCTAGTATAAGTGCACAACAGTGCATGATGTGTCCTGAACAGGATTGCTGTGAGGTGTCTCCACCCAGAAGGTGCTGGCCGGGCAGAGCTTCAACATTGTGATGAGTGACCAACTAAGAGCACCGTGCCAGACTAAATCTGCAGCCATAGCATCACCCCCTCCTACTCTCCGGGTCCCGCTGACTGGCAATAACAGGTGAGTCACTAAGAGATCTGAAGCCTTTCTGGAAGTCCTTTCACTTGGAAAGGGGCTAGGTATTACTTGGGGGAGTTCCCTCGTGTGTAAATAATTTCTAGGTGGGAGATGAATGTGCATCACTTATGTGTTTCCTAACAGTAGTTAGAATACAGCTCCCATCATCCCGTTGGGAAATGCCCAGATATTACCGTAGAGCCCTGTATTGCACACTCACGGAAAACGGTGATATTGCTATACTAAGACAATGATGTGGATCCCTCTTCAGTATAGATGTCAAGCATTTTTTTTATTTCTCTCCTGTGTTGCAGTTTGTTCACAACAGAATGTCTCAATTTTTCTTTTTAACACATTACATCTATCACATTACAATCATTGATGTTTATTCTTGATGTAGTATGAAACACTACAATGTATATACACATAGAGTTATCTGATATGAGGGGAAATCAGGATAGGAAAACGAGAGAGAGGAATTTGGGTACTAAAGAGGGACAGTAGGGTAGAAGGCTGGTACCAGAAAATGAAACCTTAATTTTTACCCATGTACTAACATAGAATGTGACATGTAGTTTGTCCATGTTCGAGTCGACCACTTTTGTTGAGTAGGATGTGACAGGCATGGGTTTTCGATGTTCGAGCATATGCTATATTGAAGGACAGGCATGGGCTTTCGATGTTCGAACATATGCTATATTGAAGGACAGGCATGGGGTTTCGATGTTCGAACATATGCTAAATTGAATGACAGGCATGGGTTCTCGATGTTCGATGTTTGCATTGTGACTGGCATCCCATGCTAGAGTAGAGGTGACATGCACAGACTTTCAATGTACGACAATGTCCGTTTTTGGGATGAGTCTTTTTCTAAATGCACACCCTGTCTGCAAATAATGATAGCAGCGTGCACGGAGGCGCAGTGCTATAATTTAACCCATGTTAAATTTGGCCGAATAATTTGGAATGGATCAGAATTTCGTTCGAATCGAATAGGCCCGGTCCAAAATTAGGATCATCCGAATTAAAAAAAAAAATTTGTCCGAATTCGAATTTTACCGAAAATTTTGCCCGTGCACAAGTCTAATCATTACCAATAATTTGATCATAATCAGTGTTGTCCACTTTCTTCCTATTACTTTCCTATTCTTCTAGGTGTCTGAAGTCTGAAAGATCTTTTTACTGTTTCCCTTAGGTGGATTTAAATAATATTTATCACTTCTTTGTGGCAGGGTATTACTGTCAATGTCTGATGCAGCTCCAGGTCTCACTTCTATTTCCTCCTCCGTTATGGCAACAAGACTAAAATGAGACTCCTTCTTATCTTTCTTGTTGTTAAAAGGTTTAGTACTACTACTGGTGGTGGTACAACTCTAAATGTCACTTTTACCAACAGCCTTCTCAGGAATAGGTAGATTTATTGCATATGCTGCAGCAACAATGGCTGCAATCAGTCAATTCACTCCTCCACCTCCTTTCTCCTTGCCCCTGCTTCTGTTCCTAACACATTTGATGGATATAATGAAAGTAGGGATGATTTTTACTTTAAAGTACATGACAGAACTGTTACCATGTGGAGTGATGTTTTGTCTGTCTGAAATCCTGAAGGATATACATCTCTATCACTAGTACTTATCACCGCCAGTCTCAGTCACAGCTCAGGTCAAGGTATCACCAACATTTCTGTGACCTATCAGTCAAGAATTATTTTATATATTTGTTTATTTTTTTGTGGGGGATTGTATTTTTTGCTATTTTTTTAAAACTGTCTGTGTCTACAAAGAAATCATACCCACATTCCCTGCAGCCTTAAGCTTCAGATAATTATTATTATTATTCTTTATTTATATAGCGCCAACTTATTCCACAGCTCTGTACAATAGGGAATAGACCTACAGAGAAAAAAATAATCCGGGGCCCTGCTTGTGAGAGCTTTCAGTCTAGAGAAAGGTGGGTTGGACAAAGAAAGAGTAAGTGCTATGGGGTCTGACTGCCTCCTGCCACATGAATTGCCAGTCAGTGGGTAGGAGAGAGAAGTGCTGTTTAGTACAATGGTCCATGGAAGGGGTGGGGGTCTTGGTGATAATGTTTATAGGGGTAGTTAATAGACTTCCCTGAAGAAGTGAGTTTTCAGTGAGCATCTGAAGATCTGAAGAGTGGGGGAGAGTCTGATCGGGTGTGGTAGGGAATTCCAGAGCTCAGGTGCTGCACGAATCCCACATCCCATTCCTTGTCTTTCTGTCTGTCTCTAAATATAGCTAGTGTCAGAGTTTCAGCAGCAGCTTTTGATCCTAAATTTCCAGTAGTGTCAGTTTGCCCAGTACAGTACAGCATTAGGATAGTCCATATAGTTTCAGAATCAGGAGTGCACATTAAACGATAAAGTGTGCTGCACAGTAGCTGGTGCAGGTGTGCAGCACACCACACCTCAGTGTATACTTGTGACTCTTGTTCATGTAGGTGTAGGATTGTTTGTGCAAGTACACACTATATGTCAACTAAGTCATTCCTGTCTGCTTGTCTCTTCAATATAAATATGATGTATTTACATCTGACTGCAAGGTATATCTGTCACTCACTAAGTCTAAATGGAGGGGCAGAAGCTCAGGTAGGAAGCAGGATCAGCTACCTGTCTGACTGTACATTATAAGTCAAAAGGTGTTTTTTAAGTACTTCATTCTCCCTTCACATCACCACACCCAGAGAAAAACTGCCTAGCACCAAGACTCCTATCAAGGAACTCTACCTCCCTCTCTTTACCTTTCTGCCTCTAGCATAAACAAATCTGCTTTCTCTCTCTCTCTCCCCTGACATGCCTTTTATACTAGCACAGGATGGATACATGGGGAAATACTCCACATGGAGAAGAAATACATTATTAACATCATTGATTTCAATGAGATGAAGGCAGAACAAACGTACAAGAACTGCATTTTTTGGGGGAAGTAACTATTTTGTCATGTTTTGATGTTAAACATTTGCCCTGCTCCAAAGGTACAGCTGGTTTCTACCAGAATTACTCAATTTCCACTAAATATATCAGCCTCAGTGTTAAGCTAATTCTGAGTAATCAATTTTCCTTCTGTATATACAAGCTTTTGTTGCTGCAAACGGAATAATTTGCATAACCTAGGTAAGTTAATAAGATCTATAAGAATTTAAAAATAATATAATGATGGTAAAATTCCAAGTATCTTTTCATCAGTCAAGGAAACTAATAGTATCCCTAATAAGTAGTCCACATAATTAAGCTGTTATAACCCTTTGAATTAAAATCCTTATAATAGGCAAAGCACATTGTTTATAGACTTTGAAAATTGTCTTTATCTCATCCAATAGAATTATGCTGCTATAGCAATGATAATGCAGAGAAATATAATACCACATTAATGTTTAATTAAGCTCCCAGAATGTTATGCAATGATCATTTACTAAAACCAAACTCATCTGTAATTCATCTAATTAACATCAAAAATCTGACATCAAATTTCACTGTATCACAATTCTTAGACAAAATGTACTAAATAGATTGGTTGGTATGGTTTTACAATTTTTTTTGCATGAAATTTTTTTTCTAATGTTCTTCAGATGATAGGTGATAAGTGATACTGTGCCTTTGTTCAAGAAATAACATTTTAATTAGTCCTGGGTGTCATTTTCATGGAGGAAAACATAACAGTTGCAAGCAGAACCACATGACATAAACTAAGCAAACTTAATTTCATAATTTTAATCCTTTAAGGACAAGCGGGTGTGCAAAGCATTGCAATGCAATCAGTTGCAAGTCCCTTCATGGCCTTAAAGACTCATGCACTTTTCCTGCTTCAGTTTGAAAACAACCGTCTGCAGTTGTCATGTTCACCTCCATGGAGATAACATCCAAGACTAACTGAAGATGTTGGCTCACACTGTGTGTTCTGTTCGGTAATGAATTTTGCCCTACCAACAGTTTCAGTGCCACAAATTAGATCAAGCCCCTAGAGAGACATCAAATCCATAAGGAGGGAAACTATGTCACAGATGCTTGTAAAATACTGAAAAAAGCAGCTTCCCCTAATGAATGAAGGTCAAACAGGTAATGATTTGTAAAAGTGCAAATGCTGTCTCAAGCGGTGGCTCTTCATCTCAATAGGATCCTCTGCTTGCTCTGCCGAGGAAACTGTGATGGATATGGTGGAGTTAGCTTTAACACATATAGATGGAGTCTTTTCTTGTAAGCCTCAGAGGTCACCCACAAATGCTTTCATCCCTTTAGATGGTCCAAAGAAATTGGCAAACAAGAAAGGTGACTTACAGAAAGAACCCATCCTCTCCACGTAGTACTGCAAACATCTATCATCATATAATTTAATTCCATGAAGATGGAAATAAACCTAGAGGAGGATCCTTTGGACCCCTATGGAAAAATGAGGAGACTTTAAAAGCAAACTATGGATGGAATCAAAGGAACACAATGTCTGGCTTGATATGTAAATTCAGAGGGTTACAGTGGAGAGCTGTGATGTTGCTGACACTTCTGAAGGATGTAATGGCAACACGTATAGTATTTTCAAGGTGCAGTAGGAAATAGTTTAAAATAGCTCCTTAACCCTTTAAGGACAAGAGGGTTGTGTAGCCCTCTGGTCATTAAAGGGTAATTATTGCCCAAAGCACCAGATTGTGGTCCCAAGGAGGGAAGGAAGGAGGAATTGTAGGTTGAAGGCTCTTAATGAACTTGACAACCATTATATGAAGTGATGACCACTTACCAATGAAGGAATGTCACAGGACACAGCCAATGGCATAAATCTGTACCTGGATAGTACTCAGACAGAGCCCTTTAGAAAATGCCTCCAAAAGAAAATCCAGCAAAGACTGAATGGAAGGCAACAAAGGTTATATGCCTCTGGCATTGCTAGAGTAGAATACTGTTTTTTTTAGTTGTAGGCTCTGGAAATCATTGGATTTCTTGAGAAATATGTTGATGACAGATGAAGAAAGATCTTAGTCCAATAGGTCCCAGGAGAAGACAGAATGGTTGCCAGACTTCCAGGGGCTTCTGGATAAAGAACTATGCTCACTTTGGCCATAATAGTGCTAACAGAATAACAATGGCCTTATCCTGGATGATCTTTCAGACAACTATTAGAAGAAGCCTCAGAGGGAAAAACATGGTTTAGTAGGAAATAAAATATCTTTAGGAGAACTTCCACTGCCACTGTGTGATCTTAGTATTACAGAGAAAAGAATCAGGGAAGTTTAGCATTTTCCTTGGTTATCATAAGGTCAATCTGGTGATGACTCCACATCTCTACTAGAGAGTTGAAGACACTGAGAACCCATTCTTTATGATGTATTGCTCAGTGACTGAGACAGTCAGCCCATGCCTTGTCTGTACCCCTGACATAGGCTGCAATAGTAACATAGCTGATGAGGCTGAAAATAGACATCTGTTCATTAAGTTCAACCCATGCCATATCACCTCTTTTGATCCACAGGAAGGCAAAAAAAAAACAATTGATGCCATTTCCAATTAAGCATCAAGTGGGTAAAAAAAATTATTTCCTGACATGAAACGGCAGTTGGATATTTCCCATGATCATTATTCTATCTGCTTTGAAACCAACTGTACTTTCTCAATATTGTTCTATGCCAGAATGACATTCCTTACTTTTTAAGCATTTACAGCTGAGGAAAAGCATTCCTTAACTTTACTGCCCTTACTGTAAAAAAATCATGCCTTTGTTTTAGTTGTAAGTGCTATTCCTCTAGTTTTAATGGATGAGTCCTTGTTCGTTGATCAGCTTTTTTAGTACATAGTTACTTGGAGAGTTTTTTGTATTGATCTTGAACATATTTGTAAATGGTAATCATATCACCCCTTAGATATCTCTTCTCTAATGTAAACAAGCCAAGTTTGACTAGCATGGATAACTGTGTATTTTTTTTTTTTTTTTTAATCGTGGTTTGGCTAAAATTAAATATTTATAAATGATCTGTGTCCTTACTTCCAGAAAACTGCGGGTACAGCTCTACACCATAGTCTGTCACTCTTCCTATGCTCCCCTCCCATGTAGGGTCTATATCCAGCCACCTCTGATGACAGATGATTTCTCCTTGTAAGCTGTAAGGCTCTCTAGACAATGCCAGCTTACAAGGAGAAATCCTTTGTCATTGTAGACTGGATATAGATGCTACATGGGAGGAGAGCAGAGGAAGAGTAACAGACTACTGTATACAGCTGTACCCACAGTCTGTCCAGAAGTAATGGCACAGATCATTTATAAACATTTAATTTTAGCCAAAACACAATTTAAAAAAAAATTACACAGTTATCCATGCTAGTCATTCTATTTAGTAACTTAACTTGTATAGAGGTGATAGTTCCCCTTTAAAAAGAGAAGGAGACCTCTGGAGTGGTGCCCACCCTCTCCAGAGTCAATATTGCATCAGGAATCTGCACAAGCACCTTACTTCCTGTTCTATATGGGGAGGGGAGTCTGTAGGTGTGCTACCTAAAGAAAATAACATTTATATTCAGTTAAATAGTGTTTTTTTATCTCTTGAATGCTAGAGATAGTTTTCAAAGCAGTGTCCTATAGATCACACTAGTGTTTATGGGCGTAAAAGCACAATTTAAATCATTTGGGATTTGGCTGAATTTGCATTTTTTTCTCATATGCTGCAGCTATTCATACCAAAATGACTCATTTCTTAGTATATCAGTGTCAATGTGAAGCCCATTCTGAGTAATCACATATCCTTCTGTATATACAGGAGTTTGTTTGCAATGAGAATAATAATTCAAGCAACCTAGATACAGTTATAAGATCTATAAGAATTTAAAAATAATTGAAGGGTAGTAAAATTCCAAGTATCATTTTATAAAATTAAAAGGAAACTAATTGTTTCCCTAATAAGTAGTCTACACAACTAAGCTATTATAAACCCTTGAATTAAAATTCTTATAATAAGCAAAGCCAATTCTTTATAGACTTTGAAAATTAAATTGTGTTTATCTCATCTAATAGAATATGGCTTCTATAGCAAAGACAACAGAGAGAAATGTAATACCACATTAATGTTTAATTAAGCTCTCAAATGTTATACAGTGATCATTTACTAAAACCAAATCCATTTGTAATTCATCTAATTAACATTATAAAGCCAACATCAAATTTTACTGGATCACATTTGTTTGACAAAATATTCAGTTTAAATAGGTTGGTATGGATTTGCAAGATTTTTTGTGTGAAAGCTTTCTCATGTACTCATCAGATGATAGGTGACAGTTTTTAAATTTTTTAATGAAAACCTATATGTTGTAGTGCTTTTCCTGCTGAGTAAAGCAAGGGTACTCCGACTGCTATCAGTTGTTTTATTCATATGATATAACAGTTCAAATAATCAGGAAGTGAGTTTACAGCATGTTTACTTCCTGATAGTTCTAAATGACAGGAAGTGACATGCAGTTTCTATCACATTCTGCAGAGAACTGTGTGTCACTGACTTTCCTCTCCATTAGAATGTAACAGAATACTAATTGGAAACCGACCATTGCTAATGTAAAGTTAACACCGGGTTAAACTGTAATAACTCTGGAAATATGCATTTCTCAGCAGAGGGAGTACCCTTAATTTACTCAACAGGAAACATCCTTTATACTTTATTTATATATTTTCATAAAATGTTTACTGATCCTTTAAGGACAAGTTTCACCTGCTAAAAATAACCCCCCTCTTACCTTACCATGGGCAGAAAGTCCTAATGACCCCTAGGAATTTTTTTGCACCTATACCTTTGTGCAAGACATAACATCTTGTTAGGGACCAGGAACTAGACAGACACGAAAATGTAAAGTGCAAAACACCCAGTATGTCTCCACTGAAATTCCCATGAAAAGGTCCCTTTCCATCAACTCCTTCCGCTAGGTGGAAAGATGTGATTGAGTGCATGTATATGTGATGACGTGGGCATGTGTTAATTGTGACAACGCTCTGGGAACATTGGAAGTCAATGCTGGAGCTCAGTGCAAGGACACTTCCGGGGAAGATTTTGCACCTTCTGGTGGTAAGATTCACTTGTGTTTCCTCTTTGTCAGAATTTTGATGGAAAGAAGGAATCTAGTTCCTTTTCCACAGAAATACCCACAGGGATGTAATGCCATATTCTACACAATCATATTACTTTGTAAGCTTAGTAGAAAATGACAAACAGGGGCTCTACTGGATTCTTACTGTGCCTCTTGACAAGCAAAAATATAATCCTTTTTAGTAAATAAGCTATTTTTCTAACACTATTAAGTTGAGAATGTCATGACAATAGGCAATGTACTAGTTTTGATGTTTATTAAATCACATCAGTTAAAAGAGTAATTAATGACTAACAAATAAACAGAATATTTGCTGCTAGTCATCTGCACCCCTTGGGTGCTACTGGGGGATGGGAAACATATTGTTCTAAAAGGAGTTGCTTACCCCACTTGCACTCAAATGGTTAAAAAATGCAAAACAATTTTACATATATATGTGTGTATATATATATATATATATATATATATATATATATATATATATATGATATACAACAAATTATAAATATTATCAAAGGAGAAGAAAGTATTACACTCACTTTTACAATGGCTGTGATCCTGTATTGACCTCTATCCCACTGATGTTCAGTAGGGTGTGCAATACGAAGTGATGTGTTCCACAACCCTCTGATCACTTATTGGATAAAAAAAAATAATTTAATCTGCTCTCAAAAATAAAATGAGGCAAAGAAAGAAATAACCTCACTATGCTTGTGTGCTCAGCTATATAAGTTATATACATATGTCCTTTAACACTTCACAATATGTTGTTAAGTCAGGGTTGTACTTTTTAGTAGAAATTCTACTGGAATACATTTCATCCAACTATAAACTTTTTGACATAATTTCAGTATGGCAGATTCATTTTATCTGTTTTACTATACTTATGTTTATTATTATAGGGGTAGAATTGATTGCTTGTGTGAAACAGCACACTTTAACCCTAAAATGAGCTTTATTGTTAAAAAAGCATAATAGAGTATTACAATATATCCGATCAGATAGGCAGTATGAAAAATATTATGAAATATTACAGATACATAAGAAGAATTTACAAATTCAGTGTAATATCTCCTAGTATGGAGAAATAGTAGTAAAGGATGGCTCAAAAACAAACGAGTACAAACAACCTTGGCTCAAATGTTTAATCAGTAGTGGGAAGGAAGGTAGAGAAGACTGAGCTAGATAGAGAGGGGCATAAAGTACAGGAGAGATAAAGAGAGAGAGAGAGGAAAAAAGGGAAAGGATGTGAAAGTGGGGGAGATGCAAATGGAATGGTACTGGGAGATAGGTGAAGGGTATGGTTGGAGTTTGCTTGGGTTTGGATATAAGTATGATGAGAATTGAGGAAGGGTCTGGGGGACATGGTGGATCCAAAGTGATCATGGAAGGAAAGCTGAGTGAGACAGCTCTAAGGAAGTTAACGCATACCATCACCACCAAGGGTCTGCTTCATGTTGGGAGAGGTACTATTGCTATGTAAGGAAGGCCATGAGGACCATATGGAGATAAACCGAGGCACAGAGTCTGTTCTGATAGAGTGACATTTTTCCAATAAGTGGTACAAGTCAACCTTAGTGAGCCATTCTGAGAAGGAAGGAGTGCTGTTAGATTTCTGGCGAAGTGGTATTAATGATGTAGCGAAATTTATAATAGAATGAATCAAAGATTTCTCTGATTTGCTATGATATATATTTGGACGACCTTCATAAAGGTAGAATCAGGTAAGTGGGTTCAAGTCCAGAGAGATGCCTAGAGAAGAATTGATAAAAGAAACAACATGGCCCAGTATCTGTTGACGTGTGCGCAAAACCACTACATGTAGAGCATGGTTCCAGCTTCAGCTGGACATTTCCAGCAGAGATTAGACTGCTCTGGGTAAGCTCGCGCCAGCTGAATTGAGGTTCTATACCAGCGTGAGAGTAATTTGTAATTCATTTATCTAATTTATGGTCAGAGCTTCCCTGCAGACTGTCATCCAGCTATTTCTCTGTACTTCTGATAATAGTCAATTTCATTTAACCCTTTGAGTGACAGAGAGGCATCCAATGCACTGCAACGCAATGTAGCAAACTATGGTGCTAAGGACTGGCAAAGGACTGGTGGGAGGTTTGCAATCTGAAAGATCTAGCAAACTGCCCTTAAAGGGACAATAATACTTGAAAATACTTTTATTTTATATTGTAGCCCTTAAAAAAACATTAAAAATTATATAAGTCTTATCTCCCAAACCTTTATGGTTTGGCAGATATTATCAAGTAAAGTTTCCTTTCCCTGGCTGTTTTAGCCAAGTCTGCCATCTAGTGGACAGATTTGGAATCCGGTCCACATATCAGCAGGCAGCTCTTTAGCAGTGCTGAGATCACGATCTTTAAAAATAACTACTTAATTGGAACTGTCTACAAAGTGTGCCTGGCTTGCAAGCACACTTTGTAGACCATTCCAATGAATAAATTATTTTTAAAGATCGTGATCTCAGCACTTTTGAAGGGCCGCAGCCGGTCTGCGGACCGGATTTCAAATCTGACAGCTAGAGCAGTGACGTCACTCCAGGGGAAACTTTACTTGCTGATATCTCCCAAACCATAAAAGTTTGGGAGATAAGACTTATATCATTTTTAATGTTTTAAGGGCTACAATATAAAATAACATTATTTTCAAGTATTACTATCCCTTTAAAAGTCTGTTTGGAACATGGAAGTATAACTGAGGGGGGGGTTTCCTTACGTTTTTACACTAAAAAGGCTCAGACAGAAAATTTTGAACACCCCTGCTCTATAGAGCTGTTGGTGTGATCCAGAATGACTGCAGCTTTCTTTTTGTGCATAAGGCTCCCTGTGTGTATATTTCCAGAGCTGGCCAACAGAATAATTTACTTGATCATTTCTAGTTATGAAAAAATATGAGGACTGTAACTATTTGAAATTCCTGCAACTCATGGCTACTGACTGCTTTGGTTTAGAATGGATTTTGAAACATGCATCTCATCCTCTATAAAGCAAAATTGATTTAATGCGTTGCACAACCCTGTGGTCCTTAAGGAGCAGGAAGGTGGGGATATTACAACATGGCAGCTACTCTTGATAAATTATATTCATGGACATTTCCCCTCCCCAGGAGGTGTAAGAATGCTTTATATCCAGTGACTTTGTGATTTACTTGGAAAGTATTGTGCAATATTTCAGGATACATCATCCAGAGTAAAATAATGGTACTCTTGCTACTAAAATAATTATTCAAAAGGCATTGACACTCATACTAACTTGTTTTAGGTGCAGTGCCTCAATGGCTTTGCTACAACAGCCTATGGAGGCTCATTGTCACTAATATGGCCAGTTTATATAACCCTGCACTGGTGTGTTTGACAGTATTTCTATAATTATATGTTAAAGAATTAGGGCCTTATGTTTAAACAGGAATTTTACCCCTATAAATTTGAGCAACGTCTTCAACTCATTTGGGTTATGCACTATGGTGTGATAAATAGGTGATAAAGCAGTGATAACTTCTCCAGTGATATCACTTCTCCAGTTCCAGTGTTATTCTAGAAAGCCTATGGACTAAGATTTCATAAACTGGAGAAATTTTAGTGCATTGGCTACACAGAATAACACAGGAATTGGAGAAGTGATATCACTGGTGAAGTCATCTTCGCTTTAGCACCCCTTTATTACACACTAGTGTAAAAGCCTGTGTACACGTGCCAAGGTCCAGGTAATGTTAACCCTTTGAGTGCCAGAGGGGTACACAATGCACACTAGTGTAAAAGCCCGTGTACACTTGCCAAGGTCCGGGTAATGTTAACCCTTTGAGTGCCAGAGGGATATGTAATGCATTGCGTACCCCTCTGGCACTCAAAGGGTTAAGCGGCCGCTACATCACTGCTTCACTCTATGCAGTCTTGCGTCACCTTGCTCACGAGATGCAATCAGGCACAGTAGAGACTGCCTGAATGTGCGCAGTCTGTACTGCGCATAACAGCTTCTGACAAACTTCCTAGCAAATTATTATATAGGATTAGTGCATCTTCCCCTTCAGATGGATACATTCCTAGTTCTACAAATGATCTGACTAACTCCAGTATCTTTTGAACTTAAAGCTCTAAGTATGATTTCCCCAAGTAAAAGTGAAATATTCTGTGGGTGGAATCATGGGAGGAGTGGATGAGTGAGGCTAGGGACACCATTGCTTGGTCAGGGGTACCTTTGTCAATGGTGCCCAAAGTATTAGATAACAAAAAGCATGGAAAAAACATTGCAAACAATATATTGGAGACCTCTTTGACATTCAAAAGGTTAAAAACAGTTAAAAACGTAGGAATTTTGGGAGTGTTTATTTACCCCCTATAATGTGGTTGTTTTGTCCCAGAATTGTTCCAGTTCTTCTCCGTACATCAGTCTCAGTTGGTGGGATGTACTATCACAATTCTGCAATAAACTAGGTTCTGGAGCCCATTTCCTGTCCATTTACTAAGCTGCTAATGCCAAAAACAGTCCTCTGTATACCACATCTGCCGGGAGGAGGCGAGGGTTAGTTCAGAAGTCTATAGGTGTTTCCATGTATTTCTTTCTTCTGCTCTTTTTTAATGCTATCTACTAACAAGATGACATCATTTCACTTAATTTCATTTGCATGTTATAGGAGACAAAGACTAAAAAACAGTGAATTTCCCTTTCATGCACATAATTGGAAAATATATAAAATCAGTACATCTACTTCATTCAGTTGGCTAATCATAGTTTGATAGGCTGCTTTAGAGCTAAATAATATAGAATGACTGCAAGAGATATGCCTGCCCTCAGGCAGCATGTCTCCCAAGTATCAGTCCATTCTTAATACTCTGGGCACAGCTACCATCTGCAGTGCTCCATGTTGCCAGTGGAAACAAAGGAACAAACAAAGTAGAGCAGGTTTCCAATGTTCTGATAAGGAACTTCCCCTTTCCTCACTAGTACCTCCCCTAGTGCCTGTGTACTCACCTGATCGGTCACTCCATATTCCCTCGAAGGGACAGATACCAAGAGGAAGATTGCAGGGAGATGTTGTTACTCTTTTCCCATTTGGATATCACTTTGAACCAGGGATACTCCATACCTTCACCACACAGGCTGAGAGCTGTAGTTCTGCGAGACTGCTGACCTTTTTTTTTGTCTGGTATTGCATGATACCAGAAATGTCACAAGCTATGTAGTATTACATAAGTGACCTGGTGGCTTTCTTTTCCAAAAAACACCCCTGTACAGGCTTTTCCAAAAACACCCCTGTAATTTGCTTAAAATGTAATTAAAACAATACAGACATATAAAAAATAAAACTTGATTGACCTCTACATATTTCTTAGCCTATAGTATGGCTATTTCCTCAGAAGGTCACCTCCCTATAGGGGAAGCTTTCAGGGTTTGCTTATATCAGTATCTTTACAGCAGCAGAGTTTGTGCTCTAGCACATACTTCAAATTGCAAGCTCATGTGTTGGAGGCTAACCTCAAAGGAGCTGCACTTGTGGATTTGTAAATTCCTGCCAAGGATATGGTGACCAGATTTTTTTTAATGAAATTCAGAGATATTTTTTTAATGTAACAGGCAAATGGCAAAAAAAAACATTTTATGAGCATATTTTCCCAAGATAACACATATGTTGCCTTACAACATTTTTTACATTGATAAAATGGGGGGCAGGGGTTATGGTTGCTAGTGGAATAAGGCTAGGGATACAGACAATGTATGAGATGTTCTATAGCTACCAGTGAAACAAGGCTTTGGTATCGGACAGTGCATGTGTGGCTCTGTGGCTACCAGTGAATAGTGGAACATGGCTGTGTATCAGAAAGTGTATGTGTGTGTCTATGGCTACCAATGGAACAAGGCTAGTATATCAAAGAATGTATGTGGGCTTTTGTGGCTTCCAGTGGGATAGTTGAACAAGGCTGGAGAAGCAAACAGTGAATGAGTAGTCCCATGGTTACCAGTGGACAACTGAATAAGGTTGTTATGTAAGACAGTATGTGATCTGTAACTGTCAGTGGATAGTGAAACATGTTGTGGGAACCAGCAAATGAATGGGTTCCAGAGGGGTGTCCAAAACATTACAAAGCAGTACATTGAACATGTCTCTGGCATACTTTGGGTTGAGTTTGAGAACCTTAAAGGCTCACTTGAGTAATTGCATTGAAACAAGTGGGTCTTCAAGGTCCTTCCATTCAACCCAGGAGTCCAATGGATGTTGAGTTGGGGAGGGGGGGAAGAAAGCAGAAAGTTCCTTCCTGGTTGCCAGTATTGATTGCCTATCTGATCAGGATAGGCATTCAGGAAGGGGGGTGTTGAGGAGGGCCCTGATGCCTCCCTTAACAAGGTTTGAAAACATCTAGGGATTTTTCTGAGAACACGTTGTTCTGGGACAGAGGCCTCAATCCAGGGACTGTCCCTCAGAAAATGGGGAAGTCTGGTCACCCTACCTCAAAGCAGTAACATCACATTGCTAATTTTCTGAATACCAACATCTGAAATCTTTTTGGTGATACGACATTTAGAAAGAATCTGGATGAATACCAGAATATCTTTTCCATCAGTGATTTGCACATCTAAGCAACATTCATTGTTCTGACCATAAAGAGAACTATTTAGTCTACCCAAAACATATAAGCTTGGAGAGATTCACCAAAAAGATTCAGCACTTCTACAACATTAAGATAAAACACCCTGATTCAGTTGTTCATACATTTCTTTACCTGTCATGGTTAGTGTGGAATTTCAAGAAACTGCTTTGTAAAATAACAAATGTATTCACAAAGGAAGTTGATCTAAATGGGATAGAAATGTGTTCATATTAACACAATGTTGATTCAGTATACTTTTTTTATAATGAAATGTACCTTCTAACTGTTCATTATTAGTGATGATCGAGCACCCCAATGCTCGGGTGTTCGGGTGCTCTGGCCGAGCGCCCCCGGAGGCTCGAGTGCTCGGCCGAGCACCCGAGCCCCATTGAAGTCAATGGGAGGACTCGAGCATTACACCAGGCACCCCCTGCTCTGATGAGGGGAGGGTGCCTGGTTCATAGGAAAAGGTCAGAAAATGATGGAAACACCACAGAAATGGTTCAGGGACGGCATAGGGAGGATGTCTGGATGCATCTTGGACTCCAACGTCGCTGCTGGGAACGATGTTTCGCCCGTAGTACGCCATTTTTACAGACTGACCGTAAAACACACAAAAAGGAAGATAAAAACGATTTTAGGCGAAAAATTGTTACCAAACAGTATTTGCTGTATATTTACTTGAACTATCAGGATCACGTCCACTTCCCCGTCCCTTTTTACCCGCCTTCTTCATATTAAACGGAATATATGCCGGTAATCTGCGGCTAGGCACACGAAACAGAATGTGACGCTAATCTGTGGCTAGGCACACTAAACAATATGTGACGCTAATCTGCGGCTAGGCACACTAAACAATATGTGACGTTAATCTGCGGCTAGGCACACTAAACAATATGTGACGCTAATCTGCGGCTAGGCACACTAAACAATATGTGACGTTAATCTGCGGCTAGGCACACTAAACAATATGTGACGCTAATCTGCGGCTAGGCACACGAAACAGAATGTGACGCTAATCTGCGGCTAGGCACACGAAACAGAATGTGACGCTAATCTGCGGCTAGGCACAGTGAACGGAATATGTGACGTTAATTTGTGAATTTGCACACTAAACAGAATGTGACAATAATCTATGGCTAGGCACACGTTTAAAATGGCCCTTTTTGTCGCTGCGTTGTAAAATCATTGGCCCTGTGCACCTAACAGAATATGTCAGCTTGTCACTGCACTGTGAAATATTTGTCCCTGTGCACCTAGTACAATGTCACCTTAGAACATGTTCCCCCCCCACAAAAAAATGAAATTCTGCCACCCCCCAAAAAAATTAAATGCTGCCCCCACACACAACAGTCCTAAAAAGGACTTTTGGGTCTTGAAAGAGTTTCAACAATTTTATTCTCCCTACACTGACTTCCTGTGCATCTAGTATTATATGTCACCTTATAAATATCCCTCCCACAAAAAAAAGGAAATTGTGCCCCCCAAACAAAATATAAATGCTGCCCCCACACACAACAGTCCTAAAAAGGACTTTTCGGTCTTGAAAGAGTTTCAACAATGTTATTCTCCCTACACTGACTTCCTGTGCATCTAGTATTATATGTCACCTTATAAATATCCCCCCCCCCACAAAAAAAAGGAAATTGTGCCCCCCCAAACAAAATATAAATGCTGCCCCCACACACACAGTCCTAAAAAGGACTTTTGGGTCTTGAAAGAGTTTCAACAATTGTATTCTCCCTACACTGACTTTCCCTGCCTAAGCGCATCTCTCCCTGGCTAAGAATGAGCTGAACTCGCACGTCGGGTGCTATACAGCACCCGATCACGGGTTCTGGCCAGCCAATCAGTGTAATGCCAGCAGCCAACATGGCTGCTGGCATTACACTGATGTCAGAGCCTCCCCGCACGTTTATTGGCTGCGCAGCAGCTGCGAAACGTGCGGGGAGGAGACCCGAACATGGCGGGCGAGCACATGCGGTACTCGTACGAGTACCGCCATGTGCCGAGCAGAGTGATGCTCGAGCCGAACCGAGCTTCGGCCGAGCATGCTCGCTCATCACTATTCATTATATTGTAGTCTTCATTTTTTTTATATCAAAGTGTCCCCTTTTTCTCTACATAACACTGCCTCCTCTCAGATCTGAAATCCGGGAACTTGGGCAGAGAGATCACAACAAGATACATTCTTCTGTCTGTCGTTATAAGGAAAACTCTGTTCCCTCTTGATGAAGGAGGGCAGGTTTTTCCTTATGGTGATAGAAGATTGTTCCTCATTGCGATCCATTCCGACCAGCTTGCTGCTCCGAAGGGAGCTAGCATTACATGGAAAAGGGGCTGGAGGGGGACACTTTAAAATAAAATAAAACAAAGACTAAAATTTTATGAACAGTTATGAGGGTACATTTCATTATTAAAAAATTAAATTGAATAATCGAAGTTGCCTTAATATGAACACATTACTGTCCCTTTAAGCAGAAAGACAAACAATTGGAATTCTGGAGCAAGTCAGCTGTACCTTAGGAGGGAAATAACATGTCACGTTGATTTTAAATGGGGCTTTTAACCCCTTGAATGCAAGAGAGGTCTCTAATGCATTGCGAAGTAATATGTTGGAGACCTTTCAAGAGGTTAAAAATCCCCATTTAAATCATTGGGAGTTGTGTGAGCTTTCACTTTTCCCCTGTGGCATAGTTAGTCTGCTTCAGAAATGCTTCACCTCTCTTTCAGCCTGTATACGTAAGGCCCAAAATCTTCTTTATATGTACATGTAGCTGTATATGTAAAAGAAGACTTCCGCCTTCTATACACACATGCACAATACACACGCAACACACACAATACCCATGCAGAACACACACAAAACACACACACTACAATACACACACATAATACACACATACAACACACGTGCAACACACACACACACACAAAATACACACTCACAACACACAACAAGCCAGTCATTAAAGCAGCCATTCTTTTATTAACTGTACGGGCAATGCAGTGCCAATATTGCTAGTGTATATATATATATATATATATATATATATATATATATATATATATATATATATATATATACATTTATATATATATACATTTACATATATATATATATATATATATATATATATATATATATATATACATTTATATATATATACATTTACATATATATATATATATATATATATATATATATATATTTATTTATTTATTTGGTGTCTCCAGCTCTGTACAATGTTGTGATGGGACATAAGAGCACTGTATAATTAGGGACAGTGGATACAGGACTATTACAATGAAAATGAACTCTCCGAGTGCCAGAGCACTCAAATAGAGCTGCAGTGTTTTGGATACTCTCTGGGACTCAAAGGATTTTTGAAGTCAGTGGGGTCAATGCAAGAGAAATGGAAGAAACCATCTGCATTCTCTTGCATTCAAATCAATGGGGATTTCGACTTTTCCCCGAAGGTGTGATTGGTATGATCAATAATGAATCCAGTTGTTCGTAGTACATCAGTGTCATTACAGTGGAAGAATAAGAGTGACTTGTTTGCTAGGGGACAAATTTAAAACCTCTAAATGTTCATTAATTTAAATTAGGCTTTTAACCTCTTGAATGTTAGATAGGTCCCAATGTATTACTTTGCAATGTGTTGGAGATCTCTCTGGTATTCATGAGTATTTTAATTTCTGTCCTATGGTGCAGTTGGTTTTCTCTCCACCAATTTATTGAATTTCATTTAAGGTTGTAATGTCTAAGGGCCGTATTCAGGAGGCTAAAAGAGGTGCATTTCTGGAGAAAACCAGTTGATTAAAGTGGATCTTGTAACTTTTATTTACTTGAAACAATGCACTGGATAGCTCTCTGGCATTCAATCAGCTAAAAGACTTGTTTAAAAAATTGTGAATGTTCATTTCTCCTCTATAGTGCTGTTGGTTTGCTCCAGAATTGTGTCGCTTTAGATTCCTGAATGTCCCTTAGCACTTGGAGATGCTGTGTTGCCTATCCTTAAAAACATCAATCAAAGCTCAGATTAGTGCCAATTATTTGTAGTCATATTGGTCTTGGAGAGAATAAAGTTCATACTTGTCCATTAGCCTTTTAAATGAATCATTTCAGCTGGAATCTATACCAAGAGAAATAGATGGCTACTAGATTGTCAGTACTATCATCCAATGTAATTTTACATTGGAAATCTGTTGCAGTATATAGCTGGACACTTCATTTTAGACTCTACAATTAGGGGTAATGAGTAGAGATGAGCAAAAACATTTTATTTATTTTGTGTTGTATCTGAAACAGGCTGTTTTGCAATTCCTGACATGTACTACATATTGTATTGATCTGATTGTATAAAATATTTAAATGCTAACTTTTGTAGAAGCAGTCTCATATATACAAAATGTATATTAAAAGTCAGAGATGCTCAACTAGGAACGAACCTGGAATACAAATTTGCAGGCTCTATAGGAATGGTGTATTGCAGGTACGTTCCTAGTTGAGCATCTCTGACTTTTAATATACATATACAAATTACCCTTGGGATTAGTAACCCCAAGGGTAATAGGGGGAATCCAGCATTGGACCCCTTGCTCACAGTGCTTAGAGAGATCAGCTACACCTCAATGACGAGGCCCAGCAAGGCCAAAATGTACATCTGGGGTTGGCTGCTTCTCTGGTTGTGAGAGGAATTGCCTGGCATTTTGTGGTTGGACTGCTGTAATGGCAGGACCAATATGATATGCTTTAGGATATTTCCTCTCTGTGAAAGGCACCAGTGGACTAAAAGAGATTGCACCCTGGGTAGGACACCATTCCTATAGAGCCTGCAAATTTGTATTGCAGGTTCGTTCCTAGTTGAGCATCTCTGACTTTTAATATTGATATATACAAAATGGCACTAGAAGCTTTAGTGACAATCCAACACTATTTATTCATTTTGGATCAAGAAAAAATATTGAGCCATTTGTATGCTAAATATTTCAATGCCCATGAGCTGGTGAGCATATTCTGCTATGGAGACGAGAGCACTTAAACTATCTGAGTGCCAGAGGGATGTCCAATATTATATATATGGTTCAGTAATTTACAAGTGGTAAGAGGCATTGTAAAGTAATATACAAGGCAGGAATGTACAGAAATGCGCAAGTGTAAGAGGTGCTGTACCCAAATATAAAGTAGCAAGAGGCACTGTAAGGAATACACAAGAGCACACCACTCTATTGTTTGATGCAGGTGAATGTCTGCTTTCCAAAACTGTATGCTTTACTGATATTTTCTTCATTTCATAATGCAGGCTGGTAATTTCAAAAAAATATTTTAACTCTGGGTATCTACAAGATAACATCATCATCTGGAACCATTATCTGCTTCAGAAGAGAGTTCCTTATCTTTACTGATACTAATAATAAGAACCTTTCTTTTGCAGAAGGGAAAATCTATTTTCTTCTTATCTTAGTAAATCAGCTCATATCAACTGTATATAGTCCTTATCATGGAAAGTTCAACACAAAGATCTTTAGATTTAACCTTGAATATATCTGGTCAATTTATAGTGCCTTGTGGCCTCCTCTATACAAATGTACAAATAAATAATTTCAATAGCCTTTCCTCATAATTAGTCTTTCCCATTCCTTTTGGTAATTTTGCAAAGAAGGACAATACAATATTTTGAAAAAATAATGCTCATCGATAACTCCCAAAGTATCACGGTGCAAAGTCCTCCTACTTGTAAAGTTAATTACACAATAGATTCAGTGAATAGAATCCCAATGTATAAGCCCAGTCCTCTCAGAGTAATATCACCAGATTACAGCTCTGTGCATTTCACAGGTTCTCTAGACCGATACAATTAATTTTGTTGATTGTTTCTGAGAATTTTTTTTTTACTTGTTTTTGGGGAGATGTAGTGCATATTTAACACTATGAAGAACAACAAATTGTTCTTTCTCCTCTGGCTCTCGAAGAGTTAAGGTCTTGGCAAGGATGTGTGCTATATTTTTGTCCCATGGCTCTCTACTCCTTTTTATGCATGATGATATCTTGCAGATTTTTGCAGTTACTGACTGACACTGTGTGATGTTCCAAAGCCTCCACTAAAATTGTTCACAAATCATTATCCTTCAAGGATCACTAAACATAGTTTTGTTCAGTGTGTAAGTTCCATTATTATTTGTATAGCACAAGTTCACAATATGCAGAAAGGTTCATTTATATTTGTTAAACACTGGCAACCAGCAGTCCATGATTTACAAGTCTGCCTTGAGGAAAGAAGCCTCATGATCAGCAGTTATTGTCATCTGTACTTCAGAATCATAAACAAACACCAAGAACCTGTACTTAATACACACTCCAGGGACATTAATAAATACAATTACTTTCCAAGCAGAGACAGTTCCATTTTATAACAAGTCTCTGCACCCTGAGGCTGATGCACTAAGGACAATTCTGATGTGAACCAAGTACACATAAGGGAATAATAATAATTCCAACAATTCCTGTTTATGTAAAGGGGATTTGAACCCCTTGAATGCTAGAGAGGTGGAGCAATATGTTGGAATTTTTCTAGTATTCAAGGTGCAAAAGCCCCATTTAAACCAATGACTGTTTGTTCTCACTGTAGTGCAAGGGGTTTTCTAGAGAATTGAACCTCTTTTACTTACACCGGCCTGTCTTTAAGTAATTCCCCTATCCTAATATTATCACATTAGAGTTACATTTGAGAGACCCCTTAAGACCTGATGGAGGAGAGTTACTTGGTAAATACTTAAGTACTGCAAATCCAGTAAAGTGGTTATGTAATGCTGAAATATTTCCATGTTCAGTCTGTATGTTTTGACCCTGGAAGGTCAGTTAGTGTGGAAAACATGAATGGGAAGGGCTTCAGATCCACTAAAAACATGCTCTTGAATAGTTAAGTCCTAATATAAACCCTCCAAAAGTCAAGCGCCCTGTTGGTCTTTGATGTGGTATTAGCCAGTAGATGGCACAATGCCAACTCATTTTACTTGCATTTATATTTATTTTTCAGGAACTTATTTTTTAGAATAGACTTACCAGACCTGACCTTTAATTGGGGGCATATGTGAAAAATTCATACTGCATGAATGTTTTAATTTCAATGCAGCCCTGGAATATGAATATTTCCCTGGTTAAATTAAAAGCAGAGCATCATCATAACATTGCCCCTCCATCCGTTACTAACATAACGATAGGAAAAGGTATACTTCTATTATGCTGAAAAAGTCCGCGTTATTGAAAAAAAACAACTTCTTTGGCAGGAGCCAGTGGACAACAGTGCAGACATCTTAGCGGAAAGGTACCTCTGAGTCTAAGCTGTCTGTCCCGTTCACTGCCAGGATTGGTGAGTGGAGTCCTTGGTACCTTAAGGTACCAGAAGTTACTGATGGCGCAGGCACACAGAGCTTCTCTTGTAAGCTCCGTGCAGCAGATACCTGTCGAAGAAGTTGTTTTTCTTCAATAACGCGGACTTATTCAGCATAATAGAAGTACAGCTTTGCCTATCTCTATGTTAGTAATGGATTGGGGGGCAATGTTATACTTTATAGTCTCTGTAACAAGCCTTTATAGTCTGAGTAGCAAACTAGTATAGTCTATGTAACAAGCTTGTATAGTCTATGTAACATCTAGCTACTTTAGTCTGTGTAACAAGCTACTATAGTCTGTGTAACAAGCTAGTATAGTCTATATAAGAAGCTTGTATAGTCTATGTAACAACAACCTAGTACTGTCTATGTAACAAGCTTGTATAGTCTATGTAACAACAAGCTAGTATAGTCTATGTAACAAGCCTTTATAGTCTGTGTAACAAGCCCATAAAGAATGTAAATTTATGTCCCTCTTCACCTCTGAGAGAGTGACAGTGTATGCATCTATCTATCTATCTATCTATCTATCTATCTATCTATCTATCTATCTGTATGTCTGTCTATCTTGGGCCTTATACACAAAGCAAATTGTAGAGTAATTATGGGACAAATCAGTAGTACCATTGGGAATAAATACAAATATTGATTCAAATTGGGATTTCAACCACCTGAATGTTAGTAAGGTTTCCAAAGCATTGCAATCCTCACAGCATTCATGAGTTTAAAAGTATCATATACATTAGCGATAATTTGGAGGATTGAGATTTGTCCTCTCTCTCTCTCTCATATATATATATATATATATATATATATATATATATATATATATATATATATATATCTTCTTGGTAATTTAGCCCACTCCCTTTGCAATGTAACTGGAAGTAGGAACAACTTTTATCCTCAGCCAATCAGAAAACAGGAGGCTGTACTCAACAGTGTCGAAGACCCAGCAGAAGGGGAAAGGTTCAATAAAATGCTTTTATTGACACATGGCTAATATAAGTTAATATAAGAGCAGATACATTTCATATGCATGTAAGATGAATTTTCTAATTTCCAGAATTGTTTAAGATCATTAAGTCAAACAAGGCCTCATTTCTAGTTGGCTACTTAACTAGACTGGAAACGAAGTTGTCATTAAGCATACTTATACAATTATATCCCTTTGTTAAGCTGAAAGTCTAATTTCTCCAGTCAATTGAAAGATAGTTAAAATGTCATCTATAACCAAGTTTTCTAATTAAGGAAGCAACATTTGCTTTCCATCTGTTCTGAACTGCAACTCCCATCATCCCCAGTTGGCTTTTAACAGATAGGGGATTATGGGAGTTGTATTTTCCAGTAGCTGAAGAGCCTAAGCTTGTCTACTCCAAGCTAAATTATTTGACAAGTCTTTCCAGAAGGTTCAGGCTACTGAGCATGCTGCAAAAAGTTTGAAAAGTGGAGCAATTCTAGGGCAAATCAACTGAATTATATATATATATATATATATATATATATATATATATATATATATATATATATATATATAAATATATAGGTCTCTTCTAGGCAAGTTACCTTAGATACCCTTAGTCCTACCCATGGCCACATCAGTGTTCATCATATAATCACTCCCAAATCTCATGTACTGTTAGATGACCCCTGTGATATGCAAACAAAATGGAAAATACTGTCCTCCCCTTCACTAAGAATTTACTAGTCTTGCTAGTCAGAATTTATATATAGTTATTTATGAAAAGACCCCAAAAGTTCTAGGCTGTATAATGTTGATCTATAGGATGTTATGCAAAACAGTATAATGGAGTCAGGTCAGTGGTAACAATGCCAATAACATAGCTGTCCAGGCATCTGTCTCTCTCTGTCCATGAAGATCTGAGGCAAACAATACAGTCAGTGCAATGTGTGAAGCCTTCAGGTGTGAAAACTCACCCTATGTGAACATGAGTGGATAAACTCTGCATTTTGTGAAAATGGGTGTGAAAACTCAACTGTTTATATATGTGGATAAAAACCCAACATTGTGTGAAAATGAGTGAGAAACCCCAGCAATGTGTGAAGATGGGTGTGAAAATTAAGTGAAGTGAGAGTAAATGTGAAAACCCAACAAGGTGTGAAAACTTAGCAAACTGTGAGTATGAGTATGAAAACCCATCAATGTGTGAAGATGGGTGGGAAACCTTAGCAAACTGTGAATATGATTATGAAAACCCATTAATGTGTGAAGATGGGTGTGGTAACTCAATAAGGTATTGTATGTGTAAATGCTAAGAATTGTGGAAACATAAGTTTGACTGCAAACATGTCATGTAAAATGTATTTGACTTTAGTTAAAAATTGTGCGATGAAGGGTAAGATCAGTAGTTATTACTAGGGGTGGATGAAAAGTGAGAACAATTTCCTGCATGACTTTTCACAAACAACGTCAGATTTTTCGCTTTGTTGAAGAAAGTTTTCTCTTTTTCTCTAATACAAAATGGTCCTCCTTTTTGCCTATTCCAGCAAATTTTTTTCCTGTTCCAACAAATTATTTTCCTATACTAACACTTTTTCGCATAGTCTAACAAATTTTTCTCCTATTCAACACATTTTTCTCTTATTCTAACACGTTTTTCCTATGTTTAATATGGTGCAACATTTCCCAGCACAATGTTACTTCTTCTAAGGGCTGTAGTGGAGAAATAAGTAGCTGGAAGCCAAAGCTGTGAGTCATATAGCAACATATACCTTGCAAATGTATTAGCACGCAGAGTCCATTTGTCCTTTGCCCACAACACTTTCTTCCAGCATAATTGACACTTGCACATATTCATGAAGCTGTCAAGTGATTAAAAAAATAAAGTACACCCTACAATGTGGCAGATGTGTATTGTAGTGGTGGTGAGGGACTGGCGTGGTGTGATTGGTGGGACCTTCACAAACTGCATCCACCCTGGGAGGAGAGGGACCATCATGATTTATTGCACATGCTGCAGCAATGATTGCTGCAGTCAGTTTTTGCACTAACACTTTACTTCCACGTCCCTGTACTTCCTCCACCTTTCCCTCTCCCACTTGTACATCTACTAGAAATTACTCAACTACTGTGTGGGTTTTTACTCTCTACAGTACACAACTGATGCAGTGGGATGTCTTTCCTGGGCCCTCAAAATAATTCTCAATGTAATCTACTGTCTATCAAGTCTGTCTCAGTCACAGAGCTCTCAGTCAGCTGTCTAATATATTTATTTGTTTAATTATTTATGCTTTTTATTAATTTTATTTAAAGTTTTCCACAATATCTTATCACAGTCCCCAAAAATATATATAACTAAAACACAAAATCAACAGCTTCTTTCCCTAGACTTCTCCAGCACAAAGACAATAAAAGTAAAATCAGCAAGCAATTTGGACCACAGCTGCATGTGTCTTGCCAGTCATTCACACCAAATTTGGGGGTATTTTGGGTCAACCTCCTTCTTCCCTTCTTCTCCCCATTGTGCTCCCAGACTCCCCTACTACAGAAAACATATGTCCTACCTAAATGACTCCCTAAAACTATGCTTCAATTCCCCTTTGTTTGCCTGTCTTCTCTAGCTCAAAAAAAACGCTGCTCTCTCCTCTCACAAACACAGAATGGCTGCTGTGAGAGCCTGACAGCCTTTTATATGGCTGTAGAAAACTTGTGAGGTGGAGAAAATTTTTCTACCCATTGATTTCAGTGCAATGAGCTAGGCAAAAAAAAGTGGGAAAAAGCTGTAAAAACAGCACTTTTCTCAGGAAATTTTTCAGCAAGTAGAAAGTGCTATTTTTCACCAATTTCAGTTTGGGACAAATATCTGAGCCCATCTCTAGTTATTACTTAACCTTTTTGGTGCTACAGAGGTCTCCAAAGCAATTCATGGGGACTGATAATTCTGCCAAAGGGAGACTGACCCCACCATCCCCTAATGAAGAGCTGCCCCACCTAGAGTGTGTGTGTGGTTGTTTTACTACATACTGGCACACACACACACTCTGCCACTGTCAAGACTTTCATGAGTGCAAGCCCTACAACATGCACAGGAATTAGTTTACAACAATTAATTCTGCTCCTTGTTAGTACGTGCAGTAGTAGACAACCCAGTGATGTCCTTACCTTGACAGAAACAGTATGAAGGAGAGAATGTTCAGCCTAGAGAGCACAATAAATAGACATGTGGCAGATATAGGACATAGAGAATGATACTAAAGACTATTTTACTGTAGAATTGTATTAGTACATACCCCCTACTGATATGCATTTACACACATAACCTCATACAAATAATGACCAAGAAGGACACACAGATACAGATATATTTGAACAGGTGGCAGGGACATTTTAATACATGGGCATACCTGGCATATGCCACAAACATTTTAGAAATGCATTAGAGACATCTGTATCATCCAATGGCTTAAAAATGTCTCCCAAAACACTATATTTTGGGTTTATTTACACAATTTTGCAGGGGGCATTAGGAGTTCTAAACTGCCCCAACAGGACACAGGTAGCTTTCAGAAAGAGTGGAAATCCTGCAGCACATCAACAGTTTTTGCTGCTCTTCTCCCCCTTACAGATTTAGTCTGAATGATTGTACCTTTTCAACATTATAAATATTTTTGATATTACGAGTTCTGTAATTTCCATTCACATGAAAGTGATGTTCATGAAACTACAGCTATGTATGAGTAAGTGGCAGATTTCACACAAACCAAAGATCATTGGGGAAGATGTATAAAAAGCCTTCTTAGTGTATGTTTAAGAATTTTTGCTAGAAATTCACAGTGACTGGTCATATATATAAAGAAGTCAAGAAGATTATAAATAGATCTGTCTTAGAATATTCTGAGAAATGCACAGAAAAGTAGTACTACTGAGACTATCTTATCACATACATAGTTGTTACTATATGCTTCCAGGTTATACCTGGTGTTCAGATTTAATCACTAAAACTGCCTTTATTTTTGCCACAATTAGTGAATTTCTTTATACTTGCATTGTGACACAATTCCTAATTGGACAAGACCATTAAATGGAGCTAGCACTTAGCCAAATGTAGCTAAAAGTTTATACATATCCTTATGTCACTTTGCAAACATTTTACAGATACTTTCTTTATAAGTTCAGTTTTATAAATCTTCCCCATTAACTCAAGCTACCTATTTCATTACTTTAGTATATACACAGCTACAGAGACCTTAAAACACTTCTTTCTGCCTTGTTATTATTAGAGAGGGAACAGAGAGTCTCAATTAGTGAATCAGCACACCCTTAATATGAATCGTTTGCCAGAGCTACAGCCAACAGTCTTCACTACAGCTTGACTGCCTAAGTACATTTCATAAGCTTGACTGTAAGATGGGCACCAACACATTCCCTTATTGAAGAAAGTACATGTGGCTTAAAACAGGAAAGAAAACCACTGTCTTTCCTTCCAGTTTTATAACTACAGATGTATGTAAACTGTGTCTTCATGTAAATCTGGCATATCTCTCAAAGATTTCAAATAAATAAATTTGATATTGGTGTCATTTTGTAAATGTCATGCATAAAAAAGTAAGATGCATCTTTACAGACAGTTAGGTTTTATCCCTGTTCCTTTTCAGAGGGATGTGCAAAGAATAAATTTAAAAGGTTAAAATAAACTCTCAAGGAAATCATATACAGTTGATTTATAAGATACTAGTAATGCATTGGAGATGTTTCTAGTATTCAAGAGCCCCATTTAAATCAAATTGAGTGAGGGAATATGAGAATTTTATTTGACCCCTATGATGCAATTGGATTACTTCAGAATTGCTCATTTTAATATTTGTGTATATGTCCCTAGGTGCATTGCAACATGCAGCTAACATCATCCTTTGGGTTGATAAGTATCAGTGTATATTGGAATATATAAGGATATATGCTAGTATGTATCTGTGTGCATGCATTAAAGTGTTTAATTTAGGGTTTATTTATTAATAATGAAAAGAAAGAACAACAATAATCCACTAAAATATACTACTTCCAAAGGCAAGCTGAGAGAGTTCATGCTCAGACCCCATCAAATGTTCATTTGTCCCTATCAGATCAGGGAAATCAGATTTTAGCACCCCAATACTAAGACATGTTTGCTTCTCTTGCACAAATGACTATATGGGGGTTATAAAATGTTTCCCTCCAGCTGTTGTTGGAGTACAAGTCTTATCATCCTCAGCTTGCCTGCAGGAGTTATGCAATTTACTTACTCAGTGCAAAGGCAACTGAAAGGTTTCTGGGTAAATATTGCATCATGAATATTCTAGTTATCTTTATGCTATGTGCTTCACTTTTTGGAAACCTCTCTCTAATAATCTTGGGTTTCCCTTGATTTCAGTAGATGAGGTTCTGCCCATCATAACCTACTGATGTAGCAAATAATATTGCACTTTTTTGCTTTTGTTTACATTTTACATGTGAAAGAACCAGAAGGATCACCAAAAAGACACAACTGCTTCACCATACTCTAACATGGGCACATCTGTGTGTGTGATGTTCCACCCACTGCTCATATACACATGGCTATTGTGCTCCCCTTTCAACACATAATTGCCCTCTTTTATCTACATTTATTTGCACAACTGCACAAATGTAAGTGTTCTCTGTACATCAAAAAGACACAGTGACACAAAATATTGTTCCAGATGCATAAGAGAAAAAAGGCATAATTATGTGGTAAACCAACACTACTGCAGGGAAGAAATAAATATTGCCCAAACTTTTATTTAAAGGTTGCTTTTAACCTCTTGAATAACAGAGAGAACTCCAACTCACTGCAGAGCTGAAATCAAAGGGAATTACCACCCCCCTCTCCTGATGCAGTAGTTGTGCTCTTGAATTACCCCATTAAGGGCTCAATCCAGTTGAGGCCAGTAAAACAGTCAGTAGGGAAATAAAAGCTCTGTTAGCACAAACAGTGCTAGCAGAGCTATTCAATTGCCTTACCAGCTGAAACCAAAATGGATGTTATACCACAGAAAAGGACTTGTGGCCAAATGTCCATTTTGTGTGTTAAGATCCCAAAACTCACGCTACATAGCGTGAATAATGTGAACACACTGTCAAGCACCAATTGTTAACTCAAACACACAGTTACCCTCTGAAACACTAACCCTCCACTACCCCAAAGAGTAAAGTGCAACAAAACTACCCCTAACACTAGCCTGACCTCCAGATCTGCATCACTTAACTGTCATTCACTGTCTGTCTTCTTCTTTAGTCTTCCTTCTTCCATTTCTCAAATCTTCTTTCTTCTGTGTCTTGTTTCCTATAAAATAAGAAGAAATGTCAATATAATATGTGAAATCAAAAGAAATCCTCCCAAGATATGCCATAGTTAACCATTTGTGTGCCCTCAAATAATCCATCATTCAGTTAGTCCAATAAAAAAGGTATTACAAGATATTAATTTTGTTTGTTTTTTTACATCTACATCACTGGACTAATACGGCTACAATTTTAACTCTATATATATATATATATATATATATACACATAAAGTTTTTTAAATATATAAATAGCAAAAAACTTAAGAGGGAGTACATTGGACCATTCAAAAATGAGATGGGTGAGTTGGTTAGTGAGGATAAGGAAAAGGCCGATGTTTTAAACACTTTCTTTGCATCAGTATATACAAGGGAGCAAGGAATGGTAGAAGAGCCTCCGCAAGTAACAAATAAAACAATACAATTAATAGATATTGGGTTAACTCAAGGAGATGTCATGGGAAGACTGAATAAAATTAAGACCGACAAAGCACCGGGTCCTGATGGTATACATTCAAGGGTTCTTCAGGAACTCAGTGCAATGTTAGCAAAACTCCTATATTTCCTCTTTAAAGATTCTATTACCACAGGCTCAGTGCCACAGGATTGGCGAAGAGCTAACATAGTGCCTCTATTTAAGAAGGGAACTAAAACAGAACCTGGGAATTATAGACCAGTGAGTTTGACCTCTGTAGTGGGAAAACTATTAGAAGGGATAATAAGGGACTATATTCAGGATTACAACACAAAAAATAAGATCATTAGCACGAATCAACATGGTTTTATGAAGAATAGATCATGCCAAACTAATCTTTTCAGCTTCTATGAGGAGGTAAGCAGCAACCTTGACAATGGCAAGGCAGTAGATGTAGTATATCTAGACTTTGCAAGGGCATTTGATACAGTACCACACAGAAGGCTGGTGTATAAAATAAGGAAATTGGGGCTAGGAGATAACCTCTGCAATTGGATACAAAACTGGCTGAAGGATAGGGAACAGTGTGTGGTTGTAAATGGAAAATTCTCCAGTACAGTTAAAGTGGAGAGTGGAGTACCTCAGGGTTCAGTATTGGGTCCGCTGCTTTTTAACATGTTTATAAATGACCTGGAAATAAATATAGAAAGCAAAATATCAATATTTGCAGATGATACTAAATTATGCAAAGTCATTAATTCAGAACAGGATATTTTCTCTCTACAGAGGGACTTACATACAATGTCAGTTTGGGCAAACATGTGGAATATGAAGTTTAATGTGGGGAAGTGTAAAGTCATGCATTTGGGAGGAAACAATCCCAAGGCTACTTATAAACTTAATGGAATAATTTTAGGTGACTCGTTGCTAGAAAAAGACCTGGGTATCCTTGTCAACTACAAACTTGGAAACAGTGACCAGTGTCAAACAGCAGTAGCAAAGGCAAACAAAGTCCTGTCTTGCATAAAAAGAGGTATTGAAGCAAGAGTGGATAACATTATTTTGCCATTATACAAATCATTGGTAAGACCTCACCTTGAGTATGCAGTGCAATTTTGGGCACCGGTTCTGAAAAAGGATATACTAGAACTAGAGAGGGTACAGCGGAGAGCAACAAAATTAATTAAGGGAATGGAGGACTTGACATATGAGGAACGACTAAACAAACTTGGTTTATTTACTCTAGAGAAAAGACGACTAAGAGGAGACCTTATCACATTGTACAAGTATATGAGAGGTCAATACAAGGATCTCTGCGGTGAGCTATTTATTCCAAGGCCTGATCAGGTGACCAGGGGACACCCCTTGAGATTAGAGGAAAGGAGGTTTAAACTTCAGCAGAGGAAGGGTTTTTTTATGGTAAGGTCTGTCAAATTGTGGAATTCATTGCCCAGGGAGGTAGTTATGGCAGATGCAATGGATACATTTAAGAGAAGATTAGATACATTTCTTTCAAAAGGGAACATACAGAGTTATACTGTTTATCAGTAGGCTGATCAGGAAGGTCTGATAAAGACTAATTTAATTGGTAGCAGGAAAGCTATAAAATTCTCAGTTACTGAGGTATGAGGCGAAGGTTGAACTTGATGGACTTGTGTCTTTTTTCAACCTAATTTACTATGTTACTATATTACTATGTTATATCCAAAAGCATTTCCATGGTTAAAAAAAGTCCACTGCTGCTGCCTCTGCTGGCAGCGGGAGCAATGTCTACCAGCACAGCCCCACCTTGCATATGTACTGTGCCGTGGCCAGTCTCTGTTCAAAAAGGATGCCAGCTTGCCACTTGTTGGGATGCGTGCTTACACACCTCTTAACCAATCAGCTTCTACCAGGTATTGTCATCCCTTTCCCCAAGAAGCTGATATGCAAAGAGGGGCTGTGCTGGTAGACATTGCTGCTCCCACCAGCAGCAAGAAAGACACAGAAGAAAGAAGATTTGAGAAAACAGAAAAAGGAAGATCGAAGAAGAAGACAGAGAGTAGCTGTCTGAAGACTCTGCTGGACTTCAGGATTACTGGTAAGTGTTTCTTTTCAGGGGTTGTTTTTCACCATTGTCGGATTAACCCTGGCACTCATAGAGTTAATTCTACTAACTTTGGCCACATTTTTGGGTCCCCTAATGGATCTTAGTGCCTAATGCATGGAATTGAATGGCATATTTTGTTTTTTTATTATTTTACAATGGGTGAAAATACCACAAAATTTATCACCAAAGGTGTTTTTTTTTAGTAAAGTATTTTTCCATAGCACATGTAATTGCATTGCATACCGACAGCTTTTTTTGGTGATGGGGCCAATTGAGTCAAGGTATTGGTTTGATAAATAAGGGTAATGTTTTGGGGTGGGCATTGAACCACTCTTTGTCATATAGTATAGTTTCTTTGCTATTACAGTTGGAGCAATTAAAACATTAACCTGTTGTGTCATGAAGCAAGAGCACACATATTTTCTGCTTAGAACCCCGACGAATATAGCGCCATACCTGCTTGAAGATACTGGAACATACATACTCATATATTAGAATACGTTAAGACAGAGGGTAGACATTATCAAGCTGTGGCATTAGGAGCATATCTGCTACTTGCTGTGAACATTCATAAATACCCTGGACTCACATTTGCACATTTATCTGTGCATTTATTTTTTAAAAATAAAAAGTACAAAATTATGCAACTAAATATGCTGTCTCTCAGGGCAAAACAAGAGTAGGTTTCCAGATACCTAGACCCCCACCCCTTGTGTTATATTGCCCCAACCAATTAGAAAGACACCAGTTCTTGGCACCCTAATAATGAGAAATGTTTGCTACTGTTGGGCAAATGACTATATATGTGTGTGTGTGTGTGTGTGTGTGTGTGTGTGTGTGTGTGTGTGTGTGTTGGGGGGAGGTAAAATGCTTCACTCTAGCTCTTAATGGACTACATTTCCCCATTATCCTCACCTGGTCATTGGCTGGATGAAGAGATTTATAGTCCAAAAACAACTGAAGGAATGCAATTTGATCACTTTTGGCCAGTGCAAATGAAACTGCAATGGCTTCTGAGTAAACATTGCCCAAATTCTAGGTATCTTTATTGCATCCTTTTTTATTTTTATTTTTTTTTGGAAACCCCTCTCTGAAAATCTAGTGCTTGTCCTTGATTTCAGTAGATGAGATTCTGTCCAACAGAACCTACAGATGTAGCACACGCATTTTTGTCTTTTTCTTCACTTTTTGCACGTCAAAACAACAGAAAGGATCTCTGCTTTACCATGCCCTAACGAGTGCATGCTGTGCATGTAATGTGGCACCCACTGCAATCTTTGCTCAAATTCATGTGCCTATTGTGCTCCCATTTAGACACACAATTGTTTACTGTTATCTACATTATGTGCACGTTTGTATAAATGTGTGCACTCTCTGTGCATCAGGAATTACAATGTGACACCAAATAGTGTCCAGATGAACAAGAGAAAAGAGGAGCACGTATGGGGTAAACTGACTGTACCACAGGGGAGAAATACAAATTCCCCAAGTACCCATTGAAGGGAGACATTTAACCATTTCACTGCCCAACCCCTACATGAACTCAGTAGGTCCTCTCCAATTGGTTGATTCCTTCTCCATTTACCTAAATAAATATATGTCAGCCCTCCCCTGCATGGTCCATCCTGTCCCCTTTTTAGATGATTTGGTTTTAATCCTTTCATATGATAAGGATGATGTATACAAATGTGAATTTTGTTAGTTTTGTTTGTACTACATCTCTCCATGTTATCAACTTAAACAATGTCATTGAGACGTTGTTATTTTGTTAGTTCTCTCCAAAAGTTTTATTCATTATCATTTTCAACTTATTTCTCTGCCTGTCATATCCAAGTATATTGATAGAAAGGGAAATACAGAGAATCAATCATAAATACCTGAAGGGTGTTTAAGAATGTCCACAGCAAGTAGCAGCAGCATATCAGAAACACTTCTAATGTTGCAGATTTAGATACAGTCTGCCCTTTGTCTTTAACACATTCTAATATGTTAGAGATGAACAAATATTTTCAGACAGAGGTGGCTCTATATTTGTAGGCAATCTAAGCAGAAAGAAAATACATATTCTTGCTTCATGACACAGCATGCTAATGTTTTCATTGCTCTAACCATAATAATAAAGAAAAATGACACCTGACAAACATTGGTTCAGAGCCTCCCCCAAACCACTGGTCTTATTCATCAAATCAATGAGGTGCAATTCTGGAGCAAAGCAACTGCACCAGGGGAGGAGGCTTTGGAAATTCCCCTTTTTGATTTAAGTTGGGTTTTTAACTCCTTGAAAGCTTGGGATGTCTCCAATGTTTTACTATGCAATAAATTGGAGTCCCCTCTAGCATTAAGGGGTTAAAATTCCATTTAAATAAATGTAAATAAATTTTAATTTCAATATTATGGTGCAGACCTTTTGATCCAGAATTGCACTTCTTTAATTTGATGAATAGGGGCAATTGTGTATTCTTCACTGAATAACAATACAATTATTTCTTTCTCTGTACAACATGCCTCTATGATATCTCGCTATGCTCAGCTGATATCTTTCAATGCATTGTTGCATATTCCATATAGGGACCCCTAGAACAGATGAGGCCCAAATCAAATGCAAAAGCATTGTATTTTGTTGAACCTGCTACGGTGCAGTCCATAAAAACAGATAGCCCAAGGAAGTGTAAATACCTTTGACACCTCCAGAGGATGACTGCAATTTACATTCCATTCCTTTACCACTGACTGCTCTAAGAATCTGGGCCTGGATTGAGCTGGTCTTATATGCTTTACATTCTAAACAATGCAATGTGTACTTGTATTTAACACCTTACTGTCTAATGCCATGCCAGGACCATCATGGCTGTCCGGAACTTAAGGACCAGTGATGGTCCTTGCACTTTATGGTATTTAGGGCTCAGAGCCCTGAATCGGATAAACAAAAAATGTTCAGTGTTCCTTAAGTGCCAGCATCGTGTGCAAGCACCGGTCCTTAAGGGGTTAAGAGGGAGATGTTTTCATATGTATCTGTATAACATGCCTGAGGAAGAGACCTAAGAGGTCTTGAAAGCTTGTATCCTAAATCTGCTTAGTTAGACAATAAAGGTATCTACTTCACTATAATTGGCCCCACAAGAATCTGATCAGTGATACATTTTTGTTGTATCTATGGTCATAAACCTTGAACCCTTTTATACATAGTGCCTCTATTTTAAGGGGCCAAAAGTCATTGGACATTTGGCTGCTCAGCTGTTTCTTGGCCAGGTGTGTGTATGTGTGTGTGTGTCATTGCATCATTATTACATGCACAAGGGGGCTAGCAAAAAGTCTAGAAGTGATTCTAGCTTTGGTATTTGCATTTGGAGCCTGTTGCTGTTGTCTCTGCATATGAGCAGCAAAGAAGTGTCAACACCAGTAAAGCAGGCTATCACAAGTCTGAAAAATAGGAATAAATTGATCGAAGACATAGCCAAAACATTAGGTTTGTCAAAATTAAATGAACTGTGTAGTACATTGTTAAGAAGCGAGAGTGGACAGGTGAGCTTAGCAATAGAAAAAAACCTGTTAAACCAAAGAAGACTATTGTAGGGCAAGGACACTCTCAAGCATGTAGGCACAGAAGTGTCAAATAGTGCCAGGAAAAGAATTCTACACCAGGGTAACCACAGAGGCTTTACCACAAGATGCATACCACTGGTAAGCCTCATGGACAGAAAGGCCAGGTTACAGTTTACTAAAAATGATGTAAAAAACTGTAGAGTACTGGAACAAAGGCCTATATTTATAAAAATTGGGGGTTTTCTGGAGTAAACCAGCTGTCCCATAGAGGACAAATAACTATTTCTAAATTCCCATGCACTTCAATATAATTGCTCCTTGAATAGTAGCGTTCTCCAATGTAGTGTTTCACAATGCAATGGAGAACTCTCTAGCATTCAATGGGTTAAAAAGCCCAATTTAATATAACTGGATTTTTTATTTGTTCCCTATGGTGCAGTGGGTTTGCTCCAAAATAACTCCGGTTTACCTTTATAAATATGGGCCAAAGTCTTTTAGACAGATTAACTGAATATTAACCTGTACAAGCTTGATGGAAAGAGGAACGTCTGGAGAAAGAAAGTAAATGCACATGGTCTGAAGCATACCACCTCATCTGTGAAACATAGCAGAGGTAGTGTTATTACTTGGGTATGTATGGCTGTCTCTGGGGATGGCTCACTTGTCATTATCTATGATGTGACTGCTGTCGGCAGTAGCAGGATAGATTCTGAAGTGTAAAAAAAATCTTACATGCTCAGATCCAGCCAAACAGCTCAAAACTTCACAATCCAGCAGGACAATGACCCAAAACATGCTGCTAAAGGAACCAAGGAGTTTTTCAAAGTAAACAAATGGAATGTTCTGGATTGGCCAAGTCAACCACCCAACAACCCAACTGAATATGTTTCACTTGCTGAATACAAGACTGAAGGGATGAATACCTAAAACGAAGAAAAATTGATGTAATCAGCAATAGAGGCCTGGGGAGATGTACTAAAGATAGAAGTGGCCTCAGGATGGCGATCGAGAGTATGCACTAACGTGTCTTCGACATCATGTCCCCACCAATCCAACATGCCTTTAACAGGTTTACAAATTTTTATTTAGCACATCGACAATGGCCTATTTTCATATGGAAATGTATCTTAATAACTCATTTCCATATGGAAATGCAGGATAATGAGGCACTATCATATTCATGCGGGTGTGCTTATTTTTTAATGTGGCTGTTAACCAAATGCACTAAGCTCCAATAGCTGCCTCTGCTGTCGGAGTTCACAGTCCCAACTTTACCTACTTTAGGTTGGTGATGCTGGGATCTCCCTGTAGTTTCCTATGCATTAACAGCCCTCAATCAATCATAAGCATGAAGGATTGTCAAACTGCTGACATTGTTGAAGGGATGCCCTCCCTTACATATCCCCAACAGTAGACAACCCTGAAATCTGAGAGCATTCTCTCTCTGCTTCCCCATTTGGTCAGAAGGGGAGTGCAGGGGATCCTTTCAGCACCATGAACAGCATCACTCCTGTAACCCTTTGAGTGCCATACAGATGTGCTTTGCGCATCAGTGTGGTACACAAAGGTTAGAAAAGTACACCAACCAGTACACCATCATCCTCTCAGCTGTGTGTCATTTTGCATTGCGATATTTGTTTTGCACTCCCAAGACACAAGGTTGGGGGTCAGGCAGCATCCATGGGGATTTGTGGCTACCAGCTACCCCCCAACCTTGTTGCCTTGTCCATTGGTAGCTATAGAACCCCATGTACACTGTCTGATCTCAAACTTGTTCCATTGCCCACTGGTAGCCACAGATTCCCATTTACACTGTCTAACCTCCCAGCCTTGTTACCCTGCTTACTGGTAGCCATAAATCCCCATGGACACTGACTGGGTAAGGGAACAAGGCTTGGGGTGTCAGTCAGTGTATGTGGGGCCAACATATAATGGTGATGTTCCCCATTCTGACCCACAATTCTTATGTTCAACATGCTGCCCCACAATGCTTATGTTATACACACTGTCCCACAATGCTTATGTCCCCCATTCTGGTACACATTTTACAATATACATGGTCGCTCCCATTAGCATTTTTTTAAAGAATATCAGGCCTTGCTGGGGGCATCGGGACCCCTCCTGGTGTCCTCTTGGCATTGGTCACCTATCCAATAGGTAAGTGATCAATGCAGTGACCAGGAGGGTGATCACCTCCTTCCCCTCCCTATCACCTCCTTTCCCTCCCTCCTCCTCTTCAAACTGGCATTCTATGCATGTCCAGGTTGAGTAGGAGGATCCTCAAGACTCACTCGCATCAAAGTATGACAGCTGTACTATTTGTCCATTTACTTTTGGTCCCAAAAATAATGGGATGATATATAAAAATGGCTGTAATTCCTACATGGTTCATGGTTTATGGATGTAAATACCCTCAATTTAAAGGGATAATAGTACTTCATTTTATCTTTATTTTATTTTGTAGGCATTAAAAAAACATGAAGAACGATATAAGTCTGATCTCTCAAACCTTTATGGCTTGAGAGATATTCACAAGCAAAGTTTCCCCTCCTACCCCTTTTACCTAGTGTAAGCCATTTCTTCTCAGATGTGGAATCCAGTCCATAGACCAGACAGATAATAACAGGGGACAGTCTTCTTCCTATGAGAACAATGAAAGCCCTGCCCCCTTGACAAGTTTTTCAGGTTTTTCCCTTATCTTAATTGAAGATTGTCCCTTTCTACAATCTACCTGGGCACCTCCCTTCTGCTCTGGCTGTTACATCAGTAAAAGGGGTGGGAGGGGGATACTTTGTCATTGAATTACTTTTGAACTACAACTCTGACAGAATTGAAATAACACTCTCCGAAGTCCAAATACTATGATGATTAATTAGAGCTGCTTTTATTATGAAACATTACTATACCTTTAAAGATTAATGTCTGCTCTTTATCCTCTTAGTTAGTGTTTCATTTTAAATCCCATATGCTGGAGTACAGAGACAAAACAACACATCTTGTATCACTGTCTAATTACTAATGGACTGCACTGTATGCTTACAAGGTCACTTTGCAAACAGTTTTTAGCCCCTCCTATGACAGAGTTTCCCTCGATGGAGTCTAGAACTCTAGCAACCAAGGGTTTAAACTGCAATTAATTAAAGGAGAGTTAATACTTCCTTAAAATACCCCACCATACACACAATGTTACTATGGTCAGAAAATACGAATGTATTCATTTTTCCTTTGCTTCTTGGTTCAAGGGATAACATCTTTAGTAAATCCTGGATGTTGTGTCCTTGGAGGCAGAGGACCAGACCACAAACTCTACTCACTGCACTTGATAATCTTAACACTATAAGGACCACAAGGTAGTGCAAAGTATTGATTCGCAATGTGATGCACGCCCCTCTAGCACTTAAAGGGATAGCAATGTTTCACAATAAAAGCAGCTCCAATTAATCTTCATAGTATTTGGGCCATGGAGAGTGTTATTTCAATACTGTCAGAGTTGTAGTTGAAGAGTAATTGAATGATAAAGTATCCCCCTTCCACCCCTTTTACTGATGTAACACTGCTCATCTCAGAGCAGCAAGACTGTCTGGATGGATCGCAGAGAGGGACAATCTTCAATTAGCATAAGGAAAAACCTGGCAAGGGGGCAGGGTTTTCATTGTTCTCACAGTAAGAACATTGTCCCTTGCTGTGAGCTGTCTGGTCAAGTGACCAGATTCCACATTTGAGCTGAGTTGGATTACACTAGGTAAAAGGGGCAGGAGGGGAAAACTTTATCATTCAATTACTCTTGTACTACAACTCTGACAGTACTGAAATAACAATCTCCATGACCCAAATACTATGAAGATTAATTGGAGCTGCTGTTTTTGTGAAACATTACTATCACTTTGAATGGTTAAGTGGGCACATGCACTCTGTATGCTTCAGTTTGAAAAGGATTCCAACAACTGTTATATCTGCCTTCATGGTCATGCCAACCAGGCCAGATTGAAAATGTTATATCTTAAATAAAGCACAACACAAAATTTATAGGGGTCATTGAGATTTTCTGGCCATAGAAAGTAAGCTGTGCTGTTATTATTATAAGCTATTATTTATATGAAAGAATGAGATGTTGACATAATATTTTGTATGCTGCAATATATGATTGTTTATAATAATTGACAAATACTTGCCTGTCATTACTATCAGCAGCCTTGTTCCAAGCAGACAAGCTACAGTGCCCAATAGTCAGCATATCTTTTTCTCAATACACAGGGAAATTGGCAAACAAGGCTCTCTTGCCAACTCAGAAGTTGACACCTGTCGTTCAGGACCCATTTCCCTACCCTCACTGTGTAAAATCAATCAGTAATCATTATCACCAGTCCCATGCTGACTGCTAAGGCAGGAGGCATTGTCTGTACTACATACAGAGTGTAGCTTTCTCTTTATCTTTGTGTTATATGATTACTGTCATACTGATTGTCACGCTGTGGATAATTGATATTCAGTTTTGTAATTACAAGCACTAGATGCTTGCAAGCAGCTCGCCCCAGGCAGTCTTGCACACCTCATTTCCAAACTTCAGACAATACACCCCACTACACATTACCACTCACCGCCACTCAATGAATCCTAGACAGGTTAATGATCAATTTCTGCATGTGTCTGCACCCTGTTTAATGGGCTTTGCTGTAAAGAATTTCAAGTAAGTTTGCTGAAGAAAGCACTTTTTACACAAGATTTCCCTGCATTGACATTCTCAATAAAGTTTGACACATATTTGTGAATGTTAGTAGTATGAAGATGTCTTGAAAGATCTGATATTGCAATAAATAAAGAAAAAAGTTTATACTATGAAATCATTGAGGATGAGAGGTTAAAGGAAACTGGTGTAATTCTGAATCAAACTAATTGCAATATAAGTGAAAATAAATATTCCCTACATTTTCATTGATTTAAGTGCTTTTAATTCCTTGAATGCTAGAGAGATCTCTAATGTCTTGAATCTATCCCAAGGAATTAAGGGATATATCTTAATGTCTGATATCACTTATTAGAGTGTTGTTAAAGGAACATTAACATCTAAAAATGTCCTATGTCATATACATTTAAGTACCCTGTACTCCATGCTAGCATCTGTAATAATACTCTGTTGTCAGAGGCCTAAAATGTATTCTGCTTTTTCCAGACAATCATGAGGTTACTGTCCAGGATTGTCTGTAAATGGGCTGATATCAGGTAACAGCATTTCTGAATACAAGAGCAGCATACATAAATCACAATAAATGAACTGACATTAAAGCGGAACTACCACCCCACCTACAGTTTTCTCCAAAGAATAGGCCATCTGGCAGCTAGCTGCTTATCGTTATAAAGAATCCCTACTGCTCCCGGACTGACAGCCAGGAAACAGTGCAGACATCTGTGTGCCTGAGCTGTCAGTCCAAGTCCGATGTAAGAGGCATTGCTTGGGATCTTAAGGTACTGAAGAGACTGACAGCTCAGGTCCGCAGACGTCGCTGTGCAAAGATGTCTGCGCTGTTTCCTGGCTATCATTCCTGGGAGCAGCAGAATTTCTCTATAAGGAGGTAATAATTCTGGCGACTAGTACTATTGAGCAGCTAGTTGCCAGAAGGGTAATTCTTTAGGGGAAACATTAGGTGTGGTAGTATTTCCACTTTAACTCATGCTTTAAAAGAGCAAGTTTAGGATTATAATTCAGTGGTGTAAAATGTGATGTAACTAGCACTAACTATAGCTGATTGAGTTTTAAAGTTATATCATCCCAAGTGTCCCTTGAATTTTTATTTCATTTGCTAGTAGGATTGAATTCAACTATGGTTCTAAAGGTTTTAATTTTATTTTTTTTAATTTATATTTTTTTTATATTTTATAGTTTTATCTAGCCATTTGAATGTTAGAGGGGTATACCTCCTGGCACTCAAAGGGTTACACATGAGGAAGAGAGTTGAGAGTTAGCTTCTCTCTATCTATGTATCTATCGCTGTACCTATCTATCTATATATCTATCTAGCTAGCTAGCTAGCTAGCTATCTAGCTATCTAGCTAGCTAGCTAGCTATCTAAATATATATATATATATATATATATATATATATATATATATATATAAACAAACACATTCACAATCATGCAAACCTTGTTGAAGAATCACACTCACAGAGGGTTTCGAGATCAGGTGCAAATTATTATATCAACATTTCAAGATATATATTTGTGTGTGTGTATATGCATATATATGTTTAATATATATAATCGCTGGTTTGAAAATATCTGTATTGGTCACTTGGTCTCAGGCATGCACTGTGCACCTAATTGCACAAGCATATATGTGTATTATATATATATATATATATATATATATATATATATATCCAGCAAATTAGGGCCAGATATTTTCAGTGGAGTGGGGAGTGACTCCCCCACCCACTGGTTTGAAAATCATTGCAGCAGTCTCTTGGTCTCAGACATTCAGTGTATGCCCAATTTCACAAGTATATTTATATATATATATATATATATATATATATATATATATATATATAGAGAGAGAGAGAGAGAGAGAGAGAGAGAGATACTGTACTGTGTAAAAGTCTTAGGCAGGTGTGAAAAAATGCTGTAAGAATGATTTCAAAAATAAACATATTAATAGCTTATTTTTTTTTTAGCAGTTAACAAAATGGTGAACAGAAGAAAAATCTAAATCAAAACAATATTTAGTGTGACCACCCTTTACCTTCAAAACAGCAGCAATTCTTCTAGAGTTCTAAGGAACTCTGCAGGTAGGTTGTTCCAAACATCCTGGAGAACTAACTACAGTTAGTTAGGCAGCCTCAGTTGCTTCTCTTTCTTCATGTAATCCCAGACAGACTCAATGATGAGATCCGGGCTCTGTGGGTCCATAACATCACTTCCAGGACTCATTGTTCTTCTTTACACTGAAGATAGTTCTTAATGACTTTGGTCGTATGTTTGGGGTCATTGTCATGCTGCAGAATACATTTGGGGCCAATCAAATGCCTCCCTGATGGTATTGCATGATGGACAAGTATCTGCCTGTACTTCTCAGCATTGAGGAGACCATTAAGTCTGACCAAATCCCCAACTCCATTGGCAGCACAAAACTTGCAAGAATCCTCCACCATGCTTCACTGTTGCCTGCTGACACTCATTCTTGTACTGCTCTCCAGCCCTTCTGCAAACAAACTGCCCTCTGTTACAGCCAAATATTTAAAATTTTGACTCATCAGTCCAGAGCACCTGCTGCCATTTTTCTTCACTACAGGTCATGTGTTTTTGGGCATAGTTGAGTCATTTGGGCTTGTTTCCACATCAGAGATATTGCTTTTTATCCGCAAGTCTTCCATGAAGACCACTTCTGACCACAATTCTCCAGACGGTAGGCGGGTGTACCAGGATCATAAAGTTTTTGGCCAATTCTGAGCTGATGGCACTGCTGGACATCTTCCAGTTGTGAAGAGAAGCAAGCATGATGTGTCTTTCTTCTGCTGCACTAAGTTTCCTTGGCTGTCCACTGCATCTACAGTCCTCATTGTTGCCTGTTTCTTTGTGCTTCTTCAAAAGAGCTTGAAGATGTCAGAATAGTAATGGTGAAATTCAATGCCTTAGGGTTTAGTTTGGTGCACTGCAAGCTTTCTGCTAATAAAAGCTTCAAAAGAAAAAATATATAATAAAATAAGTGTTTCTTTTAATATGGTGGATGTTTGAACCAGGGGTTCCAAGTACCAGGCTATATGACGGTCTCAGACCTATGAGCTCAACACATGTCCATTTTTAATCGGCTCTGTCCTTTGTGGCCAATTGCTATCCAGTTTTTCTTTTAATAACACTGAATAAAGGTTATGTTTTATGAGTGCTAACTTTAATAAAATTGTGAAATACTGTGGGCATTGCACTGAACGGGCTCTATTTAGCCAACAATACTAGGGATTTGCTTAATAGGCTTCGCTATATATTTTTTTCTTTTGAATCTTCAAAAGAGCTTGGGCAGCAAATCTGTAAACCTCTGTTTGCCTTGAAATTTCATCCTGAGAGAGACCTTGCTCATGCATAATACCTAGTGATTTGTTGCTGTGCTCAGTCTTGCCATGGTGTATGACTTTTGATATTAAACTGTCTTCAGCAACCCCACCTTGTTAGCCGAGACTGGCTTTTCATCACCTAGTTTTATCCCTCCTACACAGCCAGTGGCATAACAATAGGGGTCGCATGTGCGACCAGGTCCATCACTCCAGGGGCCTGGCCACTCCCTGCGACCCCTGCCCTCCCGCCCGGAGCCACAAACTTCTACCAGATGGGGTCCCTTGTCAGCACTCTAGTAATGCGAAGCGCTGGTAGATGACATCATCTAACAGCACTTTGAATTACTGGAGAGAGGACAAAGCAGGAGCTCCAGCTCTTAATAGAGGTCTGTGCCAAAGGAGGCACAGACCTCTCCTGCCATGCCTCTGGACCACCAGGGAGGTAGGAAATGGACACTGGGGTCAATGTGGAGAGGTGGACATTGGGGGCAATGTGGAGAGGTGAATATGGGGGACAATGTGGAGAGGAGGATATTGGAGACAATGTAGAGAGTTGGGGTACAATGTGAAGAGGTGGACATTGGGGGCAATGTGGAGAGTTGGGGGACAATGTGGAGAGGTGGAAATTGGGGGCAATGTGGACATTAGGGGCAATGTGGAGAGTTGGGGGCAATGTGGAGTGGTGGACATTGGGGGCAAAGTGGAGAGGTGGACATTGGGAGCAACGTAGCGATACCCAATGGGGGCAATGTGATCGGAGGGGCCCATGGCAATTTTTGCACCAGGGCCTGGTGACTTCTAGTTATGCCTCTGTACACAGCTGTTTCTGTTTTAGTTAATGATTGTATTTCAACCCACATATTAAATTGATAATCAATAGCACCTGTTTGGTATAATCCTACACCTGACTATATGCCTACAATACCCCTGACTCTGTGCTAGTGTACCTATAAGAATTGATGCTGTTTTAAAGGGAAAGAGTGGACACACCAAATATTGATTTAGATATTTCTTCTAACTCGCTATAATTTTGTTAATTGATAAATATAAGCTATTAGCATGTCTATTTTTTGAAAGCATTCTTACTTTACAGCATTTTTTCATACCTGCCTAAGACTGTTGCACAGTACTGTATGTATATATATATATATATATATATATGTAAACCATTCGTCCCTTCATTTGGTTGGGGATGATAGAGGTGTGGCTTTAACAGCTGGAGGTCTGAAGACTGACAGCCTCTGCCAAGCAGAATATCTTGCCCTGTGCAAATGATTCACAAAGCAAAAAAAATGTTGTCCTGAACCAGTGACCTTGGAAATCCGGAAAAAGGAAGAGGAAAATGTAATTAATCTTATCTCATGTACACCAAGAAGCAGCATATCCGTAATGTATTTCTTCTTAGACTTTAGTGAAAAGGTAAATAGACTATCCATTAAGTTTGAAATTATATTTCACCAATGTCATGGGCACCCAAGACCTTATCATCACTCTACTGGTTAAAGTATGGCTGCAGTAAATGTCATGTCTGTCAGGCTCAGCTACATTGAGCCCATCCATGTTAGATTTTCTCTCAGTAAATGTCAGTGCCATTGAGTGATCCAAGCAATAGCTGATTTTAATGTTCTTCCAAACTGACAAGCACTTGACTGGCTGCTATAAGAGCAGCAAGCTAATGACTAGGCCTTGCTTCTGGTGAACATCTAAAGATTATAATATTTGATGCAGCACGTCAAACCAGTTTGAAGACAGTGCCTTTGTAACAATTTGTTGTACTGTATGCAAGGAATTTATTTGGCTGTCTATTCTGGTTAAGTTTAAGTAAAACATTAAGCCGTGGAATTGAATCTGCTGTGTGTCCCATTGCATCTCTGTAGTTCGCTGACTTCATTTTCCGTTATCTCCAGATACTAATTGCAGAGCAATTTGAATACAAAATTTACTGTTGATCAGAGATGAAAAAGAGCAAGTACGAATATTTCCAAATTCCCCTCCCATCTCCCAGGACTATTATAATTTAATATGATAGAGTACATTTGGAAAATGAACAGACAATGGTTTTATTTTGCTTGACACCTGGATGCCTCTTGAAATGAGAATGATATGACAGGATCAGTTTAACTAGCACCGGAACACTATCACTAGTTGAGGTAGATTTCGTTTTGCATGAACGAACACTGGACAGGCATAAAGATGAGCAGAATAATCTGTAGGATAACCCTTGGATGCTAGCGAGGTTTCCATTGCATTGCTTTGCCTTGCATTGAAAATCTGTCTAGTATACAAGTACTTAACCCCTTGAGTGACAGAGGGTTAAGCAATACATTGCTTTGTATTAAACATTCAGACTGATGTACTGGAGTATTGATAGAACAAACCAATTTCACCATAGGGTACAAAAAAATTCCACTTAAATGGGAATTTTAAAGGGATAGTAATGTTTCACAATAAAAGCAGCTCCAGTTAATCTTCATAGTATTTGGGCCATGGAAAGTGTTATTTCAATACTGTCTGTTGTAGTTCAAGAGTTATTGAATGATAAAGTATCCCCTTCCCACCCCTTTTACTTATGTAACACTGCTCACCTCAGAGCAGCAATACTGTCCAAATGGATCTCAGAGAGGGACAATCTTCAGTGAGAATAAGGAAAAAACTGAAAAACCTGTCAAGGGGGGCAGGGTATTCCTTATGCTCACAGTAAGAAGATTGTCCCTTATGAGCTGAGGGGAGGCAGGCTTACACTAGGTAAAAGGGGCAGGAGGGGGATACTTTATCATTTAATTACTCTTGAACTACAACTCTGACAGAACTGATATAACACTCTCCATGACCCAAATACTATGAGGATTAATTGGAGCTGCTTTTATTATGAAACATTACTATCCCTTTAACCCCCATGAATACTAGAGGGGCTTCCAATGCATTGTTTTTCAAAGTGCTCAAACCATCTCTAGCATCCAGTGGGTTAAAAGACCCCTTAATGAATGAGAACTTTGAGAAATTGTATTTGTATCCTATAGTGCAGTTTGGAATGGTGCAGAGTTACTCCATTTCTTAATAATACATCAGCCTCTGCCTCAGAGCTTCAAAATAAATATATATATGACATGTAAAAGCCCATGTACACGGGCCAAGATCCAGGTAATGTTAAGAGATCAACACCTCACTGCTCCACGCAATACAGTCTAGAGTTGCCTCACTCACAAGATGCAATCATGCGCAGTATAGACTTACCGAACGCGAGCACTGCACATGACTGCATTGTGACAAACATACTAGCGAATTATTATATAGGATAATATTGAAAAAGTTAATTTAATCCATTATAAAGTGTTATAATAATCAACATTTATCATGCTGGAAATCAGCTTTGTTACTGCCATTTTGGAACATAGGGCCTTATGCATCAAGCTAAAAGGTACAATTTTGGAACAAACCAACTGCAGTAGAAGTTTAGAATAAAAATTCTATGAATTTCTATCTGGGACTCGGAGGGTTAAATTAATTGGAATTTTCATCCCCCACTATAGTGCTGTTGGTTTCCACCATAACTGCACCAATATACATTGACCCATAGACAATTAAAATTAGAATATGATTCTCTTATTCACAATATTTTGAACATTGACTCTTTATTTGTTGCCTTGCATTTCCAATCCCATAATGTTGCATACTCTTTATTATTAATTGGTCTTGATCTTGGCAACATATTATATTGGGAGATGTCTCTCTTTCACTCTTTTATGATTGTTTTAAGTGTTTTTAACCTTGGTGACACAGTGTAGTGTATTTTGTTTATAATTAATAAAGGACATATTTTTCATGAAATCATTTCCTTGTTTTGAGTGTCTCTATACATGTGTTTCTTTTCCTGGTTGGTAGGGCAGTTCATTTTTTGGGCTGCCTCCAGCCAATATATTAATAATAAACATTGTCTGTCAAAATCCATATGCTTAGATTCCTCTGGAAAACACTCAAAATGATTGGCTGTCACCCTGACCAGCATGGATTGACCCCAATCATTCAAGGAAGTACTCCTAGTATATATGCCTCATAGTTCAGTATCAGGTTGCTCTGCTCACGTCCCCCTGGAGGTCCAGCTGCCAATCAGGAAACAAACAGCACCCTAGGAAATATGAGTTAGACATTGGATGTATTGCCAGCAAGAGTCAGGGCTTGAAACTACCCAATCAGAGCACTGCTGACAATCTCCATGTAAATAATGGCTAATCCTATACCCCCTTTCTCATTGTATTGTCCAGACAATCCTTTCTGTCCTGATTATCACTGGGGTGGGGGGGCATTGTCTTGAGGACTCCTGCACATGCTCAGATACAATGTTGTTTCTGAGTACAAACTAACTGCCTGGCACCTTCAGGTTATATTGAAAGCTTTTTCCCCGGCACAAGTAGCTAAGAAGAAAGTTTTGAATGAAGATAACCCACTGCATCTAATGAGAAGTAAATTGTCTTTCTACCTATAGATTGTTGTGCACGGATTTTTCCCAAAAATGGTGCTAAAGGAAATAATAGACATTTTTTGTTACATTTCAACCACTTCAAGGTACTGATATTTTTTAATGAGGGGTCTCTTGCCTTTCCACCCCTAAGCTACTGTGTACATATACTCCCAGAAAATAGAACTATCTGAAAAAACACACAGCTCTTTATATATAGTTCACTCACACCAGAGATACTGAAAAATTCAACACCATGGGATTTCATACTGTATTCAGTACCTAATGCCAATGTGAGAAAAACTGTAACCCTTTGGTATAGTTTGGAAAACTGAAATCACTGGTGTGTCATGAGGGTCATGACACCCCCTTTGAGGTCTAATGTTCATAAAATTACAGTTACACACATTTTCTCATACACACGTTTTAATAAAAAATAAATGGTTAACACACATATACAGGCAAGGTATGCAGTCCATACCTTGCCTATTAACCCTTTGGGTACCAGAGGGGTAGGAAATACATGCTAAGCAATGCTTTCCTACCTCTCTGGTACTCAAAGGGTTAAGTGTCAAATAAAAGACAGGTTTGACTACTACATGTCAGTCCCTGAGGTGAATGTCAAATATATGCAATATATGTTGACATACTAAAGGGGGGGTGTCGAAGGGGGGGAACATTGTGTAGTGCTTGGTGTACTAGTATTGTTTATTGTTACCCTTTGAATGCCACAGGGGTAAATGCACATCCCTATGGCATTCAATGCTGTCCATGGTGCTGAAAGCCTTCTCTGTATTCCCCTACTGGCTGGGTAGTGAAGCACAGCTAATGCTGTACAGAATTGTCATAGTGTTGGTGATGTGTGAGGGGAGGAGATCCCTTCCACACTGACAGCACTTTGAAAATCATGTATGCTAGTAGGGACCTTCTCCAACCCTCCCCTTGCATCCAACAATTTTTGTGAATATGTCGATGTGTGTGCTGATCGAATTGTCAGAGTGATTTGAACTCATCGACAATATCATATTGACACCACATCGACATTTAGTGCATCTAGGCCCAGAACTGGCAGTGAAATGGGTGTAGTTACAAGCAAACTCACTGAGACTTGAGATTCAGCCTCTGTCCTTGGAGACCTGGTAATTAAGGATAAAACCTGGAGACTCTTTTTCAGATCCAGAGAGTTCCCAGGTATGGCTATATGGTAAATAAAATACTGACTCACAAAAAAGAGGAAAGGGGTTATCCTTCAATGATGAAAACATTTAGGAGTCATTTTGTACATCTTTTTTTCTGGGTATATTCTGTATTAACTTAAAAACACTCTTTTTTTATGGCCATGAAGGAAACACCATTATTTTATTTATCAAATGATAGGGCCTAATTGTAAAATGGAAAAGTGGAGCAATTTTGGGACAAACCAACAAAAGAAAATTCCCATTGATTTTACTGGGACTTTTAACCACTTGCATGTTAGGGGTTTCCAATGTTTCACAATGAAGTGGAGAACCCTCTGTCATTCAAAGAATTAAAAGTCCCAGTCTAATCAATGGGAATTTTGGTTGGTCATGATGGGAGTTTTGGTGCCAAACAGCTTGAGTCCTAACAATTGCCTATCCCTTCTCTATGGAGTAGTTGGTTTGCCCAGGAACTTCTAGAATTCATATGAAAGGCCTTACGTATTGTGTGATACAAACCAGGGGTTGATAATAATTTTTGAGAACTTACACTGAAAACCTGCTCGGCTTTACATGCAGTCTGCAGTCTGGAAGGGTCACTTTTGGCACTTTTAGCTCCAATATCCACTTGCTTCAATGAATTACAGCCAGTAAAGTATGAAAATCATCACATTAATACTTCCCACCTCACTGTTCAGATGTTGTCAGTTCTGGCCCTCAGGGACTAAATTTACTTTGTGAACTTTTCTGAAAAGTCATGAAGTTTATAAGACTATAAGACCCAGTCTATATTTTATAATATGGAAAATAAAGTAATACTAGTTAAGTTTAACCCTTTGACTGCCAGACGGGTATCCAACGCATTGAAATACAATGCACTGATTACCCCTCTCACACTCAAAGGGTTAAAAAAGGCATTATTGCACTCACTTAAACTTTGGGACACCTTTAATATTAAGAGATCTCTCTCCCATGCTAACTATAGAATCCTTCCTAGCTTGGACAATCCTCCCTTTCCCAATAGGCTTCAACATGAGGGACCTTCACCACTGGACAGCTCTATGCCTTCTCAGATTAGGAAACTGTTTTAACTAGGACCATGTATTCTCCTTTACCTCTTTAGCTGACAAATATAATCTCCCCCATACTAAACATCACAGCTACTTATAGGGGACTCATTTCATCCATAGGTTGGTTCAGGTTGAACCACTCACTGACTTGACCTGGTTTGAAAAACTCTGCCTATGAGACTCCTACACCCCTGGACTTATCTCACATGTATCAGGGCATTCACTCTATTTTACGTGTCACAAAAACTAAACAAATCCTGGCATGGGAGAGGGATATTGGGTCAGAGCTTATTGTGGAATTCTGTTCTAGGATTTGGCCCAGAGCCGAGTTCAATTCCATCCAAGTCCTTGACAAAGAGAGGGCTTATAAGCTTCCATACAGATGGTACTTTATTCCAACTAGATTACATACAGTTCACCCAACGCAATCGACCTTGTGTTTCAGAGGGTATAAGGAAACTAATGTCTTTCCAGTTCTCGACCGCAGTTTCCCCCTTGTTTGGGAACCAGGGCTGAAATTCCACAACCTACTATGTGACCAGGACTGAGTCCCCCCAACAGTTCAGGAGGCCTTTCCCCGGAGGGTCCTGTTCTAACCCTATATTAACCCTGTTCTACTCCCAATTTTTATTGTTTTTTTTTTCCTCTTTCTTATACACTCAACCTGAGCCACCTATATCTCTCCTCCCAAACACTTTAGCAAATAGACACAATTCTCTCTATCGGTTTTAATTTGAGTGCTCATAATTGCTATTGGCTTGTCTGTATTTTTTATTTTCCCCATCCCCTTTTCCTTCTATAAAACTATTAAAGTTTTTTTTTTCTTTAAATGGACATTATAGGCTTTCCCTCCTGAGTAGAAAGTGTATCTTCTGGGATTTTGTTTCCCCATAATAATGCTCATGTAACCCCTTAATGCTCATTGGACCATTTGAACTGCCTTACTTTTTGAGTCTTACAGCAAAAGGCTGTTTATATGTATCCTAATATGCTTAAAGGGACTGGGAGTATTATAAGAAGTGACCACCTTGCCAGTTGTGTATATCTGCATGTCCCAGTATGTGTTGCGGACAGTCTGCACAACTGACAAAAATAAAGGATTAACACCTTAAGGAATGGTGACGTGCCAGGACCATCACTGGTGGATTTCTGTTAAGGACCAGTGATGGTCCTGGCACGTCATAGAATTCTGGGATGGCAGTGTGGCTGCACTCTGCTTCACCATCCAAGAATTCACTGCACAAAAAAGCTCTGTGGTCCTTAATGACCTCCCCATTCTGGATCGGGTGGTCATTAAGGATTTACATTTAAAACAAATGCTAGCTATGCATTTAACCCTCTTAACTGCACAAATACACAGAAATCCTACACTTATAGGGTATTTCTGTAAATGGGGGGGTTAGCCAAATTTATTTAGGGGTACTTGTGTCAACTGAACTAATCAAGTTCAAGCTGCTTAGTTTTTAGTTTATGTTATTATTAGATATGGGGCTGTTACATTTCCCCATTAGGTTGGTTACTATTCCTGGCTTTCCCTGGAGGATTGCCCAGTGTACAGGTACTGTTTGTAGACCCTTGCAGCCCTATGGAGAGAATCTTGCAGCCCAAGTTTTCACTCTCAGCGGGCTCTGTCTGAGGATCTGTTTCTTCATGATGATAACCTGAAGACAGAAGTTGAAGATTGGTGAGGAACCCTTTGTGTGCCATGCTCCACTTGTCCCCATTTCCCCCCTTTCTAAAGGGTGAGCTTTGAGCGCTTGCACTTATGTTGTTTCTTTTATTCGTAGTCTTTTCCCCAAGTTGTGGAGCAGAGATGGCTGGTTTGGTAATAGTTAACCCCCTCCCTGCTGGTTTTTATGTGGGTGTTTCCCTTCATAGTTATGCATTTTTATTACCCCCTCATATCCCCTTGGGTCTTTGGGTATTTTGGGTAACTTTTTAAAATGTTCATTTTTGGGGGTACATCACACCTTGATGCACTTCCCACAGCAGCAGCACTTGCTCCATTGATTTCTATGGGAAAGACTTCTCTGGGACATATCTCTGCAACTCTGTCATACAGAGTTCAGAGTGGGCTCATTCTTCTTGTTTCCTCATGCCCTGGTATGCGGTTCACATCCCCAGTGTCTTGGGGGCCCTTGGGGGCCCAAAAGTGCAGTTGTAGGCATTGCTAGGTAACAGTAATAGAGTAGACTACATTTTCCAGTATTTTCTAGGTGAGATCTTACCGATGATTTGCACAATGCCAAAATGATATTATCCACTCTAGCTTCAGTTCCTCTTTTTATGCAAGACAGGACTTTGCTTTTGCTAATGCTATTTGACACTGGTCACTGTTTCCAAGTTTGTAGTTGACAGTGATACCCAGGTCTTTCTCTAGCAACGAGTCCCCTAAAATGATTCCATTAAGTTCATAAGTAGCAATGGGATTTTTTTTCTTCCCAAATGCATGACTTTACACTTTCCCACATTAACCCCTTATTTTATACCCCAGGCATCTGTGTTGCACTGTATCAAATGTCTTTGCAAAATCTAGATATACTATATCAACTGCCTTACCATTATCTAGGTTGCTACTTACTTCTTCATATAAACTGAAAATATTAGTTTGGCATGATCTATTCCTCATAAAAATATGTTGATTTCTGCTAATAATCTTATTTTTGGTGGTGTAATCCTGAATATAATTCCTTATTATCCCTTTTAGCAGTTTTCCCACTAGAGAGGTCAAACTAGTAGGTCTATAATTTCCAGGTTCTGTTTTAGTTCCCTTCTTAAATAGAGGTACTATATTGGCTCTACACCAATCTTGTGGCACTGAGCCTGTGGTGAAAAAGAGGGGGTCTTGCTAACACTGCACTGAGTTCCTGTAGAACACTTGGATGTATACCATCAGGAACTGATGTTTTGTCAGTCTTAATTTTGTTCAGTCTATCTATAACCTTTTCTAGTGTTAACCCAATATCTGATAATTGTATTGTTTTATTTGTTACTTGTTAAGGCCCTTCTACCATTCCTTGTTTCCTTGTATATACTTATGCAAAAAAAAGTGTTTAGAACATCTGCCTTTTCCTTATCCTCTCTAATCAACTCACCCATCTCATTTTTTAAAGGTTCATTGCACTCCCTCTTAAGTTTTTTGCTATTTATATATTTGAAAACTTTTTAGGATTAGTCTTGCTCTCCCTTTTAATTTGAGTTTCATTATTTGTTTTAATGTTTTTGCGAACCTAACTGCCTTTTTGCAATCTTTGTTGCACTCCCTGTATTTTAAGAAAGTATGTTCAGTTCTTTCAGACTTAAATAGTTTAAACATTTTTTTCCTTGCAATTTCCTTCTTTACATTTGCAATTAACCACAATGGCTGTGATCTTCTTCTTCTTTTGCATCTGCTCCTCAATGGAATATACAGTTGAATTGTGACCATTTTTCAGCTGTATTTTTGCCTTTTAAGTATCACAGTCTATGTGTTGCATTGAAGCTCTTAACAAATTGAAATTAGCTTTTTTAAAATTAAGAGTTTTGGTTGAACCTATACAGTTTTGCTTTGCCAAACTGATCTCAAATGTAACCATGTTGTGATCACTGTTTCCCAAATGTACACTTACCTTAACCATTTGAGTGCCAGAGTGGTATGCAATGCATAGGGTTAATATTGGATAGCATATCTATGTTATTCAATATCACTAGGTCAAATACATTGTTATCTCTTGTCGGCACCCCTACCATTTCTGACATGTAGCTTTCCCGAAGCATGCTCACAAACCTGCTTCCCTTAGCACTCTGACAGGTCTAATTTTTCCAGTTGATATCTGGATAGTTAAAATCTCCCATAATTACAGTATGCCCAAGCTGGGCAGCTTCCCTCATTTGCAATAGCAGTTGGTCCTCAACCTTCTCATCAATATTTGGTGGTTTGTAGCATATACCCACTAATACCTTTTTTACCTTTTACACCACATTTAGTCTCAATTTCTAGCAACAAGGACTCCACATCAGTTTCCTCACTAATATCACCCCTTAAAACTGGATTTATCTGTGGTTTCAAATATAAATACACACCTTCCCCTTTTCTATTAATCCTGTCTTTTCTAAACAGGAAATAGCCCTCTATATTACAGCCCAGTCTGTATCATGTCACCAGTTATGTCCAAATGCTCATTAACCTCCAGCAAATCTAGTTCTCCTATTTTATCTACCATACTTCTTGCATTTTCTACCATACAATTAATTCTGAAGTCTTTACATGTTTCACCCCACATGCTTTTTTTCTACATCTTCATTTAGTAGGAGTTCCTCCTTATTGACTACATTTATCACCACCCTTTCTCCACCCCCATGATCATTTACTTGGGCCCAGTTCATATCAACTCTACCTACCCAATTTTTGCAATCTATACCCCCCCTTTCCTAGTTTAAAAGCTCCTCCAACCTTCTTAGCATTCTCTTCCATAGGATGGTGGATCCCATACTATTTAGGTGCAATCCATCACTTCCATATAGATTGTACCCAAGAGCAAAGTCAGCCCAGTGCTCTAAAAAACCAAATCTCTCCTTACTACACCAATGCTTGAGCCATGCATTACGCTATCTGAGCTCTCTCTGCCTACCTGCACTGGTGCATGGCACAGGTAGTATTTCAGAAAACACTACCCTAGAGGTCCTTGGCTTGAGCTTGCAACATAAATCCCTGAAATCATTCTTTAGGGACCTCCTAATTTGTCATTGGTACCAATATGTACCAAGACAGCTGGATTGCTTCCAGCCCCTCCCAATAATCTATCTGCCCTGTCTGCAATATGCCAAACCTGAGCACTCAGTAGACAACATACTGTTTGTCATTCATGTTCCTGCTGGCAGATTACCCCAACTACCCTCCTAATAATAGAGTCTCCTATTACCATCACTTGCCTTGTTTTCTGTCTTTTCTGCATCCCAACTGGGAGATTAACCCTTCACCTGCCAGATAAGTACCTTTCTGGGCTTTTCTAGGGTGAATTATTATTCTGGGATACAGTTGTTAATGTTGTTTACTGTTTTAGACAATATTCCTTTTAGGATGTCAGATCTAAAGAGACATGGGCCTAGACCTAAGGGCAGTCTGACCCCCCTTACTTACCACTCCTCATGCCAAGTGGTCTCCCTAGAGAGTATTCAAGATCTCTATGCCCCTCATGTGCTGTGGCCCCTACTGCCCCACCAGGGCCCTCCAGCCTTGAACAAGAGCCAGTCTGGGTGAAAGACTTGAAGTCCACTATGGCACAATTTTTCCTTGTTCTTCATTCTTGGAAACCCCCTACCACCATCAGGTTTGTGGCCCCTAAGGCCTCAAGTTTGCCTGCTCTTATGGATTCCTCTGAAGAGGACTCTTCTGAATATGTGAAAAGGAAGGGGAATATGAAGAAGGGGATTCTTCATATTCTTTTGTAGATTCCTTTTAAGCTGACCCCGCTCCCTCTGCAGAGGGGCTCATAAGGCCTGTCTTATAGACCCTTCAGGTGTCTAACACCCCTACCAAGGGTCATTCTTCTACTGATATATTTCAGAGACATGAAAAGTCTCTTAATGTCTTTCCACCCAGTTCCACTCTAGATCAAATACTTTTGGATGAGTGGAAGACACCAGATAAGAGGCTTCTATCTCTAAGAGATTCTCTACGCTGTACCTCTTCTCAGAGGCAGCTTTGGCACAGTAGGCGTTTCCTCCTTCTGTTGATCCCCTATTTTCAGGATCTCTAAGTCTACCGCTCTGCCATTGGCAGATACAGCAGTTCTTAAGGATGTGACAGATCGTAAGCTTGAAACTATCCAATTTTGACACCATTGGCTCTGCATTGAGGCCTATTTTTGCCTCTGCCTGGGTTACCATAGCTTTTGCTGTTTGGGGAGAAACAGTTTATGGACTCTGTCTGTGATGGTGCCCTTATGGAGGACCTTTTGGCCATTATGCCTTTTCCATTACTGAGCGACACACTCTGTGGCTTAAGATCTGGTCTGTGGACCTCTCTTCCAAGAAGCCATTGGTTTATTTGCCTTTTAGAGAAAATCTCTTTTTGATCCTGAGCTAAAGCAGATCATTCATGATGCTACTGGGGCAGGAGCACCCTGTTATCTCAGATGTCCAAACACCTTACCATGGCAAGGAACTGGTTCTTTTTTGTCCCTGCCAAATGGAGGGGCAAAGACCACAAGCCAATCAGGACTTTACAATTTAAGGATTTAGACAATACAGGGTTACAAGTGTTTTGTTAAGTGAAACACAGGAAGGGTCCCTGTCCAGAGGTGAAAGCCATAGCTGCAACGTTTTGAAGTCACCTTTTTTTTTTTACACGGGCAACATTGATGGCAGCAACACTTTGGTAAGGGACATTTAGCGGGGTGACATTTTGATTAATTTGAACTCTTATCAAAAAGTTATCAATAGTGTTGAGCGAGCACCCCGATGCTCGGGTGTTCGGGTGCTCTGACCGAGCACCCCCTGAGGCTCGAGTGCTCGGCCGAGCACCCGAACCCCATTGCATTAAATGGGAGGACTCGAGCATTACACCAGGCACCCCCTGCTCTGATGAGGGGAGGGTGCCTGGTCAATGCCCCCCTTCATCTCCACAATGCCCCCCTTCCACAATGTCCCCCTTCATCTCCGCAATGTCCCCCTTCATCTCCGCAATGCCCCCTTCATCTCCGCAATGCCCCCCTTCCACAATGTCCCCCTTCCACAATGTCCCCCTTCATCTCCGCAATGCCCCCTTCATCTCCGCAATGCCCCCTTCATCTCCGCAATGCCCCCCTTCCACAATGTCCCCCTTCATCTCCGCAATGTCCCCCTTCATCTCCGCAATGTCCCCCTTCATCTCCGCAATGCCCCCTTCATCTCCGCAATGCCCCCTACCTCCAGTCCCTGGTGGTCCAGCGGAGCGTCTGCAAGATCTGTGCCTCCTCCGGCACAGATCCCTGCCACCCGAACATGGCGGGCGAGCACATGGCGGTACTCGTACGAGTACCGCCATGTGCCGAGCAGAGCGATGCTCGAGCCGATCCGAGCATCGGCCGAGCATGCTCGCTCAACACTAGTTATCAACCTACAACTGACCACAACTATTAAATTTCAACACATTCTGAATTTAACTACATTGTCCAATTAAAAATTTAGAAGAATCCTGCAGTGTAGTTTCAGATAAATCCACTCTTCATTACACAGTAAACTTTCAGTAAATATTATTTTCCCTCGAAATTCCTTGTTCAACATTTATGGCTACTTTGATATTTGTAATTTGTATATTCTTTGATGAAAATGTTATGCCATAACATTTAATTCCTCTATGCCTAGTTAGTCATCTCACTTCCCTGCAGGCATCATAATTGTTCCTTTATCATTCCAACACAATGCCTCTCCCTGTGGCTAAATTACCCCTGACAATATTGTTGGTTCAGTCTTTATGGTAATTTAACTGTCAGAGAAAAGTTATGTTCATCGTGAAGAGATCACAGATAATAAACAGCCTATATTCATTTCTGACTGTGACACTATTTTTCCCAACAAAACATCTGTAAAGCTTAAAAAATCATATTTATTTTTTAAAGAATATTTTTAAGAAAATCCAGGCACTTAAAACTCTTATTAAACTAACATTAGCTTAGCAGGAACATTAGCTTAGCAGGGAGCAAAATCTAAATCAAAGAGATGCACATGTATATATATTTACAGAACAGAGTAGAAATACATTTTTATGGAGGACATTCAAGCAGGTTGATGTATCAAACATAACTGTATGCAGAATTTTCTGCTATCGGAAGAAATCACCATTCATGAAAACACACAGGAAGACCTTTTCCACCAACTAGTTTCCACAAGGTGGGAAGAAAGGAATGAGTGGATGTGTGCATATGTGTGTGTATGCATGATGATGTGCATATTCTGTGTAGTCAATGTAGGGAATGGATTTTGGAAATGTAATGCAGAAATGCAAACACTAGTTGCAGGCACACATCTCATTGCACATTCCAGAGATACGTTTCAGCTGTATTTCTTCCCTAAAGGAATATGGGTGATTGTGTACCGAGGGGGGATACTTTGTGGGAATCTTAGCTGCTCAATATTTATAATTTGATTATATTAGACAAATACTCAGCTTATTCTAATTACTACTCATTACATACACCGGAGATGCACTGAAATCTTTAGTGTGGCACTTCTCACTAAGCTAGCCAGACATCTCAGCATCCAGCTAGCGACATTTCTTGTAACATACTAATGAATGCATAACTATACTTTCGTTACCACATAGTTGCAATAGACTAGTCAATGTACTAATTGGAGACAGAATACAGTGGCCCGGACATAGTTGCACTTCCATTGATCTGCTCGTATACTTTGTATCTTTCATCCAGCTCGTAACTAGAATTGGGAGACACACTCCAGATTCTGAGATCCTGGTGAAACTATAACGACTGGGACATTGAAACTTAGTCCCTGAAACTATCATATAATTTATTCTGGAGCTCTTTACTATGTATAGACTCTTACCATAATGGTCTGTAGGTTCACCACTGCTACTATATGTATACATTCATTATTGGAAGTGATACACTATAAATGGCACTTTTAACCCCAATACACATGAGATGTTAATGTGGATATACTGTAATAGCATTGTTTCCAAAGTATGAGTTAACACTGGCCTTTAAGGTGATTACAGCTGCCATTCATTCACTAACTATATTACACTGATACATTTATTGAGTTTAGAATTATTCCCACATCTTATCATCAACTCTTGGTACACTTATGAGGCTTTTAGCTCATTTTAAGGTTCTTTCTCCAGTTTTCACTCATAAAGATAAGCTTTTACTGGTACATGGAACCCATTCTGTATGGGCGATCATGGAGCTGAACGGATCCCTTTGCTGTTGATGCTGTTGAGTGGGGGAGATTCCTTCAATACTAATTGGTACACCTTCACAAGTAGCTAATCTGGTTTTTGTCTGTTTAGATATAACATTAGATCTGCAGCTCCAAAATTCAGGTTTTGCCTATTTTGGTTTATTTTCTGCATGAATATAGCAATATAGCTCATCTGTGCAGAAATTTCCACAAGAAGAACAAACTTACACTTACATCTGTAACAAGGAATAATTTGTTTCATTATCTAGTGTTGAAGACGTCTCTAGGATTTAAGGAGTAAAAAGCCACATTTAACCAACCCTTTGGAGCACCAGAAGGTTGTCCATCACATTGAGATCTAATGCATTGGACTCCCCTCTGGCATTCAAAGGGTTAAATTAATTTGACAGGAATATTTCATTTCCCCTAGGGAGAGACTGGTTTCTCCAGAACTGCATCTCTTTAGTTTTGTGCACAAAACCAGAAGGGTCTAGATTGCCATTTTCAGCAAATTGATTTTTTTATTTGTTATATATCATTCTCTTGTTTGTCTCATAATTGCCCAACTTTTTTAATCTATGAATATGTCCTTGTGTGTTATTTGCTTTCAATGCTTGAATACCTCTCCATCATTCAAGAGGTTAAAAATCTATTTTAAATCATTGGGGATTTAAGGAATTTTATTTGTTCCATGTGGATCCTTTGCTGTAGAGCTGCACCACATTTCCTTAGTAAATCACATCCTCAGTCTATGTAAATGGAATCAAGTTCCTAGAGCAGCTCTACTCTCTATTACCTTATAATAATCTGATCTATTATGAAACCGAATAACTAATACCATCTAATAGTAATTCCACTTACCTTACCATTGCCAACAAATCCTAAAGAAACCCTGTGAATTTTGCACTGTGCTTTTGTTCAAGAGAAAACATCTTAAATCAGTCCTGGATGTCATGTCCATGGTGTTGAAAATCATAATTGCTCGAAGGAACACACAGCAGTAAACTCTGCTTATTGTGCATAGTAATATAGTAACATAGTTGACAAGGCTGACAATAGACATTTGTCCATCAAATCCAGCCCATGCCATAATACTTGGTTGATTCAGTGGAAAAAAAACTATTGAAGTCATTTACAATTAAGCCCCAAGTGGGTAGAAAAAATTCTTCCTGACTCCAAATGGCAGTCAGATAGTTCCCTGGATCAACAACCTACCTGCAGTGAAGCCATCTGTCATAATTCCCAATATTGGTCTGTGCTAGATAGGTATCCATTGTTTTGTTGAAAACAGTTAGAGTACATGGAAGCCCAACATCCCAAGGCAAAGAATGCCATAGTTTTACCACCCTTACTGTAAAAAATCACTGCCTTTGTCTAGTCGTAACGGATGACCTCTTGTTCTTAGCTCAACTCTTTGCATAAATAATTAATTTAATAATTATTTGTTTTGACCTTGCATATATTTGTAAATGGTAATCATATCACCTCTTAGATGTCTTTTCTCTAATGTAAACAAACCCACTTTGGCTAGTCTCTCTTTATAACTCAGATCCTCCAATCTGTTTATCAATTTTGTTGCACTTCTATGCACTTTTTCCAGTTCAACAATGTCTTTTTTAAGAGCAGGTGCCCAAAACTGTACTCCATATTCCAGATAAGGCCAAACCAATGATTTATACGGAGGTAGAATCTATGCCTCTTTTTATGCAGGGTAGTACCCTATTTGCTCTTGCAGCAGCTGACTGACTCTACACATTGTTGTAAAGTCTATTTCTATCAGTACTCGTAAATCTTTCTCTAATGAGGATTCCCCAAGTTATTTCCCATTTAGAATATATGTAGCATGTTTGTTACTACAGTCCTAATGCATAACTTTACACTATATTAAGTGTCATCTGCCACTTTTCTGCCCATGTATTTCCTTGCACACCTTACTGTCATCGGCAAAGATGGAGACGCTACTTTCAATTCCACTTCTAGATCATTTATAAACAAACTAAAAAGCATTGGGCCCAGGACTAATCCCTGTGGCATCCCACTTACAATGTATAGAAAAAACAATCTAGGTAAGTATGTATAAGCTGTCTAGATATAGGTCATCCCCACTCTTACAACAAACATTCATGGATACAGGTGCTTCACTCACCTAAGCAGGCAAGGAATTGCTAGTCCCAGATGGATCACCTGTCATATATGCAGACAGCTGGTGCATGTAGCAAAGGAGTCCATCGGCCACAATATCAGGATACAAGCAAAAAAGGACAGCAACTCGACTGATCAGTTGCAGAATGGGATAAAATCTTTAGTTTATTAATACATAGTATAAAAAATTGTTTAAAGGAGCACTTGAATCACGATTACTATATATGCAAAACACCTGACACATTTCGGACCGAAAAGGTCCTTAGTCATAGGTCCCAAATGCATCAGGTGTTTTGCATATTTACTCATTGTGATTGATGTGCTCTTTAAAACAAGTTTTTATACTATGTGTTAATAAACTTGAAGATTTTATTGCATCCTGCGATTTATCAGCTGAGTTGCTGTCCTTTTTTTTTCTTGCACCTCACTTACAACTTTAGACCAACTTAAAAAGGTTCCATTTACAACAACTCTCTGCCATTTATCATTTAACCAGCTCTCAATCCACTTACAGATTTCACCAGCTAAACCAAATCCTTTTCATTTATGCAGTAACCTGTTGTTAGGCACTGTATCAAAGGCTTTTGAAAAATCAAAGTATACTACATAGACAGCAATTCTCTTGTCCAAATTTCTACTTTCCCTTTCGTAAAATGCAAGTAACTTAGTCTGGCAGGGTCTATTCTTCATAAAACCATGCTAACTCCTATTAATAATATTGTTTGTCTTCACATAGTCCCCTTCTAATATCTTACCCACTATGGAAGTCAAGCTCACAGGTCTATAATTTCCTGCTTTGGATCTTACCACCTTTTTGAACAATGAAACTGCATCAGCTTTCCTCCAGTCACAGGGCACTATGCTTGATGAAAGTGAATCAGTAAATATTAAGCATAATGGTCATGCTATTACTGAACTCAGTTCCTTCAGTACACTTGGGTATGAACCATCAGGTGCGGGTACTTTGTCAGTAAGCCTTGAACATGATAGAGGAAATTCTGTGTTTTTTTCTATTTTCCCATAGCCTGTATATTTGTATATACTGAAGTAAAGAAAGTATTTAAGGTGTCGGCTATAACCTTATCCTCACTAATAAGTTCACCTGCCTTAGCCTTAAGAGGACCAATATCAACTTTAACCTTTTTGTTATTATTAATATACTTGTAGAATTGTTTGGGATTTTTCTTGCTCTCATTTGCAATATTTCTCTCATTTTCAATTTTAACTAGCTTAATTGCTTGTTTGCAGATTTTATTACATTCTTTATATTTTTAAAATTATGCATCTAACCCATCTTACTTAAACTAAAAGCCTGTTTCTTATTTCTGATTTCCCCACAATCCTCATCATTAAGCCACAGTGGTTTCACTTTGTTCGTAAGGTGTTTATTCCCCAATGCAATATATTGACTCATATATTTGTCTAAGAGAATTATAAACAAATTCCATGATTCTTGTGCATTTTCTCTTTGAAGTTTACATCCCACTGGATATCCTAAATATTGCTTTTAGCTTTATAAAATTTGCCTTTTTAAATTTGAATGTTTTGGTTATACCAAATGTCTAAGGATACCATATTGTGGACACTGCTGCCTAAATGTTCCTTTACTTGTATACTGTTTATTATATCAGCATTGTTTGAGAGAACTAGCTCAAGCGAGGCCTCATTTCTAATTCGATCCTCTACTAGTTGGGAAATTAAATTGTCATTATCATACTGAAAAAAATAATTTCCCTTTGTTGTGCTGGAAGTCATATTGCTCCAGTCAATTTCAGGATGGTTGAAATCTTCCATTATGATTACATTTCCTGACCTACAAGCTTTTTTTCCACTTATAAGTAAAAGTCCAGCTTGCTCAAAATCCCAAATATTAGGTGGCTTGTAGCAAATCCCCATTAACATATTTTTATTATATGTGCCCCCAATGTGTATTTCAACCCACAGGTCCTCTACATTGTCACTAGATCCTTCATTTATATCTTCCCTTATACTAAGTTGTAAGGCATGTTTTGTATATATAGGCATACCCTCCCCTTTTATTAACCCTATCCCTCCTAAAAAGTGAATAACCCTCTAGATTGAATGCTAAGTCATATGTATCAACTAAGCAGATTTCAGATACACCATTTAGATCATACTGCTCATGCACTGCTATCATTTCTACTTCCCCCATCTTACAAAGCCAGACCTTGAGCATTTGCATGCATACATTTTATCTTTTTGCCATTCTAAAAGATTTCATTCTTTGTAAAATGTATTTGCCTTTTATCAGGCTGTAACAATGCCACCTCCCTATTAGAAGAACTAGCCCATCCCCCTCCACCTCCATGCCCCTTCTCTAATCCCTTTTCCTCAGTTATACTACCTTCCCCATCCTGTGTTGCATCACCCTCCCTCCCCTATTCTAATTTAAAGTCTCATCCAACCCTCTAACCATCCTAACTCCTAGCACCATGCCCCCCCTTCTAGGATCTTCAAGGACCAGAAAAGTGCAATGCACTGCATCAGTCTTAAAAGTTAAGTAGGCTCTCTTTGCTTCAGTATGGAAAAACTGCCAGAAACTTTCATGTTCTCCTCTCGGGCTCTGGAGTGCTCCAGTGACCAATCTTATGGGTTGCCAGCTGTTCATTTTTTTAACAGGACAGTCCAGTTTTGGGCACCCTTGTCCTGTTTTGTCAACATTGTCAGGGATTCAGAGGTTCTGAAAACTAAACAGATTCAGTTTCAAGCTCTTGCACTCCCATTGGTTAAAATACACATGTATCCCTCAGAATGCTATAGAGGTCCCCAATGAATAACTTGCTTAAAACTGGCTTGATGGAATAAATTAAGATTCCCACTGGAAATAATTATATGGTTAGACATTGAACATCATAAATGTGGTTATCAAGCTGCATTTAGCACAAAGCATCAGCCTCTGTTTGATTTGGACAAGGGTAAAAGGTGGAAATCCTAGCCTATTTCCACCCCCATACAAGCCCTGGAGCTGAGACAGACACTATGCTTTAACTGGAGGTTCACTCTGGAAGCCTTGTTTCAGCTATCAAGCTGTCCTGGAATCACAAATCAAAACATTAGATGAATTTAATAACAATCTATTTTGCAAAGCATTTTCTGTGTATTAGTGTGGTACCTTACACTCCATTTATTTCTCTCCTTTAGTAGAAGTAGTACTTCCTAATAATAACCCCTCACTTACCCTTCTATGTCCAAAAACATAATGCCCCCTGAAAATTATGCCCTTTCATCCTTGTTCAAGATAAAACTTATTCAACCAGTCCTGGATGTCATGTTCATGGAGGCAGACATGACAGTTTCTGGCAGTTTCTTCTAAATGAAGGTGGGAGAGTGTGTGATCCTAGTTAACCTTGAGAGATCATTGCAGTGAACAGAGTTTGAGGTCTTATTGTCCCACAATACAAGCAACAATATTGTCAACCCTTTATGTACATGACATTAAAGGGATAGTAATACTTCGTTTTAACTTTATTTTATTTTGTAGGCATTAAAAAAATATGAAGAATGATATAAGTCTTATCTCTCAGACCTGTATGGTTTAAGAGATATTCACAAGCAAAGTTTCCCCCTCCGGACCCTTTTACCTAGTGTAAGCCATCTCTTCTCAGATGGGGAATCTGGTTGTAAGACCAGACAGATAACAGAAGGGGACAATCTTCTTACAATGAAAACAATAAAAGCCCTGCCCCCCTTGACAAGTTTTTCAGGTTTTTCCCTTATCTTAATTGAAGATTGTCCCTCTCTGCAGTCTACCTGGGCACCTCCCTTCTGCTCTGGCTGAGCAGTGTTACATCAGTAAAAGGGGCGGGAGGGGGATTCTTTATCATTTAATTACTCTTGAACTACAACTCTGACAGAGTTGAAATAACACTCTCCAAAGTCCAAATACCATGATGATTAATTAGAGCTGCTTTTATTATGAAACATTACTATCCCTTTAAGGACTCCTTGAACATGTTATGTCTTGAACTGAGGAGAAAAGAAAAAAATACATGAGGGTCATTAGGATTTTCTGTCCATGGTAAGGTAAGTGGGGGTGGTTATTTTTAGGGAGTGTTATTTCCCCTTTAAGTATTTACTCTGAAATCCGAGTCTAGAAAAACAGACCTGATTTTGTGTCTAGTGAGGGCAATAGTGTTTATACCAGTCGGCTGTGGTTGAAGATGCAGGAATATATTTTTATTGTTCTGTTTAGCATATAGAACACATTCTCGTTGCATCCATATTTCAGTTGGGAATTGAGTGAATTATCTTTGTGATAATTCCTCACTGTTGATCGCTATCCTGTATCAGTATGCGCAATATCAGAAACAGCCTAAAAGGAGTTACGAGGCTTTATAGTTATGAAAGTAAAAGGTTTATGGATGCATAATAAAAATAACAGTTAAACACTGAGCAGAGTGAAACTATATACAGAAGTCAGTGGCTTAGAAATCATTTAACCCCTGCAGTAGAGACGCACTGCTATTTCTACAAAAAGGTTCAATTTCACATTAAGGTGAATTACATTTTATCATTAAATTTAAATTACCCTGAAACAGTCACAGCCCAATAAAATTATTATACTGTATATTCATTTTATTATTGTGCTATTAACCCTTTGAGTGCCAAAGAGGTATGTAATGCATTTCTTCGCAATGTGTTGCGTACCTCTTTGGCATTCAAAGGATTAAAGTGAACCTATTACCTTAACTCTTTTAGTGCCAGAGTGGTATCCAAAGCATTGTGGTGCAATGCTTTTGATAGCTCTGTGGCAATCAAAGGGTTAAAGGTGCAGTATAAGGGTCATACAAAACACTTTTGAATGCTAGAAATTGTTTCCCTAGTTCTAAACTCCTCCTTTGCTGCACACTGATCTATAAGGCTGCATGCCTCAAGAGCTCTGAGAATGAAGTTTCCGATAGCTCTAAACTCCTCATTTTCCCTCTGGGAATCTTTCCTTTGGGTGATGAGATAATTGAGTGATGAGCTCATGGGAGTTTGCTCTCCTTTACATTTAGCTCAGTAGAAACCCAGTATCTGTGAATCCACTGACAACAGGCCTCTATACAGAGGAGGAGAATCTTCCATGAGCACCTTACTCTACACTTACATCACCCAGCCTTGGAGATCACCATGATCTGTAAGGCTTACCAGAGGGCATTAGAGGCGTTTACAGCCATAGGATATTCAATTCCCATAGATCTTAAGTCACAGCCTTGCAGTGAAAAGGCTATTGCATTGACCCTACACTGTCCATTTAAAATATGTCTTGATACTTTTAAAGCGAATTAAAATGTACCTATATTTTAGTAATATAGATTTATATATATATATTTTATTTATTTATTTTTTTTTTTTTCTTAAATAACCCTTATTTGTTGGTGGCGCAACATGGTACTTTATGCTGGGCCAATATTACCACACACTGTGCTGTCAATGAATCTAGACAATGCCTGCAAACTGAAGGAACTTATAATAGCACAGCAAGAGTTGTATTTGATCTTGTACAGAATGTATTAGCATGCTGATAAGGGTATTATCATAAAGTGCCACACTGTGCCATCAAAATATAAAGGATCAGTTCATAAAAAGCATGTATTTCACAGAAAATGACTATTACAACATATAGGCAGATGTCACTTGATTGGGATTGTCTTAGGGTGACAGGTAAAATCCTACAATGAATTGAAGGGTTTAAAGAGACTCAAGTTTCCCAGCCAATACGATTAAAGAACAGCCAATGGCTGTGAGGGAAATGGAAGTGAGCCTGCCCATATATAAAAAGGCAGGCTCACTTCCAATGGCCTCAGTGTGTTACGGGCATCGGCCCATACAGGGCAGACGGGGGACCCATGTTGGGCATCTGTCTCTGCTGCCTCTTCCCTCGCGGCCGCTCCAAGTGGTGGAGACATGAAGAATTTAGCTAAGTGCTTTTACTTAGCATTAATGTATGACATTGATTTCTGTGTATATGGATACTATTTTTCTTGACATGATTATACTTTTGGGCATTAAATAGCAGCTGTTAATGTGACAATATTCATGGAGCAATACTATGTGACCCTTTGAGTGCCAGTGAGGTACGCAACGCATTGCTTTGCAATGCGTTGCGTACCCCACTGCCACTCAAAGGTTTAAACAATGTCTTCCTTCATGCTTGGTATATAATCTTAAATCAGAAGAAAGAAGAATGAAGAGAAGGTAGAAGATAGAAGAAAGAAGACTGAAGTGAAGGACAGAAGATGACCAGGAAGCTGAGGACTCCGCTGGACATCAGGATTAATGGTAAGTGTTGCTTAATTAGTCGGGTTAACCCTATGAATGCCGGCAGGGTAATTATACCCCAATAGCACTCATAGGGTTAATCCTACTAACTCTGGACACATTTTAGGCACTTTGGATGTATTGATGTGGGGCTTAGGACCCCATATCAATACATCCACTGAGGACTTTGGGGTTTTTTGCCAGTTATTAGCTGTGTTAGCTGGCAAAAGATCCGATAAGGGACTTTATGCCTAAACAAACTGGGTCTTAAGTTGTATGCGGAAAGTGAGTCCCTTATCGGATGTTTTTCAGCTAACGCAGTCCTTTAAATGGCAAACTGTAGTTTTTTGTTGTTTTTAATGGGCCAAAACACATGTTAGTGTAGCGGCTATATTACTTGATGAACTGCTGTTGGCAGTTCATTACATGGCCCTTTGAATGGCTTGCTACATGTTAAAACACCCGTTGGTGTGTTTTTTTTTACTAATGCCTGCCTTTAAATCTACCCCTAAGTTCAATAAGATGACTCCATTTGCAGGATGCATTGAATCTATTCACACAGATACACATGTTCTTTGTGAGTGAGTACCAGGAAGGTTGCAGGGTACCCTACCAATATCATCAGCCAACCATTTTACTATGGTACAAGGCTGACATCATGGAAGGAGGGAAGATAGGGGAATCTAAAAAAAAATGAAAAAACCCTGAAACTGTTTGGTATTAAAGAGGGTGACTGACATCAGAGACATTCTTTAATTCTTTACAGTGCTTTAGAATAAAGAAACAATATCCATAATGATCTCTTGAAGTGATTCTGAGGCAAACCAACTGTCCTATATGGGACAAATAAGCATTCCCAAAAAGTCTCTCTGATTAGAATGCATTGGATACCTTTATACTATCCAATTGGTTAATTACCTTCAGTCTTCAGATACATGGCTCTTATTGTGTTTAATAGAAGGACTTGTTTAGGAATGTGTCTTTCATACAGCAGATACTGTACTTTACATTACAGTCTTTAACAGAACAGGAACATATTACTATTATGTCCCATTAGAATAATGCCAGGGCTCTCTCTCTCTCTCTCTATATGGCTAATCTCATTCAGACTGATAATATATATTTTTTCTTTGTAGAGATAAAATCAAATACAGACCTATGATGGCACACAACAAGTACAGACAACTGCAGATCCTATGAAAATAATATTTAAATGCTTATGCCTATACATATATGTATGAGACTTCATGCTATTTGGTTTATGTGATAGGGCTAATATTGTCACACGTTGTGCTAAAGAAAGGGCCCACACACTTGGATAATTTCATTAGCACAGAGATAATTTTGGCCTAATATCTAATAAGCATATATTTCAGCTAATTAGCATAACAACCATACCTGATTATCAAAATATAAAGGTTCATTTATTAAAAAATATTAATTTTTCAGAAAATGGCTAGGCAGATTTGAATTCTCTGTCATGAAAAGTAAACTCGCCTTAGGGTGATAGGTCCACTTTTATACTAGACTAGTGTAAAAGCCCGTATGCACGGGCCAAGGTCCGGGTGATGTTAACCCTTTGAGTGCCAGAGGGGTACCTCTCTGGCACTTAAAGGGATAAGAGGCCGGTCCTGCTCTGCCATCATGCACTGTAGAGACTGCCCGAAAGCACAGAATGCTCCCAACACAGAACTCCCAGCATTCTGTGCATTCGGGCAGTCTCTACTGAGCATGACGGCTTCTGACAAACATTCTAGCAAATTATTATATAGGATATTATGGTATGAAGGTGTGAGTGTTCCTTTTGACAACAATTGATATTAACCCTTTGAGTGTCAGAGGGATACGCAACACATTGCTTTGCAATGCGTTGCATACCCCTCTGGCACTCAAAGGGTTAACATTCAAGATAAAAAATAGTTTTCACCTTGTGATTTCCGTACATTATGGAAAACGACTGAGTACAAAAGTAGAGGAATTTTAAAATAACTTTGCCAAAACTATTCAAGATTAAAGAGAAGATGAAACTTTTTAGTGACAGAGTCAAGAAACAGAAGTTATAGAAAAAGCATATCCCCCTTATCTTGGCATGAAAATGTCTGTATGTTTGGACACCTCCGCAAGTGCTTTTCTTTGTTCTGCTTTGCAAAGTGGCAGTGAGACAGGACAGTGATTGATTAGATACATTGATTGGGATGTGTATGAGAGATAGGTGAAGGTAAATTTGAAGACAGGTTACTTTCACTGAATAACAAATGGCCAAACAAAGCCTCTCTCTTGATGCTCGACTTGTGAGCCATAAAATGAACAATAAAAAAGACCATTAATTGTATTTTGACATCTGAAACTCACAGTATCTTTTTCGACAGAATTTGTTCATGATCGTTAAATCCAGCACCAAGCTTTTATATGCTTTTTAAATGTCAGCAGAGCAACAATAGGACAAACATGCTATGGGTACATATAAGAAGATTATGGATCCATCACTAAAATGGAATTTATAATGCTAAATTCATGCGTAGAAAGGCTCTTTAGACCCACCAATAACTTTTATATTACACCCAGAGTATTGTGTGTACAACTGGAAGCAGATTTGTATGAATTCACAAAAAAATAATAATTTGCACTGTTTTAACTATTAATTTTAGTGCAAAAGAATTTGTCCAAAGATTGACTACCCCTCAACTAAATGAACATGATCTAATGATAATTAACCCTTTAGTTAATTAATTACATATTTGTAGTTGAAGGGCTATTGAAGCTGAAAGGATCCCCCTCCCGCCCCTTTCCCTGCATCATTGTTCTTCTCATGAGGGTCCAGATGGAGAGCGGTGAGGGACAATCTTCAGTAAGCAAAAGGAAAATCCTGCTCTCCTTCGTCAATGGGGGCGGGGTTTTCCTTACACTTACGTACTGAAGATTGTCCCTCTCTGCATCTGTATGGTCCCATGACCGGATTTCAGATCTAAGGGCAGGCAGCCAGAGGAGGGGCAGGAGGGGGATTCTTTCAGCTTGAATAGCTCTTGAACTATAGATATGTAAGTAATGAAATATAGCACTTCATTTCTTTAAGTACCTTTTTTTTACTTAATTTCTTTAAAGGTAGAACTAACACCTCTTAAAGCCTGGAACATTTTACCAGCCACAAAGGGGAGCAAGGATTTGATGGCTAGAATGGTCATACCTCATTCCCAGCGCTAGTTTTTTTTTCGTTATTTTTGTCAAACTTGCTATGAATCCCATATGCTGTATCATGCTAAGCAAAATCCAGCATATATATAATTTAGGAATTTTCAGGGCAGAGAATCATAATAACCACTCAATCAATTTTGGGTGGATTGCTTCCATAACATAATTTTTAATGGATATCATGTCAACAGCAGACATGATTCATTGCTGCATGGTACCAGGGGGGAGATGCACTGAGGTGTGATAAAGAGGTGATACAGTGGAGATGACTTCTCCAGTAACATCACTTCTTCAGTTCCTGTATTATGGATCCAGTGCAGTAACATTTCTCCAACTTTGGAGATCTTTGTTAATAGGCTCTATAGAATAACATAGAAACTGTAGAAGTGATATCACTGGAGTCATAATCTACACTTTATCCCCTCTTTATCACTTCTTAGTGCATAACCCTTCAGGAAACCAATCTCCTCCCACTGATATTTAACTTCTACCTATGACTATGTCAGTGGAGGAGTCCATCTGCATTATGCATTAAGGCGTGATAAAGAGGTAATAACATGGAGATGATGGAGGTTATGCACTAAGGTGAGATAAAGAGGTGATAACACAGAGATAAAGTCTTCAGTGATATCACTTCTCTGGTTTCTTTGTTATTCTACGGATCCTATGCACTGAGATATCTAAAGTTGGAGAAGTCTTCATGCATTGGCTTTATAGAATAACATAGGAATTGAAGAAGTGATATCACTGAAGAGCTCATCACCTCCTTATCATGCCTTTGTGCATAATCCCCCCACCAAATCTTCCAACATTCAGTCTTTTTTACCTCAGTGTACATGATGCCTAGTATTAATTAAGGTTAATTTGGAGAACCAATCCAAGCATAATTAATTCAGAGTGGACAGATTAAGTGGTAGTTAATTATGAGAAGGTGTTAGTGTTCCTTTAAGCATTTTCATGCTAGACTACAAGAGAGTTAATTAGATAATCAATGATTTTGAGTATTTCATCTGTGCTCAAGCAAGTAAATCTTTACGTCCTGTCTTGTTAGTAGTCCTTGAGGACAGCATTCAGAACCACTGGTGTATAGTGTCTGACATATGTAAATGAAGCTGCATGATGCTGTAATATACACGCTTAATGGTTCCCAGATTTTCAGATATCCAATGAATTGATGTGTTTCAGCTTGTGCAGTGAAAAGAAGAAGATCTTAAAGGGGACTGTCACTTTTAAATGAGTCAGCTATTCAGGGGTCTGAAAACTGAACCTCTTGGCTGTAACACCACCAGGAATTATGTGTCTCTCAGTCACAAACTTAGTGGTTGTGAGTGCATCCTACATAGACCATCTGTTTTGGATTTACATGCCCAAAGCAGAGGGTCTATAGCAAGGGTGCAGAGTGTGAGGCAGTCCAGCTATTGCCGGACTACAATTCCCATCATGGGAATTGTAGTCCAGCAGCAGCTGGAGAGTCTCACAATGCCTAGCACTGGTCTCCATGGACCTACATTGCACAGGACAAGGAACTAAACTATGAGGCTTTAGTCCTGCAGTCCAATCTCTCCTCACATGACCAGTCAGGGAACAGTGAGGTTTTCTTCTGCCCTGTTGTTCCACCAGGCCTCACAACTGAGACCTGACTGCTCTCAGGGAAGCAGATCTGCTGACAGGACATTATTTGTGTGATAGTTGCCCTATATTCTGGCCTTTTATTGGTCTACACTAACATATACAACAAAACTAGATGTTGTATTATGTATATTTATTGTAGGACCTTTTATAGTCCTCTAATCCTCTACTCTTTTGGACCTAATTTGGTAAAGGGGGATAAAAATGGGGGAAGAGTAAGTTTTAGGGCCCTATGTTAAAAATGAAATATAGAACAATTTTGGGGCAAGCCAGTAGAACCATAATTAACAAATAAAATGTCTATTAACTTACATGGGTCTTTAACCTCTTGAATGCTACAGAGGTATTTAATGCATTGTATAACAATAAAAAAGTTAACCGCTCCAATTAAAAGAGCGTTGTCAAAGTTAGGTCCTCAGACAGGCCAATATTTAAACCTTTGAATGCCAGAGGGGAATCCAGCACATTGCTTTGCAGAAGGTTAGGGATAACAGTGATTAAGTACACATAAGTTAATCACTGAGTTATTCATTTTGACTGACTTGCCAGTGATTGAGTAGGGAAATCCTTAGATAATGGCCTGTTTGAGCCTTGAAGGACCAAACTTTAACACCTCTGATTTAAACCATCCTATATAATAATTCGCTAAAATGTGTGTAATGACGCAGTCATCCGAAGGAGCGTCCAGCTCTGTATCAGCCGTGGCGCAGGCAGTCTCTACAGGTGCATGACTGCCCTGTGATCGGCTGGCAGTGGCACTGTGGCCCATGTAACGGGCTCTTCAGTTAGTCTTAATATAAATTTGCGAGTGCTTATGAATAGATGAGTATGTACCACCAACGTTATAATGCATACTGGCACAAACATCCAATTGCCAATAATCGGATAATAACCTTATGTTTTTAATAAATTGTCTGCAAGTGCTTACTAAGTACAATCAAATATCTTATACATTGGTTTTCATCTTCTGGACAATGTAATACTATCTCTGCAGCATTGAATCCCCTGTATGCTATATTTGATACATTGTATCTTTTTTAAAATTGCATCACTATACCACATTTAGCATTCCTGACACAAAGCTCTCTGGAAACATCCAGGCAGCTCAATGTCTGTGATGTAAAACTGTAAAATAGGTGAATATAAAAAAGTATGGGCAATCTGACTACATGGAATTCAGTTCCAAAATGTGTAACGTTAAAATAAAAGATTATTTTTAAGAGTTAAAGTGCACCACCCCTTTAAGATGCACAGGAAAAAGCAAATGACTTATGCTGGTTTCCTCTGCTCATGTTACTACATGGTATGAAAGAGTGGCTCGTATTCATAAAAGCAAACCAGAGTTATTCTGGAGTAAACCAAATGCACCTTAGGGGGTCAAACAAAAATTCCTGTTAAATTAAATTGGGCTTTTAACCACTTGAATGCTAGAGAGGTCTCCAACGTATTGTAAAGCAATGCATTGGAAACCTCTCTAGCATTCAAGGGGTTAACTTCAAGTGCATTGTAATTAAGACATTTTTATTTGCCTCCTACAGTACAATTTGTTTACTCCAAAATAACGCCACTTGCTAAAGAGGAGCAATTCTGGCACAATCCAACTGTAGCTCAGGAGACCAGTTACAATTACCAAATTTTCCATCAGTTTAAATGGTGTTTGCAATGTGTTAGAAACCTCTCTAGCATTCAAAGGAATAAAAACTTCATTTCAGTCAAAGAGAATTTTTGTTTGTCCCCTAAGGTGCAGTTGATTTACCCTGGAATTGTTCAGCTTTAATTTTCTAAATTAGGCCCATGGTCGGGGGAAGAGAACATCAAGGGGGGGTATGCACTGGGGTGTGATAAAGACGTGATAACATTTAGATAATATTTCTGATGATATCAGTTCTCCTATCTAATAGCTTGGCACCAGCTCACTAAGGGCTCGATCCAAATGTTTGTGCTAATAAAGTCGGTAGGGTAAAATGGATACCGACCGACAAAAAGAAAATGTCTTGGTCGGTATTCAAATGTCCAACCGGCTTAAAGCACAACAGACGTTAGGCCACAAAAATGGTCTATATAACGGCAATATTGGGAACTTAACAGTAAAAAAGCTAACGATCGGTGCCTGACCGATCGGTGCACTGATCATTAACTCATACGTCTTACGCTTACCTGTCATCCACTGTCTTTCTCCTTCTGTCTTCTCTTCAGTCTTCTATCTTCTGCCTGTAAATAAAACAAAAGTATGAATATAAAGCATTAACTATGACATCGTTTAACCCTTTGAGTTGCAGAGGGGTATAATTACCCTGGTGGGTACTAACTTTTGACATATGTTTCATATTTTGGATGTATTGCTATGGGGCTTAGGACTCCATATCAATACATCCACTGAATACTACGGGTTTCTGCTATGGCTGAAGAGCTGATAATGTACTCAAGTTGAAAAAACCTGGGTCTTAACTTTCCTGCAATAACTTGAGTCCCTTATCGGGTTTTCATGGTGAAAGCAGACATCTGAATTGATATTTACAGTGTTTTCATCATTTTCAATGGATGAAAACACCTCTTCACTTTATCACACAACGGCTCTTTTTTTGCCAGTATTTTTTCACAGCACAGACATTTGACTAGCTTACTGTGCTTGAAAAAGTGCCATCGGCAGAAAAAACAGACATCTCCAACATTTGGATTGAGCCCTAAGTTGACAGATCTTAGTGCATTGGCTTCATAGAATAACATAGAAATTGGAGAAGTGATATCACTGGAGAAGTTTATCACCTCTTTATCACTGCTTAGTGTATCTCCCCCCAAGAAATGCCTGCGAACTCTGATGCTGCCCTCCTCTTGCAGGAGGTACAGAGAAGAGAATTATTGGGGTAAATATTTCCCAAATAGGCATTACACAGGTACAGAACATAACAAAATGGTTTCTTCTCCTATTTTAGCTCGGAATTACCCACTTAGGGACAATATACAGGAAGAAAGTGACAACTGAACTTTCATGTTGTATAAAGTCACCCTACAATAATTAAGTATATGGAGACTAACTTCAGAATAGTTATATTACGTCTCAGAAGTACCTGATTCAAAAGTAATCCTTACTCTTCGGAGACCGGAAGCCAGGCATCAGCACAGACATCTTGTCTGCGAGCCTGTGCCGTCAGTCCCGTTCTCCTCTAAGAAGCATTGCAGTGTGCCACACAGAAACCAGAAGGGACTGATGGTGCAGGCACGCAAACTGCACTACCCTGGCCGTCAGTCTCGGAAGGTTAGGGATATCTTTTGAAGCGGGTACTTCTGAGATGTAATATAACTATTCTGAAGCTAGTCGCCATATACTTAATTATTGTAGGGCAACTTTATACAATATGAAAGTTCCTCTTGAAATGCACTTTACAGAACAAATTACCATTCCCATTGAGTTAAATGGGTGTTTAACCCCTTGAATTCCAAGGTGGTGAGCAACTCATTACTCAAGGTTAAAAGCTCTATTCAGAACAACGGGAATTTTTAACTGACACCTATGGTGCTGTTTATTTGCCCCAGAAGTGTCTTACTTTTCTGTTGTGCAAAATGACTCTTAGGGTGAGATGTTCAAAAATTCGTCATAATGAAAAAATTGTCGGATCATGAGTTGGTGGTAAAAGAAGGACAATATTTTCAAAAGTAAATCCGTCATGTTTGAAAATGCATCTAAAGAATGAAAAATGACTGTAAGAAAATCTTGATGAACATTGCCTTTAAAAAATTCTGATGTTAAAAATGTCTTTGATTTTGTCTTTGAAATGAAAATTTTCAAAGGAAAAGACATTTTTTGTCTTTGAAACAACAAATTGCTTCTCACTCCTGCTAACAGTACTTGAATTTTTCTTCTCCAAGTTTAGACCATTTTTATTTTGTCGGGAAAAAAATTACATTAATCAGACAAAAAAGTGAAGTTGAAACGAATATTTTTTTCTGAAAATACCTTACATTATGACAGTAGATTAAACCACGCCCACTTTTAAGATGGCTTTTTCCCCTTTGACAGAGATGGCGGAATTGGATGAAAAAAATTAGGGAAACATGTCTGAGAATTGTCGGGTGATGCTATAAGAACATTTTTATTCTGATTACAGACAATTTCAGTTACCACTACTTTCTAAACATCTCACCCTTAGTAGAAAATTGGCTGCCATACCATGGTTTTAACCCGCTGAGTACCAGAGAGGTTTCCAACATATTGCAATGCGTTGGATACCTTTGGCACTCATCTGGTTAATTAGAAAGCATACTCATGTATCCCACATGGTAAACTCACTATTGCTGTGGGTTCCCATAATCCCCTGCAGCCAGTCATCTTCCAGACCTCCTCCATTCATCCAATCCTTGTCCAGTGACATCTCAGCCCCAACTGCTTCAAAACCATAAGGTTTGTTTTCAGGAAGTTATAGAAGAGAAATTCTGGACCAAACTATCTGCATCACATGGGAGAAATAAAAATTCATACATAGAAGGTTCCCACCTAAACTTCTCATTATTACATTGTAAAGACCAAAAATTAAATCATAAAATCATTAACATTTTATTGCAGAGCAAAAGTTAAAATCATAACTTATCCCCTTCCAAAGTGTGAATAGGCAGTCATGAACAGAACAGCAGAGTGGAAACTAAATGGACTAGTCTGGTTCACTCATGCAGATCCACGCGTTTCATACACTTCTTGTGCTTACTCATGATCGGGCAAACCATTACAGCTTGTATATTTTCCCACCAATCACATGTATGAGATCAAAATTGGCCAAAAAGATATAATTGATCTGCATGAGTGAGCCGGACTAGTCCGTTTTGTTTCCACTCTGTTAATGTGTTCATTCCCATATTATTCACACTTTGGAAGGGAATAAGGTATTATTTTACAATGTAAAACGTTCTCTGTATGGATCTTACATGACGATTTAGGGAGCGTCTTCAATTTGCACCTTCTTTCAGCTCAATTGAGACATGAAACTTGTTGGGAATTTAAAGGGACAGAAATCTCTCATAAATGCCTTGAGATTAGTGGTTTGTAGTCCATGATCAAGACTTCCTCAGCTTCTAACTGATTTAGCTTCTAACTGATAGGGACTGTAACTCTGAGTGCCAGAGGGGTATGCAACACATTGCTTTGCTGTGCGTTGCATACCCATCTGGCACTCAAAGGGGTTAAGCCCTTGAATGCTTGAGAGGTCTCTAACTCATTACAACTCAATGTGTTAGAGACCTCTATAGCATTCAACTGGTTAAAGGTCCCATTTAAATAACTTGTAATTTTCATTCAATCCTTATGATGCAGATGGTTGCTCCAGAATGTTTTCCTGAAAACGGCCCTAACTCCCTACATCCCCCAAATCACTTTTGCACTGATATTTCAGAGATCAGTAGACAAACAGAGCTAATCTATGTGTGAGACATACAGAAGGAGCTGCAGTATTCCTTCAGTAAGCAGTTTTCACTGAGAGAACAGTCTGCTTTTAACTAAGGGATAGGACACATCTGCAGGAGGAAGAAAATAGATACAACAACTTACTCTATTTTAAGCGAGTCTGAAATGCACCAGACCTGAACTGACACTCAGAACATGGTGATTCAGCTAATATATAGTGTGAGGCCCCTAATGCCCCCATGGAGAAAGTCAGAATTATAATGGTGCCTCAAAATAGCCTTGATGGAGTTATTCTAATACCATATGCTGATGTTTTCTTCCTGTTTATATTTAAAATTGATTTCAACAATAAATGCACCAACGCCTTGACTGCTAAAATATAGGCGGTAGAAATCTGTGCTGTGTTTTCCAACAATCCTTCAATTTTACTGCCAGCACACATGCAGAGCACAGTTGTTCTTGTGAGACTAATCTTTCATCCAAACGAATCCTTCTATTATTCTCACGCAAGCACTGAACACAAAGTGCCATTTATTTGAAAAGGGATAATAAAATATAAAGACTACTGTCCGGGACAACAGAAAGCTCTCAAGGGTTTTTTTTAGCTGTAAATACAATGTAAACGAAATCTGAACTACTTCAATGACTACTGTTAAAACAGTCATTTCTTTTAAACTTTTCCATCCTTTTCTAAATTGTAGTAAAATAAAAATAGAGCCATCAATATTGAGTTTATGTTGTAACTTATTGCATATCATATTTTATGTGTCTCAGACTAAAGCTCACTTTCAGTCTTAGGGCTCCTTCAAATAGACCCTTGCGACGACCAAGGTCTAAAATAAATGTCTCCTGTGCCCCCCCATCCCTCAGCAAGGTGGCATGGCTGTTGGCTGACAGCAGGCCTAAGTAAGCACTAGCTCAAAATTATTGGCTGATGGCTATGTGGGTTGATCAGCCACAGTAGATTGCAATAAGCATAGTACCATCCAACATTTCTCATGTGAAAAGTTTGCTGGTAGCCCTATAGGCCGTCAGATAGATTTGCTGTGCTGTACATTTATTGTTTTCTTGTGTGAATGCAAGAGAGATGCTGGACTTTGGTGTGTTTATGTGACGTGATACTAACCTGTGTAAAAGGCACCATCACTCAGCAGCACATATTCCTCATTGCAATATAAGCAAACCAGTATCATTGTGTTGGGATCACAAGTCTGGAAGGGGCCTAAATCTGACAACAGACACTACAAGGAACAAATGGCGCCAAGCAAGAAAAGTGTTAATCTGCTAAAGGCATTTTTGTGCGCAGATAGATTTTGCACATGTTCTAATCCAGGAAGCTGAATACCGAACTCTTCTTTAATTGCACATAAAACATTATTTTTTAGGTCAACACTACACAGACCTATAAATTTGTTCGCAATAGCACCTCCTGCATTAGGCGCATTCACTATTCCACTCACACAGATTGGTTAATCCTGGCCACGCCCACAAAAAAATAAATGTGTGCAGCTGTTCGGTAATCTTGATTTTTCATGCGCAATTCAACAAAATCATGTGCAAACCTATTCCCTAGTGGTTTTCACACGGGAAATAGTGATTGCGCATGTTTCCTGCATTCCGCCAAAAGAGATTGTTACATAAGTAGGAAGTTAGTGTTGTGGGCAAAGGACAAAAGCACTTATCCTGCTAACAACCATTTCAAGGTATATGTTGCTCTAGGACTCACAGCTTTTACTTTCAGCTATTTCTTTCTCTACTTCAGTCCTCAAAACAAGCAATATTGTGGTGGGAAACATTGCAGTCATAGAAAACATAGACAAAAAAATGTATTGTCTGTGGTGAAAAGGAAAAAACATGTGCAGTGGCGAAAAGAAGAAAACCTTTGCAAAAAACAGTGGCAAACTTTTTGTGAAAAGTCATGCAGGAATTTTTTTTACTTTTTGCCCACACCACCGCCCACCGCTCTGCCTCAAGGGAACGTTTTTTGACCAATGTGTCCTCCCAGTCCTTATGTATGTCCAAGAAACATGGGCACTGAATGCCAAAGCCATACAAAAACTTAAGGTTGCACAGACAAGTATGGAGCGGCTAATTCTAAACATAAAAAAGAGACAGAAAGACGTGTTCATGGATTCATCAGCATACAAAGATCCATGACATCACTGAAAGAGTAAAGTGCCTGAAATGGAAATTAGAAGGCTACATAGCAAGAAGACATGATGGTAGATGGACCAAGCAAATTTTGGAATGGTTTCCACTCAATACTAAATGCCCAAGAAGAAGACCAAAGAAATTACCAATTTGTTCATTCACAGTAGCAATAAAAAGAACAAGACCAAAGTTGTTGGTGACTTGCTGAGAACGGCTTCATGCTGCAGTGGATTAACAACAACTGAAGATGATCTATAAATATATATATAATAGCAGTCATATCACGGCTTCGCCTGTGCAGTGAACCCATGTATTTTTTTAAACTCCTTAAGGACCAGAGATCCTAGGGATGGTTTGCGGTATGGACTACACTGGGGACTTTGTAATGCCGGAACACATGACTGATGATGTGTACCAGCGTACCTAACAGGGGACTGAGAAAGACTCAATTTCAGACCCCTGCTAGTGCTTACACACAAAATACATGACATTCCAGGATGTCACTGGTCCTTTAGGTGATGATCCTGACATGTCACTACTCATTAAGGGGTTAATCCCATTAAGTGACAGAGAGTTATCCAACGCATTGTGTTGAAATTTGTCATATACCTCTGTGACACTCAAGGGGTTAATTGCATTGTTATGGGCAGACCTCATTATTGCTCTACCAGTCTATTTACCTGGCAGATCAAGAGAGGTGACTCTAATTTGGGGCAAGTTGATTTGCCCCAGATAAGAAACTAGAGAAACTACCATCTTGGAGTTGAGAAGGATCATGTAGTTCTCATTTTCTGGGATCTACTGTGACAAAGGATGAACCTCGGGAAGTTAAGTGTTTTTTTTGTTTGTTTGTTTGTTTTTCAAACTAATTTACTATGCAAACATGTAAGAATTGCTCAACTCCTCTCTTAAATCTATGCCCCAAAAAAACTAGAATTTATTTAATTATTATTTGAGAAATGGGAGATGTTATTAATTTGTCAGATCTTTCATTTTGTAGAAGAAAAACAAGAAATGATAAATTGTCTTCAGATTATTTTAATCAGGATGAATAAAATAAAATCTATGTAATTATTATCCATAACCATCCTTACAAGCAGCTGCAAATGAGATCACTAAATTTACAATCTTTTTTTTTGTATCTTCTTCCAAAGCAAATGTTGCTAATAAAGAACAAACTACATCTTAGTGCTTTTCTTATAGCCGAAACAATAAATGAGGGAATTATACATCTGAATGCTGTAGCTTGAAAAGGTATTATTACTCATATGTATTCATTTTATGGCACACATTCCTCCTCCTGTATTATAACAAACTTCAGCGTGTTTAATGAATAACGACATTTTTCATTACCGTTAATTTTCAGGGTATTTCTGTATTCATATACCAGGATATTTGTATTCTTTACCATGTTTTCTTGTTCTTTTGATCTACACAGATAGCTTCCAGAAAAAAAAATAAAGTTTAATCCTTTGAGTGCCAGAGGGGTACGCAACGCATTGCTTTGCAATGCGTTGCGTACCCCTCTGGCACTCAAAGGATTAAGGGAGCAGTAAATATTTTTATGAAAAAATATATGCTCCCTTTGTTCACTGAGAGAGTTTTCATTCAAAAGCTATCATAGCCAGGGTGATGAAATGGTGGGGAAGTGGTGTAGGTGGCATATCAACAGCATTCTCTAAGGTGTCTTTGCCATCATATCCCTGTGAATCTTCCACCAATCCAACACAATCCATTGATATTGCCACAAATATACCATGCCTTCAACAGGTTTACAATTTTGTCTTGATAATGGCCCAATTAAAGGGATAGTAATACTCAAAATGTAAAAAAAAAATATATGTTGTAGGGTTTATCCCCCTGAGTAAAACAAGAGTACTCCTACTGCTGAAAGGTGTTTCATTCAAAAGTTACTAATTTTCAAAGTTGAATTTTTTAGGTGCAATATCACAGTGGCCTGAAATTGTACAGTGGCGCTGCTGCTACACGATCCTATGGACAGCTCTGTTCCCGGGACCATAAATCTCCTTAGGATGGTGTAGCAACAGCGCCACTGAACAATTTCAGGTCACTGTGATATTACACCTAAAAAATTCAACTTTGAAAATTAATAACTTTTGAATGAAACACTTTTCAGCAGTGGGAGTACTCTTGCTTTACTCAGGGGGATAAACCCTACAACATATTTTTTTTTACATTTTAAGTATTACTATCCCTTTAAATATGGAAATGCACTTTAACTGGCGATTGTCATATTCATGTGGGATTGCTTACATGCTCATGTGGCACATTGTCACATGCATTAAGCTCTGATAGTAGCCTTTGCTGTCGGAGTTCATAGTCTCACGTTGTGATCTTCCTAAAGCTCTATGTCGAGCCAGAGGACACTTGTCTGTCTTTGCTAAAGAGCATCTCTTCACAACAGAGTTCCTTGTGAGTCTATTGGTTACCTGAATCAGCTTGAATCAGATTGGTGGATAGCCCACACAGCTAGTTCACTCAGTACAGAACTCACAAAGCGCTCCATTTCACCCCACCATCCACATGATTCCTACACCCCTACATAATTGTGACCCTTTCCAGCAGATTTCACCCACACACAAAAATGCACACAATAGCTCCTCTTTCTCTCCCACCATGCAAACACAGTTTTCTCTAACCCTTTCTAAGATGATCAAACATCTCATAATTAGTGCTTCCTACCATGCCAAACTTACTGTTTGACTGTGTACAAACAGGAATTGGCTCCTCTATAATGTGCGCTAGTGGATGCAGCATACTGTCTTTCCCATAGTTGAAAACTGTGATGGAGCATGCCTGCACCTGCCCGCTGTCAAAGCCACATTACTTTTTTTTGCTGTGATTCCATGACAATTTCAGTCACATAATTGTATAGTTGCTCTCTGATAGAGTGTCTTCCCTGATCTCAAACCTGATTCTACCATTGCCTAAGCAATGGATTTTGTGGCTTCCTCACATTTTTGTATGGAATCTGGGGTGGGGGCATAACCCCCCCAATTCCTACACCCATGTACAGGCTGGTGAGGGCTCCCTGCATGTTTGGCTCCAATGATCTGTGATCCTGAGCTAAGGTCAGTGACACTCTATTAAGCACTACGCTGTTTTACCACGTACGCTCATTACAGGACCCTCCAAAATCATTTTTGATGCTTTGCCTCCCCTTTCATCAGTCCTTAAGCAGATTTCATCCGCCTACCTCACTTTCCCCACTTTGACTCTCCTTTTCCCCTCGCACCCCCTTTGATCGAGTTTCTACCCCTCTCTTCTGTTTGCTACACACTTCCTCCCATTCTTTGCCATCTTGCTTGGCCATCCACTGCAGGTTCTTCTTTTCCCATAAACCTTCCAGTAAGCATCCAGTATGATGGCTGGAGGAGAATATTCTGTTTCTTTTGCTGAGCTTAGAGCACAGGGTGGTATACACACAATGTAACAGTTGACATATTACAGCAGTTTGTTTATACTCTGTGATCTACAGTGTACAATCTAGTACACTGTCTTCACCAAGCTTTCCACTTGTGGATGGACTTTCATTCACTTTATTATTAGTAATAAGTAAAAAAGTAACGTTCCCATTTAACTTACTTTTCAAAGGAAGGGTGGGATCACTTCTCTTGCAGACTGCTGGGGCTTCGTGGCCATATTATTACCTCAGTAGTCCTTCCTACAAGTTATACAATTAATTGAAGGGCGATCCCAGATCTTAGTTGTAATTGGAACATCCTCTATGAGTGAATCAATCTGTTTGCACCCAATAAAATGTTCATCAGAACATTGTTGCCTTTCCCTTTCTCATAATAAACTTTATTAAAAGATATAATGTCTTCATTATTTAACCCTTTGAATGCCATGGGGTGAGGAACACATTGTTCTGCAGTGTGTTGCTTACACCACTAGCACTGAAGGATTTGAAGGAGCACTGCTGCTGCTGTTCTTGGTGCTGAAGCCACTCTGCATCCTCTGTGCTCCCTCCCTTCCTTCCCCAACACTTTGAGACCTTTACACCAGGATGATATGCTCATGATCTTCCCCCACCTTGCATTTCTATTATTGCCAAGTTGATGTGCTTGCCACACATTGCCATACACACATTTCCATAGCATTGAACCTTCCTGCATCTCGGCCTAGGGAGGATATGCACTAAGGTGTGATCAAGAGGAAATAATTTGGACATTACTTTTCCAGTGATATAATTTCTCCAAGTCCTGTGTTATTCTATGGAGCCATTTCACTAAAGTAGGAAAAAATCTAAGTGCATTGACTCCATAGAATAACATGTGACTTCAAGAGGTTTATCACCTCTTTAGTCTGTATCATATCTTAGTGCATCACCCCCCAGGTGTCTGAAAATACAGGCTCACAGACCCTGATCATTGCCACAGTTATATTGAAGAGAAAATAATTAACATGCAAAGCAATGCATTGAACACCCTTCTGTTACCTACAGAGTTAAGTGCCCCTGCTATTTGTGAGCACTTGACTTTAATTTAGACCTTGTTGGGGGCTTTAGGATACCTCCTGATGTCCACCGAGGTATGGATCACCTACATGTTAATGCTAAACGTTGGTGGCTACTGTGCACTGGTAGTCACAAACCCACACATACACTGCCTGGCACGGACTTTTCCCACTGTTCCACTAGTAGGCACAGAACAGCACATGCACTGTCTGACACCTCAGCCTTGTTGAACTGTCCCTCTGGTAAGTACAGAATTATTCCACTGTGCACTGATAGACACAGCATCACACATCACTGCCTGACAATCCAGTTTGTGCCACTATTGCACTGTTAGGCACTGAATCACTTTTTGTTCCATTCTCCCATTGGTAGCCACAGAATCACAAATATACTGTCTGACACCCAAGCCCACCCTTGTTTCATTGGGTTATAGGATCAAAAATGCACTATCTGGCACACCATTCTTGTCCCATTATCTACTTGTAGTCACAGTAACATAGTAACATAACATAATAACATAGTGCAGCCCATGACAAGTCACCCCTGTTGATCCAAAAGAAGGCAAAGAAAAAAACAATTGAAGCCATTTCCAATAAGGCCACAAGTGGGTACAAAAATTCCTTCCTGACTCCAAATGGCAGTCAGATAGTTTGCTGGATCAGCAATCTATCTGCATTGAAGCCATCTGTCATAATTCTCAATATTGTACTGCACTAGATATGTACTTTTTTGAAAGAGTTACAGTACTTGCAAGCACATCATCCTGAGGCAAAGAATTCCATAGCTTTACCACCATTACTGTAAAAAATCCCTGACTTTGTTTTAGACAAAATCGCCTTTTCTCTAGTGTTAATGGATTACTTCTCTTTCTTAAAATAACAAATAACACATACACTATCTGTCACTCAAGCTGTTCCACTTTCCTGTTACTAACCACAGAATCACACATGCACTGATGCACCCCGGCCTATTGAATTTTCCATTGATATATAAGAGAATCGCACATACGCTGTCTCAGTGGTAGGTACAGAATCACAAAGCCCATATTACTTCCTTCCCCCAAGTATATTTAGTAGGCTGATAGCTTAACCCCCCCATACCTTTAGCAACTTCCTTCTTTGCACTTATTCTCCCCTCCTGGTGACACTGCGTGTAATTGAAGGGTCCAGGTAGAAAATGTATTACTGAACAGACTTTCAGAGACCCTTCTCATGTATGCAGTGGGGAGAATAAGAGAAGACACAGAGATTGCTAAATGTACAAAGTAAGACAGGGGCACAAATGGGCTTCTAAATGTCTAGGGAATGGCAGGAGGTAGACAGTGGAAAACTAAATGTTTGAGATGGTAATGAGGGAGAGAGGGGACCCTCATGCATTACTAATCCCATTACTAAAGGTGTGACTGGCCCAGATCCAGAAACAGAGCATGTGAATTTAGATAGATGACAGAAAGACATACAAATAGATAAGACCTGGTTGAGATCCAGTGCCCTAGACACTTTCCTTCTCTGTCTAATGTGAAAGGCAGACCTGTACATATTAAATATTTTTTGCCATAAACTGAGCAATTAGTACAATATGTAAGTTTCATAAGCATCTTTCATTCTGTGTTGCACCAATCTTTTGAGCAGCCAATTTATGTAAGGCTCTTGCAAGTTCCCCATCATGCACTGTTGCTTAAATGGAAAATAAAACAGAATTTTGTTCAGATTATCCTTGTACATGCCAAGCAGTCTAAAATGGCTTAGGTTTTGTATCTAACGCTATTACATCTTTACTGCACAAAGAGAGTGAGACAGAACGGTTGAGCACCCACACATGGAAGCCACCACATACTGTCAGTTTTCAGAAGTGAGGTTCAAAGCACAGCATGAACATTCTAAACTCCTGCCAACATAGTGTAAACTAATTAATGCACAGCACTGTATTCGGCACAGTAAAGGAGTGCACCTTAGGGACAAATACAAATGTCTACTAATTTAAATGGGGGTTTTAACCCCTTGAATGTTCAATTGTTCTCTAAAGTGTTGCGAAGCGATGCGTTGGAGACCTCTTTATCATTCACTGAGTTATAATTACCATTATCATTTGTTGGGGTTTAAGGATCTTTCATTGGTCCCCCATGGCACATTTGGTTTACCTCCTTTATTGTGCTCTATACAGTGAAAAATGTTATGACATAATAGATGCTTTGCCTGTTTCTTTTTGTTTTTGTTTTTGTATCCTTTTTATATATAACAAATTAACTGAGAATATCCCTCTGGTGTTCAAACTTATTCTTATTTTAGAAATGTAAATTAATATATTTTAAATTAAATTTTCAATTTGAGTCTGTGCAGTAGCAGCTCCAAGGTTTGTTACCAGGTGGGGATGTTTTCAGAATATTTTTAAGCGCATGTGAGCACAGTAGCTAGATATCCTATATAATAATTAGCTAAAACATGTGTAACAATGAAGTCATGCGCAGTAGAGACTGCTGTGCGTGCTGCAGTCATGCGCAGTAGAGAATGCCCGCACCATGGCTGATACAGAGCTGGACGCTCAGAAGTGGGCAGTCTCTACTGCGCATGACTGCCCCGCGACCGGCTGACAGTGGCACTGTGGCCTGTGTAACGGGCTCTTCAACTAGTAAATACATAAAAAACACACATATTATAGTGCACACATACACCATATATGCAGAAGCAGCATATCACCATAATGCTCACATCTTACATATGCACTTTCATCCGTATACATTGATGCCCTGTGTATACACATGTCCATATATTAGAGTCACATCTTATACATTATACATTCATGTTGCACCCATACCATACCTTATTCACCCAAGAGCACTTGTATCATGTGAGAATGTAATAATATAAAGTGTTTATTTGCATATTTACACATGGTATCTATAAATACCACATGTATATAAAGGTACCTAATTTCGTAGTTGTGGCCCATTGGATGCTAGAGATGAAAGTGTTGCTAAACATAGCATCCAAGAGTGTAATAACTACATCTGACAAGATCAGCACAATTGAATTAAATATACTCACCGCATATAAAGAAATTTAACCAAAGCTTGATTGAACTCCCTGAGGAAGAAGCAGGTTAATGCTTTGAAACATGCTGGAGATCAAAGTTTGAATGCTTGTATCTTAATAAGTGAATGTCATTACTGTTATGCTCAAGAACCCCAATATAGATTTGATTGCCACCTTTCATTAGAGGAACTGAAGAAAAGAGGACACAAACGGCAACCAAACACTGTAGTGGTGTCTACTCTATTCCGACTATATGTGAATGGAGTTATCAAGATAGATACACCAGAGGTTTGCCGGTGGTCCATGTTCTGAGTGAGAAGAGGTGGCAGCAAGCAAACGAAAGAAAAGTCCTTTTGAAGGAGAGTAAGTACCAGTGAATGCTGACAATGTGCCTAATTAACAGGTATCCTTTGAGCAGTCCAGCTAAATAAAGGATCTCTTTGACCTGTAGAATTGTAAGTTCCATTTTTACACTAACATTTATGTGCTATATATGTTATTGATTATATGGTCTGACTCATAGTGCCTTAAAATGGGAGATATGCATTATATAGTTTGATTGTGGATCAGATGTGCCTTTAAATGAGAGTGCTTTATTCACAATAGCCCAGTGACTATATAGGCAACACGTGAATATCATTAAATACTCATGGAAATACTTTAAGCAACTGATTTCTCAAGTTTACACATTATACATTTTTAATTATTTTTCCTTTCTGATGATTTTCCTAGGTACCATGTTTCAGCTGATATTTTTTTCTGTTTTTATATTTTTTATCAATATACACTATTTTAGGCTTTTTTCCCTTTGAGATTTTTTGACCTTCTCCTCCCATATTAAGCGGGTGACTTAAAATGGGATTCATATTGGTAATCAAACCATTTTAGCCCCAGTGGGGCATTCTGGGGAGAAGAAGGGAGGAAGGAGGTTGACCCCAAATACCCAAAAATTCCACTTGACTGACTGGAAAAACACAGGCAGCTGGGGACCTATTTGCTTGCTGATCTTGCTGTTATTGTCTCTGTGCTGGGTGAGGAAGTCTGTGGAAAGAAGCTGTTGATTTTGTTTTTCAGTTTTATATATATATTTTTTTTTTGACAGACTGTGTGTGTACATATATATATATATATATATATATATATATATATATATATATATATATATATATATATATGTGTGTATATATATTTATAAAGAATAAAAATAAAGAAAGAAAGAAATAATAAATATATTAGGTGAAGACAGCTGACTGGGCTTAGGCAAGAGATCATACTCCATTATGTGTGCTGTGTGGTGTAGAGTAAAAACACCTGCAGTAGTTGAGTAATATCCAGCAAACGCACAGGGGCAGGGGGAGGGGGAAGGGTAGAGCATTGCAGGGACGTGAGTAAAGTAGTAGCTCAAAAACTGACTGCAGCAATGGTTGCTGCAGCGTGTGCAATCAGTGATGATGATCCCTCTACTCCAAGGGAGAATGCACTTTGTCAAAGTCCCAGCAAAACTTCCAGCACCACCATGCAGCACAAATAAAGAACCATATAAGAAGAACACTGAAGATGACAACAAGTCGTATTCAAGTGTTGATGACAGCAACAGCATAATAGAGGAAGGTGTATCAGCTGAACCGCCTGATGCATCAGACAGTGAGACAACCAAGCACCAAAACACCTGTCCTCAAAGAAGTAGTGAACTTTGTTACAGTAAAAGTAAAAAGAAATTGTTTGTGACCTCTAAAATCTTCCACTGAAGTATTTCTTTGTAGATATCGCTATTTTGGCTGTGCTGAAGAGCCACCAGACGGTCCCGGGACTGGGATCTCCTTCTGTCAGATAGAGCACTGATGTCTTTAAAAGGATGGGGGGGGACTTTATCATCGGTTATATCTCCCAAACTATAAAGGTTTGAGACATGGGACTTGCATCAGTTAGTTTATTTTTGTAATATCTACAACTAGTTGAAGAGCCCGTTACACGGGCCACTGCCAGCTGGTCACGGACAGTCATGCGCAGTAGAGACTGCCCGCGCCGCGGCTGATACATATCTAGATGCTCAGAAGGAGCATCCAGCTCTGTATCAGCTGCGGTGCGGGCAGTCTCTACAGAGCATGACTGCAGAATGCGCAGCAGTCTCTACTGCGAATGACTTTGTCGTTACACACGTTTTAACAAATTATTATATAGGATATTACATTTTATTGAAAAAAGACATGACTATCCCTAATAATGTTCTCAGTTCTGCAATTGATTTGTCCTAGCATAGTTCTGTTCTTCTTAGAACATGATCTTTAAACCTTTAAGGACCCTTGACAGTCCTGGCACATCATGCTTTGGGGAGAGACAAGGACCCATGACGTGCCAGGACTCTCATGGTACTTAGGGCTCCCCACGTGGCTGCACGATGTTCGGAGAGCCCTGAATCGGTTTCTAAAAAAAAAAAAAATAGTCCTTAAGTGCCGGCTAGGTGTGCAATTGGCCGGTCCTTAGAAAGTTGAGAAAGATACCAAACTACAGCACTGAGAGAATTCAATGAAGCGATCAGTATCCAATAACTTATTTGACTTTTGAAAAGTTAGGTTCCTTTTAACTAGTTTCAGCCCATGTGCTAACATTTACAAGTAATTAAATTAATATTAAAAACTGATTGAAAAAGCATTTCTTACTTTTTGTTTTCTCTGTACCATCTGATCATTTGAATGGTCTCTCGTTATGTGTACGAATAAGCAATAACAATCTTTTATCCGCTTTAATACCCAAGAGTGCAACAAAATGCCCAGCATTGTTGTAACCTTTTAGATTAATTATCGCTCCAGACTCTTAAGAACATATCTTTTTTAAGCAACCTTACATAATTGTCACAGAAGTAAACACGTATTCAAAATCAAAACACTATTGTTGCATTGTAACTGAACTAATTGCTTTTACTTTATGGGAAGGGTTTTAATTACTTCATTTTCAGAGTGACGGATGCTCAACTCTCAAAGTCGGCAGAAGGATGGAAACAGCAGTGAACTGCAATGAAAGTAAATGTCATTACATCTTACTTTTCTGTGAAACCTTCTAACTAGATAAGACATGTTCAAAAAGCTGGAAAATCTGCCCTTTGCTTACAAGAAAAAGGTCAGCTCTTTGCTAGCAAATTGTAATAGTTTAGTCATAAATGATCATATCAGTACCTCAAATATATTCCTTACCCACTTCAAATGATGTTACAACTACTTTTATCTAAAGCGAATGCCTTATAGTTTGTTTATTTTATAGCAAAAATGTGCTAGTTTGTCATCAAAAAAGGATGGGCCAATTATCTGGATCAGAAGGATTAAATTACATTTCGTAGTTCAAGAGAATAACTAATTGTGCTGCTGGGAAAATTCATATTTTTCTTCTTAATAAAAATACACAATTTGAATAGTTTAAACATACTGAAATATTTTCAGCTAAGATAAAATACCCATGAGCATGTATGCATATTGCACATATTCGCACATCTTCTAAAGTCATCTTATTACCACCTGTGTAATATTAACCCATTGAGTGCCAGGGAGGTATCAGACACATTGGATACCTCACTGGCACTCAACGGGTTACACTGACTGCAAACAGCAATAATATAAACCATTTTATGCTTATATAAATTGTGGATTTCTAAAGTATGTTTGTCCAAAAAACTGCAACAAATAAATATTGAAACATATGCTATATACAAGACCTGTTTTGGCATATTAGATTGTAACATAATCTGCGCATTGATCCCGGACTGTCCAAGAGACTGCCTGAGCAGGTCAAGTCATATCCCTGATTGCCTTGCAAGTGTGCCTCATTCAATTTATCCTAGTAACAACAAACATTATACAACTAGACATCTATTTAGAAAGCTAATTAACCAGTGCCGTGTTCACAGCAACCCTGAACAACTGACCTAACCCTCATATTGGTAAGGTAAGAGGTACAATTTTCTCATATCTTACCTGCTTGTGAGTAGTTGTGGCAATGCACACATGAGGCCCAATCCTCTAATTCTTTTCATGCAGTTTTTCACGTGAAGATGATCTGGGGGATGTGCACCAGCTCATCCAGCAGAACAGTGGGTCAAAGTTGTTTAGCCAGTTCAGTGCAACAACATTCAGTGTAGTTCTGTCCCTACGCCTATCTAACATCAGTTTACTAAGATGTATACATACAAAATCCTCCTCGTAATCCCATTGTGCCAAGGAGACGACAATGGGGCAGTCTACTGTTGTTTTGAGGCAATTCTGCTTAGACCAGCATGTCAAACTACAGTCAAGAGCCACATATTAAAGAAGAAGCTACTTTTATGGAAAAGTGGAATTCCGCTTTAGCTCAATGCTCTAGCACACTGATGTCATGACCCTGTCCTCTCCTCAGTCTGGAGCAGTACCTCTCAGTGCCACTGTCTTTCCTTGGTGCTGTTTAAGGCTGCAGCTATCTATTACAGAGGCATGATTTTGTTCCCAGCCTGCCCCATCACCTGCAATCACCTCTGCCCTATTTAGTGCAGTCTCTTCCCTTGCTCTGGACCAGATTATCCTTGACTTCTCTGCCTAGACTTCACCTCCCATCCTGTCCAGTCCAGTCCCTGTTGGTTTATGTCCCATTTACCCTGGGCCCTCCTGTGTTCCTGGACTGCCAATTGACACCTGTGTTCCTGTATTTGATTGTTGCTCTCCTGTGTCCGTGTTCCAGTGCAGGCTGTGCACTCTTCGAGTTCCAGTGCAGGCAGTGCACCCCCTTGCACCCTTGGTGTTCCAGTGTAGGCTGTGCACTCTTCAAGTTCCAGTGCAGGCCGTGCATCCCCTTGTTCCAGTGCAGGCCATGCACCCCCTTGTTCCATTGCAGGCTGTGCACCCCCTTGTTCCAGAGTTGCAGTCCCCCTTGTTCCAGAGTTGCAGTCCCCCTTATGTTGTAAGCAGCTGCACCCCTGGACTTCCAGAACCAGCTGTACCCTGGAGTTACAGAAGCAGCTGCACTCTTTGTGTTCCAGAGCAGCTGTACCCCTTGTGCCACAAGCAGCTGCACCCTTTGACTTCCAGAACCAGCTGTACCCCTGGAGTTACAGAAGCAGCTGCACTCTTTGTGTTCCAGAGCAGCTGTACCCCTTGTGCTGCAAGCTGCTGCACCCCTTGACTTCCTTGAGCCCAGTGTCTCCCCCCAGAGTTCCTTGAGCCCGGCTGCACCCCCAGTGTTCCAGTATTGACTTTGACCCTGTTCTCAGTAGCCCTTGCTCTCCGTTCTCAGTAGCCGCTGCTCCCCGTTCTCAGTAGCCGCTGCTCCGTTCTCTGTAGCCCCAGGTTTTGCCCAGAGGTCCTGTCCCTAGTAGCCTTGAGTCACAGCCCTTTTCAGTCTCATTGTATGTTTTGTTTTGCAGTGCTGTTTAATTGTCCATGTATGCAAATGTTCAATACATTGATGTTCTCTTTAATTGTGTGTGTGCTAGTTTCTTTGCTCTCTGGGTTCTACTTTAATTATTTACTTTTGTGGCTGTGGTCAGCACCCCTTCCTGACCAACGGTCTCGTGACAACTGATAAGTCTAATTACACATTATAAGGAAGATTTATTGCAGAAAGATATTCAAGCAAAACAAGATTTGGTTGTTCTGCATCAAGGGACTCCAGAGTTTGTTACACTAGACAATATACTTTAATCTTCTCTTGAAAAATTAGAGAAATCCATTATGGAACTCAAACAAAAGAAATTTCTGTGAGACAAACATGATTATGATACTCAATATGTATATACTTGGAAGGGAGGCTTTCATTCCAAAGATAAAGATCAGTGGGCAGGTCTATAGTGAAGCCTCAATCAAGACAAAAATTAGTTAGTTTTTCAAGTATTGAAATGGGAACTACAGACTTTCTGGATACAGAAACCTCAGCTATTGCTTCTACCACTGGAGCATAGTCCTATTTTTCTTCCACTTTTTTATCCCCAAACAGGGGAGAGAAGGTATTGAAAGTATTCACCGCCAGCATGGAAGAAGTGCCATTGGAGGTCAAACCACTGAAAAGATCTTCTTCAAGATCAAAAATGAAAAGAAAGAATACTCTAAAGGTCACATCAGCAGAGATGGAAGAAGGAGATCAAAGTGGCTTGAGACGGGCAGAGAAGGGCAAACAATAAACCCTTTCATTTCTGGGTATGTTCTTTCCACCTTTGAAGTTAGTCTGTTGGAGAAAGGTTTGAATTTCTCACCTACTTGACACGTTAATGTCTTTGAAACTCTGTTAGATGTCAATAAATTTGTGCATAAGATTACCTTAAAAAAGTTTTTTGATGTTAAAGATAGTGAAGCTAATGTGGATATGTGTGTTGACAATGATAATAATAATCATGATGTGAATTAAAATCCACAGACCCATTTGTCCTTCCAGGAAGAATGTACTGTGACAGATTTAACCAACTTACAGTTGGAGGGTGTCTAGAATGAGACATGTAATGTTATCACCACTAAACCATTGAAACTTAGTTCCCTCTCACACTTCTATCCAGTGTTGTCAAGGGGCAAAATCCTGGTGTTGAGATTATACAGCTATCTCAAAGATACCACACATGTTAAACAACAGTTAAATAATAAAGATTTTAGCAGAAATTATAAATGGATAACCCATAACTATTTTTTGTTTTCTGGCGATTTTTTTCTCCAAAGGCTCCATAGGGTCCAAATTTGTGCCCTCGTATGCTTGCCTTTTTATGGGCTGGTAAGAGGAGTCCCGTGTCTTTGGAGACTTGAACACCTACAGGAGTCCTATAGTTTGGTACGGCAGGTATATGGATGACATACTCTTTATTTTGGATGGATCTGAGTCCGAGATTGAAAAATTTGTAAAGCTTTAAATCAAAATGAACTCCATTTAGTGTTTACTTTTGAAGAATCAAAACACTCCATCCTCTTCTTAGGCCTGAAAATTACTGGAGTTGAGACTACTCGATTTATTGGTATGGATATTTTCTGTAAACCGACATCGGGCAACTCCCTCCTTAGAGCTAATAGTTGCCATCCATTTCTGGTATACTGGTGGGGCAATTTCTCCGTCTGAGACGGATTTGTTCTACAGAGGAGTTTTTTGATGTCCAGGCTAAGGGTTTATATTCCAGGTTCCTCATTAGAGGTTATCTGGCATGGATGCTTGATAAAGCATTAACTAGGGCAAAGAGTAAGGATAGACGTGATCTTCTAAAATATAAAAATATAAGACCACGACAAGATGGAACAGAAAAAATAATCTTCTCTACACCTTACAGCACAGAATTCAATGAAGTAGTCAAGTTCCTTAAGAATCACATACCGGTCCTCAATGCAGATGAGGGTCTACAAAAGGTGGTCACACAGGGATTTAAGTTGGTTTCTAGAAGGGCCCCTAGAGCTGTCTCTACTTTATCACCTAGTCTGTTTGCATTAGGTGAAACTTTTCCACCAAAACTTGGATGACAGTAAAGGGCTCTTATTGATGTGTGAGTAGACACTGTACTTGTTGTAAGGTTATGAACGTTTCCAAAACGTTTGTGTCTACATTTACTGCTAGAGAGTTTGAGATGAGAGCCTACGTTAACTGTATTATGAGGGGAGTCATTTATTAGATTACCTGTAAGGGTTGTAATATCTAATATGTGGGAAAAACCACAAGAAGCATGACAGAGCGAATAAATAAACATCTAAGCAAAAAACGTGGTACTGAATTTTGCTCTAATGTAGCCTCTCATTTCAAAACTTAAGCCTGTGGATTTGGAACATTTCAGGTACAAGGTATTGAACATGTTAATCTAGGTATCAGAGGTGGTAATTTGGACCAGAAATTGAGTAGATGGGAGGTGTTCTGGATCTTCACTCTGGGTACAAAGAGGTTTGAACAGGGAATTTGATGTAAGTTGTTACGTTTATATTTTTACAGCAGTCTGAGGGTATTTTACCCTCAGGACTTTACATACACATTTTAATACTTTTCCCTGTTTGGGAAGACCCATGCCCAGTGTGTTTTTCAATATACTCCAACTTAACTATTCATTTGTGAGTGTTAGGAATGCCTCCCCTCCATTGAAGCTAATGTTTCAATATGAACAGCTCCATATTAACTGATTTTAGTTAACATAGATTTATTAGTGGTGGTTTCCTTATGAATTGTTGCTGTCTAACCATTTAACTTAAAAGATACATGTTACTGGAATCTTGAAATATCAACTTAGATTATGTGGATATATATCCAGCTCCAAATCAGTTATTAGTTATTGCCCTGTGTATGGGTCGGCTAAATTAGATTGTGATGAATAAATTGGTGAATTTGGTCTGTGTTCTGGTTCCCACCTGACTTACACAGTACCCTGCACACACAAATAAACAATCAATGTGATTGCTGTGAGATCAGATTGTCTAGATTTGGTTTGTGTGTGCAAGTGGGGTGGAATCACCAGTAAACTGATATTTGAACAATTTGATTTAGTCTGTTTCAACCAAAATCACCCAGTGTGTGTGTCTACTCTGCTAAGACACCACAGCACAGAGCAATCTGGAGACAGAAGCAAAATCACCCAGCCCTTCAAAAAGAAAGTGATGAAGTTTAGAAGGGAAGCATTTATTTAACAATGCAATTTGTTTTAATCAGGGTACTGTTATACATACAGTTGAGTTCAATGGATTGCATCTGAGCTATCTGACTGCAAATAAATATAATCTTGGAATAAGACATGGCTACTTTTTACAGGTAACATTCATTAGCAAAACTATTTTACTATAGGATGTGAGTGCTGAAAGAAAACTGATTCAACAGCATATAATGATTAACAGTGCCACCAGCAATACATATAACAGAATATAATGATTACCAGCCACAAATATAACAGCACATAATGATTACCACCAGCCTCTCACTAGTTTAGTGAAATCAAAAGCAAAGACTTTTTTTAAAGTAAGGGCAGAAAGGTTGTGGAAGTTTTCCTTAGGAAGATGCATTTGCAGATACTTTAAATGCTTTTAAGTATGCTTTGGATATATTTCTAACACTACTGAGAATGAAAACAGTTGGTTTAAATGCAGATAGCATGTTGATCCAGGCAGATTTTTAACTGCCTTTTGAGTCAGGAAGGATTTTTTTACTCACTAGGGTCTAAACTGGAAATTTCTTCAATTAGTTTTTCTTTACTTGGCTACTCCTGGATTAAGAAGAGTGATATGGCATGGGCTGATGGATACGTCTTTTTTCAGCCTCTTCAGATCTGGGATAATAAACTCTTAGAGTTCAATAAGAGTTGGCTATATGCAAAAAATAGAGACAGAGAAAGAAATCCTGGTGCAATCTCATTGTATCATGGGGAACTAATAAATATTCCCCAAATTCTCAGTGATTCAAACTTTTGAGTGCCAGAGAGGAATGCAATACATTGTAATGTAATGCATTGGATATATCTCTGGCACCCAAAAGGATTAAACCCTTGAATGCTAGAACCCAGATGCACTTTATTCATATTAAGACCTTTGTATTAACCTTATAAACTAGTGTTTTGTCTACTGAGATACTTATCCCACTTTAGTAGATAGTTTCATGGAACCAGGAGAAACGGATAAAAATTCCTAAATTTCCCTTTGATTAAGATGCAAAAACAAAACCAGTTAGTAATTTTACCTGCACTGGTAGCTACCTACCTTATAGGTAAGCTCTACGGGGCAGGGACCTCTTATCCTAATGTATACTCACCTGTCGTTCCCCTTATGACTGCCTATATAAGCACTTAATCTCCGCACTTATTGTACCCCTGCTATATTAAATGTAATCTGTAAAGTGCCAAGTACACCGGTTGGCGCTGTATAAATAAAAATATACAATACAATACAATACAATACAAAGACCCTGGCCTATACCACCTCCACTTGGGGAAAGGTCAGGGAGACCATGTCCCCTCCTCCCCCCAGGTTTTCACACTGAATTGTGAAGGCCAGCCTATGTCCTTTGTTCAAGCCCTAGCCTTCACAATGAGAGGTTAACACAGGCAGGAAGGCAGTGATCTTTACCTGGCTTCAGGTGTACTGGGTCTCCCTTCACCCTCTGTTAAATGAGACTTTTAACCATTTGAATACTAGAGATGTCTCCATCACAATGCCCCATATGATGCAGTTGGTTTATTCCAGAATTGCACCTCTAATTTACTGAATATGGCTCCTTGTCCAAAGTAAGACTTGGGTCACGAGGTCTGACTACCATAAATTGCATATCTCTATAGTTATGTTCTAACCATGTATTATATATTCCGTAATCTTAGCCTCTAGCATGACAAAAAAGTTAAATTGTTCTATATAATAGGCACAAACGTGTTTCTAGCGTGTTGCCCAAAGCATACATTTTATATGCCATGTATCTAGAAAATGATTTGTTCATGGTAATATGACTGTTCACAATACACTGTGACTTCTTACAGAATGGAATAATGAAAATGACTTATCATTCGTTATCACAATTGTTTCCATAAATGTCTAGCTGCTACAGGACTGCCTTCCATAATGTTGTGATCTAAAACTAATCTATTCATGAAATCATCTTACATTCCCCTAATCCTATTTGTTAGAATGGCAACATTTTATCAGCTGTCCCCCACAAATTACATTTGCAGGGTTATGCTGTGAAGTCTGCATTATAAGAAGCCTTTCAGAGATTTCTAAGACTTTCCAGCATTAGTTTACTGCACAGTATAAACCACTTTAATTTTATAATTTTCTATAGATCCAGTACCTTCAAATTATGCACATATATTTTAGCAAATTGCCTTGGAAATTGCTAATATGCATTTTCTGTGAGTAGCTTTGATGCCATGCTGAATCAAGTTGCTATGGACACAAGACATGACACTGATATGAAAGGCCAGAGGAACATCTTTTTGGCATTTCAACAGGGACTTTACCACCACCAGGTATGATAATCCCTTAAAGAGGAACTATCAGGAGGATAGTGTCGTACTAGCTGATTTCATTCCCTGGGAGAAGACTTGCCGGTGGAGCCAGGACTGCATTGTAAGCTGCAGATGACAAACTTGGAAGCAGAAAGAGTGTCTAAAATGAGACCATTTGGGTACCCTTATTGTTCCTGTGAGAAGAGTCTGACTTTCTAGACAGAGGTTTTGCAATACAGACTTGTTAGGTTGCAGTTTCGATAGACTTTACTGAAGAGCTTACAAGGAGGATGCACATTGCACAAGCCACAAAGCTTACAACTAAATTCCTGGTTGTGTTCCAGCCTGCTTCTAGCCTAGGTGAGGGGGCAGGTTGATAACCTCCCAAACAGCTGTCATAACCCATTTCGAGGCTGCACAGTCAGAGCTGGATTTTCCAATAGACAGAGTAGGCAACTGCCTAGAGCTCCATATTTTGAAAGGTACCTCAGCTTTGCTGGCCACACCCACATTCTTAATTGTGGATGTGGCCAGAGCAATCTCAGTTTCCCTTGCATCAGTTTTATACCCCTTTATAAGCTATTATTTAACTCCTTGGATGCTAGAGAGATCTCCTATACATTGCTTTGCAATGCATTTGAGCTTTATCTAGCAACCAAGGGGTTAAAACCTTTTTTTTTTCCTTGTTATAGCCCAAAACTATTTTCTATGCCAGGATACAGTATATGGGTCTGGACATGGGGCCATATGAGGGACATGGGTATGGCCATGGATGGCATTAAGGGTGCCTAGAATGCCTTGCCTGGGGAACCAGGGAGGTAAATACAGCCCTGTTCACAGTACAGCCCCAGACTTTATACTAAATTAGCTCCCACAGAAGCAGACAGGTCTAGTAAAATATGATAATAGCCATTTAACCTGTTGAATTGGGTGGTATTTTTTTAATATTTACTTAGCTACTATTGAAGTTATGAAGACTTTAAAATCGTCTACTTCTGGGTTCTGCAGCACCCTGTATTTGTGCCACAACAATGCAGGACTTCCCACCTCCTTCCCAGCTCTCCCAGGGAGCACGTTCACACTTCCTTTAGTGGTGGCATTTATGTGGGCTAACGTTACAGCAAGCTCCGTTTAAGATTCTACTGAGCTTGCAAGTTCAGTAGTATAGCAAACGGTGTTTGCTGTAATGATAGCCCACATAAATGCCACCACAAAGGGAAGCATGAACACGCTCCTTGGGACAGCTGCAAGGTGGGAAGTCCTGCGCAGCTGTGCTGCACATACAGGATGCCGCAGAACGTGGAAGTGCTTGATTTTAAGTCTTCATAACTTAAATAGTAGCTAAGTAAATTTTAAAAATTTGTAACAGTGCTGGAGTGTGATGAATGCACTCCCTGTGATTTCTGGCAAGTATTGCATGAAAACCGCACTGTTTTTAGCAAAAACAGAATGTGGTGATGGGTGAAATTTTTGTCCCCAAGAGGAGTGTCAGCCATGTTTTTGGTTTCAGTGAAGGGATAGTGAGGGGTTTGGAAATTTAAATGGCTGTGTGTAGGATATATGCTAATCTCCTACTAACTGCGCCCCAGGGTGTGTATGTTGGGCTCAGGCAGTCTATAGGAGATCTGCATATGTGCTCTTATGTGCCAGCCCAGGTTTGTGTGTGTTTGTTATAGTTTGGTGTTTAATACTGAGCTCAGGCAGTGTAGAGGACATATGCAAATCTCCTCCTAGCTGCCTCCCTTGGGGGGAGGCATAGACATATAATTTGTGGTCACCTGACCACTTCTTCTTTTATAATATATATATATATATATATATATATATATATATATATATATATATATATATAACTGTCTGACTTTCATCTAGACTAGATATTTGTAGCTCTATATAAGCACAAATACAGCACAATCAGTACCAATAAAAATACAGAGCAAAATCACAATAATTGCTGAATTCCTGTCCTTTATAGAATCCCCTGAATGACACAGGATGGGGCAGCAGAGGGGACCGTGTCAAGGGGAAGGTCAGCATCTCTCTCTTCCATCCTGTCTGTTTTGTTTTCTCCCTAGTTTACTTTGTCACAGCTTGACAGTTATGAACCTGCCAGGCTGAAAAAGGTGATATCATTGTAAGGTTTATAATCTATTAGAGTCAGTACAGAGGCCAGTGGTCTAGTTAACTTTTTACCTGGTCTTCAGACATGGGCCGTGCATTACTAAGTCCACACTGGGCTATATATCTTGCCAGCTCCCTCTAGTGGTCAACAGTGGAATTGCTTCTGCTCCCTTATCCAAGTCTGTCACTAGCACTGTTGTGTGTCTACTAGCTATTCCTCAGCTCATTTTTTATTCTATAGGTTTCCCTCAGTGCTAGCAGCATACTTACTAAATCACTTCCCAGTCTCCACAGGCTACTTACATACATGCAGTTGTCTATGTGTACCTTCTATCCCCTACTCAGCCATTGTTTACTGTCACCCTGTTCCAGTCACTGGCTCCATCATTGGCTGGCATTCAAAACTGCAGTCAGCATCTTTACTCTGATAGCCTCATTAAGCCAGTACTCATTGCCAATAATGTAACAAAGCATTGTTTTCAAGCTACACTCCCAAGCTTCTCTGATGGCCAAAGGTACTTGTCTGTAACTACAGTCTGACCCAAATCATAACAGTAATGTATAGTCTCACAAGGACCATTGATGAGGGGGTGAGAGAGATTCTTTTATTCAATAAAGTTGTGGCCATTATAAACCCATACTTGGTGTCAGTGCATTTTAGCCTTCAGTACTTAGTTCATAGATGTGTTATTTATAGAGAAACACAATTTTTGCAGTGCTGTCCAATAGAATATGTAGAGCAGTAAATTACTATGCCATTCAGTTATTCACAGCCTGTGGAGGATACCCCTGTACTGTAAGTTTGTACAAATTCAAGGAACAGTACAACTTGTCTTTACTGGCCATCAGGAACATGGTTTTTTGGAGCACTCCCCTATACCCTATAATTCATACCCAGTGATAGTAATCTATGACCTGGCTAACACACAACGGAGTTTACTTTTTTCCTGCTAGATACAATTCCACCAGTTAGGTTACTGGTGAGCTCTCCAGTTAATTTCTGATAACTAATGAGAGGTGTGAAGACACCCTGATTGTTGCTGATTATACCAGTACCACGCCAGCTCTGTATGCTTCTTTGAAGACACTATGGGCAATTGCTATTATGCAATGGATGTCCCAGTTTCTTGCAGACTGTCTGTCACTGCTCTGTGATCCTTTCCCCAATCCTGGGTGATGGCCTATGTACTGAAGTTAGAGTGCCACCTTCATTCCTAATGACATAGTCCTTTTTAACCACACAGTTGTCCTCAGCTGAAACACACTATGTATTAAATAACTATACTTCAAATTCAATTTAAAAAACATACTTTCAGAAAACCAGGGTAAAAATGGGAAAATGACTAGGGCTGTTGTAAGGGAATTTCATCAACGAGCTCCTTTGGTTTAACCTTCATTTACTTGGGCTCTTATATATTAATATCAGAAAATTATTATGAAAATAGAAGTTATTTGCTATATTCAAAAAATATCTTTCAGACGTATATCTAGGCAATGAATTTCTGTGTTGAGAGTTTACACTTAAATAAGCACGCATAGTTGCTTTTCACATGAGAGCTGGCGTACGAAAAATCAGATGGTTCTTGCATGCTGTGGGATCAGTCATATGTAAAGAGTTGCTTAGAGAAAGACACTTGAATGCACAAACTGTTGCTTAACCCTTTGAGAGACAGAGGGGTTGCAAAGCATTGCAAAGCAATGTGTTGGATACCCCTCTGGCACTCAAAGGGTTAAAGATGCCAATGTGTCAGTTCTTTAAAGGCCCTGGTATTGCTGCATGAACACCAGGGCTATGTTAAAATGTTAATCTTCATTATATTTCTTACTGTAGAGAGACTAGCAAAGAGCCTTTACTGTGCCTAATACTAGCATGTTCGCATAACATATATGATCACAGCTTATAGCATGCTAATTTATCTATATATCACTACTTAAAGGGATAGTAATACTTAATTTTAACTTTATTTTTTTTTGTAGGCATTAAAAAAACACGAAGAATGATATAAGTCTTATCTCTCAAACCTTTATGGTTTGAGAAATATTGACAAGCAAAGTTTCCCCTCCTGCCCCTTTTACCTAGTGTAAGCCATCTCTTCTCAGATGTGGAATGCAGTCCATAGACCAGACAGATAACAGAAGGGGACAATCTTCTTCCTATGAGAACAATGAAAGCTGTGCCCCCCTTGACAAGTTTTTCAGGTTTTTCCCTTACCTTAATTGAAGATTGTCCCTCTCTGCAGTCTACCTGGGCACCTCCCTTCTGCTCTGGCTGAACAGTGTGACAGCAGTAAAAGGGGCGGGAGGGGGATACTTTGTCATTGAATTACTCTGGAACTACAACTCTGACAGAATTGAAATAACACTCTCCAAAATCCAAATACTATGATGATTAATTAGAGCTGCTTTTATTATGAAACATTACTATCCCTTTAATACACTATGTTCCATGTTCATCCCTCAATGCTCTTAATATCATACATTTTATAATGCTATGCTGTTCCAATTATTGTGTCCTTTTCTAAGAAAGTGTGAATCTGTGATCAATGGTGTCTTGTAGTCATTGGACACATCGCCAATCTTTACTTTGAAATGTATTAGATATATCTATTATCCAAGGGTTAAATGGGAAATAGCACCAAAACAACACAGCTAGCTTAGATGTACTTGTGCATTAGACTACTGCAGCATTTACACATTTTCCAGGAAATTAAGTGACATGAAGAATTCTCATAAATTAGACTACAGGAAGTTGTCACTGGTTTCAACATATCATGAATTGCTTCTGGTAAAATACATGTTTTTGTGTGCTAGAAGCATTTATTTTAGCTTATACATTTCATGAAGATGCATTTTAATTAGGTGTTTATTCTACATTAACTACCATTTGTTGATGTCATTTGACTTGGTTTCCCAATAACTTTAGTATCAATCTAAGGTGTTTGCATAGCTATAATGGACCATCTTAGCAGAACAATCGCAAGTGGAAAACCTGATATTAAAAAAGTTAGAACAGAAGATAAACCCTAGGAGGACTACAGGACCCATCCACCATAATCGTTTCTGAATACTGACTACTTTCAGATCACTCTGCAAAGAAGGAGAGATTACTGCATTGCTCTATTCTTACCCTCATAATGTACTCTCAAATTCTATTCATTTTAACTTCCTCATCCCTCCGTTTAAAATTATCATACCTCGTATATCTGTATTCTCTTGATATCAACAGCCACATTTCCCCATACCTCCTTCCTAAAACCTTATATGATAACGTTCCCAATACGCTTCGCATTTGTAAAATCCTTATACTCACCCTCCACTTTCGCTAGGTGCAATATTTCCATGAAGCCTTTCCTCACTTCCTTTCACTTTCCCTTCCTCTGATTGTAGATACGGACATCACTCCTAATTCAGGCAATCTCTCTAATTCTATCTATACTCAACCATGCTTTTCCTTCTAACTTTATAATGACGTATGTGATTTTGAAAGAGCTTTATGACATATTTATCTTTAGTTATTATCAGTTTATGTATATAAGACAGTACTGGCTGACAAGGCCTGGTGTGTCAGATAATAACAGAGTTGTATAAACCACCAATTTTAAAACTCTGGTGCTGAGAAATCACTTTTCACTTGCTTTGCTCTGAGTGTAATCAGGAATACTGGCTCCATTACATATAACCTGAACCCATTATTAGAATAGACTTGTACAGAATAAAATGGAAACCACTAATGTAACCTGTCAATTGTAACATAAATTATATCCTTTTGATTTAAATGGGGATTTTAACCCTTGGTGCTTTACGCACCAATTGCACCATAGGGCATATAAATACTTGATTATTTAAATGAACCCATTGAATGCTAGTGGGCATTGCAGAACAATACTATGGAGATCTGTCTAGCATTTAAAGCTTAAAATCCCCATTTAAACCTGTGACTCCAGTATTGCTGGGAGCACTTTCTATAAACCGTACAGTCCAAAAGCTGGAGAGACATGGTTTGCCAGCTCCATGTTTGGGCTCATGCATCTAGTCCAGAGGTGGACAAACAGTGGCAGACCACATGAAGTTGAAGTATAACGCCATTGATCCTCAACTATCACATATTCCATATTATATTATAAGCTTTAGGGACTTATGCACAAAATAAAAGTGGAGGAGTTCTGGGGCAAACATACTGTCCCATGGAGAAGAAATACAATTTCCCAAACTTGCCAAATTATGTTTTTTACCCCCTTGTACCATAGACAGGTCTCAAACTACTGCTGAGACAAGATGAGTAATGGTGGATACACCATTTGATTAGCAATAGGGGACAAATAAACACCCACATTGATTTAAATTGGGCTTTTAACCCATTGAAAGCTAGAGATATCTATATTCAGTTGATTTGTCCTATAATTGCTTGCTTTTTCTTTTAAGTATAAAGCCCTTAACCTGTAAAGTTGGACAGTATTGATAATAGTCAGGTTCAGAAATAAAAGAAGAAAAGCAGTGGCTAAACTTATGTAAATGACAGAGGTAATCAAGTCACGTCCTCAATACAAGATGATTACAAGAACTAGCTGGTGCACTGAAAGTTTCCTTAAATCTCATTTAGAAAGATATCAGTGTGTTCATTTCTTGCCGGGGACTATGTAAATCAGGGATCTAAATTGTACCTGAAAAAAAATTGAACTCCTTGTTGCATATCGTGTTTGAAAAGCCACAATTACTGAAAAGTCTACTACATATTCAAGTTAATGCTTTGCTAAAGATAAAATGTAATAGAATTAACAGATTGGTTATTAGGTTGCTAAGATGTTTAGTAAAAAGGTATTAGCACTCAAGTTGTGACTTACAAAGACCCTTAATGAATAAGAGCTTACATTGTGGGAGGTTGATCATTTGCATTTTACGCGTGTGCAACCATCACAAATAAAGTACTGTATAATTGCCAATTTAAAAATAGTACTTGCATAGAGACAGAAGCCCACAGTGCACATGAAGTGCTGATGTGGAGGTCTGATGGTCCATGAAAGACTTAAAATCAGTGATCCCTTTTATGCAGCAGTCATTGCTTCATTAATATACAGTACTGGACTAATAAGCCAAAGCTGCATTAATGTCCCTTTGAGAGTTCCATTTGCATATATACCAACAAACTTGGAATGTGTATGTAAGCTTTATTACAGTGGGCCTTATGTAAAAAGACAATGTAATGAAATGTCAGGGTGATGCACTGGATGCATATTTGACACTGAAAGGGTTAACGTAGGGTGACACCCAAGATTTTCAGAAATAAGTTTCCAAAAATAAAATAAGTATGTAACTAAAGTAACTGGAGTGTAAATTGTGTAGCTGTGTATCTTTCTGCTAGACCAGGGTTTAAAAATATGCTGCCTTCCAGATGTTGTTGAATTACAATTCCCATTATCCACTGCTGGCCAATCAAAGTTGTAGTCCGGCAACAGTTGGAGGAACCAAAGCTGTTCCCCCCTGGCATAGATATTGCATAGATATGTATACAACAGCAACAAACATTTATAATTATTGGGGTACTAAACCTTTGACTTTTTCTGATCTGATAGGGGGCAGTATTGTGCATAGGGTTTTCTGGGCAAATAGAGCGCCATCGTTGTTTGCCCCGGGACTGCTAGACAGGTGGAAAGCCCACCTCTTGATTAGGGGCATTTGTATTGGCCCCTTATAGTGGAGTTGGTTTGCTCCAGGATTGTTCCACCCCATTTTTATTCATATACCCCAGCATTTTTAAATGAAAGACAAATGAGTCATATCTGTGAATAGCAAATATTTTAAGTGATATTCCTGTACAGTCCATACTATTATTATTTAGAAGTTGGCAACATATTTTGCATTGTATTTTGTCTACATATTTATATATATGACATTTCTATCATTATACTGAAATGACATTTTTGGGCTGCATTCAGGAAGATAAGAGGTGCAATTCAGGGGCAAACCAAGTGCACCATATAATAACCACTTACCTATAATATAACCTAACTGATGAGTATTTGGTTTCCAAATAATCATCCCAGCGGCATTCTACCGTGTCATCTTATCTATAGAATCCATGTAAACAGGATGCACAATAATTCATTCAGGGTCTGTGGATAACTGAAAAAGCCCCCAAAAAACTAATGTTTATATTTAAAATCAGATATATAATTTTCTATACGTATTTTAGGCCATAAAGGTGCAAAAATCATCATACGTCTCCACCCCTCCCCTCCTCCACAATACATAGTTGCCTAACATGTTTCATGCCATCTAATTGCACTTGTCAGGGGTCATCATGTTTGTTCCCCTCTATTTTTATTAATATAATTTCTTTATAAAACACCTACAGTTTCTGCAGCACTGTAAATAGGCAAAAAAAGTACACAGAATAATTTACAATGGGGTAAAATGTGTAAGGCTATTTACAATCAACATTATGAGGTATTGGAAACAGAAGGATAAGAGGGCCCTTCTCACTACAGCTAACAGTCTATAAGAAGTGATGCACTGATACCAAAGGTCTAAGTGTTTTGAGGTGCTGAGTGGTCCAGCAACAGACTGGAACAATGGGAAGAAAAAAGAGACAAGTGCTATAAGGATCTGTAGGGCAGGACATTCAACTGTGCAACATGTTCTGCAATTGCATTTTGCTGGGTGGGGGAGGGGGATAGGAGGAACTATATACTGATTCTTTGTGCTCTAGCTCCACTCCTATATCTTTGCCTGGAGGCCCTCCCATACATAAGTGCCATACTCAGAAAGCACACAGTGTCAGATTAACTTTTATTTAATGCTCATGTACTCCAAGGAGACTTGCACATAACAAAAAAGGGTGTATCACATAAATCACTTAAAAAAATATAACATTATAGATGAACTTCAGTGCATGTGACAAAGTTTTAACAAAATATATCCATCCACATAAATCTCAATCATGGCTAGAATCAACATGTATTGTGTGGAAAAAGACATCCATAGGTATATCAGTAATACAGGAGAAGCTATGGACTGGAGGGGTGTACAATGTATTGAAGATACAGAATGACAAAATGCAGCATTCACAGAGCTTATTTATATATTCATTATTTTCTATTAAAAGATTCAGTCAAGATTAAGCATTAAGCAGTTTAGCTTTCTATGTGGGCCATATAGCAGCCCTCTGTGGCACTCTCATCACTGATGAGAAGGGACCTATTTTCTTCTTTGTCCCTGTTGCTGCATCTCCCATCGCTTACCATTTGTGCCCTGTACTTATGATGCACAGTGATTATGTACTAATAATGGGTCTTTGGTACTAATCTGGACTGTGGTCAGAAGTGGCCTGAACAATGTCAAGGAGAAACATACATAGCTTCAGTGCTGAGGAAAAACAGGCTATTACTTGGCTAGATATCTTGGGATTTATAAAAGAACATCTATGACTGCAATGTGTTAAAGGGATAGTAATACTTAAAATGTAAAAAAAAATATGTTGTAGGGTTTATCCCCCTGAGTAAAACAAGGGTGCTCCCACCGCTGAAAGGTATTTCATTCAAAAGTTATTAATTTTCAAAGTTGAATTTTTTAGGTGCAATATCACAGTGGCCTAAAATTGTACGGTGGCGCTGTTGGAGATTTATGGTCCCGGGACCAGAGCACTCCATAGGATCGTGTAGCAACAGCGCCACTGTACAATTTCAGGCCACTGTGATATTGCACCTAAAAATGTCAACTTTGAAAATTAATAACTTTTGAATGAAATACTTTTCAGCAGTGGGAGCACTCTTGTTTTACTCGGGGGATAAACCCTACAACATATTTTTTTTTACATTTTAAGTGTTACTATCCCTTTAAGCACCATATTCACAAAGGTAACGAGAAGAATTTGTGGATAATACTGCACTAGTTCTTTTTTCACCACAAGGTACAAGTAAGTAATATGTTAGTCATGTCACAGAATGGAATTACAGCCTCTTGGACAGGTTGACAATATGTAGGTTTTTCCATTTAATTATCCTCCCTCTGGACCTTTTATAGACTCCGATTTTTCAAGATAGATAAAGGGGGATGTAATGTAACTCTGAAATGTAACTTGACCTCACTGTAAACCTGTTAACCCCTTAACTGGTTGTGTAGTCTTTTACATATTGCTTTGTATTGGAATTGGAGATATTTCTAGCAGCCAATAGATAAAAAGAATACTAAGAAGCCCATGTTCAAAAACTGGAAGGTTTGGAGACTGGGATCTAAATTTAAATTCTGTCTTCTTTGAAAATCTGCTGCTTTTAAGCACCATTTTGTCAGAAAATAGAAGAAAGAAGCATTTTTTTTAAATCTGGTGAATTTATACATTACTGTGGAATTTGTGCAGGCAGTTTAGCACCAGATTGTGTCTGATCTAATGTGTAGAGTTAAAGCTGGAGGTTAGAGGATCATTTCTTTCATGTGACTTGTTTTGAGTTGAAGTTAGACCCTGCCTGCTTTAACTCCTTCAGTGCCAAAGAGGTGGACACCTCTCTGGCACACAAAGGCTTAACGATTATTTCTTCAACTAGTATAATACAGTTAACTCTTTTAAAATGTGATGGTAAAATATTTGGCACTAATGTGTGAATGCATGTGTAAGTATGTATGTGTATTTATGTGTGTGTATGTTTTCATGCATGTGTCTGTATATGTGTGCATCGATGCACGTCTGCATGTGTGCCAGTATTTGTGTCAGTGTTTATGTGCATGCATGTGAGTGTGTGTGTGCATGTGAGTGTGTGTGTGTGTGTTCATCTGTTCAGGACCATTTCTAGGGCCATGTAGAGGGTGCAGCGGCACTGGGAGCCAGGCAGTAGGGGATACCCCTCCGTTAATATGTAGTTTTTTATAGTTGCAGGGGGTGCCGTTCTCATATTTCCATACATGAGTGGTACCATTAATAAGTAGGAGTCAGCTATGCCAAGCATGCGGAGATTTGTGCAGATGGTACTGCGATATCTTCTTTAAAACGAGCACACCCCTGCACCCATCAAATATCCAACTTGATCCCACTTTAGCAACACAAGCATGGAGTTGAATAAATTTGAGTTTCCATGGGCATGATTACTAGCGTTTGTTTAGGCCTGGCTTCAACACACTGTTGCCAGGGAAGATAACCAAATAAAAAAGTGATGTCATAGTGGTATGGGACTAGTAATAACAGGACAGGAAATAGTCAATTAAGTGAATACCCCCTCCCTCCATCATTTACATTTTTTAAACAAACACATTTATGTAATTAGTGTGTCAGGCTCTGTGCTTTACAAGTGGCTAGAAAATAGTATCTTTAAATATAAAACCTCTAGGGCCATAGACACAAGCTAAAAGTGGTACAATTATGTAGCAAATCACTGACCCACTGACAAAAAATAAAAATTCACAGTGAAAATTTCCATTTCTCCAAAAGGAGCTTTTAACCTCTTGAATGCTAGGGATGTGTCCAACACATAGCTTTGCAAAGCTTAGATACCCCTCTAGTATTTAAGTGGTTAAAAGATGCACCTAAACAAATTGGGGCATAAAGGAAAGTAGGCATGAGAGAGGCAAGGGGTGAGAGGAGTCAAGGGGGACAAGGGAAAAGAAGCAAGATGTGGGGGAGACAGGAAGGAGGAAGAAGTGGGAGAGAGAGAGATGGATGGAGGATAAAGAGGGGCACTGGGAAGAAAAGGAACAGAGAGGCAGTGGGGAAGGGAAAAAACAGTACTATTACATATCAGATAAGTGTCCAATAAGCTGTAAACATTTGTTGGCATTCAAAGGGTTAAAGAACAAGAAGCTGCAGCTGCTGTTCCTCCTGATTAACCCTTTGAGTGCAGGAGGGCTGTAAAATGCTTTCCACACTCTTCTGGCAGTGAAAGGGTTGCACCATTATGCTTCTTAGCGCTGCCTCGCAGCCTCGCTCATTTCCCCTGTCCTTTGTATGTAAAGATGACTTACTCCCTGCATGTCTTTAACACACTGTGTGCTCACAGACCAGTTACCTAGCACAACCAGGAGCTGTAGCTGACTGTGAGAGTTGATAAGTAAACACGTGGAAACTTGTGGGACAGGGAGGTGGTTCTGCATTTCTGGGTGCAAGCAGCAGAGGCAAGTAGCTTACCGATATAACCTTTTCACTGCCAGAGAGATGTACACTTCATAGAACAGCCCTCTAGCACTCAGAAAGTTGATGAAGATGGAAGATGGTATGACTCAATCGGCCCTAATATTAGACTGGGCTAGGGTGCATTTGTCATACTGCATCTACTGGCCAGTCCACAGCAAATTAATGCCAATCTATTATCTGTGGACCAAGCACCAATTTTGTGTTGGTCCTGAACAATCCATGACTGCTGACACCTCTACATTTGGGATGCTTCCCTACAGTAGCATGTATCTTAGTTTCCAGCACTTCAGTAGTTAATATGGCTAGGCAGTGTATCCATGTTTAGTCCAACAGGTCCTTGCAATGTCTATTAGGTGTCAGATTTGTTAGTTTACAGCACTACTGACATTCATGTGGCTGGTCTATGTATCCATGATAAGGCCTACAGTTCTGGGAGGTTCATATACTTTGCAGTGCTTATTAGGTGTCAGTCCTCACATCACTTCAGGTGTTAACATGGTTTATAAGCATGTGAAGTACTGCAGTACTGAAAGGTAAGAGATATGTCATATAATAGGCACTTAAATAATTTCCAGAGTTGCAGCAGTTAACATGGATTACACCCCCAAAAAATCTCTTAACCTGAGCACTGCATAAGTTAATATGGTTAGAACATGTTTAACATGGAGTGCTATACATTAACAGATCTGCCATCTAATTCAATATTAGCTCCTGCAGTGATAGAATCTAAGAGTCCTTCCACCCAATAACCACTGGAAGGAAAGATGTTTTTCCCTCCAGAAGTAATTATTAAAAAGCAATGGCAAGCACATATATACAGGAGAGTCAATGCTGCTCCTGATATAGTAATATTCTTGTGCTTGCAATCCTATAGTTCCATTTTTGTCTACTGGCCTTGCCCTGGCACCTAGACAGGAGACCAGTGCTGACTGTTTTCCAATTATGACTGCCAGTTTGATTGGTCCTTCCTCGTGCAAGCCAGGCAGCCACTTTAAAAGGGTAAGAAATCCCCACTGTCTGGCAGCTATGACAGAACTCCATGCACACTGTTTGTTTCCTCAGTGTGTTTTGCTTTCTGCTGGTAGTTACAGAACCACACATACATTGTTTCATATTCCAGCCTTTCCCCACTGTCCACTGGCACTCACAAAACCACACAAATGCTGTCTGCTTTTCCAGCTATGATCCACTGTCCACTGGTAGAGACAAACCCACACACACACTGTCTGACAATACATCCTTGTTATTTTAAAAACAAATATGTTGGTTTCAGACTCCATACTATTGTTATCACATTCTGGCACTGGAAAATAAAATGGGGTGACTGGAAAGCATATTATTATTATTTCACTCATGAAGGTCTCCATTTCCAGTGCAGCTAATTATAGCCACAATGGCAATGTAGGTGTTAATCATGTTATTGGATGGGGGATTGGGGATTGTGGTTTTTTTAACGACTCGTGGTTAACCCATCCATTGCTGTAGCAGCTGGGATAACCATCTGTGTGAGTGGCATATCTGGAGATGGTACAGTGTGGCAGGGAGCTTTATTTATTTTATAGAAATGGGGTTTAACCCCTCCATTGCAATCTCTGTGATACAGGTGGTGGGGATGCAGGGTGCTTAGGCAGATGTGGAATCAGGCAGGGGACTTGGGGAGGGGGGGTAGATTATTGCTCCTCCTGGTTTCCCCTGCCTCGTCCAGCCTAAGAAAATGGCCAAAATCTGGTTGCTGTCCTTTTGGATAATTTTTTTAGAATCCAAAACAATTACAAAGAGGTATTTCTTAGGGGAGAAAAAACGTAACTCAGAATGTTATTGCAGAAATGACCAGCTGGAAATATCTCCCGAATTGGAAATATCCCTTCAGCAAATATTTCCATCAGGAATGAGATCTCAGGGGGTTTTGACCCCATAACGCTAGAGATGTTTTCAGTGCCTTGCTTCACAAGCCATTTGAAACATCTCTAAGATCCAAGGGAAACCCCTTTTAGGTCAATGGGAAATATTTTGACACAGAATTACTCTGCTTTGAACATAAAGCTCTATGTCTTACATTCTAATAATTTACAAATGCAATAATATTTCAAAATGTTCTTTCATAGAAAATCAACTTTTATGTTTGACATTAATGTTCTTTTATGTTTTTCCCAAACGTGATCATTCCTTGAAGCCTCATAAGTGACAAAACAAAAGTAGAAAAGTAACATTGACTGCTCTGTTGATCCATAATATGCCTTGTGCTGTCATGCAGGACATAATGATAACTATGCAGAGTACAGCAAATGGCGTTTCCTTTCGATTTGGAAGTGCTCAGAATTAATTTGACAAACTCACAAAGCCAGACTTGGACAGTTGTAATTATATCTGCACACAACAAACCGCATTTGGCTGCCAGTATGAATTTAGAAGCTGTAATCTGTCAAGTTTTTTATTACCTTGTGTTTTTTGTTGTTGTTTTTTGCAGAGAAGAAATATGAAATATAAATAACTGAGATGGTGCAAAGTACAAAACACATACAATATAAACCCTGCAAATTACAAGAAAATATCAATACCTGGAGCGTGAATGAATTCACCAATGTAATTCATTTTTTCAGAACACTGTTTACAACTCTAACAAAAGTTCAGTAATTATGAAATATATCAGACTTAATCACATTCTAAAAATATGTGCTTAAGTTTCAAAGAATTTCACCAAAGTTTTGCTGACATTTTTATAAATTAAAATTTTGGTTTGTAAGCTAGATTACAACAAAATCATTAACCCTTTGAGTGTCAGAGGGGTGCTCAATGCATTGCTTCAAAATGGAACTCAAAGGGTTAAAGTGGACTTATCAACCTAAGATAAATTTAGTTTGTTTAAAGTGGAACTATCATGCACACATAAGTTATCCCAAATTAATTGTTAGTATCTTGTTAGTCATGGAAACAGCGTATTAAAGTTTCTTAAAGTGGAACAACCACCTCAACTAAAGTCACCCTGCAATACTTATGCAGGTGGCGACTAGCTTAAAAATCATTATTTTACCTCTCAAAAGTGTCCCCCAATAAAGTTATCCTTAAGCTTCCGAGACTGACAGCCAGGTTAGTGCAGCCTGTGCGCCTGCACCATCAGTCTCTTCCGGAGCCGTCAGGCCAGTGCAATGCCTATGAAGAGTGATGGAGACTGACAGAGCAGGAGCGTATTCAAGATGTCCGCGGTGATGCCTGGCTTCCGGTCTTGGAGGCTTAAGGATAACTTTATTTGGGGGCACTTTTGAGAGGTAAAATAATGATTATTAAGCTAGTCGCCACCTGCCTAAGTATTGCAGGCCGACTTTAGTTGAAGTGGTAGTTCCGCTTTAAGTGCCGGCATGATATGAGTTGCAATCGCAATTTCATATGAAACTTATATCAATAGGACAACGCAAACATCTTGGTGAAGACAGCCTGCGCTGTTCATCTCTGCCTGTACCGTATGGTACAGTACAACTCCTCACTTAGCAAATAACCTATCAGTGACGAGACAGAAACAGTCAGCGCATGAGCACAGATCCCTCTTTGGCAAGATGTCTGCACTGTCGTATTCATGTTTTAAAGTTATGATTGCAACTCATGCCAGCACTTCAAGAGTGATTGAATGATAAAGTACCCCTCCCCATTTACTTATGTAACACTGCTCACCTCAGAACAGAAAGGAGGTATCCAGATGGCTTGCAGAGAGGGACAATCTTCAATCAGCATAAGGGAAAAACCTGTCAAGGGGGGCAGGGTTTTCATTGTTCTTACAGTAAGAAGATTTCCCTTGCTGTGAGATATCTGGTCTTAAGACCAGATTACACATCTGAGGGAAGGTGGCTTACAATAGTTAAAAGGTGCTGGAGGGGGATACTTTATCATTCAATTACTCTGGAACTACAAATCTGACAGAACTGAAATGACACTCTACATGGCCCAAATACTATGAAGATTAATTGGAGCTGCTTTTATTTTGAAACATTACTATCCTTTTAAATTTTAATGAGCTTATGTGTGCATGATGGTTCCGCTTTAACATAGAATTAAAATCTGCCTATATTCTGTCTCAGTCATGCTTTAAAATACATAGATTTTGAGAAATTAGCTTTTATGTTTTGTTGGCATATTGTGGCACTTTATGCTAATTCCCTGAACAATATTTAAATTAGATATGTTCTAGGCAAACTACTAAAACTCTTATACGTGCCCTCATTCTGTCCCGTTTAGACTATTGCAATATCCTACTAACTGGCCTCCCTGCTACTCATCTTTCACCTATGCAATCTGTTTTAAACTCAGCTGCACGAATCACCACACTCTCCCCAAAAACTGAACCTGCCCACATAATTCTCAGACATCTGTCATGGCTCCCAATTCAGCAGCGCATCAATTACAAAGTCCTTCTTCTCACCTTTAACGCTCTCCACACTGCTACCCCTCCTTACATCTCTTCCCTCATCTCCTATTATGTTACTGGCCGCTTCCTTCGCTCAGCACACAATGCACTTCTTGTTGCACCATCCACACCCTCTGCCCTCTCCCGTCTCAAACCTTTCTCGCTTTCTGCTCCATACCTATGGAACTCCATACCCCTCTCCTTACGCCTAGAAAAATCCCCCTCTGTCTTTAAGTCTACCCTGAAGTCTAATCTTCTGGACCACTAGGACCATGCACTGCCTTTGGCCAAACTCAGCACTTGTAATCTCAGCACTTAACACCCTCTTACCCCATTGTATGTCTCCCTTTATCCATTTAGACTGTAAGCTCCTTGGGGCAGGGACCTCTCTCCCATTGTTTCTATGAATGTCGCACTTATTTCATCCCCTCTTATTTATTGTAACATATGTCTATTGTAAGGCGCTGCGTACACTGTGTGGCGCCATATAAATAAAGATACATACATACATACATACATTGCTCAAATCACTGTGCCATTAACAAATAGTGTTTAATTAGTTAACCCTGTGAGTGCCAGAGGGGTACGCAACGCATTGCAAAGCAATGCGTTGCGTACCCCTCTGGCACTCAAAGGGTTAAATATACAGGCAGTTTTTAATTCTCATTAAAATTACCTTAACTGATCATAAGGTGACAGGTCCACTTTAAGGGAACACTAAAACCTCCTGATAATAATCACCCACTTATATTTCTGTGACAAGAAAATCCCAATGGCCCCTGTGAATTTTGCCCTTGTGCCTTTGCTGAAGATATAACATATTCAAGATGTTCTAGATATGATGCTAATGGAGGCAGACATGACAGCTGCTATGCTAGCTTTTGCAATGTATGCATGCCTGCTTCAGTCTAAAGAAATGGGGGCTCGATTCTATTACCAGCACTAAAAAAAAGGCGCTATGCTTTTTAAAGTCAGTTTTTGCTCTCCTATTATCCGACTTGTGAAAACAAAACCAGCGTTAATTATACTTACCACCAGTCAAAAAAAAGCCCACAGGAAACAACTAAAAACAACGTGCAATTAGTATCCTATTACTCACGCTCAGTATTAGTGCCTGTTTTGTGGTTACATTTAAGTCGGAAATTCTGCGCCTCAGAGGTTGAGGCATAGAAGCCATAACGACAGTTTCACAACCATCGCTGTTTGAACAAAAGCAGTGTATAATACAGTATACAGCATAGAAATCCGACATAAAGTGCCCCCCTTCGACATATTAACCCCCCCTTTTAAAAGTCGACTTGCAGTACTTCCTGTCACCACTTTAATTCTACTAATATTGTTCACATTCCACATTTAACCCTTCCCCTTCAAAATTCGACTTACAGTGCTTTCTTTCACCACATTAATTTGACAAATATTATACATTTGACATTTTTACCCTTCCCATAAAAATTCGACTACAGTGTTCCCATGGCTTTCTTTCACCATTTAAATTCGACAAATATTGTTCACATTCAGCATTTTAACCCTCCCCCTTTAAAATTCGACTACCGTGCTCCCATGACTTTTTTTCACCATTTAAATTTGACAAATATTGTTCACATTCAGCATTTTAACCCTTCCCCTTTAAAATTTGACTTACAGTGTTCCTATGGCCTTCTTTCTCCATTGTAATTTGAATAATATTGCTCCCATATAACATTGTTTACTCTCCAATTTTACTGCAAAATACAGACTATTTATGTGTCACAGTGATACCTGTACAAGAATGTATAACTTGCTGTGCTAACCCCTCCTTTACTTTTGTAAGGAAGGTTACAGAATAAGTGTGACCCAATTTACATAATAATGAGTGAAACTATTCTTAAAAGGAGTCTCCTTAAGGGTGGAAGGGAGGAAGGGTGGAAGTTAGATTCCTACTATTTACTAGTAGCTGATCTCATAAAATAGAGTTTAGGCTACTCATTAGAATCAAGATATAGGTTTATGTAATATTGAGGGTCACTGTTTCCACTAGTTATTTTAACATTTTGAGTGCCAGATGGGTAGCAAACACATTGCAATGTGTTGCTACCTCTCTGGTACTCATAGGGTTAATCTTTCAATACGAACTAGGAGGGCATGTCGAAAAAAATAGTATAGTAGGAGGGGTTAAAATGTTTAATGTGAACAATATTAGTGGAATTAAAGTGGTGAAAGAAAGCACTGCAAGTTGACTTTTAAAAGGGGGGTTAATATGTCAAAAGGGGGGCACTCTGTTGGATTTTGTTATGTGGGGAACACTGAACTTGATCTTTCTGTCGTCAGATGTACGCCTATTTCTTTGGACTTTGACATTTTGCATGTTTTTTGTAGGCGGTAATCGAATAAAAGCAGACAGCGCCAATTTTGTTAGTACTCTGAAAAGTGCTGTTTACGCCAGTTTTGTTTTACTGTGGTTCTGCAATAGAATACCAACGTAATACATGTTTGCAAAATTCATGCTACTTGTTTTTCTTGTAACACCGGTTTTAGCACGGGTAATAGAATCGAGCCCTGGATGCTCCAGTGTGTGGAGTTTAAGGTCCATTAGTCCTACTACCAACTGTTATGTCCACTTCTGTGGACATAACTTGTAGGATGGATTCAAGATGTTGTCTCTTGAACCAAGGAGAAAGGGCAACATTCAAAGAGGCCATAAATATTTTCTGGGCATACTGTAATACGTTGGTGGTTGTTATTATTAAGAAGTGTTAGTATTCCTTTAAAGTAAACATGACATTCAAAGGACCTAATCCTTTAAAGACCATAGGTCTATTTATATATGGCACCTTTTTAGGCATATCCTCCCTGGGCGTCTTTTATAAAAACCATTAGTTTTTTTTACAGACTGGGAACAGCTATCTCATTTAACTTCCAGGAGACTGGAATCAGCTATGAAACACTGTCAGAGTCTCCTGGTAGCAAGGAGAGCATGGGCAGACTATAATGAAGGCATGGAGACTTAGCCTCCCCAAACATAATTGCCTGCCTCCATCTAAGAGCCATTAGGACACAAGATTTTGCTGGAAAATTGGTACATGGAAGACAGGTGATGACTCCTCCAAGTCTGCCATCCAATCAGTCACACATACTTCTGCTGCTAAGCCTGCCCCACCAATGAGGAAGAAGACTATTGGCTGTAGTCTATATTGGTTGATGAGACAGGCGATCACAGTAAATACATACATGTATATCCTGTCACTGCAGTGTGACCAGATTAGATCTAATTTCACCAACATTTTGGAAGTGAGAGGCATATCAGTTTAGAGTCTGCTGGGGATGAGATGGGCAGTGTTGTTGGTAAATGTGGGCTCTGTAGGGGTGATCATGGGGACCCAAATGGGGGAGTTTGGGGTTGAGGTGAGGGCTCTGTTTGTGAATGTGGGAGAAATGAATGAGGGCTGTGATGTTGTCTGAGATTTGTGATGGTAGAGGCTGTGGTGTCAGTTGGGAGATGGTTGTGATAATGTGTGTGCATGTGTGTGCCTGTGTATAACTTTGAGATGGTGGCTTAAGTAATTGGAGGAAGGGCTCTGATGATATTGTGGGGAAATATGACTCTGATACTCTGTGTGGGGGGTTGATGGCTAAAGTAATTGGAGTAAGGGCTCTGATTATTTTTGTGGGAGAAAGGGGCTCTATTGATTTTGTGTGTATGTCTTTGTTTGGGGTTGATACTTGAAGTGACTGCATCTGATGGTGGTAGAGGGCTGCAGACAGGTCCATTTCTAGGTACAGTATGGTGCTGGCACCTAAACCCAGCCTAAAACAGGAGTAAATGTGACATAGAATCTGAGACTGCTGCTACACCACCAGCGCCTCATATTGTGGTATATAAGGAACTAAGCTAATCACTGACAGCCACTTAACATATTGGACATCAACATGTGACTATTCAGGACTTTCTGGATATCTGCTATCATTCTTAGTGATTCATATATGCTGCTGCTTATGTTTTCTGGAAAACAGCTTGTGGGCCACATTTTCCCCAAATTGTGTTTACATTGTTTATTCTTTAATTTGGGATAGAGAGTATGTTTTACATCTAGTATTGTATCACTTTACATCTCCCATGTATGAATATCACGGCGCTTTGCATTATATGTACCCTCGCTCCTGATTGGATCACTGAGGGTTTAATTAGGGTCAGACTAGCGGGCGGACTTATCCTATTGCTCCAGACGAAGGTGCAGTATTGCGCAGAAACGCATTGAGCTACTTCGAATTATTCCACGTGCAAGAAGGATGCCAAAGAGGACATCTTTCCGTTTAAATAGGTGAAGCGGCTTCTGAGGGGAATATGGGACATCGCACAGCAGTACGGACAACGGGAGGACGGAGTGAATACTTAGGGACAACGGTGATTTGAAAAAAGGGAACTGCTTATGGGCAACACTTCAAGAAGATTTCTAGTAAGCGGACATCTACATTTTTGTTGATGTTATAGCTTTAACTGTTTTTCTGCCTGTCCAGATATTATGTATCCTCTAACCAGTTGTCATTACATCTCACTGCTATTTTTACATCAGTATATCCCCCATAGTGTGCTCACCACATATTCACCATCTCAGTTCCTCTTGCTTATGTATATTATTTATGCTGAGTATAATAAGCAATTGTGTGTACATGTTTATTCGTTTATATGCTAGAAGTTTCTAGCCTTTGTTCCTTGTATATATACACCTATTTATATCCTTTTTTATTTTTCAATAAATCTTATTTTATACATTTACTATATATGATTTTGAAGTCATAACCTACTACTCTTAGAGGATATTTGTCTGCGCTGTCTACCCCTCCCCTCCTTCTGATTTTATCAAAATCCACAACCTTGGCTATGCTGCATGCCTATGCTGCTGTTGGGAGTGCAGCACCTGTGACTCCTAGTAGTAATACAATTACAGCAACATTTAGCTGTGGTAGTAGTAGCAGCCCCACAGGAACCCTGCAGTCTGTGAAGTCCACAGTATGGGGAAACTTTACTCATGATCCAAAAGATGAGCATGTTGCTATCTATTGCCTGTGCAAGAAGCATGTGAGCATGGGGAACGCAGAATAAAACCTAGGCACCCCTTCTATGAGATCCCACCTGATGCATAACCAGGACTGGGAGACACACCATCAACAGGTCAAAGGTGCTACAACTAGCCACCGCAAAAGGACTCGTACATGTTGTTCCCTGGGCTCTGGGGTACATAAGAGAAGTGCTGTTGATATGTCAGAAAGTGTGTCAATATTTTCTGTACCTGCTAGAGAGGAGTATGACTGAGTTTGTTTTTGGAGATGACAAGAGTCATAGAGTGCCCACACATATGGCCACCACCCCCACCATCTCCACAAGTCATTTCATGAAAGCAATAAAGTTACACAGTTCTTCCACTGTGTATTGCCATCCCACACTTACTAAGTTCTTAGAGGTAAAAACCCGCATAAAAATAATGCAAAAGTATGCCTGTGAAACTGTGAACAGGCCAAAATGTTGTCGGTTGATGTACTGCCCTTTTCTTTTGTTGAAAACAAAGGCTTTAAAGAACTGATGTCATTTGTTGCGCTCTACTGGAATATCCCAGGGTGAAGTTATTTTTTCAAAGATGGCTGTGCCAGTTTTACTTAAATAGGAGGTAAGTGTTGTGGACAAAGGCACCCAGCCATGCTAACAATTTTTTCAAGGCATATGTTGCTGAAGGACTCACAACTTTTACTGTCAGCTATTTATTTCTTCACTTCAGCCCTCAGAAGTAATATTGCAGCAGAAAATCTTGCAGTCATAAAAAAACATATGCAAAAAATGGTAAAGGTACTGCGGGAAATTGGCTACTGCTAAAAGGCGGAAATTGTATGTATTTTCTTGAAAAATCTTATGAATTTTCACAAATAAAGAGGAAAATTGTTGTTTTTCTGCAAAAATTACCCCTGGAAATTCTTTTGATTTTTTGCCTATACCTGCTCAGTAGCGTATACGTCTTACTTAAAGGGATAGTAATGGTTACTTTTAAGTTGATTTAATATTGTAGACATTAAAAAAAGGTTAACATCTATGTAAGTCTTATCTCTCAAATCTTTATGGTTTGAGAGATATAACTTGCTAAAGTTAACTTTTCCTGGCTGTTTCACCCAAGTCTGCCATCTAGCTGACAGCAGCAGATTCCAGTCATTTGACCAGACAGAGGCTCTTCAGCAGAGCTGAAATCACACTATTTGGAAATAAATACTTCATTGGAACAGTTTACAAAGTGTGCTTGCAAACCAGGCACACTTTGTAGACCGTTCTAAATTAAGTATTTGTCTTTAGATATCGTTATAGCAGTCCTGCTGAAGTGACCAGAATCTGCTTCTGACAGCTTTACAGCTCGTCAAGCAGAAAGGGGAGGGACCAGATAACGGTTTGAGAGATACAAATAAGTGCAAGTACTCTCTTTTAATTGTATTTACCATATAGTTAATACTTTTTTCTGACATTACTATCCCTTTAAACAAACAAAACCTATTATTATTATTATAGAAAGCAAGTAATATATGCAAGACCACAATTCATTTAACCCACAACTTTATGTATTATGTAGTACAGAGTTGGCAACATGTGACTCCCAAGCTGTTCTATCAAATTCCCATAATTCTCGGTATTGCTAGATAACTCTTTGCAACATAATACATACAGTGCTGGGTAAATCTAACTTAAAGGGTGGTGGATACAAGTATTACTGATAAATAAATATAAACCTTGAGTGGCAGAGGGGGTGCACAACGCATTGCAAAGCAATGCTTTGCACAACCCTCTGGCACTCAAAGGGTTAAACAAACACCCTAAGACTAATCATGTAGCAGCCTTTGTTATGTATACTAGTGGGATTAAGTTACTCCAAACCCTCTGAGTGCCAGAGTGGTGTACAATTTTTGTGTATCACTGGATACACCTCTGTTAATCAAATATTTCATTAACCATTTGAGTGCCAGAAGGGTACGCAACACATTGGGTTAAGAGACAGGCTTAACCTAGATAGGTGTTCTTCATACAGCTAAGGTTTAAATGTCTAGATTTTAGTTATTTAGTCTTGCATTTGTTTTTGTGCTGCAGTCTGTAGCTGGACAGTAGCACTTCACTTTCTTCAGAATGTTAACATGATTCTAAAGATTCTAAAGGCCCCCACCTAGGAAGACTACTTTAGTTAGGTATGTTTACCAGCCCAGGGCCAGATTCGACATAAGGCAGAGTAGGCATCTGCCTACAGGCGCACCCCACAGAGGGGCTCCTGTCATTGAAATTAAAAAAAAATTATATCTTTTTGTTCACAGCACTGCTCGCTGTGCACAGTAACAACCTGCCCACAGCATGGTAAGGTCCGTGCCGCCTTCTGCTCGGACAGAAGGCACAGACCTGTAGCTGCTGTTGCTCCCTCGCTGGCTCTAAAGCAGAGTGCTGGGAGATGACATCATCTCCCAGTGCTTTGCATTCCTAAAGACACTGCGCAGGAGCAACAGCAGCTACAGAAGGAGATACAGACATCTGCCGCTGGGCCACCAGGGAGGTAGGAAACATATGCGGGAGGCAAAGTGGGGGCAATGTGAAGATGATGTGGGCAAGCTGGAGCTGATGGGGCAATGTGGAGATGATGGGGGCAAGTTGGAGATGATGGGGCAGTGTGAATAAGTTGGAGCTGATGGGGAATAAGTTGGAGCTGATGGCAATATGGAGCTGATGGGGGATAAGTTGGAACTGATGGCAATATGGAGCTGATGGGGGGCAATGTGAAGGCTATATGGATATGGGGGGTAATGTGGAAATTTGAAGCACTGTGGAGGTGTCCAGTGGAGATGGCAAATGGGGGGTGCTTCAGATTTCTGTGCCTACAGGCTCCTGAGATGTAAATCCGGTCTTGTACCAGCCCAGGTTATAACATCATAGTTTAAGGGGCACAGACTTATAGGGAGGATATTTTCAGGTTTTGATTGGTTATGGTAAAACTAACTATGACCTCTTGTTCCACTTAAAAAAGTTGCATGTGTTTTTATTTCAATACAGTTATACTCCACTTTATGGGGAGAAAAGGTATGTAGGCTTCCTAACTGGAAGCTAAAAAAACAAGCATATAGTATGTAAAGAGGATGAGGAGAAAAGGGGGCATAGTAGGGTCTATTCTTCATATGTGCTTATGCTTTAAAATGCAGAATCCTGACCTGGAATTATATGATAGGATGAGTATCTGTGCATGTGCCTTTGGAAGACTGAGTGTGAATATCTATGAGAGATGGTGTTAACACACTGGACAACTTTTCAAAATATATAATTTTCATAAATGTTACATTAAAATTGCTACCCTATTATAACATTTCTTGCAAAATTAAGTATTTTGTTATCCTCCTCAAATATAAAATTCCCCCTCTTCCTGTGGAGGAGATACAATATGTTTTTCTCTCCTCACTTTCATTTTTCTTTTATCTCATTCCATTCCAGAGGATTGCAATGAGCAAATAAGGATTCAGACACTAGTGGGCACTCCTGTGCACATCCATGCACCCCATCCATGGCTTTCCAAGAGCGCCAGGGATTTGTCTTACATTTAATATAGACAATAATTTATGGTTTCTCTGTAGTAAAAAAAAATTGTGAATGGGCTGCCCTCTATGTTAACCATGTGCTGAAGGTGCAATATATGCACAAAAAGGGGCATGGACATGCTCTAGCACATATCCTAGAATGAGAGGTACAGGCTGTTGTGGACAGATTTTAACACTCCTAAAATATAGTTTAAATCATGAAAAATATTTTAAAATAATACAAACAAGACACAATTAAATGTAATCAAGTGAAAAGACAAAAACCTGCAAGTTCTACCTTGCTTATCAGTAGTGTTCAAATAGATATATATATATATTTATGTTTTTATGAAAGAAGAAAGAACTATATTTTGGCTACAAATAAAGAAAGTAAGCAAAAAAGAAAGTTTGTGCATCAGATCCTTTTACCTATAAATAATCTGTGACTGACTACAGATAAATAACGGTAAGGTTTATTTTACATATTTATGCCAATAGCATATGTAGCTTGCCTGCCAAGACACCTTGAAAAGGAAAACATTGCAAAAACAGACACTTGTAAGCCTAGTAGTCAGAGTATAAATATGTGGAATGATTCCCCACTTCCTTAAAGGGATAGTAATACTTAAAATGTAAAACAAAATATGTTGTAGGGTTTATCCCCCTGAGCAAAACAAGAGTACTCCCACTGCTGAAAGGTGTTTCATTCAAAAGTTATTAATTTTCAAAGTTGAATTTTTTATGTGCAATATCACAGTGGCCTGAAATTGTACAGTGGCGCTGTTGCTACACGATCCTATGGACAGCTCTGGTCCCGGGACCATAAATCTCCATAGGATGGTGTAGCAACAGTGCCACTGTACAATTTCAGGCCACTGTGATATTGCACCTAAAAAAATTCAACTTTGAAAATTAATAACTTTTGAATGAAACACCTTTCAGCAGTGGGAGTACTCGTGTATTACTCAGGGGGATAAACCCTACAACATATTTTTTTTTACATTTTAAGTATTACTATCCCTTTAAGAAGTCTGCTCACATAGGGTACAGGCTTTTCCTGTCTCTCAGTGTAAGACCCTGCACTAGATATATGGGATCACTCCAGGCAAATTACAATCCTCTCAAGCCTTCCCATTGATGACACTTATGTGGAATGTAGTTCCTAAATGTTGGGCCACATGGCTATTAGCAACATGAGGGTAAAAGTCCCCTCCCCCCAAAAAAAAAAATATTTTGGGGGAGGATATAAATCTAGTAGAAGTTGAATCCAAGTCAAAAGGAAAACGGAATGGGAGGAGAACCGCTATATGTCATGTGGACATAAAGGGCTGGGGACAGGGTAGATCCACTTAAAAATATATACCTTATTTCCAATAATAGAAAATGAATAACAGAAAGATAAAAAATGTCAAAAATATAGGGAATATCAAGAAAGTATCTGCCTATGTAGATAGGACAGAATACCAGCCTGTGCTTCGCAAAAACAAAAAACAAAAAAAAAACAAAAAAAAAATAAAATAAATATATATATATATATATATATATATATATATATATATATATATATATATATATATACACCCTGTTCCAAATTATTATGCAAATGATATTTAAGTGTCACAAAGAGTAAATATTTTGTTTTTCAGTTTAACTCATGGATGGCATTGTGTCTCAGGGCTCTTTTGATCACTGAAAACAATCTTGGACACCTGTGATAATTAGATTGCCAGGTGAGCCCAATTTAAGGAAAAACTACTAAAGGTGGGTGTTCCACATTACTAAGCAGAGCACCATTTTCAAGCAATATGGGGAAGAAAAAGGATCTCTCTGCTGCCGAAAAGAGTGAAATAGTTCAATGCCTTGGACAAGGTATGAAAACATTAGATATTTCACGAAAACTTAAGCATGATCATCACACTATTAAGAGATTTGTGGCTGATTCAGAGCACAGATGGGTTCGTGCAGATAAAGGCACATTGAGGAAGATTTCTTCCAGATCCATGTATTGGATCAAGAGAGCAGCTGATAAAATACCATTACATAGCAGCAAACAGATATTTGAAGCTGCTGGTGCCTCTGGAGTCCCAGGGACATCAAGGTGTAGAGTCCTCCAGAGTCTTGCAACCGTGCATAAACCTTCTATTCGGTCACCACTAACCAATGCTCACAAGCAGAAAAGGCTGCATTGGGCAGAAAAATACATGAAGACTAATTTTCAAACAGTCCTGTTCACTGATGAGTGCCGTGCAACCCTGAATGGTCCAGATGGATGGAGTAGTGGATGGTTGGTGGGCGGCCACCCTGTTCCAACAAGGCTGCGACGTCAGCAAGGCGGTGGTGGAGTCATGTTTTGGGCCGGAATCATGGGAAGAGAGCTGGTCGGCCCCTTTAGGGTCCCCCAAGGTGTAAACATGACCTCTGCAAAGTATGTGGAGTTTCTGACTGACCACTTTCTTCCCTGGTACATAAGGAAGAACTATGCTTTCCGTAATAAAATCATCTTCATGCATGACAATGCACCATCTCATGCTGCAAAGAATACCTCTGCATCAATGGCTGCTATGGGGATAAAAGGAGAGAAAGTCATGGTGTGGCCTCCATCCTCCCCTGACCTCAATCCTATTGAGAACCTTTGGAGCATCCTCAAGCAAAAGATCATTGAGGGTGGGAGGCAGTTTACATCCAAACAGCAGCTCTGGGAGGCTATTCTGACATCTTGCAAACAAATTTGAGCAGAAACTGTCCAAAAACTCACAAGTTCAATGGATGAAAGATTTGTGAAGCTACTATCAAATAAGGGGTCCTATGCTGAAATGTAACGTGACCTGTTAAAATGTTTAAAAAGTTAAAATGTTGTTAAAAGTTTGATTGAAATAGCTTTTAATTTCAGTAAATATGCTGCAAACACAACAAATGACAATTTTTCAGTTCTTTACAACCTATAAAGTGTTTTGAAACTTACTGTGTGTAATAATTTGAAACATTGCATTGTAAGTTTTTTATGTTTAAAAAAATACAGTTATCATTAGGAGATTTGTTCAATACAATTTGAATTGTACTCTTAATAGTTGAAAACAGGAGAATTATGCTGACTGTTATTTACATCAATTATTTAGGTAAATGAGAAAAGTATCATTTGCATAATAATTTGGGACAGGGTGTATATATATATATATATATGGTAAATATAATATAATTGGAATAAAAGGAACAGTTGCTCTTCTATCTGCATAGGCAGAGAGAGATTAGATACTTATATTAGAGAATATACCTTTAAAAGCCAATTTTAAGTATGGTTGGTCCATCTATCTTTAGTTTTGTTGAGCGGTGCTAGCATATATATATCTTTGTACCTACACAAGATTATTTATATCCTTGTTGGCTTACGTGCACTTTTGTGTATCATGGGCATATATGCGGCTACTGTTTTTCAATTCAGGGTATATTAGGTAGTGTATATACAGATTATTTTGGAGCTAAAATATGCAAGTGAAATCAAGCTGCAGTCATCAAGTGATGCACATATGTTATTTGGGGGATTGGTGGGTAAAATGTAGGTATGTCCTTTCACTAGTTTAGAAGAAATTTTACATAATTTGTTTTACCCCTATCCACCACCTTGGTTTAGAGGGTGTATATGTATATTAGTATATAGATATATATATATATATGGATCACATTTATTATAGGGCTTTTTTATACCAGATTGATGTTATAGGGATATATAATATACTTATATTGACATTAATGTTATAGGTATCATATGTGATGTTGGTTATTTATGAGGAAATCTTTTATTCCTGTATTGTAGGATAAGTTTCTTTATATGAGAATTGTTTGCTGCTTTATTCGTTTTAAACAATGAGTTATTTTCCCATACAATTGTTTGTTGAAACAGATGTTAAACGGGTACCCTTGGGTACGAGTCTAGATAATAACTACAAAGAATTTATACTTTTGTACTTCTGTGGAATATAGGATATTTAAAACATTGCACTGGTAGGAATGGAGATCAACTTGTAACTTTATTACATCAGGTGATTAATGAACAAATGGTTGCATTGTTCCAGAATGTGACAGGGGAAACCCAGTGGGTGGCAGTGTTACGAATTAAAGTTAAAGTATAAAAGGATGTACTTAGAGATGTGCTGCTTGTTTGCCAGATAGAAAGTTCATTATTGTTTGATAAAGTGGCGGGTTTAAACTCCACATTATAATGAACGGATTTTTTTTGTAAAGCTGTGAATAGCCTTTATATTTTTATATTTAACTAGCAATGTCAGGATATATAGGGAATTAATGCACACACGGATGCAAGACAAACACACACAGAGACACACACGCAAATGCACATGCATGCACTGAGATGCATAAAGAGCGACACAGTCATACACACATACATGCAATGCACAACATGCAGACACATAGAGTGTGATACACACATGCAACACACAGGCACACACAGAGACACACACACACAGAAGTGAGTGTCATTGTATTGAGTTTGTGTTTGTACTTATGCCTCCACTGTGGCATTCATTCATATAGAGGAAATGCATGTGGCAATTGCACATACTATGGTGGAAGGTGGAGTTTGTGTTTGTACTTATGCCTCCACTGTGGCATTCATTCATATAGTTGAAATGCATGTGGTAATTGCACATACTATGGTGGAAGGTGGATCACACTGGCTCCCGGGGTGTGAGTGAGTGTGTGTGAGTGAGTGGCATTCATTCATGTAGTTGAAATGCATGTGGTAATTGCACATACTATGGTGGAAGGTGGATTGTGCTGGCTTCCGGGGTGTGAGTGTGAGTGTGAGTGTGTGTGAGTGTGAGTGAGTGGCATTCATTCATGTAGATGAAATGCATGTGGTAATTGCACATACTATGGTAGAAGGTGGATTATGCTGGCTCCCGGGGTGTGAGTGTGAGTGCGAGAGTGAGTGATTGCGTGTGAGTGATTGCGTGTGAGTGATTGTGTGAGTGTGAGTGAGTGTGAGAGTGTGTGAGTGAGAGGGTGTATGAGTGAGTGTGTGTGAGTGAGTGTGTGTGTGTGAGTGAGAGAGTGTGAGTGAGAGAGTGTGAGTGTGTGTGAGTGAGTGTGTGTGAGTGAGTGTGTGTGTGTGTGATTGAGTGTGTGTGAGACTGTGTGAGTGTGTGTGTGTGTGTGTGTGTGTGAATTTTTGTGAGAGTGTATGATTGAGGGTGTATGATTTAGTGTGCGTGAGAGTGTGAGTGTGTGTGATTGAGTGTGTGTTTTTTGTCTGATGTGTTTGTGTCTGTGGTGTAGGAGCGAGTGGCAACCATTTTGTTTTTTAGTTACTTGGATAGTGGTGGGCAGGCTGGATAGTGGGGGCAGGCCAACTCCCTGCACGATTTAAATCACTCCCCCATTGAATCACCCAATGGGAGCAGTAACTCCTCCTTATTTAACCCTTTGAGTCCCAGAGGGGTACGCAACGCATTGCTTTGCAATGCTTTGCATACCCCTCTGGCACTCAAAGGGTTATGTTGAGGTAACATAGCAATATAACACACGGTGGCTCTTCAGGTGGCTCTTCAGTTGAGGCAACGTAGCAATATGCTGAGGGAACAAATAGAAAGTGGTGTTTGAGGCTTGCCCTCTGTAACATACACCAAAGCATCTCTCTCCCTTTAAGGAGAAAGGGCAGGAATCAGGAAGTGGAGGAGTGACAGTTGAAAACAGACAGTTAGTGAGGTTGACTGAAGAGATGAAAAAGAGTTAAATAAAAGAGTTGCTATTAAGGTTATCTCCGAGTTTGTATTTTGTGGAAACATTACACCCTCATACTGAAACAGAGTGTATGGAGGGTTACAATTATCTGTGAGAGGTGAAACAGTGTTTTTGTGGGGTCATAATCCTGAGTGAGAGTGTATGTGGTCCGGGAGAACTTCAGGAGCGAGTGGCAGCTATATTTTTTTTTTTGTCAGTTGGATAATGGTGGGCGGGCTGGAGGGTGCGGGCCATCTCCCTGTATGATAAACATGCCCCCATTGAATCACCCAATGGGAGCAGTAACTTCCCCACTGAATCACCCAATAGGAGTTGTGTCTCCTAATGAGACATACATTATATAATAAGGCATTCTGTTCAATGTGTGTTTGTTTTCTGAGAAGACATAAATTATGTTCTGTGTGTGAGGTACCATAAATTATGCAATGAGGCTTATTCTTTTATATATAGAGATTTAGCAGCACTGTATTACTTCTACAATATACTCTACTACTATTTACATAAAGCTTTCAAGGTATCAACCCTTGGAATACCGGATGCATAGACACGGAGGAAGAACAAACCTATAGTTGCTTGAGCAGGGACAAGCTTTAATCTATTCCCTGCATGTGAATATCGATGTTGAGGTGTGCAAGACACCGGTGGGACTGGCTCCATGAATATTACTGTATAATTCAACAGCTATATCCTTGACAATGAAAAATTTCTACTTGTAATTTATCCTTTATCATCTAACCAGGATTCAGACACACCAATTAGAGCATACTGATCATGCATTGCAATAATTTCTAGTTCCTCCATCTTACCAGCCAGGTATATATTTTATTATTTTGCCATTCTGAAAGATATGTAAAATGTATATGCCTTATATCAGGCTGTAACAATGACACCTCCCTATTAGATGAGCTAGCCCATTCCCCCTCTCCAGCCCCATGCACCTTCTCTAATCCCATTTCCTCAATTTTCTACCTTCCCCATCCTGTGTTGTATCACAACCCTCTAACTATCCTAACAACTAGCACCATGGCCCCCCTTCCGCTAAGGTGCAATCCATCCATAAAGATTGATTCCAAGGGAATAGGTCCCCCAGTGCTCTAGGGACCCAAATCCCTCCTGCTTACACCAAGTCTTTAGCCAGGCATTTAACTCCCTAATCTCTCATTGCCATTCTCATGTAGCACGTGGTGAAGGTAGTATTTCAGAAAATACTATCTTAGAAAGCTTATATCCTAAATCCATGAAATCCTCCTTAATGGACCTCCATTTTCAACTGACGTTGTCATTAGTACCAACATGTACCATGACAGATGGGTCATGGTCAGCCCCTCCCAACAACCCAATCTGCCATATGTCAAATCCAAGCACCCAGGAGACAGCAAACTGCTCTATTGTAGCGATCCTGGTGACATATTACCCTGTCTGTCTTCCTAATAATATAATTCCCTACCACCCCCATCTATCTAGGTCTGCCTGAATTCTGAATCCCATCAGTGCTAGAGCGTCTGTTTTCTCTGCTGTTAGAGGGAACAGTCCTCTCCAGCAAAGGCACTCCTGTGCCAACATCCCCAACATCATCACTCAATGTAGCAAATCTGATAGGGTTAGTAAATACAGGAGTGTCCTCCCTATTCCTCTGACCCCAACTGTAACCCATCTGACTACCTTCTCTTTCTTTGCACAGTCTCCATTCCTATAACTACTTACTACTGCTTCTTGCTGCTCCGTCAGCAGACTCCTCTCAAGATTGGCCGTGTCCCTCAATTTAGTAACCTGCCTCATCCAGATCTCTAATTTGAGCTTCCAGATAAACTACTTGCTCACATTTGCCACAGAGGTATGCACCCTGGAATGGATGTTCCAGGTGTGCAAACATATGGCGCTTGTGCCCTGAGTCAAATGGAAGAGGACCTATCACCTTTTCAAATCATACCCTCAGTGAGAGCTTCCATCTTGAAAGGATTATTCTTCCCCATTAATTTAATGCAGCCCTCTCATGGAAATTGATAGGATCTAGCAGCCTAAAAATTGGAGAAAATGGATTTTGTGATTATGTGAGTAATTCATTATGCAGCATTATCTGACCAAGTCAGATAAACTTGTAGCAGAAATGTAGAACATGGTGTGGGATCACCTCAACAGAAGGTTTTGTGACTTTTGAAGGTATGTTATGGTTGCATTTCTTCTCAGAAGTTTATGTGGAAACTAAGTATATTGGCGCTTTCCACCTGAAATTCCAGTGAGGAGGAAATGCCATCTTAAACACACCCTTATTCTTTAGTGAATTAGTCTCAGATGGGCCTATTAAAGATGAGCATTAAAATGAGACCTGTGAGAAAGGAGTTAAATGATTAGTTGTGCTTGCATGTTATAGGCCAGAAAGGGGCAAAATACATCCAGTGGGCTGATTTAATCTGACCCTTGGGCCTTGTTGGCTGTAAACATATAGCTGAGCTTGTGCACAGAGAAAATGTAACTCCTGGCAGAGGAAGAATTTTATCACAAAGAATTCTATCACTTTTTTCACAAAGTATAAATATGATACAATGTAAAATTTGTGCAGAGGAAGCTACAACTGAATCATCGTCTGTGCATCTGTGTGATCAGAAGTACAAGCCAAAGCTAGACATAACCCTGGAGGATTATATTTGTTAGGAAATAGTGCAATTCAGAATCAAATCAACTGCACCACAGGGAAGAAACAAATTTATTATTATTTAAATGGAGCTTTCATCACCCTCAAAGGCCTCCACCACATTTCCTCATAATGCTTTGGAGATCTCTCTAGAATTCAAGGAGTCAAAAGACCCATTTAAGTAAGTTGGTCTGCCCCAGAAACTGCATCACCTTTGCTCAGTACATGAGCCTCTCTGCCATTTTCACTCCCATCTCAGTCAGTCATGGTAATTACTAGGCAGACGTGCTAGTAAGGCTTTGTATACATAATACAGTGTGTGCACATGTGTATGTATTTCACCTGCACACATACACACAATATTCTCTGTTCCTATTTGGAGATATCACACAACTACTGCTTTACAAATACCTTTTGAACAGAGATGTAGCCTTCAAGCCAAAATAATGTCCCATACTTTAAAGTCTAAAGATATGTTTATTCCAGGCAACTGTAAGGGTGTGGCTAAGTGCACATAGTGTGTATTGTATGTGCACATCCTCACTACATTATTCTTTATTCCAAGTTGTGCAAATAAGTTATGGATTTTTTCCCAGGAATTGATTTAAACCCCCACAGATATATATTTAAACACTTGGATCTTTCTGTAAATATTTCATGCACAAATGATTACTGTACCATCCAAGCTCACATTGCAAGCTAGCTCAATCAACATGAAGTCAAAGTGATGCTCAGACAAACACCAGTAAACTAATATTCTAATAGAAAATGGGTCCCCTGGTGCATTGTAGTGCTGGATTGGATTCTCCTCTGACAGCCAAGCTACGATGAGCTGATGTTTTAATTATATGTCTGCACTGGCTGCTTCAATAAATCTCATGGTGGCTGTTCACATTTGGTTGTCCAGATCTGTTAGTCAGCTGCTGACAAACAATATATCTCTTGTATGAGGTTGAAAGCAGTGACATTTATTATCACAAATCTTCAGAGCAGCGACAGAACAATGGCTGACACACAACTACACAACAGAACATATTCATTGCAATAAATCCACCTCTTCAGTAAACCTATGCTGCATTGCTGGCAAACTGTATTCCTCATTAGACCAAGGCCTCCGCACAGAGTGAGATCTCATAATGTCAACTATCATGAACAAGAACAAGAAATGTTGTTGAATGCTTAAAAAAACAGAAATACTCAATGCCATATGTATAATCCCCTCCCCATCTGATGTTAGATAGGTCTCCTACTCATTGCCAATTAAACGTATAAAAATTTGGGACTTATCTGTACTTGTAATTGTACTTATCTCCATAGCATGGTAGGTTTGCTGGAAAATAAATCCATTCTTCAAAAATATAAAGTTCAGGAAAATATAAGGATTTAAAAAAAAAAAGAAAAAGAAAAAGCCTGGGTACACTCTAAATCAGGGGGTAACCTGCCCTGGTCATCAAGAGCTGCCAACAGTAAACGTTTTCAGGATATCCTGGAATGATCACAGGTAAACCAATTAAAGTGACAGTACTGATAATAATATCATGAAAGCATGCAGAGTTTGTAGATATTGAGGACCAAGTTTGGCCACTCCTGCCCTGAATAATGCATTCAAAAGTTAGTCTTATATTAAGGTCAGCAATGGCTGAAAATAATCATGTTAAGAAAATTATTCACAGTAACACCTGTAGGTAACCATCCAGTGAAATCTTAAATAGATCATATGTGCTGCCACAACATTTCAGGCTCAGTCCTGGTCATTTGTCAAGCAAATAACAATAGGGTGCTCAGTGTAAAAAACAGTAAAAAAAATAGTAGAAAAAACAAACCCCACCAAAGTGAGTGACTTAGATCTCCTTATAGAAAACCGAATGGCACTGCTTTGGCTGTTTCTCAGAAATTATTTAATTTACAGAACGGTGGTTAGTATAGTATGTAGCCATATTTTAATTCTCTCTAAAACAGATAACACTTACCTAATGGTGACAGGTCCACTTTAATCAGTCATCCCAGTAAGTGCTTAGTTCCTGTATTGCATCCTTATGCTTATATTGTACTGTGTACACATACACTCTATCTCTCTCACTCTATCTCTCTCTCCCACTCTCTCCCACTCGCTCTCTCTCTCTTTCACACTCTCTCAATCTATCTCTCTCTCACTCCCTCTCACACTCTATTTTTCTCTCTCTTTCTCTCTCTCTTTCACCCTCTCTGTTGTTCGCCCTCTCTCTCTTCCTTATGCACAAAAGAAAAGAGATGCAATTCTTCAACAAACCAACTGCACTACAGGGGGAAAATAAAGAATCCCCAAACTAGAACTGATTGAGTGGTTTTGGACCCTTTGAATGCTATAGAGGTTTCCAGTGCATTGCAAGTCAATGTGTTGGAGACCTCTGCAGCAATTAAATGGTTAAAACCACTATACAATTAGTATACAATTATTATGTGAAAAAATTCCACACACCCCCTTTGGTGCAGTTGGTTTGGTCCAGAATTGCATCTCTTTAAATTGATGAATAAGGTCCATTGTTAAACCAATGTAGTTGTTATAATGCAATATGTGTTTACATTTTGAGGTTTAAACAGATTGTATATTAATAACCATAATTGCTGCAGTCTTCCTTAAGCCAATATGTTGAGAATGAGGCCCTTGATTATACCTGTTCTAGAGTGCTCTGGATTATAATATACTCTCCAGAGTTCTCTATTACGTCACACTTGTATAATCGACTTGGCAATGTCATGGCCTCGTGTCACTGTATAGTGCCCATTAGATATGACATGACTTTATTAGAGCTTAGAGCACCTTACAGTTTAAGGAAATGCTTGGTCTCTCCCAGACAGCTATCACGTTCACTCTCAGTCTTAACATCCCTGCAGCCCCAGGACTTACTGCTGTCTCTCCTGTCACTGAGAGCTTTGTAACTTTAAGCAGCTTCCCAAGAGATTAACTCCTTCACTGCTAGAGATAGCAACAACACAATGTCATTACTACCATACAGTTCTGTATAGTTTTTGGTTTACAATCTTGGTATGTGACCCTTTCTAGAGTGTTGTGACAATATGCACAAAGTCAACAGTTGAGCAAGTCAGTTGCAAGTCTGTTGCATTATAGGGAACAAATTAAAATGCCCTTTGATTTAAAAGGGACTTTTACCCTTTGAATGCTAGAGAGATCTCTTGGCTTGCTCCTCAATTGCTCCTCTTGTTTCCAAGAGAAATAAAATTTCCCAATAATTTCAATGGGGTTTTAGTATATTCCAGTGCATTACTTCTCTAATTTTCAGGCATTTTAAATGCCCGTTTGAATGAATGTGACATTTAGGAATGTGTATTTGCCCCCCGTGGTGCAGTTGGTTTGGTCCAGAATTGCACCTTTTCGCTTATTGAACATGGCGGCCTGGACGTCAGTTATTGGGCATGCACAGTGGCAGTATTCAGGTTCAGATCACCAAGAACTGGATTCCACTGCGGGAGATACATATATCACAGGTCTTAACTCACAGATTCCTACTGAAGTCTGTGGGGGAATTTGCAGAAACAACAATGATAAAATCACCTGCAATAGAATCCAACCTTTAACTGGCTGTCAAGATGCACCAGAAGAAATCTCTAGCATCCAAAGGGTTAATAAATAAAATAATAATAAACATACAGTGTTGTGGTAATGCAGCCATGTACAAAATATCTATTTTCCTTCAATCCAGCATTTACTGGGCTAGACACAATTGCATGTACTGAATATTATATCACAAAACAGACTATCCTATCCGACAGAAGAGGCCCATGTTAGAATTTGCAACCTGCTTAGTTACTTGCCTCTGTTTTCTTTTTCAGGACTTACAAGGTCTTATCTACTAATTGTACAACAGGACATACAATCATACAATGTGAAATCTGAGAGATGAAAGACAGGACGTGGCAAGTTCTGAAAGGCCAGACAAAAAAGCAACGAAGCGGGTGGAAAATTCAAACATGTTGCCTGCCAGACTCAGTCTATAGGGGGGAGAGAGGGGGGAGGACAGATGAGAGGAGAGGGGAGAATGATACCACAGAGCTTACAATGGAAATGTAGCTACTCTACAATTAAAATGCCATTTCATGTAACACCACAGAGCTTATAACTGAAATGGACCGATATTAGTATTTTAGCTTTATTTTAATTGTAAGCTCTGTGATGTCACTTGCAAAGCTCCATTTCAGTTCCAAGCTCTATATCACTTGTGCCTTACCTTTTCAACTGTAAGCTCTGTGGTATCACTTGTGTAGCTCCATTTCAATTGTAAGCTCTGTAGCATCACTATTAAAGATCTGTGGTATCATTAGTATACCTACATTTCAACTGTAAACTCTGTTGTATCACTAGTGTAGCTCAGTTCAGTTGTAAGCACAATAATGTCACTAGTGTAGTTCCAGTTGAACTGAAAGCTCTGTGATATATCTAGTGTAGCTCAGTGTAAATGACAAGTTCTGTGGAATAACCAGTATAGCTCAAATTGAATTGTAAGCTTTGTGGTGTCACTAGTGCAGCCCCATTGCAACTGTATGCTCAGTAGTATCACTAGTGCAACACCATTTTAATTTTAAGATTAAAATTGAAATTAAGCTACACAACTGAGATCACAGTTGAAATAGAGATACTCCGGCAATGTACCTCCATTTCTATTGCAAGATCTGTAGAATTACTTGTGTAGCTTCATATCAGTTGTATTCTCTGGGAAATAATTAGTGTATCACCATTTCAATGGTAAGCTCTATTTATCATGAGTATAGCTCAATATTAGCTGTAAGCACTGTAGTATAATTTATGTTCCATTAGTGATAGCCCAGAGCATACATTTGAAATGGAGCTACACAAGTGATATCACATACAATTGAACTAAAATGGAGCTACACTAGTAGTGTGGCTCCATTTGAATATTAAGCTGTGTGCTCTCACCAGTGTAACACCATTTTGATTTTAAGCTCTGTGGTACCACTAGCCTTAAAGGGATAGTAAAACTTCATTTTATCTTTATTTTATTGTGTAGGCATTAAAAAACATGAATGAAATGTCTTATCTCTCAAACCTTTATGGTTTAAGAGATATTCACAAGCAAAGTTTCCCCCTCCCGCCCCTTTTAACTAGTGTAAGCAATCTCTTCTTCTAGTTGTAAGACCAGACAGATAACAGAAGGGGACAATCTTGTTCCTATGAGAACAATGAAAGCCCTGAGCCCCTTGACAAGTTTCATGTTTTTCCCTTATCTTAATTGAAGATTGTCCCTCACTGCAGTCTACCTGGGCACCTCCCTTCTGATCTGGCTGAGCAGTGTTACATCAGTAAAGGGGCAGGGGGGTATTTTTTCATTGAATTACTATTGAACTACAACTCTGACAGAATTGAAATAACACTCTCCAAAGTCCAAATACTATTATGATTAATTAGAGCTGCTTTTATTATGAAACATTACTATCCCTTTAATTCACAAAATTAATTATGTAAAGTTAATAAAAGAGGATAGGCAGGGATGGTAGACTGGAGCCATAGTAGAAATGGAACACAAAGAAAGGGCACAGACCCTTCTAAGAGGATATCTGCATATGCAATTATATTTTTAAGCCCCCAATATTTTAAGGCTCACCAGATACTTGTATATAGAAGGCTCATCAGATGCTTAACTAGTCTCTGTATATCAGACTCTTATCCAAACCTGGTCCTCTCTCAGAAGAAACTTGTCACAGGTTCCAGAGTCAGAAATTTCAAGTAATTTATTGAATTGCAGCAGCAATATGTCATGTGTGAGCCCCTGAGGAAGTGCCAGAAGTGGCCTGAAATGCATAGGGTGATATTATCTGTCAATACTTTTTACATGTATGCTGCTATTCAATAAATTAGTTGAAATTTCTGACTTTGGAACCTGTGAAAAGTTTCTTCTGAGAGAGGACCAGGTTTGGATAGGAGTCTGATATACAGAGACCAATTGAGCATCTGATGAGCCTTCTATATACAAGTATCTGGGGAACCTTAAAATATTGGGGGATTAAAAATATAATTCCATACCATATACAGATATCCTCTTAGAAGGGTCTGTGACCTTTCTTTGTGTTCTACTTTAGTTGCCGTGAGGGTGGTGCACTACACCAGTGCATAAAAGAGTAGCAACCTTCGGAGGATTTTTGGTCATCAGGTGTGGATACCTGGACCTATCGAGGAGGAGAACTCTGGTTTGTCTTTTTACAAGAATTTTGGGATCACCAATAGTGGTGTGACTGATTGTCTACCCTTTGGCAAATTTGTATATGTATTTGATGGACACATATATATTCTTTGCAGTAAAGTAAGCACTTATAGCGCCATAGCACTGTTTTGTATTTTTCCATAGTAGAAATGAGACAGTTGATTGTACTTGCCCCTCAGGTCAAATTATGCCAGCCCTCCCTTGTCTGCAATAAAATCTAGACAACATTATGAAGACAGGTTAAATGAGAAATCTACAGGTGTTAGTTTGGAATGAAGACTTGACACATTATTTTATACAAACAAGACTACTGGAACATGTTAATTAAATAATTCTTTTGAGACTATTTCAGCACATCCTAATAGCTTCTGGATGGATATACATCCAGGGATATACAAGAAGATGACTTCGCTGCTGATAATCTGGCACAATCAGGACATCTGGTGGAAGAAACTGAAAACTGTCACATTACTGTTACAGAGTGATTTACATGTGCATTGCTTACTTACAGTTCTCTAAAGGAAAGCTCTCTGTGATGAACCTATCCTATTGATCTGAGTGCAAGAGGGATGTGCAAAGCGATTCTTTGCAATGCATTGTCCACTACTCTGGCACTCAGGGGGTTAAAATTGACCTGTTTACTTCATGTTTCATAGAATTAACCTTTTGAGTGCCAGAAGGGTACACAACGCATTGCTCTGCAATGCGTTGCGTACACCTCTGGCATTCAAAGGGTTACAGTATGCCCATTTGTTATATTGGCCACTTTTCTGTAAAATAAATAATTTTTCTAGAAATTAACTTTTATGTTTTGATCCCGCAAACATTACCATAAAGTGCCACCAACAAGTAAAATTTAACTTCTCACAAAATATTTATATTACAAACAAATAGCTAACACAACATATAGACAGGTTCACTTATCTCTCAAATGAACTACACTTCTCTTAAGGTGACAGGCCCATTTTAAGTACAAAGAGTTGAAAATGAAATATTGCAACATGAATTTCACCTTAAATGGAACAGCACTGCCATGTTATTAGCTGAGTTTCTTATTTAAGATCTTAGGATGTATACACAAAAAAAAGGGTGAGCAATTCTGGATGAAACCAACTGCATCAGAGGGAACAAATGAAACTTATTTATTTAAAAGGCAAGTGAAGGGTCAGTATATGTCTCTTTTAAAGTGACAGTTGCTTTATTCAATAGTTATTACACAACTGTTTGAATATTTTAATTCAAATTAATTTAGGAAAATCATCGTATAGTTGCTTTTCTGCTGTTCTGTGGAAGGAAATTACAGTTGGGGAGAGAAGCTCTACAAAATACAACAAATTAAAATATATAAATATTTATTATGTAGTCTGGATACATTGTACTAATGTTAAAATGAAACATTCCCCACAATGCAAGTTCCTTGTTATACTCAGCAGGAATATAAGTGTATTTACATTAAAAAAAAAATTTTGCTATTCCTTTAACTATGAAAAGGTATGGTGAAGAGTCAGTCATATATATATATTAAGTCTCTAGCCTGGGTACTAATTCGAAAAATCACAGAAGAGAAAGAATTGAACTTATAGGTCTTCTTCAATGTGACAAATGTGCTGTTTTATTACATCAATGTTGTGGCCCTGTCCTTGACTTTTATCAAGATGTTTATGTATCTTGATAAAGGCCCAGGTCAGGGATGAAACCTGATGGAATAAAACAGCACATTTGTCACCTTGAAGAAGACCTGTGAGTACAATTCTTTCGTTGGATTTATATATATATAAAGAGAGACAGGGAGCGAGAGAGAGAGGGAGGGAGTGAGAGAGAGAGGGAGAGAGAGAGAGGGAGGGAGTGAGAGAGAGAGGGAGCAAGAGACAAGAAGATAGATACGTACAATGTACATAGATAGATAGATAGATAGATAGATAGATAGATAGATAGATAGATAGAGTACATAGACAGACAAACAGACAGACAGATCAGCGCTCACAAGACTTGTCAATATGTCCAAGATTCACATTTATTATAGGTCAATGTGTCGATCCTCTTGTGGGATCTTTAATTAGTCCTTAAGAAAGATCCCAGAAGGGAATCGAAATGCTGACCTACAATAAATTTTAATCTTGGACATTTTGACAAGCTGTAGTGCCCCTCAAAGTGTGTAGCTCTAGACGTATGCCTACTTTGCCTACTGGGATTTTCAGCCCTGCAAAGGGTTAATCCCTTGAATGAGAGTTCTTTTAATGCTTTGCGTTGGAGACCTCTCTTGCCATCTAGGAGGTTAAAAGACCCATTTAAATGAATGACATTATTTTGACTTGCCATATTTTACAGTTGGTTTGTCTTATAAATGCTCTTTGTCACGTTGTGCACATGGCCACATCTCTATAGTTAGCATTATACTATATTATATTAGCATATTAAACCAGGAGTTAATTGAATTTATTTTAACAAGCTTCTTTTTGTACTAATTGATGTTTGCGCTGAAGTCACAAAACAGCTGAAGGACATTTGTCAGTGTCATACTTTTGACATGCTGATGCTGTGGGTAATTAGGCACACAAGGGAAGCTAGATAAATCCCCAGGTTACTGTTTGCAGACTACACTTAAGTACAGCTCTGAAATATATTCTGCCTCACGCCGTGATAGAATGCCATGTTAGAATGCTTTACAGGGTACTATTTTACCTATCAAACAGCAGACTTCTCTGTCTCTACCAGTATTTGCTAACAATCATGCAGGTGACACTTGTGCAGACTGTGGAAAAATCCAAGGTGATAAAGACTCCTGGTGACTTTCTTGAGAACTTGATATTTTAGGGGCAAACAAAAATGCCTGTTGATTAAAATAAGCATTTTTAACCCCTTGAATGCAAAAGAGGTCTCCATCACTTTGGCAATTGTCATGGGAAAGCTGGTTTGCTCCAGAATTGCACTTCTTTAACATGATGAATAAGGATCTTAGAATCAAAATGACTTAAAACATTTTTTTTTCCTCTTTGAGCTAGTCCTTCTTACACTCCTAATCTATACACAACCACTCCAGCTCCTATTTTTATTATTGAATTGGATGGTTGCTCACAATATAATATCGGCACTATACGCTATATTAAAAAATACTTTGAATCTCTATACAAATTGGAGCACCAATCCTTTATAATATTTAAAGCCAAATACAATGACAGATTGTATTTGGCTTATATATATATATATATATATATATATATATATATATATATATATATATATATATATATATATAATGTGTGTGTTATACAGGATTGGCGCTCCTTTGTATAGAGATTCAAAGTAGTTCTTCTTACATGTCCATCACAAGAGATAAGAACAGTAACTGCATTACAAGGATGTTGTAACATGGGGGAACACGTGCAGTCTGATGAGTTAGGAACATACCCATACACTGAACTAATACTGGACTGTATCACCACTGTCAGGACAGGTATGAGCTGGGCTATTGAGTTCATATAAACTATATGATGCAGAACATTTCAGCTATTTTATTTACAGCAAAAGTAGATAGATAATAGATGCAATAACAACCCCCATTTACCTTAAAATGGCCAGAAAATGTTACTGGTTCCTGTGAATTTTGCCCTTGTGCCATTGCAAAGCAATGCGTTGTGTACCACTCTGGCACTCAAAGGTTTAATCAGGCCTAGATGCCATGTGTATGGAGACAGGCATGACTTGCAGCATTTTCAAACTAAATCAGGCACAGTGCATGAGCTCTGCAGTGGGTAGAGTTTATGTCCGGTGGCCCTGTTAGCAACTGTCATGTCCGACTCCATGGATATGACATCCAGGAAGATGCTATCTCTTAAACAAAGGCACAACGGCAAAATTCATAGGCACCTTTAAGATTCTGTATCCATAGTCATGTAAGTGGGGGTTATTATTATCTGCTTTAAATGAGCAGTAGACATTTTTATGAAAAATGTATACTATACAGCTTTTCCTGAGTAAAACAAAGGTATGTGCACTGCTAAGAGAAGTTGGTTTTCACAGGATTTAGAGTTTAAACTTGTTTTTGAACATTAACACTGCCCTCTAGTGGCCAGATTTAATTTAGTCATTGTGTTACATTCTATGAGAAAAGTGAGCCACTGCCAATAAAACTCCATAGAATGTGTTTAATAACAGCTGAGTCATTTCTGGACAGTTTGAACTTTCAACAAGTAAGCTACCTGCATCTCAGTTTCCAATCTGTTGCTAAACTATAGGAATATATTTTAATATGTATATTTTTAAACAGAATAAGAGTTTCTATTTGCAGAATTACAGTAACTTAGATGCAACCTGGTTGCTGCAATCCATTAGTATTTATTTTATTAACTCAGTGACTTTGTGAGATTTTGGTTGAAATTCAATCAGGGGACATTATTACAATGTCAGTTTTATCAATCTCTCGTTTCTTTTGGTCTGCTTATTTGGTTGAAAATCTTTATCATCATCATCATCATCATAATGTTGTAGATCAGAGTTACGCTATGTTTGATTCTCCAGGTGTTGGGAATATACCCATCCCCAACCCCAAACAGCTTATATCTGGGTCCCCTTTGCCTCAATCAGCATAATTTTGTTACTAGAAAGGAGAGAGTGTCCACTATACAACAACATGAAGGGGTTCATGTGTGTTACACAGCCCAATCACTGGGCAACAATTAAGAAATTAAAATGAAAGTAAAATATAATACTTAAGAGTTAATGGGCAATTTCTCTCCTTTCCAATGATATCCAGGTTGTGGGGGTAAATGTCAGATGTTCATTCAATCATCTGGCATATATATGTATGTATATGTGTGTGTCACACACATGTGCACACATATGTACACATAAACGCATAAACATCCTTTTCACCTCTTAAAAGCACAAAGCCTCTTTCTTTTGCCCCTTACATTGTACTACTGTAGCCACTAGAGTGCTGAAGGTCAGATTCATTGCTTGCAATGTCCTGTAGAACTCTCTACATCCAGAGAGGATGACTTTCATTGATCCCTGTTTAGACTTTTTAATCGTAGTGCTCAGCCCTCTGATGGACTTAAGGGCTGTGTGTGTGTGTGTGTGTGTGTGTAGCCCTTTGGAAAATCTGATTTCCTGTCATTAACTTATATTGATTATGTGTAGTACTGTGGGTTGGTATGTAAGTATGCATAAGAGAATAACCTTACTGAAATTGATAAATGTTTGCATAATATAGCTGAAGGTCAGGCCAGCAAGTCTATCCTGTGGATATTCCTCTGAGTTTAATACACTTTATTGCACCTACTCAGAGGTGAGTCTGAGTGTGACTGAAAGACTATGTGACTGTGAAAATCTCAAATTCATCATGAAACTGGAGCGATCTGCCCTCTTTTCTCTACTATCACTCATTCCCTCTCTCAAATGTTAATATCATTCCATTTCATTTAAACTAAAACACCATAAAGAATAAATGTTTGAAATATTATTTGTGGAAAAAACCTGTCTATGCATGGGTGTATCAGGGTGTGAGAGTGCTTGACTGTGTGTGAGAGAGATTATCTGTCAATATGACAGATTGCCCCATTGGTTTCAGTCTTTTTCCACTCTTATGATACATTTTCATTACTTTGTAAATCTTAAATTAAAAGAAATGGTATGTTGGGGAATTTACACATTTTTTAGAACTACATGGGAACTTTTTACTGGAAAGTTTGAGACACCTGCTGGTACTCTATATTCTAGATGAAGTATTACTAAAGATTTGTAGAGAGATAGATGTATTTTCTGATGCTGTGCATCTTTTCCTTAGTGCCTCTTGCAGAAACTGACTGACACTTCACACTGTTGTGGATTCTATTGTACTCAATTCCCCAAAATCCTTCTGTAATGAGGTCTCCTCAAGTAGTTTCCAATGTAGAGTGTATGAATCTGGCTTATTTCTGCAACCCAAATGCGGAACTGCATTTATCAATATTAAACCTCATATGCAACCTTTCTGCCCGTTCAATCAATTTATCAAAATATTTCTGCAAAGAGGAAATATTTTGCTCCGTGTGTATTTTTTTACATAGTTTTTTGTCATCAGCAAATATCGAGACGCTACTTTCAATACCCACTTCAATAACATAAATAAACAAATTATAAAGCATTGCCACTCCAATGAACTTTAGACCAACTTGACAGGATTCAATTTACAATCCTCTGCATTCTATTTTCTGAACATGATGGTTCTTACATTTTAAAGTTGTCTCCTAGGTCTGAACAGGCGCTGAGTTGAGCAGTTCTTCCCAAATACGAGTTATGTGGTGTATTCCTTGGAATGGTGCCATTATTTGTTCTATGTTTTTTTCTACGTGTTTCCCTCTTTTAGAAATTATTATTATAATGATATTGAGCTGGTTGTGAATTTTGCTTGTAATTGAGGTAACATGAATAAATACAGTTTGATTATTCAGTATTCCTGTGTAGAGTTGTTTTCAGTTTTCAAAATAATATTATATATTAAAGGTTAAAAGGTTCATAATAGGATTGCCATATCACCATTTTAAAGGTGATGCATCAAACAGTATTGCTGCACTACTGAAAATGGATGTCTTTTCCATAAGCTTTATTAAAACGGCAAATTGGCAACTGTGTTGTAAGTTGTAAAAAGCCTAAACTTGGAAATTGTATTAGCCTCCCCCCAAACAAATTCACCCTCCTCACATAGAGTCCTGTATGTCTTGTGTTGACTCAAGAAGTGAGGTCTCTAAATTGAAGCATGCTGAGTCCCTTGATGACTGATTGATGCACCTCTTCTATAGGGCAAGCAGGGGCGTATCACCTTGAATCTACATTCTAGGGAGCTTTAAGGGTTATTTCAAACATCTCAGAGTCAGTTCATTCTGCACAGCTAGTGGCTCTTATCTTGAGGACTGTAGTTGCTAAGCTCTACTATTGAATTTGGTATTTATTGGAGACATCTCTAGCATTCAAAGTTTTAAAATATCCCTTTAAATCAATGGCCATTTTTTACTGGTTGATAGGTTTCCTATGGTGTAGTTGGTTTGCCCCAGAATTACTCCATGTTCACATGACCCTTAAATAATATGTCTTTACAGTTTACTTTCTTTAAACACTTTGAGTGCCAGATGGTTATTCAATGTATTGCTTTGAAATGCATTGTGTACCCCTCAGGTACTCAAAGGGATAAATGTAATTATATTATTAAAAATCAATAGGTGATTTACTGGGACCAGTATTCAAAGTGACCCATAGACCCATAGATCTAGTTCCTGCTTTAGCTAATGACTGCTGATATCATCACTACTGCCAGCCAGTAAGATAGCAAAAGTGCTGGTGGACCCCTTCCTTTTGCTTCATTAACCCTTTATTTTAAGCAACAGAGAGTTGTACAATTCATTGCAAATCACCTTACACATTGTGTCTGTGTCAGCTAGTGATTCACACTTGATCCAGGCCCAGGGAAAATATCCTCATATTTTGTCCAAGGGCACCGTAGCTTCTTGCTGTTCTCCTAATTCTGGGCTAACCAACTGCACCATTGGTAGAAACTGAAAATTCCCTTTATATTAGTGTAGTTTTTAAGTGAGCGCCAGAGGGGTACTGAATTCATTGCAAAGGAATGCATTACATACCCCTCTGGCACTCAAAGGGTTAACACATTGAATGTTAGTGTTGTTTCAATGCACTGTGAGGCAATGCATTGGAAACTTCTTTAGCATTCAGTGGGTTAAAAGCCTCATTTAAATAATTGGAATTTGTGAAATTTTGCATTTTAATCCTATGATGCAGTTCGTTTGCTCCAAAATTGCAACTTTTTAGCTTGATGAATTTATCCCAATGTTCCACTTACTTTCAACCGTCCTGGTAAGGCACAGCAGAATAATACATTGCATAAATATTAGAATTACACGTTTGCTTTTTCATAAAGGTTTAATATCTTTCATTAAACTGCTGGAATAATTGCTTTAGGCTTCCTGGTTATGTGAGTATTTCTGTTAAACCACCTGACCATGCGTAAAATTGTACCTTCATTTTACAACATCTCCAAGAGTCTAATCAGAACGAGTTTGATTACAGCAGCTACATTCATGACTCCCATCGTAAAATGCATATCATAAATGAGAAGTAAAATTAGCCTTCGCATTCAGGCACCATTAAAGAGATTTCTAGGTACCTGCTGATGGAATACAAATAGGCTACCATACCTAAGAACAGCACAGTGATTGAATATAAATTCTCTAGCTTTTTGAAGGTGATTAGTGCTGCTTAGACTTGTATTTAGCACACAAAACCGGTTCAATATTACACAAGATGGTGACACCATTGAAATACATTTATAATTAGCGCCAACGGAGTTGGTAAATGAGAAATGAAATGCAGGAACTTATTATGTCCAACAAACATATTTTCTTTTGGAGCCACTGGCAAAACATATTGTTTCTATTTGAACATTCATACAAAGCAAAGTAGCTCCCCGGGCCACATAGAGGAGGGGAGGAATGAAGAAGGGGAGAGTTGGGAAATGCAGTAGGTAGGGTGGGCTGAGTGTAGGGATAAAGAGGAGTGAGGCAGGAAGTGAGGTCTTCTTGCACAGGAAGAGACTGGGGAAGCAAGAGCCCACCCTCCCTGGAAGGATGCTTTGTATGGCGATGTGATCCTTGCCTGTTGTTTGGAGAGTTAACTATTAAATGAGAATTAAATGATGATGGTTCCTTAGGGAGAGAATCCCTAGGGAAGTATTGTCATGTGAGGTGACATTACCCTTTGGTGCTAGTTTGGGATGGTCCTAGCAGGGTAATTGGTTAAATCAGCTGGTAGAGAGCTTGGTTAATATAAGCGCTAAGCATGAGCCCAGTCTATTTGGCCATGAAAGGGGCATTATTAATTTTTGGGGATAAGTGTGTTATTATTTAGCACAGATGTAGGCATGGGATATGTATTCAAGGTGTAAATATTTATATATTTGTGTTAAATGTAATATGTTTGTAATTTTTAAGAAAATACATCGGCCTGTTCATACCCAAAATGGTTGTGGTGTGTGAGTCATTGACAATATCCTTCTTCATGTGTTTTCTTTGAGAATGTTTTGTCATTGGCCAGTCCTGTAAAATGATACATATGTTGCCTGATACCTCAGCAAATAGCTGGAATTTAATGAGAACCTAAAGCAATGTTTTCAATTCCTATAGATGGTTTTTTGTGAGTAAGGACTTGAGATATACAATCTTCAGAGAATTTGAAGCCATGGAGAAAAAAGTTTACATATTTTTTTGCAGAAATGAAAATATGCATTAACTATATTTTTTGCATCCTTTATATAATTACATATTTATTGCGGATCGTAATGTCAGTGGCCAGCATTAATCTAATTCCTAAATCTTTAGATTTGCTGTTTTAAATAACAAGATAAATAAGCTCCTAGGCTAGGGTCTTGTTCACCACGCTAAAGACATTAAATTCTGGACCAAACTAACAACTCCATGGGGGTAAATGAATATACCTATTGGTCTGAATTGGGCTTATCAGCCTTTCAATGCTAAAAAGGTATCTAAAGTGTTTCTTCATAATGCAATGGCATGGGGTTAAAAGCCTTATTTAAATAAATGGGTATTTGCAGAATTTTCATTTCCCCCTTTTGTGATGGTGGTTTGATAAAGAACTGCACCTCTTTAGCTTGATGAATAAGGACATACTTTCTATTCACTTACAATGACATTTGCCATATTTATAAAACTGGATTTATTCTGGAGTAAACCAACTGCGTCATGGGGGTAAATACAAATTCCTTTTACATTAAATTGGGCTATTAACCTTTTCAATGCTAGAGAGGCCTCCAATGTAAAGCAATGCAATGGAGACCTCTCTAGCTTTCAAGGGGTTAAAAACTCTATTCAAGTACATGGACATTTAGGAATTTGTACTTTTGCCTTATGGTGCATTTGGTTTATTCCATAATAACTCCAATTTGCACTTATACATAAGGTGCATTGGAGGAGATTTATAAAAGTGGAGTTAATGGAAAAGAGTTAAAATGGCTGTAAGATAACCGCTGGTAGTTCTTATTACTTTAATGACAGTTTAGGAGGACATAACGCTGTGTAGTATTATTTTTTTATAAAATGGAGTAAGGAAATTTGAAAAACAGTGGCTCAGTGAATTTATACGGAATGTCACTGTTTGTGACAATTTAGAGATTCAAATTTTCTTCAAATATTTAATGCTGTGTCTGACCTGTTCTTATTCTTTATTGTCATCACATTTATAAATGTAACTAGAATACTTTTACCAACACTCAAAACAAGGATGAAGAACATTTTAAGGATCCATTCACAAAAACGAATAAGAACACTTTTTATAAGTCTCCCCCATTGGTCCCTATCTTTTGGCCTGAAAGACACTGTAGCCATGCCTCCCAGGTGTCCCTCTTTAGGAAGGACTGTCCCTCTTAGAGACCCAAATCCCTTTGTCCCTCTCTCCTACCCTGGAGACCATCTTTTTAGGAGATCAGACTGTGTGATTTATATATATATATATATATATATATATATATATATATATATGTATATATGTATATATATATATATATATTCTAACTAATCAAATAAGGAGAGCGCTAAATAATGCTGTAGAAAATTACTAATATATAACAGTAAAATAGTAAAATTACCAAGCAATAACAATATACATATACTATGTGCAGGTAAATAACTGGACTCTATAAATATATCATCATAAGCTCCGTAGCAAAAAATAATTGACCCTCAATAAAAAATAAAAATAACAATAAAATATATATTCCACTCTAACAAAGATTATAGAGATTGGATACATATTTACCTGCCCGCTGTTATATGAATTGGTCTCCATTATTACTGTGAACAGAGACACATTCAGTGATTTTTTAGATTGGAAATAGACTCTTATTTTGGGGACTATTTTTCTCATCATTAGCCTATTTATTTTATTGTTATTTTTATTATTTATTGAGGGTCAATTATGTTTTGCTACGGAGTTTATCATGATACTTTTATAGAGTCCAGTTATTTACCTGCACATAGTATATGTATATTGTTATTGCTTGGTAATTTTACTATTTTACTGTTATATATTAGTTATTTTCTACAGCATTATTTAGCGCTCCCCTTATTTGATTAGTTATTTGTGTTTGGTTTGGGATGGAAGCGATATTTGATGCTGTAATTATATAGCAGGGTTTTATGCACAGGTCCACATAGCGCCGTGATCATTATTATAATAAATGTATTTGATATATAATATATATATATATATATATATATATATATATATATATATATATATATGTATTTATATAATTTTTCTCTACAGCAGTAAAACTCACATTAATGTTTGTAGAAACTTCAATACATAGGAATATAAATTAGTCTGTATAAATAAAATACTTTGGTTTTGTCCTAAATCATTTATTCAGTTGCACAAAGAGGTGTCAATAGGTCATGAAATTACCTAAAAATTCTCAGTAATGCCCTGGCCCTCAAAGCCACACACCCAGCCACACAACCAAAAACACAAGTGTCCCTCTTTGGCCATTTGAAATGTATGCTGTATCACAGTTCTTTATGTGCTGATAAGATGCTGCAGCAGTAAATAGTTTCTTGCTTGTTTGTTGGCTTTTTGTTTTTTTTGGGGGGGTTAGTTGTTTTTTTAGAAAGATAGAGACTATGGTAAGGTAATAGTGACAGATATCCTGAGCAGTTGTGAACAGACAAAGATCTAGCTGGAGTTGTATAGAAATACATCTGTTTAGGCTGCTAGACACTTAAGAGCTTGAGCACCCAAGAGCTAGGTCTAGGGTAGGGGAGATTGAGGTAAGAAAGAAAGAGAGAGAGAGAGAGAGAAAGAGAGAGAAGTGCTGGGTGGAGAAAAGTAGCTGCTGGGGTGAATCGGCTACTGGGAAAGATTGCTAGAACTAGCTGCTGGGGAGAGAGTGAGTACTGCAAGAGAAACTCAAGAACATATTCCCACAGCCTCCCTTACTCTCATTCAGACAGCCTCCAAATTTGAAACAACTGATGGTGAGGAGTGCCCTGAGTAAAAATACAAAAAATGGCACATCTCCCTGCCTACAAAAGAGATGTGAAACCTGTGCACACATTTACACCACGGACAACATACCAATTCCAAACACCCAGTTACACCATAAGATCAATGGTACCTTCACCTGTAAATCATCCAATGTAATATACCTTATCATGTGTGCAAAATGCCCAACAGCTCTGTATGTGGGAGAAACTGGACAAGCACTACATAGGAGATTTAATTCCCACAGATCCAGTGTTAATAACAAAAAGACAGAGACACCAGTGGGAGAACATTTTTGCCAAAATGGGCACAGTGTCAAGGATATTAAATTAACTGTATTGATGGGACTGTTCCGCACTCAGAGGGATAGAAAGGTATGGGAGGTAAAATTAATGTTAAAATTTAATGCAATTTGTAGTGGGTTGAACAGGGATAAGGAATTTATGACAAAATATAATTTCTAAGCAAAAGCCTACAGCACCTGGGAGTCCCAGGCGGTCTCCCATCCAAGTTGACTGACCTTTCCACAGACCCAAGAGCATCGTAAATACCTCTAAAGCCTCAGAGGAAGAGAGCAATTTACCATTGACTGATCAAAGATATCTGGATCTGGACTGCATTCTGTTATCTGATTTCCATGCTAAACAATGTGATGTGTACTTGTATTTAAGAGAGAGGTTTTCATATTTATCTGTATAACATGCCTGAGGAAGAGACCTAAGGTCTTGAAAGCTTGCATTTAAATCTGCTTAGTTAGCCAATAAAAGGTATCAAAAACTATATTTGCCTCCTGTATTTATACGGCTAACACGGTACCAACTCTCATCTGTACTGCAAGAGAAAGGGAGAGATATGAACTGGAAATGATAAAACTCATTGGAGAGTGATATTCATGAGAAGCAGAGAGTAGCTGAAATCAAAACGTAAATGGCTGGAGATAAAAAGACAACTAGGTCTAAGAGGAAGAGAAGAGAGAATAAAGAATTTTAATAAATGTATTTTTTGTTTGTTTTCATTGTGTGTTTTTCTACATTAAGTGCTGCTAACAAACAACAGAAGCTTGGGGTCTTGTACTCTAGGAGTACAGAAACAGACCCATCAACCTCTAGAAAAAATGTCAGATAAACATTTCATTCATTCATTCATTCCTTCATTCCCATTCTTGTAAAAATGACAGTGCTAACTGTACGGTAATTTTCTTTTGCATTTGAGAGTTGTAATGTTCTGCTTATCCTTGCTGTACAGATATTCCATTAATCTTATACTGCATTGGCCTGCAGTATTCTGACTAGAACAGTCTAAAGAAGCAGGGCTGTCAAAACTGAAATGAAACCCAATTGTACTGTTTCAGCCTTTCTAACACCCAAAATGGCTAACAGACGACCATTTAGATCCCATTACTAAGCTTGTAACCCTTGTTCAATGACCATTAATAAACAATGAATCTGATGTACTAAGAATACATTGAAATATTCTAGAGCATAGTATTGTAAGGGTGTAACCTGTAATTACTAACATTACATCATAAAATTAACTCATTAAACGATACAAAGACAGAAATGTGGTAAAATGGCTACAGCTTTGTTTCAAACTTAAAGGGATAGTAATACTTCGTTTTAACTTTATTTTATTTTGTAGGCATTAAGAAAACATGAAGAATGATAAGTCTTATCTCTCAAACCTTTATGGTTTAAGAGATATTCACAAGCAAATTTTCCCCCTCCCGCCCCTTTTTCCTAGTGTAAGCCATCTCTTCTCAGATGTGAATCTGGTTGTAAGACTAGACAGATAACAGCAGGGGACAATCTTCTTTGTATGAAAAGAATGAAAGCCCTTCCCCCCTTGACAAGTTTTTCAGCTTTTTCCCTTACCTTAATTGAAGATTGTCCCTCTCTGCAGTCTACCTGGGCACCTCCCTTCTGATCTGGCTGAACAGGGGGGGGATACTTTGCTTGTGAATATCTCTTAAACCATAAAGGTTTGAGAGATAAGACTTATATCGTTCTTCATGTTTTTTAATGCCTACAAAATAAAATAAAGATAAAACGAAGTATTACTATCCCTTTAAGCCTTTGAGTGCCAGTCTGCCACTCATAGGGTTAAAACACATATACTTTTTTTTTTTTTTTTTTTTTACAAATGAAAACTGAAGAGGGAGGGAAGAACTTGCAGTCTCCAATGGTGGCTCCATAGAGTACTATAGATCAGCTCCTCTCAGCCCTATACATACCACTCTCCTACTGTCTTGAGGGTTAATCCACAAATGTTCATTCTGCTCCTGTCAATCAGTCCCCAGAAGGATTTGTTCCCCATGTCCAATAACAATCCTACTGTGCAATCCATAAGCATTGGGACAGTGACACGTTTTGTTTTTTGGCTCTGAACTCCAGTACATTGGATTTTAAATGAAACAATGACTAAGAGGATAATGTGCTGACTGCTAGCTTTAAGTTGAGGGTATTTAAATTTATAAAAGTTGAACCATGCAGGAATTACAGCTCTTTTTATACATAGACACTTCATTTTATGGGACCAAAAGTAATTGTATTTAGTAATTTCTCGCAAATCCATGCCTGAAGTCAGTGACCCATAGATATTACCATAATACCAGGCCTTTAACTCCTTAGTGATCGGCCACGTGCACACACAGCTGGCACTTAATGCCCACCAAACTTTTTTTCCCATTACTTAAAGTGACTTCCGGGACGTACATGTGCGTCCTCGGGCGGTAAGGGGTTAATGCAGCCATCTTTTGTTCCTGCTTTTTAGAGGACCCTTGAGTCTTGTCTATAAAAAGTAAAATGCATGTTTAGTTGGATTTGCTTCACTTGATTGACTTGGCCAGTCAAGAACATTTAACTTTTTGGCCCTGAAAAACTTCATAGCTGCTTTAGTGTTAAGTTTAGGGACATTTTCCTGCTGCAAGCATATATGCCTCCCAATGTGTGAGGCATTTTATAAGATGTTTCTTTACACTTCAGAATTCATCCTGTGGCTGCCATCAGTAATGACAAATGGGCCAGTTCCAGTGGCAGCCATGCATGTCCAAACTATAACACTACCTGCCATATTTCACAGGTGAGGTAGTGTGCTTTGGATCATGTGAAGTTACGTTCTTTGTCCACACTTTCCTCTTTCCATCACTCTGGTACAGTAGATCATGGGCCAGTGGAGGAGATCAGAGGATCTCACCTGAGCGTCCCATGGTATTTTGAAGGAGAGGTCTGTGTTGCCACCAGCACAGGCACTCTCTGCGACAGCCTTCGCGTTCCTTGTTAACCCTTTGAGTGCCAGAGGGGTACGCAACACATTGCATACCCCTCTGGCACTCAAAGGGTTAATACAGAGCTCCAGGATATGACATAATATCCTGGCGCCTGCTCTCCCATGCCGCACAGGGGCCACAAGGGGGCGTCGATTGGGACATCAGTGCACCTAGTGGGCTGCTTTAACCCCTTAACGACCCTTGACGGTCATAGTACGTCAAGGGTCGATTTGACTTAACGACCGATGACGTACTATGACCGTCATCGAGTTCCGGGCTCCCCCCGCGGCTGCACGCCGTTCGGGGAGTCCGGAACGCAACGGAGCAAAAAAAATTTTTTGCTCCGTGGTCGTTGAGTCGCGTCCGCGGCCGGATTCCCCGGTCGTTAAGGGGTTAAAAAAAAAATGCCCAAGCTGGTATTCCCCTACAATTCGCTCCTGGTAGAATCTTTGTCTCATTTGTTCTCAGACTTTGTTCCAGAAGTCTACAGTTTTTATGTAGTTTTAGCAAACTATTAACTGATCTTTCTATTTTTGAGGCTGATCAGCAGATTGAATCTTGTGATAAACTCTTTGTGGTTATGGTGGTGTAGACTTCTCATCATGGTGCTCCCTGAAACTCTTATGCCTACATGCTAGAGTATATTCTTTATCTGTTCGACACTGAAAAGGGTTTTTTCTTTGCAATTGAAGGCATTCTTCTGTCATCCCCTACAGTGTTCTTCTGTGGTCTGCCAGGTTGTTTGCTATTGCTGATTTCACTTGTTAATTCTTACTTGTTAATTATGTACCACCCAGTTGCTTTTCACACATCTAATGTTTTGTTTATGTCTCATATTGATTCTGATTTTTCAACATTGTGATGGCCTGCTTTACTGTCACTGACACTCCTTTTCTCCTCAACAGCAAAATACCCCACCTAGAATCATCTCTATGCCTTTTATTAGTTCTCTTGTGCATGAACTGAGAATGCAGTGACACACAGTGACAAGAACAGCTGAGCAGCCAATTGTCCAATTACTTTTGGTCCCCTAAAATGGACGGACTATGTATAAAAAAGGCTAGAATTCCTACACAATTTATGGCTTATGGCTATAAATACCCTCAAATTAAAGCTGGAAGTCTTCAGTTTATCCTTTTAGTCGCTGTTTCATTTAACATGCAATGTGCTAGAGTTCAAAGCCAGAAGAACAAAACTTGAGTCACTGTTACACTTTTGGACTGACCTGTATATCAGGACTATATCAGAGATAGTCAGTTGTTGGACCTCCAGTCATTGGGGACTACATCTCCCAGTGAATGGCTATTTGGGGATTATGGGTGGTGTAGTCTTCAAAAGCTGGAGATCTGACTACCCCTGGCCTATATGTCCCAAACTACCTACTGTAACCCTATTCTTAACTCCTTAATCCTATGAGTCTCAAAGAGGTACTCTGGTACTCAAAGGGTTAACCTACTACCCATCTAAATAAAACAGTTTGTGCCTTACACTTTCATGTGGCCCTTACTAATGGCTGCAGGCGTACCTGGAAACTTCATGGTTGGGGCTGCCCAGATGAGAGCCCTCTGCTGCCGATGAGGGGAGACAGATGAAGCAATTTGTGTCATAAAAGGGGTGGGGCTTAATCATGAGTGGGGGCGGGACTTAAAAAGCAAGAAAAATAGCTCCATAGACTGTGGAGGAGAGGAGGGCAGGGAGTGGGAGGAACAGTGTGGGTTTGAGCACAAGTGGGCAGAGTTTCATCACATCCGGAGAATCAGACTCGGCCCTGGTGAAAACCGGAGAGTTCCCAGGTATGGCTGCAGCTCCTTTATAAAACATCTGCACTAAATCCCTTTGGTTTAAATGAACGCTAGCACCAAAAACTTAAATAGACTGATTAACTTTAAATATCATATACTTCTAGCTAGTAAGTATATAAATGAGTCATATGTTACATGTCTAACATATAATCCTAAAATTGCTTTTTAACCCTTTGAGTGCCAGGAAGATATATTTTCACAGCACTTAAAGTGATAGTAATACTTCATTTTAACTTTATTTTATTTTGTAGGCATTAAAAAATCATGAAGAATGATATAAAGGTTTGAGAGATATTCAGAAGCAAAGTTTCCTCTCCCGCCCCTTTTGCCTAGTGTAAGCTATCTCTTCTCAGATGTGGAATGCAGTCCATAGACCAGACAGATAACAGCAGGGGACAATCTTCTTCCTATGAGAACAATGAAAGCTCTGCCCCCCTTGACAGGTTTTTCAGGTTTTTCCCTTATCTTAACTGAAGATTGTCGTTCTCTGCAATCTACCTGGGCACCTCCCTTCTGCTCTAGCTGAGCAGTGTTACATCAGTAAAAGTCATTGAATTACTCTTGAACTGCAATTCTGACAGAATTGAAATAATACTCTCCAAAGTCCAAATACTATGATGATTAATTAGAGCTGCTTTTATTTTGAAACATTACTATCCCTTCAGTGGGTAAATGGAAATGTAAATTGTCCTATTCCGAGAGCATTTAGTTAATGTTGTTTGTGCTGCTTTGTTTTGAGAGATAAGACATGTCAGTAAATTGATTGTGATTAGTGCCCAGTATTGTTATCTTATCTCAGCACATTCACAGATAATCCTGGACAATCAATGGGAGACTTGGAAAAGGTAGCAATAGCTGCTCCCACAGAGCATGTGTAAGGCCTCATAAAGCAAACACAGAAGTCTTGCAGATGGTTATGAAATACAGGGTATTTACTTGTACATAACTCCAGTTAATTTTTAGCTAATAGAGTTTCTTTGAAAATAATAGAATATATATAGTTCAAATATTCAGATGATTAATAAAATATATAAAATATCCACCTCAGAAGGATTGCTGAACTCCAGCTCACCAGTTTAAGCTTGAAGCTGGTCCCTCCCAAATCAAAGCATGAACCAGCCTGTATAGCCGGGATGGCCATAATTTTGTAAGCCGTGTCCACATAGTCAGAAATCAATTTGTGTGAGTGCCCCAGTAAGCATGTTTGTTCATTATTTAAATGTGCATGCACCCCTCTGGTCTCCAAGATGTTAAAAAAAAGTTTAATCCGTTTTATCTGTACAAAATCTATAGCTATATGCATAGTGTTAGGCCCTGATCAGTTTCTGATAAAATCATTTGGAATATCAGTATGTAACCCCTTGTGCACCACACTGGTTCATTATTCTCTAGCACTATGGGTTGTCAGATACACAAAAGTAGAAGCTAGCAGGTGGTTAGGCCCCACTGGCCCTATTAGTCAGTGGGTGCTAGCTAATTAGGTAAAAAAATAGTGTCAAAATCCTAAGGTGGGCCACTCTCAGGGCTCAAACAGGCCACATCCATTATCTATTCAGGGTCTATATGACCTCAGTAGTATCTAATTGTATATATTATATTGAAATTGGGCTTTTAACCCTTTCAGTGCCAGAGGGGTTCACAATGCGTTGCATACCCCGCTGGCCCTGAAAGGGTTAAGCCCTGGAATGCTAGAGGTCTCCAATGCATCGCAATGCTTTATAAACCTCTGTAGCATTAATTTGCCGTAAAAAGACCCAATTAAATATGAGGAGATTTGTTATCTTTTTTTCTCGCCTATGATGGGGCTGTTGTGATCCTGCGTTTTTCCTTAATCTATAATTGCTCAATATCCTACTTTCATTGCTAGCAGTTGCTTTGTAAATTGAAAATATTTTCCTCAAAACAAGATGATTGTAGCCATTACTTGTGCTGTAATGTCTAGAGCAACTGAAATTAGTAGCCAGAGGAGTAAGTTTTACAGCAAAGGCCTCGCAGAGGGCACCGCAAAGACATCTGCAGTTATAAGCAAAGAAAATAAAACTGTCTTGTGATGTTAACGTCAATAAACTTTCCTTTTATCAAAACGCCATAAGAGAAATCAGAGGGTTTTTCCTATTGCCCCTGAACAAAAGAACACCTTGACTGCAACATGAACCACAAATTATGTTTTCTTCTTCTCAGATCAACAAATGCCATTACTTTTTCATGTTCTATTCCCTTGGACAACTCCAAATAGAACAGATAAGACTTGATTGGCATGCATTGCTCTGTAATCTGTAAACTTTCCACTTGGTTACATGGGCAGGGCTGTAACTTCAGGGAGTAAAGAGTGTGCAGTTGTGACAGAGCCCAGGGTCCCGCATCCAAGGAGGCCCAGTAGGTGCAGGGTCCAGCATCCAAGGATGTCCAGTAGGTGCAGGGCCCAGCATCCAAGGATGCCCAGTAGGTGCAAGGCCCAGTAGGTGCAGGGCCCAGCATCCAAAGAGGCCCAGAAGGTGCAAGATCCAGCATTCAAGGAGGCTCAGCAGCTGCAGGACCCAGCATCCAAGGAGGCCCAGTAGATGGATGGCCCAGCTTCCAAGGAGGCCCAATAGGTGCAAGACCCAACATCCAAGGAGGCCCAGTAGGTGCAAGGTCTAGGATCCAAGGAAGCCCAATAGGTGCAAGGTCCAGCATCCAAGGAGACCCAGTAGGTGCAGGGTCCAGCATCCAAGGAGACCCAATAGCTGCAGGGCTTAGCATTCAAGGAGGCCCATCAGCTGCAGGGCCCAGTTGGTTCTACTAGTTCTCGTAGGTGAATTTTTTTAGTTAGGGTACCAAAATAAATGTTTTAACCGGGGGACTCCAGTGACTAATTTGGTCACCGAACATGGAAATTGATGTACTCAGAAAAACTGGAACACTTCTGGAGCAAAGAAACTGGTGGGAAGAATACAAAGTACCAACATTCATTATTTAAATGGGGCTTATAAGCCCCTTGTTGGAGACCTCAACAGCATTCGTGGAATTAAAAGGACCATTTAAATCAGGTTTATTTATCCCCTATGGCATAGTTAGTTTGTTCCAGAGTGCATCAGCCTCTTAACATGGGTGAATGTTTGTAAAATACCCATCTCATTATGGAACATACTAGAAGTGTTCGGTGTGGGGAGACACTTCACTGTGGGAGCAAGGCTTTATTTTCATGTCAAACTTTGCAATATAAGGATACAAATTAACTGTGGCCCAGAGAACCTGCTTGTATTCTTTTGACCTTATGAGATCCAGACTAATGGTAAATGGTTGTTTCTGCTGGACTCATGAACATATTGGTAGGACAACCTGCTTCCCTTGTTCTGTTTATGGACTACAGTTCCCATCATCCCCAGCTGGTCAGTGTTGGGATGCATGTTTCGCATTCTTAGCCTATACAAACATAACTGCAATGGATACTGGGTAACAAATTGCACAATTCCAGGTATCTTCCATGCCTTTTATTTTTCTGGAAATCCATCTCTGAAAAGCCAGGGTTTGCCCATGAATATTGTCAGAAAGTTATTGCAAATGGAAGCTGATTATACATTAACGGTAATTAATGATTCATGTTCCTTGGCCATATGCTAAAGCCTTATGTCTTCTGCCATGGTGAGGGTCATAAAACTAACTCCTGTGGCTGACAGGAAGGCTGAGCTGGAAAAAGCTTGGGTTCTTCCTGTGTTGCAATATTCTCAGAGGGTAATACATTGAATTCTAGAGAGAAAGTCCATTGGCCCTTATGTATAAAGCAAAGTGGAACAGTTCTGGGGCAAATCGAAACCATAGTATGAGGAAAAGTAAACTGTCGTATTGATTAATACCTCAAGGACCGGCGATGTGCCAGGCCAGTCACTGGTGGATTTGTGTTAAGGATCAGTCACAGTCCTAGCACGTCATGGAATTCTGGGAAGGCACACCGCTCTGCCATCCCAGAATTCTTTGCACACAATAAAAAAGCTCTGTGGTCCTTAACAGCCGCCCCCAGCCTAATCTACCAGTCATTAAGGGGTTAAAATTTGGCTTTCTATTGCATTGAAATCTGGTGAAGACCTCTCTAGCATTTAAGGGGTTAAAAGGTACAATTTATATCATTGGATGTTTTGAAAATTTTCATTTGTTCCACTTTGCTGAGATTGGTTTACTCCACTTTGTCTTTATACATAAAGCCCATTATCCTTTATGCCAAGTCAGAGGTAAGCAGGTTTAAATTTGCACCCCTCTGGCACTCAGTGGGATAAAGGAAACCAGTTAAACCCTAGAAGTGGATTTATTAATGCTTCGAGGGCCAGTGCATTAAATAGAGTTAAATAAACATTCATTTTCAATGTTATATGCCCTTTTCTCCCAGTCCACCCATTACTCTACTGTATGGAATCCCTCCCACGTGTGGGTGACCTGTCAGTGTTCTGCAGCTTCTGCCCCCTCAGCTCACACCCTTTCAATGCCAGAAATCTAAGAAACTTACGTTGTAGGATGTTGACTGGGCTTTGTGCATTTAAATAGCAATTCTGGAGCAAACCAACTACACTATCGGGGAGAAATAAAGATTTCCATACCACCCATTACTTTAACCCTCTGAGTGCCAGAGGGATACGCAACACATTGCTTTGCAATGCATTGCGTACCCATCTGCGACTCAAAGGGTTAACTAGGGCTTTTAACCAGAGCTGGATTTCCCATGAGGCGGAGTAGGCTACTAGCAAGAGCTCCAAATCTTGAGAGAAGCCTCAACTGTTCTGGTCACATCCATATTCTGAATTGTTGGTGTTTCTGGAGCAATCTCAATGTTCCCGTACCAGCGTTTTACCCCTTTACACACTATTATTTATCCCCTTTGATGTTGTAGAGATCTCCAAAGCATTGCAGAGCAACACACTGGAGATCTCTCTAGCTACCAAGAGGTTAAACCCTTTGCTTTTTTTGCTTGTTATAGACCAAGAGTATTATTGTGCCAAGAAACAGTGGATGGGACTGGGGGGCAGGATCGTGAGGAGTGTGAGTGTGGCCGTGAGCAAAGCTAAGGGCTCCTAGAGTGCCTTGCCTAGGGGAGCCTGGGATTCAAATCCTCCCCTGCTTTTAATCACCTCTCTAGCATTCAATTAGTTAATAAGCCCTATTTAAAGGGATAGTAACACTTCGTTTTAACTTTATTTTATTTTGTAGGCATTAAAAAAACATGAAGAATGATATAAGTCTTATCTCTCAGACCTTTATGGTTTATGATATATTCACAAGCAAAGTTCCCCTCCCCGCCCCTTTTTCCTAGTGTAAGCCATCTCTTCTCAGATGTGGAATGCAGTCCATAGACCAGACAGATAACAGAAGGGGACAATTTTCTTTGTATGAAAACAATGAAAGCCCTTCCCCCCTTGACAAGTTTTTCAGCTTTTTCCCTTATCTTAATTGAAGATTGTCCCTCTCTGCAGTCTACCTGGGCACCTCCCTTCTGCTTTGGCTGAACGGGGGGGGGGGGGATACTTTGCTTGTGAATATCTCTTAAACCATAAAGGTTTCAGAGATAAGACTTATATCATTCTTCATGTTTTTTTAATGCCTACAAAATAAAATAAAGTTAAAATGAAGTATTACTATCCCTTTAAATCAAAGAGACATTTTATTTCTCCTGTATGGTGCAGCTGGTTTTCCCCAGAATTGCTCCTGTTTGGGTTTGTGCAGAAGACCCTGTGTGGACGTAGTACTAAACACATTTGTCCACGCTGGGTAGAGTTTACTCAAAGCAAAGGCAAATCAAATATATGTTGCTTTTTTATTTCAGCCCAATTTCACTTGTTTGTTCAAACTTAATGATAATTTACAGTCTCAGTTGAAGACGCTTTCTGTAAGCGTCTGTAAATAGAGTTGTCCACTGACTGTACAGCCAATAAACACCATAATGTAACTGCAGATGGAATGAGAGAAACAAGGCTACCCATAAAAAGATATTTTCTTTACCATGCTGCAGAGGATTCTAAAGATAATTATGAAGAAAACTTCATGGCCAATTAATGAAATGTGAATTCACTTCACACATTGTAAGAGCCATATTGATCCCACAGAAGGGCTGAGGCGCTTCCAAGTTGAGTCATTAACAGATGAACTTATGAAAGTACAGAGACTGACAGAACACGTGTAGAGGCACATAGCACTGATATACTACTTGCTCTTATGTGAAAAATGAGGTCATAACATTCACAGATGTACATGGAAAAGTTTCTATACCTTGATAGAACTTAAAGGAGAACTAACACCATTCCTATATAATAATTCACTAAGGATGTTTGTCAGAAGCAGTCATGTGCAGTAGAGATGGCTGTGCGTGCTGCAGCCATGTGCAGTAGAGACTGCCCATGCCGCTGCTAATACGCAGTGGGGCGCTCCGAATTCTGCACACCTTCCTGGTACCGCATGGTCTCAGGAAGGTGCACAGAGAGGGCTACAGTCTGAATGCGGAGCGCCCTACTCCGTATCAGCCGCAACGCATTCAGCCAGTCAGTACTGCGCATATCTGCAGAGAGGCCACTGACAAGGCAGGATCCGGCTGGTTGCTGGGTGGCACAGTGGCCCGTGTAAATCGGGCTTTTCAGCTAGTGTAATAATAATCCCTCACCTTGCCTTACTAAGACCTGGAAATCCTAATGGCTCGTGTGAATATTGCCCTTGTGTTATAGTTCAAGAGATAACATATTCAGTTAGCTATGGAGGGGGACACGAAGTGATAGCAGGGCCACAGACTACAAACTCAGCACTCTACATGTTAAATAATCCTTACCCTATAAGAACAAGAGGGGTGTATAAGGAATTGCTTTTTAAATATCATTCTTAACCCTTTGAGTGCCAGAGGTGTACGCAACACATTTCTCTGGCACTCAAAGGGTTGAAGGATTAAATAGGCTCAAGCTCCATGGACATAACATCTAAGACTGATTTATGATTTTAACCCTTGAAAAAAGGCATAATAGTGAGACTCATAGGGGCCATTAAGATTTACTGGCCAAAGAAAGATAAGTTTCTGTGTGTGGGGGGGGATTATTATGAGGTATTAGTTCTTTAAACAAATGATAAAGGGTCGTATGCACAAATTAAAATGGCACAATTCTACGGAAACATTTCCATTAATTTAACCCCTTAATGACAGAGTGGCCAGCAGAAGGACCATGGATCATTTTTTTTTTTATTCAGATTCAGGGGTCCCCAAGCAGAGCTCAACCATGCAGTGACCACTGAATTCCATGATGTCAGGATCGTCACTGGTGCGTAAAGCAAGTTCACCCGTGACTGTCCTGGCACGTCATGTGTCCTTAAGGGGTTAAATGTGGATTTAACTCATTGCATGCTAAACAGGTCTCCAACACCTTGCTTGCAGCGTTCCCTCTTAGGTGAGCTCCAGTGAATGATCCAGCAATAAAAGAGATTAAAGAGTAATTAAAACAGGAAATGGTACGCATGTAATGCCAAAGCTGTTCTGCATAAACACTACTATTTAACTCTTTCAGTTCACCTGTGCTCACCTTAACGGGAACACTGATTGCTTGGCAAGATGTTGTTTAAAGTGAAATAAAAAGTTGCTTATAACATATTAATGCAAGTTCATAGCTATGTATTGCTCCTTTAAGAAACCTCAACTTAAAACAATTCTGAAATAGAAGCACTTAATTAAAGTCCCCATATGTACTGACTTCTGTTTTATGCTTTTGTTGTACATTTTTATTATGAAAATATTGCTGTTATTTTCATGTTGAGTAAAACACACAAACTCCCACTTCTAAAGGCTGCTTCAATCAAAAGCTATTACAGCTCAAATTGTTGTTGTTTTGTAAAGCAAACTATTAGCAACAGTGTCCAGACAGTTATTCTATCACATTCTATGGTAGAGGTGAGTGGCAGGTTATAGTTCTCCATAGAATGTGATACAAACAGCTACAGCAAATCCTGACAGTCTGAGGTAATAATATTTGCAGGAAATGCGAATATCACTGTTTTCCCCAAGCAGGAAAACCCCAAATTGTGTGTTTTTCATAATAAAAGGTTATTGATCCATTCATTTTTGTATGTGAAGGTTTGCTGATGTATTAGTATTTTAGTCTTGTAATCAAACAGAATATTGTTTTGACTATTTTATAATTATTATTATTATTCTTTACTCTGTATTTATATAGCGCCAACCAATTCCTCAGCGCTGTACAATTGGGAATAGACATACAGAGGTATTAAATGGAACAAATCAAATGTGGAGAACAGGAGGATCAGTGGTTCCTGCTCATGAGAGCTTATAGTCTAGAGGAAGGTGGGTTTGACACAGAGGGAGTAAGTGCTATTGGGTGTAAGTGCCTCCTGCCACATGAACTGCCAGTCAGTGGGTGGGAGTGAGAAGTAGAGGCAGTTGATATGCTTCCGTGAAGAGGTGAGTCTTCGGGGAGCATCTGAAGATTAGAAGGCTGGGTGAGAGTCTGATTGGGTGGGGAAGGGAGTTCCAGAGTTGAGGTGCTGCATGGGAGAAGTCCTGTAGGCGGGAGTGGGAGGATGGAGAAGAGATGTGGAGAGCAGAAGGTCGTGTGCAGAGCGAAGATGGCGGGTGGGAGTATATTTGGAAATGAGAGATGAAATATAGGGGGATGTTAGTGAAGGCTCTATATGTTAGTACCAGGATTTTTAATTTAATTCTGTGTGCTAATGGGAGCCAGTGTAGGGACTGACAGAGGGGGTTGGGGTTAGAGAAGCAATGAGTGAGGTAGATTAGTCTTGCAGCAGAGTTCATTATGGACTGTAGTGGGGTTAGTCAGGCGAGAGGAAGGCCAATTAGTTACAGTAGTTGAGATGGGACATGATAAGTGTTTGGATTAGAATTTTGGTAGTGTCTTGTGTGAGAAAGGGTCAGATTCTAGAGATGTTGCGGAGATGGAGGCGGCATGAGTTGGAGATTGACTGGGTATGAGGAATGAAGGATAGGGCAGAGTCAAATGTGACCCCCAGGCAGCGTGCTGTAGGGGTTGGTTTAATGGTAGTGTTGTTAACGGTGAGGGTAATATTTGGGATAAAGCTAGTTGTAGATGGAAGGAAGATAATTCGTTCAGTTTTGCCTAGGTTAAGTTTGAGTTGACGGGAGGATATCCAGGAAGGCACAGCAGACAGACAGTCAGATACTCAGGACAGGAGGGAAGGGGAGAGGTCTGGGGAGGGAAGATATATTTGAGTGTCATCAGCATAGAGATGATGGTGAAACCCAAAGGAGTTTATTAGTTTTCCAAGGGACGCAGTGTAGATTGAGAAGAGCAATGGTCCCAGTACTGATCCCTGAGGTACTCCAACAGACAGTGGGAGGGGTGGGGAAGTGGAGCCAGAGTAGGAAACACACAGAAGGAATGGTTGCAGAGATAAGATGAAAACCAGGAGAGTGCAGTGTCACAGAGATCTAGGGAGTGGAAGGCTTGGAGGAGGAGTGGGTGATCTACTGTGTCAAAGGCGGCTGACAGGTCCAAAAGAATGAGTAGGGAGTAGTGGCCTTTTGACTTGGTAGAGAGCAAGTCATTGGCCACTTTAGTGAGGGCAGTCTAAGTGGAGTGATGAGGGCAGAATCCAGATTGCAAGGGATCTAGCAGGGAATGGGAGCAGAGGAATTTAGTGAGCAGGTTATATGAAGGATGCTCAAGGAGCTTGGAGACGAACGGGAGTAGAGAAATTGGCTGGTAATTTGACAGTGAGTTTGGGTCCAGGGAGGGTTTCTTTAGGATAGGAGTGATTAGTGCATGTTTGAATGAGGATAGGAAGGTGTCGGTTAACAAAGAGAGGTTGAATAAGTGAGTAAGGATTGACGTTAGTAGAGGGGAAAGTTCTTGAGTGAGCTGAGATGGGATTGGGTCGAGAGGGCATGTGGTTAGGTTTAAGCGAGCGAGGAGAAGGGAGACTTCATCCTCAATGGCAGGTGGGAAGGAGCTTAGTGTGTATGCGTAGAGGCGACAGGGCTAAGCTGGCTGGGTGGGGATGGGAGTGATGAAATGTCATGTCTGATAGATTTGATCTTGTCCTTGAAGTGGGTGGCGAGATCTTGGGCAGAGAAGTTAGTGGAAGGTGTTTGTGTTGGTGGATGTACAAGATATTTGAAGGTTGAGAAAAGGTGTTTCGGGTTAGAGGAAAGATTTGAGATTAGAGAGGAGAAGTATGACTGTTTGGCCAGGGAGAGGGCAGAGCTATATGAGCAGATAATGAATTTGTAGTGTGTGAAGTCAGCAATAAAATGGAATAAAAAAATATGTATATCCAAAACTGTATTGTAAAAAAAACGAATAATTTTTAGTCTATAGGTTATTCCATTACAATATGTGATTTAGGGCAGATCAGTTCTTTTGAATCATTTTGGGGCTAGCTCACACACAGCTGTAGGCACAAGTGATTCTGACATATGACATAAAGCCACAAATCCAGTATATAAATAATGTTTGACACAGTAAGTGATGCAAGTGTCCGAGTGGTCACACTGATCATTCCTCTATCCATCCTGTGGGCTCTAAGGCTGGAGGCGCACTTTACAGTTACATTTTTGTTTATGAGGCTGATCTAATAAGGATTGGAGCAATTCTAGAGCAAACCAGCTCTACAATATAAGGTAAATACACACTGCCATTGATTTAAATGGCGATTTTAACCCCTTGAATGCTAGAGAGGTTGCCAACACATTGCGCATTTGGGAAATTCTTATTTACTGCTGGCTTATCCCTATGTTTCCCCTTATTTACTTTGTACCCAAAAATCTTAGATAGATATGTACCTATAATGTATGCTTTCATAGTGTCCCATACTATTGTGTGAGAAGCCCACCAACTGTTTTCTGTGAAAAACCGTGGCAATGCTGCACACATTAACCACCTCAGATCAAGTCTCTATGTAGGCTTAGAAGATGGAACATGCAGTCACACAATCAAGTATAAAGGGGAGTGGCCAGGCAGACACCTAGGTAGGTACTCCAGCAAGACTGCATCAGCAGCCCCAATGGCAGATATAGGTGGTAATTCAATACTGAGTAAAATGTAGTACCTGGGAAGAAATAAGAACATTTGGGCACCAATACCAACAATGTAAGTAAAACCCCTAGTACTTAAACGCCTTTAAAGGCCAAATGCTCTTGGTTTAGTAAAGGGGATAGTGGTTTAAACCTGTTTAAGTATCTATAATCATATTGTAAACATCCATGCAAAATACCAGAGCTGAAGAGTAAGTGATAGTGGAAGAAACATTCTCTCATTATCTCTACTGTATGTTAAATGGGGTGATACATACATTCATAATAAAGACTTCAGTACCATAGATTATACATATTTACCACTCAGATCACACTTCATATTTAACAACTCACACTGAACTGTTTTATGTATTAATTAGTGTAAAAGCCCATGTACGTGGGCCAGCATTCTGGGCTTTCACGCAGTCTCTACTGTGCATGACTGCATCGGCAGTCTCTGCATAGAACAAACATACATCTGGCCTTTTATATTATAGGATGTGAAAACTTCAGATGAGTGACTAGAATTGATGGAACGGTAACAGCAGAATACCCATGGCTTTTTTAAGAGCCATTATATTGTCTACAAGGTGAGTTACTTTAATTATAAATATGAATGACCTTTTACTTTTGTAATTTAACTTCCTAGTACTCCAGGAAACTAAGTTGATAAATTGGGTCATAATTCAAAGCCGGATCATCCATTTTGTCAACATAGGATACTGCCTAGGGCCCATGGCAAAATGAATGGCTCTGGCTGCAAGAGATGGGTCACAGACAGAGGCTTTCTTTTGCCACTAACATTGTGTGACAGCATCCTACGGTTGCTTCACTTCCATTCTTCCATTAGAGCTACAATGCCAGTAGCACTCTGCATCAAAAGCACCAGATCAAGAGATGTTGGGCCTCAGATTGGTACCTTGCCTAGGGCCATGTTGAGCCTTAATTTTTCTCTGCCATAACTTACAGGGAGTAAATAGAGTCTGTCCAGATAGCCTGCCAGAATCATCCCACCACAGAGCTAACACACTATGCAGGAAATTATACATTACTGCTCTACCTTTCTACCAAGAGCAGGAGAGAAGTAAAAAAGAAAAAGTAGAGAAAGGACAAATCAAACGACATAACAATAACACCAGAACCCCCACCCCCAACCTAATCCACCCATCCCACAACTTGAGGAATCTCAAATTCTTAAAATAGTAACAGTAACATCGATCTGTCTAAAGACAACCAGCAAGTACAAATTTTATGAGACTTCTGCCATGCCCATTTCACAAATACTGTAGCTGCATAAAACCCATTCATATCAACATTAATAGCACATGTTAACAAGACATCAATGGATCAAACATTGTGACATCTAATGGTTAATCCTTCTCCAATACAGTCACTCTCACTCCCAGGGCTATTGAAGATATGTGTGGTGTTATCCATTGTAATCCATAATTTTGTAGGGAACACTACTGCATTTAGGATATTTTTCCTTAACAAGTTTTTTTTTTCCATTGGAGAAAATAACCCTCTTCTTCAGTATGGGGTGATCCAGGTATACAGATGCTTGAGATTTGGAGTTGGCCTTTTGTTCACGTTACAGATAGTGGTATTCCAACCACTGTAACTTAGAAACCAAAGAATGATGGTTCTTAGTGGAGCTCTAGGTGAAGGTGGGCATGCCAGGACATGGCAGGATCTCTCCACTACAAATATAGGATCATCTACCACTCCTAGAAATTCCAGATAATATATATATATATATATAATATGAGATCAGCTGATATTTAAGTGATTTGACATCCTCCAAATGAGATCTAATGAGGTCTCCAATATCAAAAATTATTTGCTTGGGTGCATGTGTCCTTTCCTGTAATTTCTGTGCATTCTGCAACATAAATCATAGGCTGATCAGTACTTGCCATTAATGTAGCTTGACAAGTATTATTCATATTCACAATGTCAGATATCATTAGCTTTGGTGTAAAGGTTTGCTTGCCCTCCTTTTGGTCTGATTTGAATGTTATTTTCAATCCAGACCCAAGAAGTGTACAGAAATTATTTTGTTCTAACCTGTGGGAAAACTTTTCCAACTTGTCTGCCTCCTCCACTTTATGCATTTCCTCATTATAACAACATATGTTTGGGCTCAGCATGTTTCACAGCACTCCAGTACCACTCTTAGTGGAGTAAAGTTGAGTAGATCTCAAATAAAGCATGATACTTGTGCTCAGGGCTCAAAATTTCCACTCGCCACTAGCCAATGGTGAGTGAAAATTTAGCCCTGGCGATAAGAAATTCAGCCGTGGTTGGTATGCTATGGCTTGCAGTGGCGAGTAACTTTTCAGGTCTGGCTAGTAGCAAAGGACTTCAAATTTTAAGCCCTGCTTGTGCTGGTCGGTAGCTCACACTAATAGAGTCTTCCTCTCTGCATCTGTGACCTGAAAATTACTTATTTTTTTAAAGGGAATTTATGTTGTACTAGACGTGCTTTTGTAAAATAAATTGTTTTTGAGAAATTAACATTAACGCGTTATTGGCAATTTATGCTAATTAATTTATGTGCTGGACCACCACACAGTGTGTTATGAATTGATCAAGACAAAGCCCAGGCACGATGGACATATCTAATAGTATGAGGAGAGGTTAATTTTCCCTGGACAAAACAAAGCAGCATAAGATGCCAGACTGCCAATAACCTTTTCAGTGCCAGAGGGGTAAGTAAAGCATTGTGTACCTTTCTGGCACTGAAGGGTTAAAACACAAAGGTACATTTTTGCATAAACTATTTTATAGAATAGTGTAAAAGGCTGTGTATACGGGCCAAGGTCCGGGTGATGTGTCACTGCTCCGGTCCTGCTCTTCATATTGCCGCTACCTCACTGCTCTGGTCCTGCTTTGCGTACTGCTGCCATCTCACTGCTCCGGTCCTGCTCTGCATACTGACGCCGCCTCACTGCTCCAGTCCTGCTCTGCATACTGACGCTACCTCACTGCTCCGGTCCTGCTCTGCATACTGCCGTTACCTCACTGCTCTGGTCCTGCTCTGCATACTCACGCTACCTCACTGCTCCGGTCCTGCTCTGCATACTGCCGCTACCTCACTGCTCAGGTCCTGCTCTGCGTACTTACGCCGCCTCACTTCTCCAGTCCTGTTCTGCGTACTGACGCCGCCTCACTGTTCCGGTCCTGCTCTGCGTACTGACGCCGCCTCACTGCTCCGGTCCTGCTCAGTGTACTGACGCCGCCTCACTGCTCCGGTCCTGCTCAGTGTACTGACGCCGCCTCACTACTCCGGTATTGCTCTGTGTACGGACGCTACCTCACTGCTCCAGTCCTGCTGTAACAGTTTTCAGTACACTCAGAGGCAGGCAATTTGGTAAAACACAGTTTTATTGAAACCAGACAGAATAAAGTAACCCTCGCGGGTCCAGCAATAGTTAACAAACAGTACTGACACAGGACAGGTTACTAAATAACATTAGCCCACACGGGTCCAGTATACATATATCAGAGAGCAATACATATACTGACACAGGTCAGGAACAGTTCGTGTGATATAGTGAGACACTGATGAAAAATGCTATTAGGCCAGGAGTCTGGGAGGTCCTAATAGCTCTGGTCCTGCTCTGTGTACTGACGCCGTCTAACTGCTCCGGTCATGCTCTGTACTGCCGCCACCTCACTGCTCCAGTCCTGCTCTGCGTACTGCCGCTGCCTCACTGCTCCGGTCCTGCTCTGTGTACTGACACAGCCTCCCTGCTCCAGTCGTGCTCTGTGTACTGATGCCACCTCACTGCTCAGGTCCTGCTCTGTGTACTGACGTAGCCTCACTGCTCCAGTCCTGCTCTGTACTGACGCCTCCTCACTGCTCCACATGATGCAGTCCTGCACATTACTGCCCGAACGCGAGCAGTCTCTCCTGAGCATGACGGCTTCTGACAAACATTGCTAGTGTTTTATTATATAGGATGTGTAGTACAACAGGCAGGCAGATTTTAGCAAAGTAAACTTATCTTTTGGTGTAGTTTGTTTGCTCCTGAATTGCATAAAGGACACTTGTCACCTTAAGGATGAAATAAAAATTTAACTTGGTTTAAATAGGGCATTTAACACTTTGATTGCCAGTGGGGTGAGCAATACCTGGCACTAAAGGGGTTAATCCCATGAAGTCTAGAGAGGCCTCCAATGATTTTAGAAGCAATGTGATGGAGACCACAAAACCCCATTTCAATCAGCAAGACTTTTTATTTGTCCCCTATTGCGCAGTTGGTTGGACCCAGAATTGCGCCTCGTTTCTTTTGAACATCAGTCTCAAAATATTCAACTCTTTTTTTAATTTGAGGTTTGTTTTTTCTTTAATATATCACATTTCTTAACTTAGCTTTGACACTTAATTACTTCCAATAGTATATATTTCAGCATCTTGGCATAATTAATATTTTGTTGGATCTGGGGATTTTGCTAAATCTCCTTCTATATTAAATTGTATCTTACATAAAAGTATTAAAATTATATTCAGAGTGAATTCTGATTCAGTGGTGCAAAACCTATATTCTATTAACCTCTTGAATGCTAGAGATGTCTAGGATACATTGATTTGCAATGTGTTGGAGATTTCTACCATCCAAGGGGTTAATCTTAAATTGTCATACGTTCTTCCAATTATCCTAGTAGTAGTAGTAGTAATGTTTCATTATGAAAATAAATCCCTGCTGAGTAAATAAAGGTGCTCCCATGGAAATCACAGTCCGAGCCAGATTTCCCATTAGACAGCATAAGCAACTGACTAGAGCTCCAAATTTTGAAGGGAGCCTCAGCTTTTCTGCCCACACCCATATTCTGAATTGTGGATGTCAGCAGAGCTATCTCAATGTCCTTGCACCAGTGTTATACCCCTTTGAGGCTATTATGTAATCTCTATGCTATAGGGATCTTAGTGCATTGTGGAGCAATGCTTTTGCAGATCTCTCTAGCAACCAATGAGTTAAAGCTTTTTTCATTCTTGCCATGGGTATTTTCTGTGCCAAGAAACAGTGGATGAGACTGGGGCGGGCTTGTGTGAGGAGCAGAGGCGTAATCATGGGCAGAGCTAAGAGTGGATTGCCTAGGAGTGCCTGGGATATAAATCTGTCACAGCTCACACTGCTAGTAGAAGCTTCTGTCTGCTACTATCATGTTATCTGTTATATATATGAGGGTTGAAATTGACCAATCAGAACATTGAAACATTGCTACAAAGTAGGAACGTGCATAGTCTATTAGAGTAGGGGTGAGCGAAAAATTTTCTGCAAAAGTTTTCTCTTTTTCTCCAATGCAAAATTTTCCTTCTTTTCGCCTATTCCAGCAAATTTAAAGCCTATTCCATCATATTATTCTCCTATTCTAACACATTTTTCGCTCATTCTAACACATTTTTCATGTATTCAACACATTTTTCTCATATTCTAACACATTTTCTCCTATTCCAACACATTTTTTTCCTATGTTTAATATGGTGCAACATTTCCCATCACAATATTACTTCTTCTGAGGGCTATAGTGGAGAAATAAGTAGCTGGAAGTCAAAGTTGTGAGTCCTACAGTAACATATACCTTGAAAAATGTGTTAGCATGCAGAGTCCATTTGTCCTTTGTCCACAACACTAACTTCCTGCTTAAGTGACACTGGCACATATTCATGATGATGTCAAGTGATTAAAAATTAAAGTAAAACCTACAATGTGGCAGACGTGTATGATAATGGTGGTTGGGGACTGATATGGTGTGATTGGTGGGACCTTGACAAACTGCATCCACCCCAGGAGGAGAGGGATCAACATAATTTATTGCGCACACTGCAGCAACAATTGCTGCGGTCAGTTTTTGTACTACCATTTTACTCCCACGTCTCTGCACAGCTCCACCTTTCCCCCTCCAGCTTGTGCACTTGCTGGACATTACTCAACTACTATGTGTGGTTTTACTCTCTACAGTACACAACTGATGGAGTGTGATGTCTTGCCTTGGCCCTCAACAAAATTCTCAATGTAGTCTGCTGTCTATCAAGTCTGCCTCTGTTACAGAGCTACCAGTCAGCTGTCTAATATATTTATTTGTTTAATTGTTTTTTATTTATTTATTTTTTTAAGTTGTCCACCACATCTTTATCACCATTAGTACCAAAAAAAAAAAAAAAAAAAAAAAAAAAAAATATATATATATATATATATATATATATATATATATATATATATATATATAAAACTAAAAAAACAAAATCAACAACTTCTTTCCCCAGACTTCCCCAGCACAGAGACAATTAAAGTAAAATCAGCAAGCAATTTGGACCCCAGTTGCCTGTGTCTTGCCAGTCATTCACATAAATCTTGGTGTATTTTAGGTCAACCTCCTTCCTCCCTTCTTCTCTCCATTGTGCCCCCAGACTCCCCTACTACAAAGAACAAATGTCCTACCTAAATGACTCCCTAAAACTAAGCTTCAATTCCCCTCTCTATCTTCTCTAGCTCAAAAACATGCTGCTCTCTCCTCTCACAAACACAGAATGGCTGCTGTGAGAGCCTGACACCCATTTATATGGCTATAGAAAACTTTCAAAAGTTGGTGAAAAAATTTCTACCCATTGATTTTAATGCAATGTGCTAGGCGAAAAAAGAGCGTGAGAAAGTGGATAAAATTGCACTATTCGCATAAAATTTTTTGCCAAGCGGAAATTACCATATTTTGCCGTTTTCATTTTGAGGCAGAACTTTTCACCCCATGCCTAGGGAAGACCCCCTAAGGATTATTATTTTGATTGGTCCCAGCATTGACAAACCCAAACCATGTCACCAAACAAGTCCACTAGATGAATTGTATATAAAGTGTGCTGTAATAGCAGATCACTTACACTTTGACCCTGATGAAGCCGTTATGCTAAATTACATAATGCATTGGCTGATTTTGTTTTTAAGAGGCACATAAGCAAGCTGTCACAAATACATTTTTGCCTGAATTTCTAACAGTATATTTTTTGGTTTTGCATTGCCATGGCTCTCTTAATCATATTATCCTATTGATGTGGCACTGTAGTGCTCCAATACCTACATTCTTTTCCATTTTGGAAAGCATACATTCATTTATACCATTAACTATATTTTTGGCTCAAATTCAAACAACCTTTATCACATCTATGTGTATTGGGTATGTCCAGGGTGAACCTCAAATCTAGGCATATAAATAGATTTACACTTGTTTTTGACAAATTATTTATTGATTTTTTGCTTTTTGGGTTTTTTTGGGGCTGCCAGTTTTGTCCCCGAAAACAAATCCATAGTGTGTCTACTTTTAACCCTTTGAGTGCCATGCATTGCATTGTGTAACCCTCTGCACTCAAATAATCGAATTAGATATAGTTGGATAAGGGAAACCTGTTTTTTACAAAAATCATCTGTCTAGTCCTTGTTACTCTTTTGGCATGATAGGTGGCTATTTTATGTCTTTTATTACACAATAAGGATTTAAGATCCAACAAAAAAACAATGTACTGTAGCAGAAATGTTATTCATTTAATAATGTGCCCATGCTAAAAGCAATTTTAGGGCAGACAGAGCTCATTAAGAATTTGGAATGGACAGCAAATTAAAAATACTAACAACGGGTCAAGAAACATAGCTTGTCAGATAGTTTATCACCAGTTCATGGATGTGATCCATCTGGCTTCACTTCTAGTGAGACAGAGATGGCGGATGATGGAGGTGAGGAGATAACAGAAGAAATGGCCTTGTCAGAAGAGACTGGTCCGGATTTCCCAATAGACAGTACACAGATGCCTACAGTTCCAAATTTTGAGAGGTGTGTCAGCCAAGCTAGCCACACCCACATTCTGAATTGTGAGTGTGGCCAGAGCAATATCAGTGTCCCTGATTCAGGTTTATACCCTTAACAAGTTATTATTTAACCCCCCAGATGCTAGAAAGATGTACACAATGTATTGGAGATCTTTCTAGCAACAAAGGATTTAAAGTTATTTTTGTTCACGCTTTTTATAGGCATGCTATGAAATGCGTGGATGGCCATGGGCAGAGCTATGGGTACCTAGCGTGCCTGTCTAGGGGCACCTGGGATGTAAATCCAGCCCCGAGCGAAGAGGTGCGATGGCTCTATATCTTAAAAATGTTATATCACAATAACTAAATGTGAGCTTTGATTTTAAATGCATTTTTATAATTGATATAATAAAGTTTTTCTTTTTCTCCACTATGTTTTTCTTTTCTCCTTTAGGTATTTGGAATCTCTCCCCAAATATTAGCAATTGCATGCCTCTAATTACATCTAAACAATTATTTTGTAAATCTCTCTATTTTTGGATCTACCTGTTTCAGACTAACCCTTTTTACAAAAAAAAAGAAAAATCATCTGTATAAAAGCAGAAAAGCAGAGTGCCCTCGTACATATGAGCTTAAACATTCAATATCCAGTCTACCCTTTATATACATACTAATATGTTAGTCACATAATTTGAGCACAGTATGATAATCTAGCCCATCCATACACCTGATAAAGAGGACAGGAGTCCATGAATGTGTGTAAGGGTGATTTTACGCACTTTATTGCATCTGGTCCTATCCAGCACCCTCTATGAGAATGTTTTCCCTTTACCCCTTACATAGTGCATTTGTATTATTTTTCCTCTGCATTTGATCAGACTTCCTTAATACCTAAGGAATACCATTTTATGTGTAACCAAAATATAACGTCTTGACTTTATGGACACAAGAAGAACACTGGAGAGACCGCACTTAAGAAAGAAACAAGTGAAGGAGGACACAGTGTTGAGACGATAAGGAGGTAGGACCTTGAGATGCACTAAGCCCAAGAAGGGCATATGTGAGAGTTTATTTGACTACTCTGTTTTTTAATGACTCGTATTAAACTACTGCACTTAGAGAATAATGTTTATCTCTCTTGTGTTTCATTGTTGTGTGCTTTCAGTTACTATTTGTTCCAGCATCGACACTAAGGATACCTCACTTCGAGCCAGTCCTTCCCTATCCATGTGACTGCATCATATTCATCATATATAACAAATATATATATTAAATAGGCATCAGTGCTAATTGACAAGGTTGCCCCATTAACTTAAATCAAGAAAAGAAGCATTATGCAACCTACTGGTTTTCTGGGAGGCTCCGTATGCCAGAGTAGACACCCTCTGGAACCCCACTGAAGCCCAAAACAGCAACCATCTCCCCTTTTTGGTGGGCTCTGGGACTGCCCATTCATATACTGATGTACTGAATACACTTCATTATGATCCTGCCCATGTAAGTAGCTGTATGGCGGAAGTAAGCATTTTTGATTTCAGAAGGCAGATATGGCGGCCTCATCTCTCAAGGATGCGTTGGCTGTGGAGTTCCAGCAGGGATCTTCATCGTGTGTGTAGACACTCTAGGAAGGTGCCTGATAATGTTTTTCCTGTATATGTGTAATAGGGATACCTTTGTCGATTGCTGTTAACATGCCTTTAATGTAATATGACTATAGATTTGTCTTATCTTGATGACTGGTAAAGATATTTATGGCTGATTTGTAAAGATAATTATGTAGCCAATAGACAAATGTAAGGAATACAAACTTGAAATAGCATATCATCTAATTTCCAAGATTAAGTCTTATATGGATGAAAAGCATCAGAGTTGGGGGGGGGGGTTGTAATTGTTTTTTTTTTCTTCCTCTATTCTTTTGGGCAAGTCATGAAATTGGCAGGAGTACACAGAAACACTAAAGAGCAAATGTTAACCTACTAGGAGAGCACAGAAACTACCATCTCCCATAACCATTAGTGGTACTGAGGGGATTCAGAAGATGTTTAACCAGCTGATAGATGTTAAGTCTTCCCTTGTTTTTATGAGAGGTAGAAACATTGAAGATATGGTGTCCCTCAGTTAATATATGTATCTATACGAGCAAAAAAATGTTTGAAACATTTTCACGTGTATATATGAGTGAAGGTGTAATATTACTATTATATATGTTTATACCTCTTTAATGGTTGTGCCTCCAAACAAATATGCACACATATTTGTCTTTTGTTTGTAGAAATTTTATGTGATGTGTTATGATAGAACTTTATCACTTAAGATTAGATTATTGGGGTGAATGAATATATTTATTTATATAATGCCAAACGTGTACACAGCAATTTACAATTAAAAGGTTTGGACAATACAGGGTGACATATGCTTAATAAAGTGAAACACTGGAACCAGGGTCCATCCTCAAAAGCTTACAATCTAAAGTGGTAAAGAGAGACATACAGAGAACATAAGGGTTAAGTGTACACTACAGTGTTCCATTACTGGGGATAAGGAAACATATCTAAGTAAATTAGAAGAGCCTTGGATGTACAGCATGAGTGCCTCGTAGCTTGTTGAAGCCTTATTATAGTAAGATATATTGGTTTTAGAGTTTTGCTTCTCTTGGGTAGGTAATACAATGCTATTTTTATTGGTGTATATAAAGCTTGTTCAAACTGGCCAGTCCTAGCCTCTGATGAAGGAGGCCTGTATGCCTCTGAAAAAGCATAAGGAGTGGTCTAGCATTCTTGTAGTATGTAAGTCTTGTTGCTCTTAAAAAGTCTGTCATGTCTACCATAAAAATATATTTCTATTTTATCATCCGTATGTAATTTTTCATGTTTATTCTGCGATCTTGGGAATCCTTGTAACTGAAAAGTTTCATTGTTTTTGAATGTGTGTTCATCAGATTCTAATTCATTTAAATGGGGCTATAACACCCCAAATGCTAGAGAGGTCTCCTGCGCATTGCTAAGCAATACAACAAAACCTTGTTAGCTCCCAAGTGGAATGTTTTATTAGTCCCTTATGGTGCTATTGGTTTGCTTCAGAATGACGCCACTGTTTAGAACATTGGGTCCACAGTGAGTATGTAGGGTTGACTCTGTTGTGTAAGAACTTGGCACCTAGGCAAACCTGCAGGCTAGAGCCCCCTTAAATAACGCTCATAACAAGGAGTGTCCAGCACCTTTTACTCTAAAGGGTTAACAAGCTTTCAGAAATCCACTTAGTATGGGGGTGGTCAGAAGAATATAAAAATAAGAAGTCGCTAGCATGAATCAACTGCAATATTTAATGAAAACAATAAATCTTTATTCTTGCAAAGTATAAACTGATAAGTACCTTGACAACATCCTGAACATTCAAAACAGTGGAGAGACTTGAGGAATGTACATGTCAAACCAGCAGGTGTATAAATTTGGTCCCTAACAGATCAATGCGTTTCGCGCATAACACGATTAATCATGACCTGACTATATGGTGGTCAGAAGAATCCCAGTGCCTCAGATACCTCTCCTTCATTTTTGGTGAATGGCTTGCTTAAATGCATACCTGGGAACTTTCCTATTTGGTGCTTCCGGAGAGGGATCATGGGTTGGGAATGGGAGTGTCTAAACGACGTAAATCTCATTGTAAAGTGAATGGAGCTTAATCAGGTGGGTGGGATTGAGAGGGTTTGACTTCATAATGGGTAGAACAGGGTGGGGAGTAGGCAGAATGGACAGGAATTAGGTGGGGTTACCCAGGAAACTCACCAAAGCCATCGAATCAGTCTCCGTCCCTGAAGACACAGTAATTAACTCTAAAAATCTGAGTCTCCGGGGCAGATCCAGAGAGTTCCCAGGTATGCTTACAAGCCTATATAATCTGTAAACAAACCATTATTTAAACCCTTGGAAGTTCTGGTGGTGTCCAACACATTTCCTAACATTACGATACTTGCTTCTCTAGCAACAAAGGTTTAAAGGGATCTAGTAATAAGAAAAGTAAGAATAAGTGGCATTTAATGTGTTTAACAGATTAATTTAGTTAGTTAAGTGGCCTTCATATAGCTGTCAGTTATAGTTCATCAAGTTCAGCTTTTGTCATATCACCAGTGTTGATACAGAGGAAGAAAGAAAAATATTCATGCCATTTCCATTTAAGCCCAAAGTGGGTAAAAGATATCTAACTGCCTTTTGGAGTCAGGAAACAACTTCCGTAATTCACAGTAATATTCTGTGCTAGAAAGGTATCCAATATGTTTTTGAAAACATCTACAATATCTGCAAACAGAGCCTTCAGGGGAAAAGAATTCTACAACCTTACTACCCTTATGGTAATAATAGCCAGCCTTTGTTTTTGTTGAAAGCTCCTTTGTATTTGTCTTATTGGCTGAACCTCCCAGAGTAAATAGTTCCACAATACGTACTTTTTATTGACATTTAATATATTTGTAATAGTGTGGAGCGAGCACCCCGATGCTCGGGTGTTCGGGTGCTCTGACCGAGCACCCCCGGAGGCTCGAGTGCTCGGCCGAGCACCCGAGCCCCATTGAATTCAATGGGAGGACTCGAGCATTACACCAGGCACCCCCTGCTCTGATGAGGGGAGGGTGCCTGGTCAATGCCCCCCTTCATCTCCACAATGCCCCTCTTCCACAATGTCCCCCTTCCACAATGTCCCCCTTCATCTCCACAATGCCCCCCTTCATCTCAACAATGCCCCTCTTCCACAATGTCCCCCTTCCACAATGTCCCCCTTCCACAATGTCCCCCTTCATCTCCACAATGTCCCCCTTCATCTCAACAATGCCCCTCTTCCACAATGTCCCCCTTCCACAATGTCCCCCTTCCACAATGTCCCCCTTCATCTCCACAATGTCCCCCTTCATCTCCACAATGCCCCCCTTCATCTCAACAATGCCCCTCTTCCACAATGTCCCCCTTCCACAATGTCCCCCTTCATCTCCACAATGTCCCCCTTCATCTCCACAATGCCCCCCTTCATCTCAACAATGCCCCTCTTCCACAATGTCCCCCTTCCACAATGTCCTCCTTCCACAATGTCCCCCTTCATCTCCACAATGCCCCCTTCATCTCCACATGTCCCCTACCTCCAGTCCCTGGTGGTCCAGCGGAGCGTCTGTAAGATCTGTGCCTCCTTCGGCACAGATCCCTGCCACCCGAACATGGCGGGCGAGCACATGGCGGTACTCGTACGAGTACCGCCATGTGCCGAGCAGAGCGATGCTCGAGCCGATCCGAGCATCGGCCGAGCATGCTCGCTCAACACTAATTTGTAATCATATTCCCACTGACATATCACTTTTCTGATGTAAACAACCCCGATTTGCCTGCCTTTATAACTAAAATCTTCCAATCTCTATTTCAGTTTTGTTACACATCTCTGTACTCTCTCGAGTTCAATATTTTTTTATGAACTGGTGCCACAAAACTGTGCTCCATATTCTTGATGAGGCCTTTGCAAGGATTTATAAAAAGGTAGAATTATATTCCACCCCATGCAGCTATACCCTTTTTTATACATGGCAATACCCTTGGCTTTTAATACAGCAGAGTTATATTCCACACTGTTGTGGTCTATTGCAGTGATTCTCAACCAGGGTGCCGTGGCACTTTGATGTGCCACAGGCATCTACTTAGTGTGCTCCATCTTTTCTATAACTACTTTAATAAAATGTGATTACTGAGTTTCAGTTGTATATTTCTGGATATTTTTCTGCACAATATGTTTGTTTCTGTTATTCTGATTGTGAGACCTAAAAAACTGTATATTTATGCATCTGTATCCTCCATTAATTGTTGGTCAAATGACCTATAAAATGTTAGGTGTGCCCCGAAACTTCCAGACTGCATTTTAGGGGTGCCTTGACCAAAAAAAGGTTGAGAACCACTGGAGTATTGTCTATCAATACTCAATCTTTTTCTAAAACTGATTCCCAAAGTAGTTCCATATTTATTGTATAGACAGCATGCTTGCTTCTGCAACCCAGATGCATAACATTACATTTATGTACATTAAACTTCATTTGCCAGCTCACCCATTCACTTAATGTATCTAAATATTTTTGTAGAGAAAAAAACAATCTCTTTTGTATGCATGTCCTTACACAGTATAGTACCATCTTCAGAGATTAAAATATTATTTTTAAAACATACCCATTTCAAAACCATGAACAAACAAATTGGAAAGCATTGAGTCCAGGACTATACCTCAAGGCACTCTACTTACAACTTTAATCCAACTTGAAAATGTTCCTTTTTACAACAAATATCACTCTTGTCCAAGTTATCACACACCCTTTCATAGGAAGCAAGTCAGTTAGTTTGGCACAATCTATTCATTAAAACGATGCTTACACTTTCCAATGTTGTTGGTCATTATATAATACTGAATACAATCAGTTATTCATATTTCTAATATCTCAAACAGTACAAGAGTCAAACCCACTGATCTTTCATTTCTAGGATTAGATCTTGCCCCCTTTTTGAATAGTTGTACTATATCTGCATTTCTCTGGTCACAGTCACAATATGAGAGTGAATCCACAACTATTAAGCACAGTGACCTCGCTGTAAATGATTTAAGCTCCTCGTGTACCTTTTGGTTGTATGTAAACTTTTCCAGTCTTTTTTTTTTTTAATTTGTCCTTAGTAAGCCATTTACATGATAGATGAAATGTTGTGATTCTCCATGTTTGTCCAAAGCCTGCAGAAAAATGGCAGCAAGTGTTCTGGACTGATGAGTCAAAATCTGAAATATTTGTCCGTAGCAGAAGGCAGTTTGTTGTGTCTGCAGGCAACAGTGAAGCATTGTGGAGGTTCCTTGCAAGTTTGGGGCTGCTTTTCCGCAAACGGAGTTGGGGATTTGGTCAGAATTAATGGTATCTACACTGCTGAGAAGTACAGCAGTATGTATCCATCATGCAGTACCATCAGGGATGCATCTGATTGGCCCCAAATTTATTCTGCAGCATGACAATGATCCCAAACATACAGCCAAAGTCTTCTGTGTAAAGAAGAACAAGGAGTCCTAGAAGTGATGGTATGGCCCCCACAGAGCCCTGATTCCAACATCATTGAGTCTGTCTTGGATAAAATGAAGAGAGAGAAGCAACTGAGGCTTTCTAAATCTACAGAAGGCCTGTGGTAAGTTCTCCAAGATGTTTGGAACAACCTACCTGCTGAGTTCCTTAAAAATTGCATACAAGTGTACCTAGAAGAACCAATGCTGTTTTGAAGGTAAAGGGTGTTCACACCAAACATTGATTTGATTTAGATGTTTCTTCTGTTCACTCACTATCATTTTTAATTGATAAAAATAAACTATCGACATGTCTATTTTTTCACACCTTCCTAAGACTTTTGCACAGCACTGTATGTATTCTCCAGTGGTATATATTGACACATATTTATCCAAATCTTTTTGAACAAATGCCATCTGTTTTGTGCATTTTTATCTTTCAAGGTTTCATTCCATTCAATGTCCTCTAATGTTACTTTGAACATTGCAAAGCCTTTATAAAGTTCAGTGTTTTAGCTGAACCTCTGATAACAGGTTCCTCATAACACATTTCAATTATTACAATATTATGGTTACTAGTGCCCAAATTCTTCTTTATCTGTATATTATATAAAATTTCAGAAGTCAAAAAACAGGGTGCAGACCCTCTAAGAGCAAACCTGTCTGGACAATATAAATACTTATGCCCCCCAATCTCCAATCTTCTCACCAAATTCCAGTTGATTTAAGCATACATCAATCCCAACGATATTCACAATGAGGCTAGTATCTTTCAATGTTCTTTTTGTTAATTTTAAGATTCAGGCTATCCAATGTGTTTCATGTCTTAGACATTTCATCAGGGATTTCTAGTTGCCTACTAGTTGCCTGCTCTACTAGTTGGGACATGAACTTGCAATTTAGCACACTTATTAAATCCCTATTGAAAGGCTAATTTCTCCATTCCAGTTTAATCTCCCATTATGTTTACACTTCCTAACTGAGAAGCTTTTTTCATTTGCAGTAGCAGTTGTGCCTCTTCAAATTCCCTAATATTAGGAAACTTGCAGAAAAATTCCATCAATATACTTTTATTATGTATGCCTTCAGCATGTATTTCAATCAACAAGGCCTCTATATTCTCACTGGACCTTTCATATATATCTTCCCTTTTGCTAAATGTTAAGGCTTGGTTCAAATACAAGCATAACCCTCCACCCCTTTTATATACCTCCTGTCTATTAAAAAAGTGAAGATCCCTTTAGATTGACTACCCAGTCATGTGTACTGTATGTCCATTCATTTTTCAGTAATTTGGCAGAAAAAGGAACAAACACACATTTAAGTATAGATATCTACTCTACAGAATAAAAACACATAAAAAAAAACGTAATGATGTCACTCACATTATGCCCACCTTGGGCAGATGGCATCTCTGAGGGTTCGATTTTAATGGTTGTTAGGAGAAGGGCCCTGGAGATGCCATCTGTCCAAGATGGGCATGTGAGTGCATAGCATACAGTTTTTATATGTTTTTATTCTGTAAAATAATTTACTGTACTTAGACAGGTGTTTGTTCCTTTTTCTTCCAGATTTCACTAAGCGAAATATGGTCACTCATTTGAGCTGCAGTAAGAGGACAACACCATCTTCCTCCCATTTTTTGGATCTCTTTGCAAATTATTTGCCAATTTTACCATCCTACTATTTCACTAATTTATTACTTTTTGGATTCCGGTCCACTCAGACAAGATTCTATTTGTTTCTTATATATATATATATATATATATGGATATCTTGCTAGTGAAAACTATGTTGCAGAATACTTTTTCTTGGGGCTTAAACCTTTTTGGGGACGATTTATAGACAAATCTATCTTATATTCATGCTGAGTATTTTTTAGGATTTATTAGTTTCTGTTTTCTTATGTATATTCTCACTATTTATGTTATTATCCTATAACATAAAGTGGTAGAATGTGTCTCTCACTGTGAGCCGTAACCGCACATGCGCAGTAGAGAGTCTCTACTGTGCATGTGTGGTTTTGCACACAGGGAGCTTCGCTGTGAGCCGTCTGGAGCTCCCCACTAAGGATCAGCGCATTCGGTGAGTCTCTACTGCGCATGACTGCAGTCATGCGCAGTAGAGACTCGCCGAACACGCTGCCCCGCTCCGGATGGCTAACGTCATGTCTCTGCTCCCGGCTCCGGGGCAGCAGTCGGGGCAGCTGGGTGCACTTTAGCCTGTGTATACGGGCTTTCATACTAGTATTTATATATTTGTGTAGAATTTTGTACTTGTTATTTTATTAGTATCCTGTTTATGTTTATTGCTTCTTTCCTATACTTTGTCAGTTTTATATATTGTGTTTTTAGGACTGGAATCCTACTAATATAGGCCTTTTTGTGAGTATATCTCTTTGCACTAGTTTTCAGCAATATCTAGAAGATTATACTGGAGATTCATTACAGTCAATTCCAATTCTCACACCTTCCCAGCCAAACGTCAGCATTTGTATGCATACTGTTTATGTTAATGCAATTCTGAAGATGTGCATTCTTTGAAATATTATTTATTTGCTTTTATCCTGCTATATAACACAGGCACCACCCTATTCTATACTGTTCCACCTTCCCCTCTTTTCCTAGTTTGAAGCCCCCTCCAGCTCTGTTTCCACTAAGTTGAAATCATCTTTACGATTAAGATTGCCCCCAAGTGAAAAGAAAGCCCAGTGCTCAATAAACCCAAACCTCTCTTGGTTACATCAGATCATGCCCAGCCCTAACAACAATCTATCCACCCTATCCACCACAAAACCCAAGCACCCAGGAGACTGCAAACTGTTCAGCTGTATGGACTATGATGACAGATTTCCAATGCCGTGTCTGTCTTCATAACTGTAGCAACTCATACCTCAACCCCACCTGACTAGGGGCTCAATTCTATTACCCACACTAAAACCGGTGTTACAATAAAAACAAGCAACGTGTATTTTGCAAACGTGTTATGCCGATATTCTATTGCAGAACCACGGTAAAACAAAACTGGCGTAGACAGCACATTTCTACGAACTAACAAAATTGGCTCTGTCTGCTTCTATTCAACTACTGCCTAAAAAAATTGCAAAATGTAAAAGTCCAAGGAAATAGGCATACGTTTCATGACAGAAAGATCAAGTTTAGTGTTAGATGTGTTCCCCACATTATCAAAATCAGTCATAGAGTGCCCTCCTTCGACATATTAACCCCCCCTTTGAAATTTGAATTACAGTGCTTTGTTTCACCATTTTAATACGACAAATATTGTTCACATTCGACATTTTAACCCCCCCTTTAAAATTCGACTTACAGTGCGCTCTTTCACCACTTTAATTTGACAAATATTGTTCACATGCAACATTTTAACCCCCCCTTTAAAATTCGACTTACAGTGCTCCGGGTCAGACTGAGTGACTGACTCATTGATGAAAGTGCAGCACTGCGCTTTTTCGGAATGACCTGGTGACAGGGTTCATTCATTCAAGTGTAGTACAAAGAAAGGCAGAAAATGCCTTCAGATTAGCCACATGGATCATCTATCCTTCTGGATAGATGATCCATGATTGGGAGGATATCAGGAGGGGTCCTGGTGTCCCCCTCGAGGTCTGAAAGTAATATTTATGCATAAAAAGGGCATATAACCTATATAAGACATACGTTATATGCGCTTTATTTAAAAAATTGCCACATGGATTATCTATCCTTCTGGATAGATGATCCATGTTAGGGGGTATCAGGAGGGGTCCTGGTGCCCCCTCGAGGTCTGAATGATATTTTTAAACTAATATAACAATACACATTGTAAGAAAGCCCATATAACATATGTGACACATATGTTATATGGGTTTTATTAAAATGTCGGCAGTTGACGCCTGCATTGATCACCTATCCTTCTGGACAGGTGATCAATGCTAGGGGATGTCAGGAGGGGTCCTGATGTCCCCTTTGAGGTCTGAACATTTTTTAAACATATAATTAAAAAAAAGGGGAGGTTAAAATGTCGAATGTGAACAATATTTGTTGAATTAAAGTGGTGAAAGAAAGCACTGTAAGTCGAATTTTAAAGGGGGGGTTAAAATGTTGAATGTGAATAATATTTGTTGAATTAAAGTGGTGAAAGAAAGCACTGTAAGTCGAATTTTAAAGTGGGGGTTTAAATGTTGAATGTGAACAATAATTTGTTGAATTAAAATGGTGAAAGAAAGCAATGTAATTCTAATTTCAAAGGGGGGGGGTTAATATGTTGAAGAGGGGCACTCTACATCAGATTTCTATGCTGTATACTGTATTCTGCACTGATTTTGTTCGAACAACGATTGTTTTGAAAATGTCGTTGTGGCTTCTACTCTTCAACTCTGAGGAGCACGATTACAGACAGAAAATGTAACCACAAAACAGGTGCTAATACTGAGCGTGGGTAACAGCTACTTGCACGTTGTTTTTAATTGTTTCCTATGGGCTTTTTTTACTGGCAGTGTGTATAATTACCGCTGATTTTGTTTTCACAAGTTGAGTAATAGGATACTAAACCTGACATAAAAAAACACAACGCCTGTTTTTTTTTTGTTTTTTTTTGTAGCGCTGGTAATAGAATCAAGCCCTAGGTCTGCCTCAGTGGCATAACAATAGGGATCGCAGGGGTAAGAACTGTGACCAGGCCTGTTGCTCTGCCCCCTGCGACCCCCCCACCTGGTGCAAGCAACTAGCTGAAAGGTCCGTGCCTTCTTCAGCACAGACCTCTATTAGAAGCTGAGTTCCCTCTCTGTTTTCAGCACTTTAGTAATGCAGAGCACTGGGAGAAGACATAATCTCCCAGCACTCTGCATTACTGGAGAGAGTACCGCTTGTGAGCTCCAGCTTCTAAGAGAGGTCTGTGCTGAAGAAGGCACAGACCTCTCCTGCCATGCCGCTGGGCCACCAGGGAGGTAGGAGATGTGGACTTTGGGGGCAATGTGGAGAGGTGGACATTGGGGGCAATGAGTGGAGAGGTGGACATTGGAGGCAATGTGGTCGGGGGGGTCATGGCAATTTTTGCACCAGGGTCCGACGATTTCTAGTTACACCTCTTGTCTGCCTACTTCCCAGATCCCATCAGTGCTAGGAAGGCTGTTCTCTTGGCTGTTAGACAGAGCAGTCCTCTCCAGCAAAGGCATTTCTATGTCCACATCTCCAACATCATCACACAATGTAGCAAGTCAGTTTGGATAATTAAACACAAGAGTGTCCACCGTTTTCCTCCTTCCCTCCTTGTTACATCAAATTAGCCTGCTCCTGCTTTGTACAATCTCTATCCCCAGTGCTTCCTAATCCAGTGAGAAGCAAACCCCTCTCAAGATTTCTAGTCCACAACAATTTTGCAACCTGCCTCTCCAGGAAGCTACTTGATGTTTCACAGAATTATGTACCCTGGAACATTTGTTTCAGGTGGACAAACATATGACAGCTTGTACCTTAAATTAGATTGAGTCATGTTATCACTTATTATCCCAGTTACTGAAAGGCATAACAATAAAATATTATTTTAATTTGCAAGCATTAAGTTAATCAATTACATTTTGCCCACCTGTTTAATGTCCTGTGATTTCATTCCCAGCACTACCCGACTGCTACAAGAATGAGAGGTATTCACTCTCCCCCTGCTTTGTATAACAGAAAGCCACCAATTACAACCAGCAATCAAAAGCAACACACCCACCTCACACACAGTTTGCAATTACTTGCACATAATACACCTGCAAAAGGGAACAACAGCCTTTTATTATTGCATCCCTTTCTTACCACAGTAATAGAACACAGAATAGAAAAAGAAGAAATTCTAATCAGGGCGCACAAAAGTATCCCACAACTGATCTCTTGCAATTGTGCAAGCTTACACAGCTACTGTAAGTCTCTTACATGTGGCCAAAAGAAATGTAGCAGCCACCTCACTTTCTCCTGTGTTCCCCACACTGACCCAGATACAGTGCGGGTGTGGCTGATGAACAGACCATGTGAGAATCAGTAAAATATAATTTGCTGATGCCAATGTGTCTCAGCCATTCAGTGAAGTTTGTAATAAACATCACCACCTCCAATGTAGTTTATGTTTAAGGTCTCCATGTATCCCCATAGGCCACCATGCAGATCTACATAGTAACATAGTTGATGATGCAAAAAGACATGCGTCTATTAAAGGAGCAGTAAACTTTTTTATGAAAAAATATATATTGTAGGGATTTTCCTATTGAGTAAAATAAGGGCACTCCCACTGCTGAGAGATTTATATTTCCAGAGTTATTATGGGTTAAACCCATGTTTTTTTTACATTAGCAGTACCCTCTAATGGTCAAATTCTAATTTGTTTTCCTGTAAGATTCTAATGGAGTGGAAAGTCAGGAAAGTCAGAGACATACAGTTCTCCATAGAATGTGATAGAAACTGCCTGTCACTTCCTGTCAGAACTATCAGGAAGTAAACACAGTAAATTCACTTCATGATTATTTGAACTGCTATAAATTTTGAATAAAACATCTGACAGAGGTGGGTGTGACCTTGTTTTACTCAGCAGGAAAAGCTCTATAAAATATGTGTTTTCATAAATAAAAGTTTACTGCTCTTTTAAGGTCTCCATGTATCCCCATAGGCCACCATGCAGATCTACCTAGTAACATAGTTGATGATGCAAAAAGACATGGGTCTATTAAGTTCAGCCCTTGACAAATCACTATCCAGATCTTTTCTGCAGCAACATTACTGCATTCCTGGACTGTAAAAATTTTAAAGTATTGGAAATGAGTCCTGAGCAACATATCACATGGAGGTTCATGAGGATGGGGTTCAAGCATTTCCAATAAAATTGCTTGCAAAGTTTAAATGGCTCTAAAACTGATTAATCTTCAGTATAGGAACTCTTTGTAAAGTACTGTGTAGACACTGCATTGCAATTTCCTGGAATAAAAGCCAGAACATGCCATATAAAACAAGGAAAAAGCATTACGTGAAGTGATCAGAGGTTAAAGTAAATTAAAACAAAGCTCTGAACATGGGATGAGAGCAGATTTTGTAGACAGTATTACTGAAAATGGTTGAGATCAGTTGAATATTATATTACGTTCTCCCAGACATCTAATTGTTCATCTTTAGACCTTATTCCTACCTGCACTGGTACAGGGAATTAGTGTAAATAATTGATGATTTGAAAACAGCAAATGAAATTACTTATTTCCATTTATCTAAATCAGTGGTGGTCAATGTGAGGCCCTCTAGCTGCTGACAGACTACAACTCCCATCATTCACCTCCATCCAATGGCTGGCTGGGAATGATGGGACTTGTAGTCTGGGAGAAGCTAGTAGGTCTCACTTAAAGGGATAGTAATGTTTCACAAAAACAGCAGCTCCAATTAATCTTCATAGTATTTGAGCCATAGAGAGAGTCATTTCAGTACTGTCAGAGTTCTAGTTCAAGAGTAATTGAATGATAAAGTATCCCCCTCCTGCCCCTTTTACCTAGTGTAAGCACCCACTCCTCACATGAGAAATCCAATCCATAGACCAGATAGATAACAGCAGGGGACAATCTTCTTCCTACGAGAACAATGAAAGCCCTGCCCCCTTGACAAGTTTTTCAGGTTTTTCCCTTATCTTAATTGAAGATTGTCCCTCTCTGCAGTCTACCTGGGCACCTCCCTTCTGATCTGGCTGAACAGTGTGACAACAGTAAAAGGGGTGGGAGGGGGAAACTTTGTCATTGAATTACTCTTGAACTACAACTTTTACAGAATTGAAATAACACTCTCCAAGTCCAAATACTATGATGATTAATTAGAGCTGCTTTTATTATGAAACATTACTATCCCTTTAACAGAACCCTTACCTACATTTCCTAAAAGTGGGCAATGCACAAAAAGAAAAAGGTTAAGGAATTCTGTAAAGCTATCTGTGCTGTGAGGAACAAATAGGAATTTTTAACCCTTTGAGTGCCAGAGGGGCATGCAACGCAGTGCAAAGCAATGCGTTGCATACCCCTCTGACACTCAAATGCTTAACACAGCTTTTGATGCAAGAGTCTCCCAGTTTACATGAGTGGGTATTTTTGGATATTTTTATTTGTTCCAATAGAAATGCACCACTTTCTTTGCACATATGGCTCTGTTGGGCCAAAAACTGGTTGGCACAAGCCCGGAGTCATTGGGTAAGCTAGCAATTTCCCTGTGTCCAACTGATTTAAATGGGCTTTTTTAACTCCCTGGGGGAGATTCATTAAGCGGTGATAAAGAAGTGATAAAGTGAAGATGACTTCTCTCTAGTTTTCCAGCTTCTCTGTTCTTCTGTGGAGCCTGTTCACTAAGATGTCCAAAGCTGAAGAAATCTTAGTGCATAGGCTCCATAGAATAACATAGGAACTGGAGAAGTAACCTTTACTTTATCACGGCTTAGTGAATCTCCCCCACTGGATGCTAAATTGATCTCGTACACAGTTATTCACAATCAGTGGAGAAACCGCTAGCATTTAAGGGGTAAAACCCGCATTGAAATCAGTGAAATCCTGGATAATGTTATTATTACCAACAGCTTGGTTCATCTCAGACTGGCTCCCCTTTATTTGTGGCCCATATTCATAAAAACAAAATGGAGTTAGTCTAGAGTAAACCATATACACCATTGGTGACAAATAAACATTCCTGTTAAATAAAATTGGGTCTTTAACCCATTGAATGATAGAGAGCTCTTCAATGTATTGCTTTGCAATGCACTGGAGACCTCTCTAGCATTCAGTGGATTAAAAAGCTCTATTCAAGTGCATGGGAATTTCTTTCTCCCCTATAAAGCAGCTGGTTTACTCCAGAATAAGTCCATTTTGCTTTTATAGATATGAGCCATTGTTCTCTTTCAAAAAAATTGCAAAACCAAGGGATAATTATATGGTAAAATTATCATTGTTGTCCTCAGTAAATTGGTCAAGATGCTAATTTTATTTTTAATTTTTCTTCATATATAAGAGGAAAGTGAGTAACATTGTTAGATCTTTACAAGGTTTTGTTGGGAAAAGGAAAGAGAGTCTGATTTGCCAGACTTGTATGTCAGTCTCACTGTCAGTATTCTCCCTTATAGGCATGTTACTTTATGTCAGTCTGTCAGTATTCTCCCTTATAGGCATGCTGCGTTATGTCAGTCTGTCAGTATTCTCCCTTATAGGCATGCTGCGTTATGTCAGTCTGTCAGTATTCTCCCTTATAGGCATGTTACTTTATGTCAGTCTGTCAGTATTCTCCCTTATAGGCATGCTACTCTATGTCAGTCTGTCAGTATTCTCCCTTATAGGCATGCTACTTTATGTCAGTCTGTCAGTATTCTCCCTTATAGGCATGCTACTCTATGTCAGTCTGTCAGTATTCTCCCTTATAGGCATGTTACTTTATGTCAGTCTGTCATTATTCTCCCTTATATGCATGCTACTTTATGTCAGTCTGTCAGTATTCTCCCTTATAGGCGTGCTACTTTATGTCAGTCTGTCAGTACTCTCCCTTATAGGCATGTTACTTTATGTCAGTCTGTCAGTATTCTCCCTTATAGGCATGCTGCTTTATGTCAGTCTGTCAGTATTCTCCCTTATAGGCATGTTACTTTATGTCAGTCTGTCAGTATTCTCCCTTATAGGCATGCTACTCTATGTCAGTCTGTCAGTATTCTCCCTTATAGGCATGCTACTCTATGTCAGTCTGTCAGTATTCTCCCTTATAGGCATGTTACTTTATGTCAGTCTGTCAGTATTCTCCCTTATAGGCATGCTACTTTATGTCAGTCTGTCAGTATTCTCCCTTATAGGCATGTTACTTTATGTCAGTCTGTCAGTATTCTCCCTTATAGGCATGCTGCTTTATGTCAGTCTGTCAGTATTCTCCCTTATAGGCATGCTACTTTATGTCAGTCTGTCAGTATTCTCCCTTATAGGCATGTTACTTTATGTCAGTCTGTTAGTATTCTCCCTTATAGGCATGTTACTTTATGTCAGTCTGTCAGTATTCTCCCTTATAGGCATGCTGCTTTATGTCAGTCTGTCAGTATTCTCCCTTATAGGCATGCTACTTTATGTCAGTCTGTCAGTATTCTCCCTTATAGGCATGTTACTTTATGTCAGTCTGTCAGTATTCTCCCTTATAGGCATGCTACTCTATGTCAGTCTGTCAGTATTCTCCCTTATAGGCATGTTACTTTATGTCAGTCTGTCAGTATTCTCCCTTATAGGCATGTTACTTTATGTCAGTCTGTCAGTATTCTCCCTTATAGGCATGTTACTTTATGTCAGTCTGTCAGTATTCTCCCTTATAGGCATGTTACTTTATGTCAGTCTGTCAGTATTCTCCCTTATAGGCATGTTACTTTATGTCAGTCTGTCAGTATTCTCCCTTATAGGCATGCTACTTTGTCAGTCTGTCAGTATTCTCCCTTATAGGCATGTTACTTTATGTCAGTCTGTCAGTATTCTCCCTTATAGGCATGCTACTCTATGTCAGTCTGTCAGTATTCTCCCTTATAGGCATGTTACTTTATGTCAGTCTGTCAGTATTCTCCCTTATAGGCATGCTACTCTATGTCAGTCTGTCAGTATTCTCCCTTATAGGCATGATACTTTATGTCAGTCTGTCAGTATTCTCCCTTATAGGCATGTTACTTTATGTCAGTCTGTCAGTATTCTCCCTTATAGGCATGTTACTTTATGTCAGTCTGTCAGTATTCTCCCTTATAGGCATGTTACTTTATGTCAGTCTGTCAGTATTCTCCCTTATAGGCATGTTACTTTATGTCAGTCTGTCAGTACTCTCCCTTATAGGCATGCTGCTTTATGTCAGTCTGTCAGTATTCTCCCTTATAGGCATGTTACTCTATGTCAGTCTGTCAGTATTCTCCCTTATAGGCATGTTACTTTATGTCAGTCTGTCAGTATTCTCCCTTATAGGCATGTTACTTTATGTCAGTCTGTCAGTATTCTCCCTTATAGGCATGCTACTCTATGTCAGTCTGTCAGTATTCTCCCTTATAGGCATGTTACTTTATGTCAGTCTGTCAGTATTCTCCCTTATAGGCATGTTACTTTATGTCAGTCTGTCAGTATTCTCCCTTATAGGCATGCTGCTCTATGTCAGTCTGTCAGTATTCTCCCTTATAGGCATGCTACTTTATGTCAGTCTGTCAGTATTCTCCCTTATAGGCATGCTACTCTATGTCAGTCTGTCAGTATTCTCCCTTATAGGCATGTTACTTTATGTCAGTCTGTCAGTATTCTCCCTTATAGGCATGTTACTTTATGTCAGTCTGTCAGTATTCTCCCTTATAGGCATGTTACTTTATGTCAGTCTGTCAGTATTCTCCCTTATAGGCATGTTACTTTATGTCAGTCTGTCAGTATTCTCCCTTATAGGCATGTTACTTTATGTCAGTCTGTCAGTATTCTCCCTTATAGGCATGTTACTTTATGTCAGTCTGTCAGTATTCTCCCTTATAGGCATGCTACTTTATGTCAGTCTGTCAGTATTCTCCCTTATAGGCATGCTACTCTATGTCAGTCTGTCAGTATTCTCCCTTATAGGCATGTTACTTTATGTCAGTCTGTCAGTATTCTCCCTTATAGGCATGCTACTTTATGTCAGTCTGTCAGTATTCTCCCTTATAGGCATGTTACTTTATGTCAGTCTGTCAGTATTCTCCCTTATAGGCATGCTACTTTATGTCAGTCTGTCAGTATTCTCCCTTATAGGCATGCTACTCTATGTCAGTCTGTCAGTATTCTCCCTTATAGGCATGTTACTTTATGTCAGTCTGTCAGTATTCTCCCTTATAGGCATGTTACTTTATGTCAGTCTGTCAGTATTCTCCCTTATAGGCATGCTGCTTTATGTCAGTCTGTCAGTATTCTCCCTTATAGGCATGCTACTTTATGTCAGTCTGTCAGTATTCTCCCTTATAGGCATGTTACTTTATGTCAGTCTGTCAGTATTCTCCCTTATAGGCATGCTACTTTATGTCAGTCTGTCAGTATTCTCCCTTATAGGCATGTTACTTTATGTCAGTCTGTCAGTATTCTCCCTTATAGGCATGCTACTCTATGTCAGTCTGTCAGTATTCTCCCTTATAGGCATGTTACTTTATGTCAGTCTGTCAGTATTCTCCCTTATAGGCATGCTGCTTTATGTCAGTCTGTCAGTATTCTCCCTTATAGGCATGTTACTTTATGTCAGTCTGTCAGTATTCTCCCTTATAGGCATGTTACTTTATGTTAGTCTGTCAGTATTCTCCCTTATAGGCGTGCTGCTTTATGTCAGTCTGTCAGTATTCTCCCTTATAGGCATGCTACTCTATGTCAGTCTGTCAGTATTCTCCCTTATAGGCATGCTACTCTATGTCAGTCTGTCAGTATTCTCCCTTATAGGCATGTTACTCTATGTCAGTCTGTCAGTATACTCCCTTATAGGCATGCTACTCTATGTCAGTCTGTCAGTATTCTCCCTTATAGGCATGCTACTTTATGTCAGTCTGTCAGTATTCTCCCTTATAGGCATGTTACTTTATGTCAGTCTGTCAGTATTCTCCCTTATAGGCATGCTACTCTATGTCAGTCTGTCAGTATTCTCCCTTATAGGCATGTTACTTTATGTCAGTCTGTCAGTATTCTCCCTTATAGGCATGCTACTCTATGTCAGTCTGTCAGTATTCTCCCTTATAGGCATGTTGCTTTATGTCAGTCTGTCAGTATTCTCCCTTATAGGCATGTTACTTTATGTCAGTCTGTCAGTATTCTCCCTTATAGGCATGCTGCTTTATGTCAGTCTGTCAGTATTCTCCCTTATAGGCATGCTGCTTTATGTCAGTCTGTCAGTATTCTCCCTTATAGGCATGTTACTTTATGTCAGTCTGTCAGTATTCTCCCTTATAGGCATGTTACTTTATGTCAGTCTGTCAGTATTCTCCCTTATAGGCATGTTACTTTATGTCAGTCTGTCAGTATTCTCCCTTATAGGCATGCTACTCTATGTCAGTCTGTCAGTATTCTCCCTTATAGGCATGCTACTCTATGTCAGTCTGTCAGTATTCTCCCTTATAGGCATGTTACTTTATGTCAGTCTGTCAGTATTCTCCCTTATAGGCATGTTACTTTATGTCAGTCTGTCAGTATTCTCCCTTATAGGCATGCTACTTTATGTCAGTCTGTCAGTATTCTCCCTTATAGGCATGCTACTTTATGTCAGTCTGTCAGTATTCTCCCTTATAGGCATGTTACTTTATGTCAGTCTGTCAGTATTCTCCCTTATAGGCATGCTGCTTTATGTCAGTCTGTCAGTATTCTCCCTTATAGGCATGCTACTCTATGTCAGTCTGTCAGTATTCTCCCTTATAGGCATGCTACTCTATGTCAGTCTGTCAGTATTCTCCCTTATAGGCATGCTACTCTATGTCAGTCTGTCAGTATTCTCCCTTATAGGCATGTTACTTTATGTTAGTCTGTCAGTATTCTCCCTTATAGGCATGTTACTTTATGTCAGTCTGTCAGTATTCTCCCTTATAGGCATGTTACTTTATGTCAGTCTGTTAGTATTCTCCCTTATAGGCATGTTACTTTATGTCAGTCTGTCAGTATTCTCCCTTATAGGCATGTTACTTTATGTCAGTCTGTCAGTATTCTCCCTTATAGGCATGCTACTTTATGTCAGTCTGTCAGTATTCTCACTTATAGGCATGTTACTTTATGTCAGTCTGTCAGTATTCTCCCTTATAGGCATGCTGCTTTATGTCAGTCTGTCAGTATTCTCCCTTATAGGCATGCTACTCTATGTCAGTCTGTCAGTATTCTCCCTTATAGGCATGCTACTCTATGTCAGTCTGTCAGTATTCTCCCTTATAGGCATGCTACTCTATGTCAGTCTGTCAGTATTCTCCCTTATAGGCATGCTACTCTATGTCAGTCTGTCAGTATTCTCCCTTATAGGCATGTTACTTTATGTCAGTCTGTCAGTATTCTCCCTTATAGGCATGCTGCTTTATGTCAGTCTGTCAGTATTCTCCCTTATAGGCATGTTACTTTATGTCAGTCTGTCAGTATTCTCCCTTATAGGCATGTTACTTTATGTCAGTCTGTCAGTATTCTCCCTTATAGGCATGCTACTTTATGTCAGTCTGTCAGTATTCTCCCTTATAGGCATGTTACTTTATGTCAGTCTGTCAGTATTCTCCCTTATAGGCATGCTGCTTTATGTCAGTCTGTCAGTATTCTCCCTTATAGGCATGCTACTTTATGTCAGTCTGTCAGTATTCTCCCTTATAGGCATGTTACTTTATGTCAGTCTGTCAGTATTCTCCCTTATAGGCATGCTGCTTTATGTCAGTCTGTCAGTATTCTCCCTTATAGGCATGTTGCTTTATGTCAGTCTGTCAGTATTCTCCCTTATAGGCATGTTACTTTATGTCAGTCTGTCAGTATTCTCCCTTATAGGCATGCTGCTTTATGTCAGTCTGTCAGTATTCTCCCTTATATGCATGCTACTCTGTCAGTCTGTCAGTATTCTCCCTTATAGGCATGTTACTTTATGTCAGTCTGTCAGTATTCTCCCTTATAGGCATGTTACTTTATGTCAGTCTGTCAGTATTCTCCCTTATAGGCATGTTACTTTATGTCAGTCTGTCAGTATTCTCCCTTATAGGCATGCTACTTTATGTCAGTCTGTCAGTATTCTCCCTTATAGGCATGCTACTTTATGTCAGTCTGTCAGTATTCTCCCTTATAGGCATGTTACTTTATGTCAGTCTGTCAGTATTCTCCCTTATAGGCATGTTACTTTATGTCAGTCTGTCAGTATTCTCCCTTATACGCATGCTGCTTTATGTCAGTCTGTCAGTATTCTCCCTTATAGGCATGTTACTTTATGTCAGTCTGTCAGTATTCTCCCTTATAGGCATGTTACTTTATGTCAGTCTGTCAGTATTCTCCCTTATAGGCATGCTACTTTATGTCAGTCTGTCAGTATTCTCCCTTATAGGCATGTTACTTTATGTCAGTCTGTCAGTATTCTCCCTTATAGGCATGCTACTTTATGTCAGTCTGTCAGTATTCTCCCTTATAGGCATGCTACTTTATGTCAGTCTGTCAGTATTCTCCCTTATAGGCATGTTACTTTATGTCAGTCTGTCAGTATTCTCCCTTATAGGCATGCTACTTTATGTCAGTCTGTCAGTATTCTCCCTTATAGGCATGCTACTTTATGTCAGTCTGTCAGTATTCTCCCTTATAGGCATGTTACTTTATGTCAGTCTGTCAGTATTCTCCCTTATAGGCATGTTACTTTATGTCAGTCTGTCAGTATTCTCCCTTATAGGCATGCTACTTTATGTCAGTCTGTCAGTATTCTCCCTTATAGGCATGTTACTTTATGTCAGTCTGTCAGTATTCTCCCTTATAGGCATGCTACTTTATGTCAGTCTGTCAGTATTCTCCCTTATAGGCATGCTACTTTATGTCAGTCTGTCAGTATTCTCCCTTATAGGCATGCTACTTTATGTCAGTCTGTCAGTATTCTCCCTTATAGGCATGCTGCTTTATGTCAGTCTGTCAGTATTCTCCCTTATAGGCATGTTACTTTATGTCAGTCTGTCAGTATTCTCCCTTATAGGCATGTTACTTTATGTCAGTCTGTCAGTATTCTCCCTTATAGGCATGCTACTTTATGTCAGTCTGTCAGTATTCTCCCTTATAGGCATGTTACTTTATGTCAGTCTGTCAGTATTCTCCCTTATAGGCATGCTACTTTATGTCAGTCTGTCAGTATTCTCCCTTATAGGCATGCTACTTTATGTCAGTCTGTCAGTATTCTCCCTTATAGGCATGTTACTTTATGTCAGTCTGTCAGTATTCTCCCTTATAGGCATGCTGCTTTATGTCAGTCTGTCAGTATTCTCCCTTATAGGCATGTTACTTTATGTCAGTCTGTCAGTATTCTCCCTTATAGGCATGTTACTTTATGTCAGTCTGTCAGTATTCTCCCTTATAGGCATGTTACTTTATGTCAGTCTGTCAGTATTCTCCCTTATAGGCATGCTACTCTATGTCAGTCTGTCAGTATTCTCCCTTATAGGCATGTTACTTTATGTCAGTCTGTCAGTATTCTCCCTTATAGGCATGTTACTTTATGTCAGTCTGTCAGTATTCTCCCTTATAGGCATGCTGCGTTATGTCAGTCTGTCAGTATTCTCCCTTATAGGCATGCTGCTTTATGTCAGTCTGTCAGTATTCTCCCTTATAGGCATGTTACTTTATGTCAGTCTGTCAGTATTCTCCCTTATAGGCATGCTGCTTTATGTCAGTCTGTCAGTATTCTCCCTTATAGGCATGCTGCGTTATGTCAGTCTGTCGGTATTCTCCCTTATAGGCATGTTACTTTATGTCAGTCTGTCAGTATTCTCCCTTATAGGCATGCTACTTTATGTCAGTCTGTCAGTATTCTCCCTTATAGGCATGTTACTTTATGTCAGTCTGTCAGTATTCTCCCTTATAGGCATGCTACTCTATGTCAGTCTGTCAGTATTCTCCCTTATAGGCATGCTACTCTATGTCAGTCTGTCAGTATTCTCCCTTATAGGCATGTTACTTTATGTCAGTCTGTCAGTATTCTCCCTTATAGGCATGTTACTTTATGTCAGTCTGTCAGTATTCTCCCTTATAGGCATGTTACTTTATGTCAGTCTGTCAGTATTCTCCCTTATAGGCATGTTACTTTATGTCAGTCTGTCAGTATTCTCCCTTATAGGCATGCTGCTTTATGTCAGTCTGTCAGTATTCTCCCTTATAGGCATGCTGCTTTATGTCAGTCTGTCAGTATTCTCCCTTATAGGCATGTTACTTTATGTCAGTCTGTCAGTATTCTCCCTTATAGGCATGTTACTTTATGTCAGTCTGTCAGTATTCTCCCTTATAGGCATGTTACTTTATGTCAGTCTGTCAGTATTCTCCCTTATATGCATGCTACGTTATGTCAGTCTGTCAGTATTCTCCCTTATAGGCATGTTACTTTATGTCAGTCTGTCAGTATTCTCCCTTATAGGCATGTTACTTTATGTCAGTCTGTCAGTATTCTCCCTTATACGCATGCTACTTTATGTCAGTCTGTCAGTATTCTCCCTTATAGGCATGCTACGTTATGTCAGTCTGTCAGTATTCTCCCTTATAGGCATGTTACTTTATGTCAGTCTGTCAGTATTCTCCCTTATAGGCATGCTACTCTATGTCAGTCTGTCAGTATTCTCCCTTATAGGCATGCTGCTTTATGTCAGTCTGTCAGTATTCTCCCTTATAGGCATGCTACTCTATGTCAGTCTGTCAGTATTCTCCCTTATAGGCATGTTACTTTATGTCAGTCTGTCAGTATTCTCCCTTATAGGCATGTTACTTTATGTCAGTCTGTCAGTATTCTCCCTTATAGGCATGTTACTTTATGTCAGTCTGTCAGTATTCTCCCTTATAGGCATGTTACTTTATGTCAGTCTGTCAGTATTCTCCCTTATAGGCATGCTACTCTATGTCAGTCTGTCAGTATTCTCCCTTATAGGCATGTTACTTTATGTCAGTCTGTCAGTATTCTCCCTTATAGGCATGCTACTCTATGTCAGTCTGTCAGTATTCTCCCTTATAGGCATGTTACTTTATGTCAGTCTGTCAGTATTCTCCCTTATAGGCATGTTACTTTATGTCAGTCTGTCAGTATTCTCCCTTATAGGCATGCTACTTTATGTCAGTCTGTCAGTATTCTCCCTTATAGGCATGCTACTTTATGTCAGTCTGTCAGTATTCTCCCTTATATGCATGCTACTCTATGTCAGTCTGTCAGTATTCTCCCTTATAGGCATGCTACTTTATGTCAGTCTGTCAGTATTCTCCCTTATAGGCATGCTGCTTTATGTCAGTCTGTCAGTATTCTCCCTTATAGGCATGCTACTTTATGTCAGTCTGTCAGTATTCTCCCTTATAGGCATGCTGCTTTATGTCAGTCTGTCAGTATTCTCCCTTATAGGCATGCTACTTTATGTCAGTCTGTCAGTATTCTCCCTTATAGGCATGTTACTTTCTGTCAGTCTGTTAGTATTCTCCCTTATAGGCATGTTACTTTATGTCAGTCTGTCAGTATTCTCCCTTATAGGCATGTTACTTTATGTCAGTCTGTCAGTATTCTCCCTTATAGGCATGTTACTTTATGTCAGTCTGTTAGTATTCTCCCTTATAGGCATGTTACTTTATGTCAGTCTGTTAGTATTCTCCCTTATAGGCATGTTACTTTATGTCAGTCTGTCAGTATTCTCCCTTATAGGCATGTTACTTTATGTCAGTCTGTTAGTATTCTCCCTTATAGGCATGTTACTTTATGTCAGTCTGTCAGTATTCTCCCTTATAGGCATCCTACTTTATGTCAGTCTGTCAGTATTCTCCCTTATAGGCATGTTACTTTATGTCAGTCTGTTAGTATTCTCCCTTATAGGCATGTTACTTTATGTCAGTCTGTCAGTACTCTCCTTTATAGGCATGTTACTTTATGTCAGTCTGTCAGTATTCTCCCTTATAGGCATGTTACTTTATGTCAGTCTGTCAGTATTCTCCCTTATAGGCATGCTACTCTATGTCAGTCTGTCAGTATTCTCCCTTATAGGCATGTTACTTTATGTCAGTCTGTCAGTATTCTCCCTTATAGGCATGTTACTTTATGTCAGTCTGTCAGTATTCTCCCTTATAGGCATGTTACTTTATGTCAGTCTGTCAGTATTCTCCCTTATAGGCATGTTACTTTATGTCAGTCTGTCAGTATTCTCCCTTATAGGCATGCTACTCTATGTCAGTCTGTCAGTATTCTCCCTTATAGGCATGTTACTTTATGTCAGTCTGTCAGTATTCTCCCTTATAGGCGTGTTACTTTATGTCAGTCTGTCAGTATTCTCCCTTATAGGCATGCTACTTTATGTCAGTCTGTCAGTATTCTCCCTTATAGGCATGCTACTCTATGTCAGTCTGTCAGTATTCTCCCTTATAGGCATGCTACTTTCTGTCAGTCTGTCAGTATTCTCCCTTATAGGCATGCTACTTTATGTCAGTCTGTCAGTATTCTCCCTTATAGGCATGTTACTTTATGTCAGTCTGTCAGTATTCTCCCTTATAGGCATGTTACTTTATGTCAGTCTGTCAGTATTCTCCCTTATAGGCATGTTACTTTATGTCAGTCTGTCAGTATTCTCCCTTATAGGCATGCTACTTTATGTCAGTCTGTCAGTATTCTCCCTTATAGGCATGCTACTCTATGTTAGTCTGTCAGTATTCTCCCTTATAGGCATGTTACTTTATGTCAGTCTGTCAGTATTCTCCCTTATAGGCATGTTACTTTATGTCAGTCTGTCAGTATTCTCCCTTATAGGCATGCTACTCTATGTCAGTCTGTCAGTATTCTCCCTTATAGGCATGCTACTTTATGTCAGTCTGTCAGTATTCTCCCTTATAGGCATGCTGCTTTATGTCAGTCTGTCAGTATTCTCCCTTATAGGCATGCTGCTTTATGTCAGTCTGTCAGTATTCTCCCTTATAGGCATGCTACTCTATGTCAGTCTGTCAGTATTCTCCCTTATAGGCATGTTACTTTATGTCAGTCTGTCAGTATTCTCCCTTATAGGCATGTTACTTTATGTCAGTCTGTCAGTATTCTCCCTTATAGGCATGTTACTTTATGTCAGTCTGTCAGTATTCTCCCTTATAGGCATGTTACTTTATGTCAGTCTGTCAGTATTCTCCCTTATAGGCATGTTACTTTATGTCAGTCTGTCAGTATTCTCCCTTATAGGCATGTTACTTTATGTCAGTCTGTCAGTATTCTCCCTTATAGGCATGCTACTTTATGTCAGTCTGTCAGTATTCTCCCTTATAGGCATGTTACTTTATGTCAGTCTGTCAGTATTCTCCCTTATAGGCATGTTACTTTATGTCAGTCTGTCAGTATTCTCCCTTATAGGCATGCTACTCTATGTCAGTCTGTCAGTATTCTCCCTTATAGGCATGTTACTTTATGTCAGTCTGTCAGTATTCTCCCTTATAGGCATGTTACTTTATGTCAGTCTGTCAGTATTCTCCCTTATAGGCATGTTACTTTATGTCAGTCTGTCAGTATTCTCCCTTATAGGCATGCTGCTTTATGTCAGTCTGTCAGTATTCTCCCTTATAGGCATGTTACTTTATGTCAGTCTGTCAGTATTCTACCTTATAGGCATGCTGCGTTATGTCAGTCTGTCAGTATTCTCCCTTATAGGCATGCTGCTTTATGTCAGTCTGTCAGTATTCTCCCTTATAGGCATGCTACTTTATGTCAGTCTGTCAGTATTCTCCCTTATAGGCATGCTACTCTATGTCAGTCTGTCAGTATTCTCCCTTATAGGCATGTTACTTTATGTCAGTCTGTCAGTATTCTACCTTATAGGCATGCTGCGTTATGTCAGTCTGTCAGTATTCTCCCTTATAGGCATGTTACTTTATGTCAGTCTGTCAGTATTCTCCCTTATAGGCGTGCTACTTTATGTCAGTCTGTCAGTATTCTCCCTTATAGGCGTGCTACTTTATGTCAGTCTGTCAGTATTCTCCCTTATAGGCATGTTACTTTATGTCAGTCTGTCAGTATTCTCCCTTATAGGCGTGCTACTTTATGTCAGTCTGTCAGTATTCTCCCTTATAGGCATGTTACCTTATGTCAGTCTGTCAGTATTCTCCCTTATAGGCATGTTACTTTATGTCAGTCTGTCAGTATTCTCCCTTATAGGCATGCTGCTTTATGTCAGTCTGTCAGTATTCTCCCTTATAGGCATGTTACTTTATGTCAGTCTGTCAGTATTCTCCCTTATAGGCATGCTGCGTTATGTCAGTCTGTCAGTATTCTCCCTTATAGGCATGCTACTTTATGTCAGTCTGTCAGTATTCTCCCTTATAGGCATGTTACTTTATGTCAGTCTGTCAGTATTCTCCCTTATAGGCGTGCTACTTTATGTCAGTCTGTCATTATTCTCCCTTATAGGCATGTTACCTTATGTCAGTCTGTCAGTATTCTCCCTTATAGGCATGTTACTTTATGTCAGTCTGTCAGTATTCTCCCTTATATACATGCTACTCTATGTCAGTCTGTCAGTATTCTCCCTTATAGGCATGTTACTTTATGTCAGTCTGTCAGTATTCTCCCTTATAGGCATGTTACTTTATGTCAGTCTGTCAGTATTCTCCCTTATAGGCATGTTACTTTATGTCAGTCTGTCAGTATTCTCCCTTATAGGCATGCTACTTTATGTCAGTCTGTCAGTATTCTCCCTTATAGGCATGCTACTTTATGTCAGTCTGTCAGTATTCTCCCTTATAGGCATGTTACTTTATGTCAGTCTGTCAGTATTCTCCCTTATAGGCATGTTACTCTATGTCAGTCTGTCAGTATTCTCCCTTATAGGCATGTTACTTTATGTCAGTCTGTCAGTATTCTCCCTTATACGCATGCTGCTTTATGTCAGTCTGTCAGTATTCTCCCTTATAGGCATGTTACTTTATGTCAGTCTGTCAGTATTCTCCCTTATAGGCATGTTACTTTATGTCAGTCTGTCAGTATTCTCCCTTATAGGCATGCTACTTTATGTCAGTCTGTCAGTATTCTCCCTTATAGGCATGTTACTTTATGTCAGTCTGTCAGTATTCTCCCTTATAGGCATGCTACTTTATGTCAGTCTGTCAGTATTCTCCCTTATAGGCATGTTACTTTATGTCAGTCTGTCAGTATTCTCCCTTATAGGCATGCTACTTTATGTCAGTCTGTCAGTATTCTCCCTTATAGGCATGCTACTTTATGTCAGTCTGTCAGTATTCTCCCTTATAGGCATGTTACTTTATGTCAGTCTGTCAGTATTCTCCCTTATAGGCATGCTACTTTATGTCAGTCTGTCAGTATTCTCCCTTATAGGCATGCTACTTTATGTCAGTCTGTCAGTATTCTCCCTTATAGGCATGTTACTTTATGTCAGTCTGTCAGTATTCTCCCTTATAGGCATGTTACTTTATGTCAGTCTGTCAGTATTCTCCCTTATAGGCATGCTACTTTATGTCAGTCTGTCAGTATTCTCCCTTATAGGCATGTTACTTTATGTCAGTCTGTTAGTATTCTCCCTTATAGGCATGCTACTTTATGTCAGTCTGTCAGTATTCTCCCTTATAGGCATGCTACTTTATGTCAGTCTGTCAGTATTCTCCCTTATAGGCATGTTACTTTATGTCAGTCTGTCAGTATTCTCCCTTATAGGCATGCTACTTTATGTCAGTCTGTCAGTATTCTCCCTTATAGGCATGTTACTTTATGTCAGTCTGTCAGTATTCTCCCTTATAGGCATGCTGCTTTATGTCAGTCTGTCAGTATTCTCCCTTATAGGCATGTTACTTTATGTCAGTCTGTCAGTATTCTCCCTTATAGGCATGCTACTTTATGTCAGTCTGTCAGTATTCTCCCTTATAGGCATGTTACTCTATGTCAGTCTGTCAGTATTCTCCCTTATAGGCATGTTACTTTATGTCAGTCTGTCAGTATTCTCCCTTATAGGCATGCTACTTTATGTCAGTCTGTCAGTATTCTCCCTTATAGGCATGCTACTTTATGTCAGTCTGTCAGTATTCTCCCTTATAGGCATGCTACTTTATGTCAGTCTGTCAGTATTCTCCCTTATAGGCATGTTGCTTTATGTCAGTCTGTCAGTATTCTCCCTTATAGGCATGCTGCTTTATGTCAGTCTGTCAGTATTCTCCCTTATAGGCATGTTGCTTTATGTCAGTCTGTCAGTATTCTCCCTTATAGGCATGCTGCTTTATGTCAGTCTGTCAGTATTCTCCCTTATAGGCATGTTACTTTATGTCAGTCTGTCAGTATTCTCCCTTATAGGCATGCTACTTTATGTCAGTCTGTCAGTATTCTCCCTTATAGGCATGTTACTTTATGTCAGTCTGTCAGTATTCTCCCTTATAGGCATGCTACTTTATGTCAGTCTGTCAGTATTCTCCCTTATAGGCATGTTACTTTATGTCAGTCTGTCAGTATTCTCCCTTATAGGCATGTTACTTTATGTCAGTCTGTCAGTATTCTCCCTTATAGGCATGCTACTTTATGTCAGTCTGCCAGTATTCTCCCTTATAGGCATGCTACTCTATGTCAGTCTGTCAGTATTCTCCCTTATAGGCATGTTACTTTATGTCAGTCTGTCAGTATTCTCCCTTATAGGCATGTTACTTTATGTCAGTCTGTCAGTATTCTCCCTTATAGGCATGCTGCGTTATGTCAGTCTGTCAGTATTCTCCCTTATAGGCATGCTGCTTTATGTCAGTCTGTCAGTATTCTCCCTTATAGGCATGCTACTTTATGTCAGTCTGTCAGTATTCTCCCTTATAGGCATGCTACTTTATGTCAGTCTGTCAGTATTCTCCCTTATAGGCATGCTACTTTATGTCAGTCTGTCAGTATTCTCCCTTATAGGCATGTTACTTTATGTCAGTCTGTCAGTATTCTCCCTTATAGGCATGCTGCTTTATGTCAGTCTGTCAGTATTCTCCCTTATAGGCATGTTACTTTATGTCAGTCTGTCAGTATTCTCCCTTATAGGCATGCTACTTTATGTCAGTCTGTCAGTATTCTCCCTTATAGGCATGTTACTTTATGTCAGTCTGTCAGTATTCTCCCTTATAGGCATGCTACTTTATGTCAGTCTGTCAGTATTCTCCCTTATAGGCATGTTACTTTATGTCAGTCTGTCAGTATTCTCCCTTATAGGCATGCTACTTTATGTCAGTCTGTCAGTATTCTCCCTTATAGGCATGTTACTTTATGTCAGTCTGTCAGTATTCTCCCTTATAGGCATGCTACTTTATGTCAGTCTGTCAGTATTCTCCCTTATAGGCATGTTACTTTATGTCAGTCTGTCAGTATTCTCCCTTATAGGCATGCTACTTTATGTCAGTCTGTCAGTATTCTCCCTTATAGGCATGTTACTTTATGTCAGTCTGTCAGTATTCTCCCTTATAGGCATGCTACTTTATGTCAGTCTGTCAGTATTCTCCCTTATAGGCATGCTGCTTTATGTCAGTCTGTCAGTATTCTCCCTTATAGGCATGCTACTTTATGTCAGTCTGTCAGTATTCTCCCTTATAGGCATGTTACTTTATGTCAGTCTGTTAGTATTCTCCCTTATAGGCATGTTACTTTATGTCAGTCTGTCAGTATTCTCCCTTATAGGCATGTTACTTTATGTCAGTCTGTTAGTATTCTCCCTTATAGGCATGTTACTTTATGTCAGTCTGTCAGTATTCTCCCTTATAGGCATGCTACTCTATGTCAGTCTGTCAGTATTCTCCCTTATAGGCATGTTACTTTATGTCAGTCTGTCAGTATTCTCCCTTATAGGCATGTTACTTTATGTCAGTCTGTCAGTATTCTCCCTTATAGGCATGCTACTCTATGTCAGTCTGTCAGTATTCTCCCTTATAGGCATGTTACTTTATGTCAGTCTGTCAGTATTCTCCCTTATAGGCATGTTACTTTATGTCAGTCTGTCAGTATTCTCCCTTATAGGCATGTTACTTTATGTCAGTCTGTCAGTATTCTCCCTTATAGGCATGTTACTTTATGTCAGTCTGTCAGTATTCTCCCTTATAGGCATGTTACTTTATGTCAGTCTGTCAGTATTCTCCCTTATAGGCATGCTACTTTATGTCAGTCTGTCAGTATTCTCCCTTATAGGCGTGTTACTTTATGTCAGTCTGTCAGTATTCTCCCTTATAGGCATGTTACTTTATGTCAGTCTGTCAGTATTCTCCCTTATAGGCATGTTACTTTATGTCAGTCTGTCAGTATTCTCCCTTATAGGCATGTTACTTTATGTCAGTCTGTCAGTATTCTCCCTTATAGGCATGCTACTCTATGTCAGTCTGTCAGTATTCTCCCTTATAGGCATGCTACTTTATGTCAGTCTGTCAGTATTCTCCCTTATAGGCATGTTACTTTATGTCAGTCTGTCAGTATTCTCCCTTATATGCATGCTACTTTATGTCAGTCTGTCAGTATTCTCCCTTATAGGCATGTTACTTTATGTCAGTCTGTCAGTATTCTCCCTTATAGGCATGTTACTTTATGTCAGTCTGTCAGTATTCTCCCTTATAGGCATGATACTTTATGTCAGTCTGTCAGTATTCTCCCTTATAGGCATGCTGCTTTATGTCAGTCTGTCAGTATTCTCCCTTATAGGCATGTTACTTTATGTCAGTCTGTCAGTATTCTCCCTTATAGGCATGTTACTTTATGTCAGTCTGTCAGTATTCTCCCTTATAGGCATGTTACTTTATGTCAGTCTGTCAGTATTCTCCCTTATAGGCATGCTGCTTTATGTCAGTCTGTCAGTATTCTCCCTTATAGGCATGCTGCGTTATGTCAGTCTGTCAGTATTCTCCCTTATAGGCATGCTACTTTATGTCAGTCTGTCAGTATTCTCCCTTATATGCATGCTACTTTATGTCAGTCTGTCAGTATTCTCCCTTATAGGCATGCTACTTTATGTCAGTCTGTCAGTATTCTCCCTTATAGGCATGTTACTTTATGTCAGTCTGTCAGTATTCTCCCTTATAGGCATGCTACTTTATGTCAGTCTGTCAGTATTCTCCCTTATAGGCATGCTACTTTATGTCAGTCTGTCAGTATTCTCCCTTATAGGCATGTTACTTTATGTCAGTCTGTCAGTATTCTCCCTTATAGGCGTGCTACTTTATGTCAGTCTGTCAGTATTCTCCCTTATAGGCATGTTACCTTATGTCAGTCTGTCAGTATTCTCCCTTATAGGCATGTTACTTTATGTCAGTCTGTCAGTATTCTCCCTTATAGGCATGCTGCTTTATGTCAGTCTGTCAGTATTCTCCCTTATAGGCATGTTACTTTATGTCAGTCTGTCAGTATTCTCCCTTATAGGCATGCTGCGTTATGTCAGTCTGTCAGTATTCTCCCTTATAGGCATGTTACTTTATGTCAGTCTGTCAGTATTCTCCCTTATAGGCATGCTACTTTATGTCAGTCTGTCAGTATTCTCCCTTATAGGCATGCTGCGTTATGTCAGTCTGTCAGTATTCTCCCTTATAGGCATGTTACTTTATGTCAGTCTGTCAGTATTCTCCGTTATAGGCATGTTACTTTATGTCAGTCTGTCAGTATTCTCCCTTATAGGCATGCTACTCTATGTCAGTCTGTCAGTATTCTCCCTTATAGGCATGCTACTCTATGTCAGTCTGTCAGTATTCTCCCTTATAGGCATGTTACTTTATGTCAGTCTGTCAGTATTCTCCCTTATAGGCATGTTACTTTATGTCAGTCTGTCAGTATTCTCCCTTATAGGCATGTTACTTTATGTCAGTCTGTCAGTATTCTCCCTTATAGGCATGTTACTTTATGTCAGTCTGTCAGTATTCTCCCTTATAGGCATGTTACTTTATGTCAGTCTGTCAGTATTCTCCCTTATAGGCATGTTGCTTTATGTCAGTCTGTCAGTATTCTCCCTTATAGGCATGCTGCTTTATGTCAGTCTGTCAGTATTCTCCCTTATAGGCATGCTGCTTTATGTCAGTCTGTCAGTATTCTCCCTTATAGGCATGCTGCTTTATGTCAGTCTGTCAGTATTCTCCCTTATAGGCATGTTACTTTATGTCAGTCTGTCAGTATTCTCCCTTATAGGCATGTTACTTTATGTCAGTCTGTCAGTATTCTCCCTTATATGCATGCTACGTTATGTCAGTCTGTCAGTATTCTCCCTTATAGGCATGTTACTTTATGTCAGTCTGTCAGTATTCTCCCTTATAGGCATGTTACTTTATGTCAGTCTGTCAGTATTCTCCCTTATACGCATGCTACTTTATGTCAGTCTGTCAGTATTCTCCCTTATAGGCATGCTACGTTATGTCAGTCTGTCAGTATTCTCCCTTATAGGCATGTTACTTTATGTCAGTCTGTCAGTATTCTCCCTTATAGGCATGCTACTTTATGTCAGTCTGTCAGTATTCTCCCTTATAGGCATGTTACTTTATGTCAGTCTGTCAGTATTCTCCCTTATAGGCATGCTACTCTATGTCAGTCTGTCAGTATTCTCCCTTATAGGCATGTTACTTTATGTCAGTCTGTCAGTATTCTCCCTTATAGGCATGCTACTCTATGTCAGTCTGTCAGTATTCTCCCTTATAGGCATGCTACTTTATGTCAGTCTGTCAGTATTCTCCCTTATAGGCATGTTACTTTATGTCAGTCTGTCAGTATTCTCCCTTATAGGCATGCTACTCTATGTCAGTCTGTCAGTATTCTCCCTTATAGGCATGTTACTTTATGTCAGTCTGTCAGTATTCTCCCTTATAGGCATGCTACTCTATGTCAGTCTGTCAGTATTCTCCCTTATAGGCATGCTACTTTATGTCAGTCTGTCAGTATTCTCCCTTATAGGCATGCTACTTTAGAATAACACATTTTGAGTTTAGATTCATACAGACCTATAAATATGATCTGTCCCTTACCTGACACATTTTAATACCCGGGAAATCTCTGGATCCGCCATGGAGACTCCAGTTTACAGCACACAACTGAGAATGGCCCTTAAAGACAATATCAATGTGTTTGACTGGGAATGTCAAGAATAAAGGACCCCTTGAATAGAAGACATAATAGAAACTGAAGAAATCAGAGTCTTATCCCAAACTGGCTCTTGTTCTGCAGTGGAGAGGCCCGGGTTATAGTAAGGGCCACAGTGCAAGAGGGACATAGGGTGCCTGTACATTCCTGGCATGAGGTAGAATATGCTAGAGGGGTTAATGGGACCCTAGAACCCTTAGAATCCCTAGGCTTGATTTTCCCCATGTGTCTCTTGGGATCTGATATGTTCAGAGAAAACACCCCAAAGTAAGACAAAGGCAGTTCAAAGTTGTTGCAAAGAATGAGAAAATACACAGAACTTATGAAAAAAGGTACTTATGTCACTACAAGTTGTAAAACTGTTATGGTAGAGCAAGGAAACCAGATTCTGTCTAGCCTATGATATAAGAGAGTCAGATGGCTGCAAAGCATCACTCTATGCAACCCAGAAAGCCCAGGAAATGGGGAATTATGAGGACTAGTTTCTGACTGCACTTGCCCAGTAAACAATGGCTCCCAATTCCATGCAAAAGCAGCATTTTAAAGTGTTCTGGACATTGACGCTAAGCTGACCATGCGATAGAGCAAGTCCAGTGATTCATTTGAGCCCTCTCTGATCTTTGTAAGTGAAACAGGTGTAAAGATTCTCTATACATTACTGTGAAACAAAGATGGCTGCCAGGTCTAATAAAATAAAGTGTAAAGAATAAGACCAAAATATAAATATATACATAGTGGATTGATAGAAAAAGCAAATTGTAAAACTATATGCTGTAAAAGGAGGAAAATGCCTAGATATAATAGTGCAAAAACAGTCCAAGTACAGAGAGGGGTAAAAACCCTTACATAGTAAGCAGCCAACTTTAGAGACGTAGAATGCAAGAAATAGAGATAGGATTGAGTGTGTTACATGCAACAATACTACATCCCAATGGGCACCAAATAATAGCAGGGACATGAGATAGGACCCTAACACTCAAATAGTTAACTTAGCATTCTTCAGTCTTCAGACTCCCATTTTCTACAGAGAAGTTCAATTACTTATGAAAAAGTCAACCTCCACAAGGAAAAGGCCCAGAAATACACCTGAGAACTGGTAAGTCCAGCTCCAGGGAAGCCAGTTAATGGGAACCTGTCTAATCAGGTATTATACAGCCCCTTAAGAATGAAAATGAAAAAAGAAGTCTAACTAAGACAACAATGCAAACACCCCTATCTTGAGGCCAGGTTACTTGAAAATGAGGAGGTGGAGGGTAAAGCTGGATAAATGAGGGGAATCTCCTCCTCTTTTTTGAAGAGCCCTGCCTTGCAGAGGAGAGGAACTTTACCCTTATGGATTCTGGGTTCTACATTGGACATAGGAGAAATACAAAGTTTCATTGATTTTAAAGGGACTTTCTTACCCCTTGATTGCTAAGCGATCTCCACTTTAAGGGTTGACAGTCTGAATGAATGGGAGATTTGGCCCCTGTGGTGCAGATGGCTTGCTCTCCAAGACTTTTTAAGGTTACTACTCCCTTGGCATCTCTGGCACTCAAATACCCTTTACCAGACCATACTGGGTGATATTCTGGACCCCAACTACTGCTACTTCAGATGGTAGTGCTGAGTGATCAATAGAGGTGACCACACTTATAGTAACACAGTTCCCCTGATTGCACGCTACTTGAACTTTCATGCAGGAGTGAGTGGAACTGTGTAAAGCCTCCATGCCATTGTTTGAGATCAGTAATTTCACTCTGGTAATATGGGAGGCATTCCACAATCCCACCACTCCAACCCAGGAAGTTAGGATAGCACTGTTGCGCGTATTGATCACTCAGTACTATTGGCTGGGCAATAAATAGCTGGGTGGCGGGCATCAGGAGATTTCTAATGCTCCTCCTGTGAGATTTAAAAATAACTAAATTTGTACTCCAGAGGGGTATCTAATGCACTTCTTTGCAATGTGTGTGACACCCATCTGATATTCACATTTCCTTCTCCAGCCTTATGTTCTATTGTCCACTGGTAGTCATATGCCCTCATATTCACTGTCTGGCATCCAAGTCTTGCCCACAAGTAGCCGCAGAACCATACACCGTCTGACATCCCAGAATTGTTCCACTGTTCACTGGTACCCATTGGCCCACACGTACATTGACTGCTTCCTTGGGCTTGTTCAACTGTCCTACTGGTACCCATAAAACCATACATACTGTCTGCTCCCCCAGGCATGATTTACTGTCCCACTGGTACACAAATACCCATGCATTCATGGTCTACTTTCATATCCTTGTCCAACTGGTAGCCACAGAACCACACAGCAACGTTTGACACCCCAGCCTTGTTCTATTGTTCTTGTTTGTCACTTAACCACACATACACTGTCTGACACCCTAGTCTTGTATCACTGTCCCATTAGTAGCCAAAGAACTGCATGAGTCTGATACCCGCTGTCTCACTTGTAGCCATAGATAAACACTTACATTGTTTGGTACCCCTGCTTTGTCTCACTGGTAGCCACAGAACCATGCACAATTTCTGATACCCCAGCCTTGTCCACAGGTAACCACAGAACCCCACACTGTCTGCTTCCTCACCTTTTTTTCCACTGGTAGCTATGTAGGTATAGTTTAGTGCTCCTGTTTCCACATGTCATTTCAACCCATACCAGTGGGGTATTATTTTTCATGGGCTGACTCTAGGTGCTGAATACAGTAAGAAATTCCATAGTTTTCAAAGATTTTAGTATATTTGATTTGTAGTGGTGGAAATGTAAAAAATAAATATTTTCCTATAGCGCTACATTATGGAAATAATTGTGCACAACAGCAGAGGGGTAAAAGGCAAGAATTCTCTATGTTGATGTGGTGGAATGTCTATTTCCCAAAATGTTATGCTTGCATACCTTTTAATTATATCAGTAATGGCTATGATAATTTTAGTTCAGGCAAAACCCTTTCAGTGTCAGAAGGGTATGCAATGCATAGCTTTGCAATGTGTTGCTTAACCCTCTGGCACTGGAAGGGTTAAAAAAAGAAAATAAATATGTGTAGTTTAGTGCAGGCACCCCATACAGTATGTCAGCCCATACCAAGAGGTATAATTTTCACATGCTGGCACTAGGTACTGAATACACTGGGAAATGCCATGGTTCTCAAAGATTTTAGAATCATTGAAGTGGTAGAAATGTAAATATATTTTTTTCCTTTAATGCTATCTACTAGAAGCATTTGTGCACACCAGGCCATGGTTAGAAAGACACATGACCCCTCCTTGGATGGAATGAGATATCTACTTTCATGAAGTGTGTGCTGTGAGGGGGTTACTTTGCTGCTATAATTAAGCCTTCAGCCTATGTTAATTCATTTTGGTTATCTGTTGTGTGCAGACACCAATTTAGGGCCCCAGCAAAGGACATACATTTGTCCACTAATAAATATTGGATATCTGGTTACTCAGAAGATATGTATTCAAATTCCATAACTTTTTTTACATAAAGTTTGCTTGAGATGTTTTGATAACCACTTTTTGCCTACAACATGCTACTGCTAGATTGTTCCTGGAGTGTTTAATAAAGATATTGATGGAAAGCATGTCCTCTTAGCCCCAATTTACTTGACACAATGTACATTTGAAATTCACCATTTGAGTCTGTTACAAAAAGCATTTGGAAGGCACTACTGAACTCCCTTACAGTAAGCTGAACATATTACACCTTTAATCAGGGGTGCATAAGAAAATGCATACTGATGGGCTGCTTTGATTACAGTGCAATGCTGAAATATGCATATTTTATATTTATCTCCAGTTAACCCTTTGAGAGCCATTGCACCGCTGGCACTCAAAGGGTTAAAGGTGTGGTCAGGTTACCTAACAAGTGTCTCTAAACTCTGTCTTGTTTTCAACAGAATACATAGCAAAACATGCTTTAACACTTTGAATGCACTCTGACATCCAGAGAATTGAATGCTTACATATTAGCACAGTACTGAGTTTTCGCACTCTTATTCACACAGCGCTGATTATTCATACCAGTCTTCACAGAATGCAGTTTACACACTCAAACTCACACAGTGCTGATTATTCATACCAGTCATCACAGAATGCAGTTTACACACTCACACTCACACAGTGCTGATTATTCATACCAGTCTTCACAGAATGCGGTTTACACACTCACATTCACACAGTGCAAATGCTTACACCTGGAGGCTTCACACATTACACATTGTGTGTCCCAGATCATCAGGTACAGCAAGAGATAGGTGGTCCCAAACTGTGTTGTATGACAGGCTGAGTTTACTGAGTTTCTCCTTGATTGTGGGGGCCCTTTCCACCAATGAGACCTGGGTAGCTGCAATTAGCCTTATTGTTAAATCATCCTGTTGCCACTATACTGTTGTGTATAAGGGCTTTTAAATCAGCGTTATACAGTCTAGAAGCTATGAGGTATTTTCATTAAAAAAAATGTTAGTGCTGAATAGCCAACTATCAGTGACTACCAAGGCCATATTTCCAGTTGTGCTTGTATGTCACAGACAAATGTTTTTTTCTGTGCCAGGTAATTGATTGATGAGTGATTATATGATGAATGTGCACGTGATATGTGAGGGGCTATGGGGGGCTACTGTGACTATCCTAGAAAAGCCAGAGATGTATATCTGGTCCTGGTAATTTACCCCACTCCCTTTGTAATAACACTGGTGGTAGGGAAAGCATCTAGCCTCAAAAAATCAGAAGAAAGGAGGCCGTACTCAACAATGCCAAAGATTCAGCAGGAAGAGACAAGTGCAATAAAATGCTTCTCAGTTTTACAGACACATGGCTCATGCTAGTGCATACAAGGTCAGGTAAACTTCATGTAAGTTTAAGATGATTTTTTTTTTTCATTTGAATCTCATTTCCAACAAGACCTCATTTCTATTTGACTTCTCTACAAGACTTGACATTAAGTTGTCATTAAGCATCCTTATAAAATATTTCCCTTTGTTGTGCTGGAAGTCTAATTTCTTCAGTCAGTTTCATGGTAGCTGAAATATCCCATTAGACCTACATTTGATAACTGAGAAGCTTTTCCCATTTACAATAACAGCTGGGTTTCTTCAGGCTCTCTAATATTAGGTGGCTAGTAGCAAATGCACATAAACATTTATTGCATGTATGTATCTGGTGTGTATTTAAACCCATAGGGCCTTTATATTCTCACCGGGCCTCCCTATTCCTCCTCTCCTCATTATTATATCTTACTATAATAACTACCTGTTTCCCCTTTTTACACTCTAGACCCCTTGGACTTACTAAGCCAGCTTCTGAAGATTACCTCCCTTAATGTTGCAATGTGCTTCTCCAGATATCTAACGTGAATATTGGGAGAATTGTATTGTATAGTATTGTATTGTATATTTTTATTTATATAGCGCCAACCGATGTACTTGGCACTTTATAGATTACATTAAATACAGCAGGGGTACAATAAGTGTGGTGATTAAGTGCTTATATAGGCAGTCATAAGGGGAACGACAGGTGAGTATACTTTATGATAAGAGGTCCCTGCCCCGTAGAGCTTACAATCTAAGTATAGGATGGGTGACATACAGATACAAGCTGGTAGAAGAGAAAGTGCAGTGTTTGGCTTATGATAATAATGATAATGTTTCCATATTATGCTATTGCTAGAGATAAAAGGTGCTCTTTTAATTTAGATTGAGAAGATTTTAATTGTATTTGCCAGCTACTCTTCTGAGCATACCTGGGAAATTTAGCTCCTTGAGCCCCCATGTGGTACTTTTGGGGGATGTAAATGAAGCTATATGTGGCACAAAATGGGTGGAGTTTAATCATGGGTGGGCAAGGCTTAGTGACTATGTCATAAAGTGGAAGAGAAGGGGGAGGAATAGGGTGGGAATGAGGAGAAGTGGGTGAGATACTGGGAAGAACAGGGTGGGAAAGAGGAAAAGTGGGCAGAGATTCATAAGAAAATCAGCTCCACCAGAGAATCAGACCCTGTCCCCGGAGACCTTGTAATTACCTCTAAAAAACAGAATCTCTGGGGCAGATCCGGAGATTTCCCAGATATGCTTCTGAGCAGAATGTAGAACTAATGGTGACACTAATATGCATTTCTAATTGATTTCAATGTAACGTTTAAACCCAGGAATGCTACAGAAGTCTACAATGTATTGCAAGGTAACCAGACATCTCTAGAATTTAACCTCATTGCAGTCAACACAAATCCGAGGATTATTTTCTTATGTTGATGCTGGTTTACTTTTGCATATGGCCCTTATTAATCATTCTTCAGGTGAGCTTATCAGGTATATGTGATGTGCTTGTAATTTACACTTCCACTAGAGCTTCTTGTGATCATCACACTCTGTTCTGTACTTTGCTGTTTCAACAGCATAAAGTTGTCAGAGTAGTATTTGTCCTTTTGAAAGACAAAGTGACATCATAAATGTAGATCAGCCACAATGTTATCACTTAACTTTGCTGCTTCCAGTGAATTTCACCCTTTGCGTGCCAGTGAGGTATCCAAGCACTGCAACACAGCACATTGTATACCTCTCTGACACCCAAAGAGTTAAATGATTAGACCTGAAACAAGCTTCAGAAGATGTTGAACAACTGCAATGTAATGGTTTCTATTGAATAAAAAGCTCCCAAAGAGCATTTTTTCAGTGTTTTTTTTTCTAATGAGTTATTTAGCTAAAATATCATGAAATCCTAAATTTGGTGGGTGAAAACTGAATTATATATACAGCAATGTGGTACTTCTAGGTATAGCTCAGTAACACCAGATTGCTACATTCTGCTCCACCAAGACTGGCACAGGACAAGATGGTTGACCGGCAATGTGTGTTGGCAGAGCACCTGTTAATTGAGTTTTATGTAGCGACAGTGTGTAACATGAATAGCTTACATGCAATTAGATGTCACCGATATTAAGAATGAAAAACCTTAGGTTAACACATTAAATGTGAACTAAGGGATTACTCCAGTGTTCAGTGCCCAAATGTATTGTATTAAATTACATAGCCTGGGTAGGTTTTAATATATTTTTATTAAGCAAAAATGAACATCACTATACTAAGAAACAAGTCTAAACTTAACTATATACAAAAGAATTGCAGTTTCAAGTAAGGTGGTAATGGTATCTTCAAGTTAACTGAAACCTTTGATGTTCCAACCTCAAACACAAGGTGAGTATGTGGGGAACTTAGGAGCTTTGTTGAATGCCAGAATGTTATATTGGTTACATTGGCCCAAGGGGATAGGCTGTAGGCATCGTTCTGAGAAGAACATCTTTATTTCTTTGCTCACATAGACATCCCCAGCTGCTGAACTCTTAAAACTGAAAGAGAGAAGGGACACTGCTATGAGATTCAAAGGTCATTATCATGAATGATTAAGCATGAGCTACTTTATTACTTTACTACCAAGGCCTACTATATGAATCAATATAATAATCTCGAAATTCTATTTAGAAATTGCACGTAAAGGGAACATGAAAGTAAAAAAAAAATTCCTGATTCTGATCACAATAGTGCAGCAGCTGAACAGTCCTCCAAAATATATTCAACAACTTCATCTGTCTATAAAAATACTATATTTTCACAGACAGACATGTATTTATGATAATTACATGGCTTCCTATATATTAAATGGTCAAATATTTATTTTTACAATTTAATATCAGTATTTTTTCCACAATACTGCAAGATACTGGTGGCAGGTGCATCTGGTTTACAAAAGAAATACTGCAGGGAGGTTATGCACTAAGGCACGATACAGAGATGATAATGCAGAGATAATGTCTCCACTGATATCACTTCTCCAGTTCCTGTGTTATTCTATGGAGCATATTCACTAAGATCTGCACATTTGGAGAAATCTTAGTACACAGAGCTCGATTCTATGCCTACCGGTAAAACAGCCGGTTAGCCAAAAAAAAAAAAAAAAAGAGAGACAAACCCACTTCTGTACTGCAGCTATTCAGTAGCTGGCTCGATACATGGAAAAACCAGCGTTGCTGGCCAAAGTCCACATTGTAGCCAAAAGCTCTTTGTTCGTTTTTTTTTCCCCACAACTCACGCTAAATAGCTTGAATTGTAGGAACATCAAAGGAAAAAAGACAACTCTCATTTGACTCAGTGTCAAACAACGAGAGTGAGCTCAAAACAGTCACCCACCTCCCAGCCAATCAGCTACTAGCGCTAAAATGATAAAACTCTCTAGAAGCTAATTGACTGAGATGTTCGTAAGCACACATCTCAACCATTTGGAGGCTACAAATAATTTTGAACAGAGACTGGCTTATAAAAGCCAGTCTCTGTTCAGAAGTCTCTGAGTGGGACTTGGGCAATGGCCTGATTCGTAGGCAAAGGGGGTTCTGTGACCATACGCATGCCTGCTGCCACTGCCAGCAGTGGACATTGGGGAGCAATTTAGAAATTTTTTTCTACCTTTAAACAATAAGAATGACTGTTTTTTAAATAAAAGAAATTACAACGTATTATTTGGAAGAGAGATGCCACACTTCTGTTAACCCTTAAAGCACTGGAGGGCTACCCTCTGCAGTAGCTGTTGACAGGACAGCTAATAGAATAGCAAAATGTAGTGTCAAAACCACCTTCGCCAGTTTTACAAAATAGTGTGTGTGTGTGGGGGGTGTTGTTAGTACTAAGCCCATAGACTCCATAGAATAACATAGGAATTGGAGAAGTGATATAACTGGAAAAATTATCTCCACATTATCACCTCTTCATCACACCTTTGTGCATAACCCCCTACCAGTTATTTTTAGTACATCACCCTCATTGTACCTAGAGGACCACAGAGGTGTGCAGTCCATTGCTTTGCAATGTGTTGTACTCCCCCTCTGATTCTCAAGGAGTCAAGAGTCACTTTATTCTCTTTCATCAGAGGTAACTTGTGAGATCACCTTGAACACCGCACCACAGTGGTGATTAATATGTAATTATGTATAATATACATATATACATGTGGCTATCTCTAGTGTCCAAATGGGTAATGAGGGTGTGCTACCTCTGGTTCCTCCCATTTGAATGATGTCACTGTGCAATGAACAGACCCTCACACAGAATCAGAGACAATATGGAAAACCCATAATAAATGGTTGTATCAATCTTTTATACTCACCTCAGGTGAATGGAATAATGAGGCATCTTCTTTTCAATCCATGATAATTGCTTGGGGAGGAGTGGGGAAGAAGATTTCCTCACAATGTAGAGACGCCGGCGTATGAACGTGCAGTGAGATGGGGGCATCTGTGTTAGGTCGTATTTCACTGTAAATTTTCTGAAAATGGCCTTATTTGGCTTAATTAAGCTCTGGGGAGACAGAATAAGTAAGGTAAAGAGGGGTGATGGAAGGTAGATGATATGAAGAGGGTGTTAGGACACAAACACACAGTATATACAACAGAAGCCATATAAATATTCAGGAGCAGAACAGGAACTCATGTACAAAGCCTGTGTACAACATAAATATGTATAAACATATATAAACATATAGGAGCATATAGGAACACATGCACAGACCCTATATACAACATAAATACATATAAACATACAGGAACATATAGGATCACATGTACAGAGCCTATATACACCATAAATACATATAAACATAAAGATGCAGGCAGGAACACATGCACAGAGCCTGTATACTAAATAAACACATATAAACACATGGTTGCAGATAGGAAAATGTGTACAGAGCCTATATACAACATAAATACATATAAACATACAGGAGCATATAGGATCACATGTACAGAGCCTATTTACAACATAAATACATATAAACATACAGATGCAGGCAGAAACACATGCACAGAGCCTGTATACAAAATAAACAAATATAAACACATGGTTGCAGATAGGAACACGTGTACAGAGCCTATATACAACATAAATACATATAAACATACAGGTGCAGACAGGAACAAATGTACAGAGCCTGTATACAACATAAATATATATAAACATACAGGTGCAGGAAGGAACACATGCACAGAGCCTGTACACAACATAAAATACTAATGACACACAGATACAGATAGTAAGATGAGCACAGAGCCTGTATACAACATAAACACATATAAAACACAGGTACAGACAGGAACAAATGCACAGAGCCTGTATACAACACAAACACATATAACACACAGGTACGGACAGGAACACATGCACAGAGTCTGTATACAACACATACACATATAACACACAGGTACGGGCAGGAACACATGCTCAGAGCACAGTATATACAACAGAAGCCATATAAATATTCAGATGCAGAACAGGAATTCATGTATAAATCCTATATTCAACATAAATATATATAAACATACAGGAGCATATAGGATCACATGTACAGAGCCTATATACAACATAAATACATATAAACATACAGATTCAGGCAGGAACACATGCACAGAGCCTGTATACAAAATAAACACATATAAACACACAGGTACAGATAGAAACACGTGTACAGAGCTTATATACAACATAAATACATATAAACATACAGGAGCGTATAGGATCACATGTACAGAGCCTATTTACAACATAAATACATATAAACATACAGATGCAGGCAGGAACACATGCACAGAGCCTACAACATAAAGACGTATAAACACACAGGTGCAGATAGGAACAAATGTACAAAGCCGGTATACAACATAAACACATATAAAACACCGGTGCAGGCAGGAACACATGCACAGAGCCTGTATACAACACAAACACATATAACACACAGGTACGGACAGGAACACATGCACAGAGCCTGTATACAACACAAACACATATAACACACAGGTACGGACAGGAACACATGCACAGAGCCTGTATACAACACAAACACATATAACACACAGGTACGGACAGGAACACATGCACAGAGCCTACAACATAAAGACATATAAACACACAGGTGCAGATAGGAACAAATGTACAAAGCCGGTATACAACATAAACACATATAAAACACCGGTGCAGGCAGGAACACATGCACAGAGCCTGTATACAACACAAACACATATAACACACAGGTACGGACAGGAACACATGCACAGAGCCTGTATACAACACAAACACATATAACACACAGGTACGGACAGGAACACATGCACAGAGCCTGTATACAACACAAACACATATAACACACAGGTACGGACAGGAACACATGCACAGAGCCTGTAAACAACACAAACACATATAACACACAGGTACCGAAAGGAATACACATACCTCCCAAGTGTCCCTCTTTTCCACTCTGGTGTCCCTCTTTTTTAGGAGAGCAGACTGCATTGCTTTGCAATGCATTCCGTACCACTCTGGCACTCAAAGGGTTAATATAAATAACAAAACTTAAGCAAAACTTTAACAAACACTTATTTTCATCACAAAACATTAGCATTCTGTTAGTGCTTGCTATATAAGTCATCCACTAATCTATCATAACAGCTTTGAATTTACCCATGTTAGAGTGAGGATTACTTGACCGAGGGCCATGCCACATCCTACAGGTACAGATGGTCATACATGCACGGAGCCGGTATATAACATAAAGCAGGCACCTTGCCTTAGCATACACTGAAACAGATGACAGCCAGATCTCTCTGGTGACCATAGCCTAACCATGTTAGCAATGGTTGAGGATTGTGTATATATGTATATATCTATATATATATATATATATATATATATATATATATATATATATATATATATATATATAGGTATGTAGATAGATAGATAGATAGATAGATAGATAGATAGATAGATAGATAGATAGACAGATAGATAGACAGACAGGCACCTTGCCTTAGCATGCACTGAAACAGATCACAGCCAAATCTCTCTGGTGACCATAGACTAACTGTGTATATATATATATATATCTATATATATAAAAGAATAAGCCTCATTGCATAATTTATGGTACCCCACACACAAAACATAATTTATGTCTCCTCAGAAAAGAAACTCGCATTGAACAGAATGTCTAATTACATAATTTATGTCTCATTAGGAGACACAACTCCTATTGGGTGATTGAATGGGGACTTTACTGCTATCATTGGGTGATTCAATGGGGGCGTGTTTATCATACAGGGAGTTGGCCCGCCCACCAATATCCAACTGACAAAAAAAAAAATATAACTGCCACTCGCTCCTGAGGTAGGGATATCAGTAACTTCTCCCAGTCCACTCACACTCACTCAGGATCATGACCCCACAAACACACTGTGTCACCTCCCACAGATAACTGTAACCCTCCATACACTCTGTTTCAGTAAGAGGGTGTAATGTTCCCATAAAATACAAACTTAATAGCAACTCTTATTTAACTCATCATCTCTTCAGTCACCTCACTGTCTGTTTTCAACTGTCACTCCTCCACTTCCTGCTTCCTGATTCCCACCCTTTCTCCTTAAAGGGAGAGAGATGCTTTGCTGTATGTTACAGAGGGCAAGCCTCAAACACCACTTTCTATTTGATCCCTCAGCATATTGCTACATTGCCTCAACTGAAGAGCCACCGTGTGTTATATTGCTGCGTTAGCTCAACTTAACACTTTGAGTGCCAGAGGGGTAAGCAACGCATTGCAAAGCACACATTCTGTCTCACAGTCTCTCACACACAGTCTCTCACACAGTCTCTCACACACAGTCTCTCACACACAGTCTCTCACACACAGTCTCGCACACACAGTCTCGCACACACAGTCTCACACACACAGTCTCACACAGTCGCAGTCTCACACAGTCGCAGTCTCACAGTCGCACACACTCTCTCAGTCTCACACTCTCTCTCAGTCTCACACTCTCAGTCTCACAGTCTCACACAGTCTCTCTCGCAGTCTCACACAGTCTCTCTCGCAGTCTCACACAGTCCCTCACACTCACAGTCTCACACTTTCACACAGTCTCACACACTCTCAGTCTCACACTCTCAGTCTCACACTCTCAGTCTCACAGTCTCTCTCGCAGTCTCTCTCGCAGTCTCACACTCTCACAGTCTCTCACAGTCTCTCACACTCTCAGTCTCACACTCTCACAGTCTCTCTCGCAATCTCACACAGTCTCTCTCGCAGTCTCACACTGTCTCTCTCGCAGTCTCACAGTCCCTCACACTCTCACAGTCCCTCACACTCTCACAGTCCCTCACACTCTCACAGTCCCTCACACTCTCACAGTCTCTTACACTCTCAGTCTCACAGTCTCACACAGTCTCTCACACTTTCATACAGTCTCACACTCTCAGTCTCACACTCTCACAGTCTCTCTCGCAGTCTCACACAGTCCCTCACACACTCACAGTCCCACACACTCACAGTCTCACACACTCAGTCTCTCACAGTCTCTCTCGCATTCTCACACAGTCTCTCTCGCAGTTTCTCACACTCTCACAGTCTCTTACACTCTCACAGTCTCACACAGTCTCTCACACTTTCACACAGTCTCACAATTTCACAGTCTCACACTCTCAGTCTCACACTCACAGTCTCACACTCTCAGTCCCACACACTCACAGTCTCACACAGTCTCTCTCGCAGTCTCAAACAGTCTCTCTCGTAGTCTCTTACACTCTCACAGTCTCTTACACTCTCACAGTCTCTTACACTCTCACAGTCTCACACAGTCTCTCACACTTTCACACAGTCTCACACTCTCAGTCTCACACTCTCACACTCTCCGAGTCTCTCACAGTCTCTCTCGCAGTCTCTCACAGTCTCACATAGTCTCTCTCGCAGTCTCTTACACTCTCACAGTCTCACACAGTCTCTCACACTTTCACACAGTCTCACACTTTCACACAGTCTCACACTTTCACACACTCTCACACTCTCAGTCTCACACTCTCACAGTCTCTCACAGTCTCTCTCGCAGTCTCACACACTCTCGCAGTCTCACACACTCTCGCAGTCTCACACACTCTCACAGTGTCACACAGTCTCTCACAGTGTCACACAGTCTCTCACACTTTCACACAGTCTCACACTTTCACACAGGCTCACACTCTCAGTCTCACACTCTGTCTCACACTCTCACAGTCTCTCACACTCTCACAGTCTCACACACTCTCGCAGTCTCACACACTCTCGCAGTCTCACACACTCTCACAGTCTCTTACACTCTCACAGTGTCACACAGTCTCTCACACTTTCAAACAGTCTCACACTTTCACACAGGCTCACACTCTCAGTCTCACACTCTCAGTCTCACACTCTCAGTCTCACACTCTGTCTCACACTCTCACAGTCTCTCACACTCTCACAGTCTCTCACAGTCTCTCTCGCAGTCTCACACACTCTCGCAGTCTCACACACTCTCGCAGTCTCTTACACTCTCACAGTCTCTTACACTCTCACAGTCTCACACAGTCTCTCACACTTTCACACAGTCTCACACTTTCACACAGTTTCACACTCTCAGTCTCACACTCTCACAGTCCCACACACTCACAGTCTCACACAGTCTCTCTCGCAGTCTCACACAGTCTCTCTCGCAGTCTCTTACACTCTCACAGTCTCTTACACTCTCACAGTCTCTTACACTCTCACAGTCTCACACAGTCTCTCACACTTTCACACAGTCTCACACTTTCACACAGTCTCACACTCTCAGTCTCACACTCTCACAGTCCCACACACTCACAGTCTCACACAGTCTCTCTCGCAGTCTCACACAGTCTCTCTCGCAGTCTCTTACACTCTCACAGTCTCACACAGTCTCTCACACTTTCACACAGTGTCACACTCTCAGTCTCACACTCTCACACTCTCAGTCTCACACTCTCACAGTCTCTCACAGTCTCTCTCGCAGTCTCACACAGTCTCTCTCGCAGTCTCACACAGTCTCACAGTCTTACACTCTCACAGTCTCTTACACTCTCACAGTCTCTTACACTCTCACAGTCTCTCTCGCAGTCTCACACACTCTCACAGTCTCTTACACTCTCACAGTCTCTTACACTCTCACAGTCTCACACAGTCTCTCACACTTTCACACAGTCTCACACTCTCAGTCTCACACTCTCAGTCTCACACTCTCACAGTCTCTCACAGTCTCTCTCGCAGTCTCACACTGTCTCTCTCGCAGTCTCACAGTCCCTCACACTCTCACAGTCCCTCACACTCTCACAGTCTCTTACACTCTCAGTCTCACAGTCTCACACAGTCTCTCACACTTTCATACAGTCTCACACTCTCAGTCTCACACTCTCACAGTCTCTCTCGCAGTCTCACACAGTCCCTCACACACTCACAGTCCCACACACTCACAGTCTCACACACTCAGTCTCTCACAGTCTCTCTCGCATTCTCACACAGTCTCTCTCGCAGTTTCTCACACTCTCAGTCTCTTACACTCTCACAGTCTCACACAGTCTCTCACACTTTCACACAGTCTCACAATTTCACACAGTCTCACACTCTCAGTCTCACACTCTCACAGTCTCACACTCTCAGTCTCACACTCTCACAGTCCCACACACTCACAGTCTCACACAGTCTCTCTCGCAGTCTCAAACAGTCTCTCTCGTAGTCTCTTACACTCTCACAGTCTCTTACACTCTCACAGTCTCACACAGTCTCTCACACTTTCACACAGTCTCACACTCTCAGTCTCACACTCTCACACTCTCCGAGTCTCTCACAGTCTCTCTCGCAGTCTCTCACAGTCTCACACAGTCTCTCTCGCAGTCTCTTACACTCTCACAGTCTCTTACACTCTCACAGTCTCTTACACTCTCACAGTCTCACACAGTCTCTCACACTTTCACACAGTCTCACACTTTCACACAGTCTCACACTTTCACACAGTCTCACACTCTCAGTCTCACACTCTCACAGTCTCTCACACTCTCACAGTCTCTCACAGTCTCTCTCGCAGTCTCACACACTTTCGCAGTCTCACACACTCTCGCAGTCTCTTACACTCTCACAGTGTCACACAGTCTCTCACACTTTCACACAGTCTCACACTTTCACACAGGCTCACACTCTCAGTCTCACACTCTCAGTCTCACACTCTGTCTCACACTCTCACAGTCTCTCACAGTCTCTCACAGTCTCTCTCACAGTCTCACACACTCTCGCAGTCTCACACACTCTCACAGTCTCTTACACTCTCACAGTGTCACACAGTCTCTCACACTTTCACACAGTCTCACACTTTCACACAGGCTCACACTCTCAGTCTCACACTCTCACAGTCCCGCACACTCACAGTCTCACACAGTCTCTCTCGCAGTCTCACACAGTCTCTCTCACAGTCTCTTACACTCTCACAGTCTCTTACACTCTCACAGTCTCTTACACTCTCACAGTCTCTTACACTCTCACAGTCTCACACAGTCTCTCACACTTTCACACAGTGTCACACTCTCAGTCTCACACTCTCACACTCTCACAGTCTCTCACAGTCTCTCTCGCAGTCTCTCACAGTCTCTCTCGCAGTCTCACACAGTCTCTCTCGCAGTCTCACACAGTCTCACAGTCATACACTCTCACAGTCTCTTACACTCTCACAGTCTCTTACACTCTCACAGTCTCTCTCGCAGTCTCACACACTCTCACAGTCTCTTACACTCTCACAGTCTCTTACACTCTCACAGTCTCACACAGTCTCTCACACTTTCACACAGTCTCACACTCTCAGTCTCACACTCTCAGTCTCACACTCTCACAGTCTCACACAGTCTCTCTCGCAGTCTCACACAGTCTCTCTCGCAGTCTCACACACTCTCACAGTCTCACGCAGTCTCTCACACTTTCACACAGTCTCACACTCTCAGTCTCACACACTCTCAGTCTCACACACTCTCAGTCTCACACTCTCACAGTCTCTCACAGTCTCTCTCGCAGTCTCTCACACTCTCACAGTCTCTTACACTCTCACAGTCTCACACTTTCACACAGTCTCACACTTTCAAACAGTATCAAACTCTCAGTCTCACACTCTCACAGTCTCACACTCTCAGTCTCACACTCTCACAGTCCCACACACTCACAGTCTCACACACTCACAGTCTCTCACAGTCTCTCTCGCAGTCTCACACAGTCTCTCTCACAGTCTCACACAGTCTCTCTCGCAGTCTCTCACAGTCTCTTACACTCTCACAGTCTCTTACACTCTCACAGTCTCACACAGTTTCTCACACTTTCACACAGTCTCACACTCTCAGTCTCACAGTCTCACACTCACAGTCCCACACACTCACAGTCTCACACACTCAGTCTCACAAACTCGCAGTCTCACACACTCAGTCTCTCACAGTCTCTCTCGCAGTCTCGCACAGTCTCTCTCGCAGTCTCACACAGTCCCTCACAGTCTCACACACTCTCACACAGTCTCACACTCTCACAGTCTCACACAGTCTCTCTCGCAGTCTCACACAGTCTCTCACACTCTCACAGTCTCTCACACTCTCACAGTCTCTTACACTCTCACAGTCTCTTACACTCTCACAGTCTCATACAGTCTCTCACACTTTCACACAGTCTCACACTCTCAGTCTCACACTCTCAGTCTCACACTCTCACAGTCTCTCTCGCAGTCTCACACACTCTCACAGTCTCTTACACTCTCACAGTGTCACACAGTCTCTCACACTTTCACACAGTCTCACACTTTCACACAGGCTCACACTCTCAGTCTCACACTCTCACAGTCCCACACACTCACAGTCTCTCTCGCAGTCTCACACAGTCTCTCTCACAGTCTCTTACACTCTCACAGTCTCTTACACTCTCACAGTCTCTTACACTCTCACAGTCTCACACAGTCTCTCACACTTTCACACAGTGTCACACTCTCAGTCTCACACTCTCACACTCTCAGTCTCACACTCTCACAGGCTCTCACAGTCTCTCTCGCAGTCTCTCACAGTCTCTCTCGCAGTCTCACACAGTCTCTCTCGCAGTCTCACACAGTCTCTCTCGCAGTCTCACACAGTCTCACAGTCTTACACTCTCACAGTCTCTTACACTCTCACAGTCTCTTACACTCTCACAGTCTCTCTCGCAGTCTCACACACTCTCACAGTCTCTTACACTCTCACAGTCTCTTACACTCTCACAGTCTCACACAGTCTCTCACACTTTCACACAGTCTCACACTCTCAGTCTCACACTCTCAGTCTCACACTCTCACAGTCTCACACAGTCTCTCTCGCAGTCTCACACAGTCTCTCTCGCAGTCTCACACACTCTCACAGTCTCACGCAGTCTCTCACACTTTCACACAGTCTCACACTCTCAGTCTCACACACTCTCAGTCTCACACACTCTCAGTCTCACACACTCTCAGTCTCACACTCTCACAGTCTCTCACAGTCTCTCTCGCAGTCTCTCACACTCTCACAGTCTCTTACACTCTCACAGTCTCACACTTTCACACAGTCTCACACTTTCACACAGTCTCACACTCTCAGTCTCACACTCTCACAGTCTCACACTCTCAGTCTCACACTCTGTCATGTCGGTGTTTCCCTACCGGGCGGCCGCTGCTCGTCTGGGCGCGCGTCGTCTTACTCGGCCGCTTCCGGGTAGCGGCCGATGACGTCATCAGATGGCGCGAGGCACATAAAAAGCCTCAGCAGCTGGGCTTCGGTGCTCAGTTATTGAGCTCTCTCCCTGAGGTCAGCCGCATCGCGTCCGTCCTTAGCACCCTCAGCTCAGTCAGCCTCTTGGTAGCCTCTGCTGGCTATCTTTGTTCTCCCCTTCATTTTTTTTTTGTTCTTTTGCCAGTCCTTCTTTTACTTTTTTTTTACTGGTCTCTCTCTTCTATATATATATTATTTTCTATAGCACCCTGCCAACCTCTGCGCTCTTCATTTGCGCAGAGTAGTTTCCAGGGGGCTTACACTTTCTCTCCTTCACCTCCAGGGGTGACACACTCTCACAGTCTCACACACTCACAGTCTCTCACAGTCTCTCTCGCAGTCTCACACAGTCTCTCTCACAGTCTCACACAGTCTCTCTCGCAGTCTCTCACAGTCTCTTACACTCTCACAGTCTCTTACACTCTCACAGTCTCTTACACTCTCACAGTCTCTTACACTCTCACAGTCTCACACAGTTTCTCACACTTTCACACAGTCTCACACTCTCAGTCTCACAGTCTCACAGTCTCACACTCACAGTCTCACACTCACAGTCCCACACACTCACAGTCCCACACACTCACAGTCTCACACACTCAGTCTCACAAACTCGCAGTCTCACACACTCAGTCTCTCACAGTCTCTCTCGCAGTCTCGCACAGTCTCTCTCGCAGTCTCACACAGTCCCTCACAGTCTCACACACTCTCACACAGTCTCACACTCTCACAGTCTCACACAGTCTCTCTCGCAGTCTCACACAGTCTCTCACACTCTCACAGTCTCTCACACTCTCACAGTCTCTTACACTCTCACAGTCTCTTACACTCTCACAGTCTCATACAGTCTCTCACACTTTCACACAGTCTCACACTCTCAGTCTCACACTCTCAGTCTCACACTCTCACAGTCTCTCTCGCAGTCTCACACACTCTCACAGTCTCTTACACTCTCACAGTGTCACACAGTCTCTCACACTTTCACACAGTCTCACACTTTCACACAGGCTCACACTCTCAGTCTCACACTCTCACAGTCCCACACACTCACAGTCTCACACAGTCTCTCTCGCAGTCTCACACAGTCTCTCTCACAGTCTCTTACACTCTCACAGTCTCTTACACTCTCACAGTCTCTTACACTCTCACAGTCTCACACAGTCTCTCACACTTTCACACAGTGTCACACTCTCAGTCTCACACTCTCACACTCTCAGTCTCACACTCTCACAGTCTCTCACAGTCTCTCTCGCAGTCTCTCACAGTCTCTCTCGCAGTCTCACACAGTCTCTCTCGCAGTCTCACACAGTCTCTCTCGCAGTCTCACACAGTCTCACAGTCTTACACTCTCACAGTCTCTTACACTCTCACAGTCTCTTACACTCTCACAGTCTCTCTCGCAGTCTCACACACTCTCACAGTCTCTTACACTCTCACAGTCTCTTACACTCTCACAGTCTCACACAGTCTCTCACACTTTCACACAGTCTCACACTCTCAGTCTCACACTCTCAGTCTCACACTCTCACAGTCTCACACAGTCTCTCTCGCAGTCTCACACAGTCTCTCTCGCAGTCTCACACACTCTCACAGTCTCACGCAGTCTCTCACACTTTCACACAGTCTCACACTCTCAGTCTCACACACTCTCAGTCTCACACACTCTCAGTCTCACACACTCTCAGTCTCACACTCTCACAGTCTCTCACAGTCTCTCTCGCAGTCTCTCACACTCTCACAGTCTCTTACACTCTCACAGTCTCACACTTTCACACAGTCTCACACTTTCACACAGTCTCACACTCTCAGTCTCACACTCTCACAGTCTCACACTCTCAGTCTCACACTCTGTCATGTCGGTGTTTCCCTACCGGGCGGCCGCTGCTCGTCTGGGCGCGCGTCGTCTTACTCGGCCGCTTCCGGGTAGCGGCCGATGACGTCATCAGATGGCGCGAGGCACATAAAAAGCCTCAGCAGCTGGGCTTCGGTGCTCAGTTATTGAGCTCTCTCCCTGAGGTCAGCCGCATCGCGTCCGTCCTTAGCACCCTCAGCTCAGTCAGCCTCTTGGTAGCCTCTGCTGGCTATCTTTGTTCTCCCCTTCGTTTTTTTTTGTTCTTTTGCCAGTCCTTCTTTTACTTTTTTTTTACTGGTCTCTCTCCTCTATATATATATTATTTTCTATAGCACCCTGCCAACCTCTGCGCTCTTCATTTGCGCAGAGTAGTTTCCAGGGGGCTTACACTTTCTCTCCTTCACCTCCAGGGGTGACATAATAACTGAGCCAAGACACCCCCACTGAAGATGGAGCCGGTCAAACTGGTAGAGGCTCTCACTTCCCTGGGGAATCAGATTTCCTCCCTCTCTGAATCTGTACATGAGCTACAGGCCAATCAAAAGCGGTCGCAGCAACCAATACGGGATCTACAGCCGGCAGCCTCTCCCCCTCCCGCCGCACCTGGTTCTAGCAGACCCTCCGGACTGGCAGCCGAAGGACAGCATTTCCTGGAACCCAGGGTCCCATTGCCGGATCGCTTTGATGGGGATAGATCCAAATTCAGGTCCTTCATTACTGCCTGCCAGCTTCTGTTCACCTTGAATCCCCGTACCTATGCCAACGATTTTATCCGTGTACGCACGGCCATCACCCTGTTGGCTGGGGAACCCCAAGCCTGGGGGTACCACCTCCTTCAGACCGACAGTCCGTTGTTAGCTTCCTGGGCTTCCTTCCAACAGGCCATGGAGGCTTTATATGAGGATCCTTTTAAGGCCACTTCAGCACAGGCGTCATTGCGATCTCTCACCCAAGGCCGAAGACCGGTGGAGGAATACGCAACCGAATTCCGCCGTCTGGCCAGCGACTCGCACTGGAACGAGGCAGCCCTGTTCGACCAATTTCGGCACGGTTTATCCGAAAATCTAAAGGATGAGTTAGCCAGGGTTAGCCTACCCTCCAGACTGGAAGATCTGGTTCTCCTAGGGATTCAAATAGATCGACGACTGAGGGAACGGCGTCGCGAACGTCTCGCTTCTCCGTCGTCCCCGATGCGGCGTCCGAACCCGGTTACGGTGCATACTCCTGAATGTCCCTCGGTACCTCCGGAGGAACCCATGCAAGTAGGAGCCGTGCGAGGACAGCTCTCTAAGTCAGAGAAGGAGAGACGCCGGCTTCTTGGCTTATGTCTATACTGTGGGAGCAACCACCATCTTCTTAGGGCCTGCCCTGTGCGTCCACCGCCCACTTTTGGTAAGAACAAGAACCTTCATGCTGCCCACAGTTCTGTTTCTGATCCCGCCTTTACTCATCTGTCTGTACCGGTTTCTTTACAGTGGAACGGCCAACAGACTGAGACCTTCGCCATGGTGGATTCAGGAGCGAGTGGTTGTTTCATCAATTGTGAATACGCCAGCTCCCTAGGAATTCCACTCCTACCAAAGAAACATCCTCTCACCGTCCGGATGGCGGATCAAAGCCCACTACACTCGGGTCCTATTCTACAGGAGACTACACCGGTCCTTCTTTCTATTACCCCTAGACACCAAGAAAGCATAAGCTTTGATGTAATGCCTTCTCTTCTGTATCCAATCGTTCTGGGTTTTTCATGGTTATGCAAACATGACCCCCACATATCCTGGTCATCCTCCAGTATTGATTTCCTGTCTACCTTCTGTGCAGCCAACTGTCTACCTACCAAGAGTTCCTTGCTCATGGTGGTACCTAGCCCTCCTCCTATGCTACTCCCAGCTCCTTACCGGGCTTTTTCGGACGTGTTTGACGAAGCTAAAGCTGCGTCTCTGCCTCCTCACCGACCATTTGACTGCCCAATAGACCTGCTACCCGGGGCAGCCATCCCTTATGGCCGTATATACCCCCTGTCTGGCCCAGAGGCCCGTCACTTAAAGGAATATATCAAGGAGAACTTACAACGCGGATTCATTCGGCCTTCCACGTCTCCTGCAGGTGCCGGAATCTTTTTTGTCCCTAAGAAAGACGGAGGGTTACGACCCTGTGTGGATTACCGGGACTTGAATACAATAACAATTAAGAACCGTTACCCGTTTCCGCTGATTCCGGACCTACTGGAACGTATTTCGGCTGCCAACATCTTCACGAAGATCGATTTGAGGAGCGCCTACAACCTGGTGCGTGTCCGGGAGGGGGATGAATGGAAGACTGCCTTTCGTACTCGGTACGGTCATTATGAATATACTGTTATGCCTTTCGGACTATGTAACGCACCAGCCACTTTTCAACGCTTCGTCAATGATATTTTTAGAGACCTTTTAGACCAGTTTATGATTGTCTACCTTGATGACATCCTCATCTTCTCAAATTCAGAGACAGAGCACAGACTACATGTAACCGAGGTCCTATCCCGGCTCCGTTCACACAGCCTCTACGCCAAGTTGGAAAAATGTGTATTTGAGGCCCTGGAGATTGAGTTCCTCGGTTTTCACATTGCATCTGGGAGTATCAGGATGAGCTCCAACAAGATAGCAGCAATTTTAGAATGGCCCACACCCACCGACAAGAAATCCATCCAACGGTTCATCGGTTTCTCAAATTTTTACAGACGATTTATACGGAACTTCTCTCATTTGGTCGCCCCTTTGACCAAACTCACATGAAAGCAGGAGCAGTTTCAATGGTCCCAGGAGGCAGAACAAGCTTTTAATCAGTTAAAGACGGCCTTCACACAAGCACCCATACTACATCAACCAGACCCCTCATCACCTTTTTACTTGGAGGTAGACGCCTCTAACAACGCAGCTGGGGCAGTACTCTCCCAGCGCTCGGTTCCTGGTGGAATGCTTCACCCGGTGGCGTACTTCTCAAGACGATTAAATTCAGCTGAGATGAATTATGATGTTGGCGACAAAGAACTACTGGCCATTAAACTGGCACTTGAGGAGTGGCGTCACCTTCTGGAGGGCGCAGAGAATCCAATCACAGTATTCACAGACCACCGTAACCTAGAGTACCTCAGATCAGCTCGTAGATTACGCCCACGACAGGCACGTTGGGCCCTGTTCTTTTCACGGTTTCCGCTTCTAATCACCTATCGACCAGGCTCCAAAAATGGGAAAGCGGATGCCCTCTCCCGAATGTACCCACCTCTGGACACTAACCCGGTACCTCCAGATACCATACTACAGCCTCATCACTTCCTTACCATCACCAGCGATTTGGTCGAAAGATTACGCAAGGAGACCAAGCCTTCACCCCTTTTGGTCCAACGTTATGCCCTTACATTTTCCAACGGACTACTCTTCCATCAAGGGCTTGTTTTTGTACCCCTAGTACTACGTCCGGAGGTACTACGTCATTTTCATGACCTTCCTTCTGCAGGCCATGGCGGTATTCTGAAGACCCTGGAGACTCTGCGACGACACTTTTGGTGGCCTACCTTGAGAACCGACGTGGAGAAGTATGTCACATCCTGCGATGTTTGCCACCGAGCCAAGAACCGTCACACAAGACCCCCTGGCCTTCTACAACCTTTGCCTGTCCCCTCCGGGCCTTGGCGAGAGGTAACCATGGACTTCATAGTTGACCTTCCCCCATCTAATCACCATAACACCATCATGGTGGTAGTGGACCGCTTTACCAAGATGGCTCATTTTGTACCCTTACCTGGTCTGCCGACTGCTAAGCGCACGGCAGAGGCTTTCCTGCACAACATCTTCCGCTTACATGGCCTCCCATCTTCGGTGGTCTCGGACCGCGGCACTCAGTTTACTTCCGGGTTCTGGAGGGCCCTCTGCGCTAATCTACAGATCAAGAGTTGTCTGTCTTCTGGACACCACCCCCAGACAAATGGGCAAACTGAGAGGACAAATCAGACTTTGGAGCAGTACCTCCGGTGTTTTACCTCTCACCTTCAAGACGACTGGTATCGGCTTGTTCCTTTTGCTGAATTCACCTACAATAACCAATACCACAGCTCAATCAAAATGTCCCCTTTCTATGCTGCAACAGGGATGCATCCTAATACCCTACCAGACCTGCCTCCTTCTTCCACGGTGCCTGATGCCAATCACCTTGTTCAGGAATTGCAACAACTACACTCCGAACTACAAAGGACTTTTACCCAAACTCAGGCGATCTACAAGGGCCAAGCCGACAGACGTCGGTCACCCGGCCCTTTATACCAAGCAGGGGATAAGGTCTGGCTGTCATCCGCACACATACGCCTCTCATGCCCTACTCGAAAGCTAGGGCCTCGATTTTTGGGCCCTTTTTCGATCTCCAAGGTCGTCAGCCCTACGGCCTACCAATTGGCCTTGCCTCAATCTTTCAAGGTACATTCCACTTTCCATATCTCCCAACTGAAGCCGTGGATACCTAGTCCGTATCCGGACCGTCATCCTTCCTGCCCTCCTCCTGTGGTTGTGGATTCCTCCGAGGAGTACGAAGTGCAGCAAATCCTGGACTCGCGGATCCGTCGGGGTCGCCTGGAATACTTGATACATTGGAAGGGATACGGACCTGAGGAACGTTCCTGGGAACCCTCGACTTCTGTGCATGCTCCTGACTGTCTGCGCGTCTTCCATGCGGCGCATCCGGATCGGCCGTCGCCTTATACCGCCCGGAGGGCGTCCGTTCGGGGGGGGACATCTGTCATGTCGGTGTTTCCCTACCGGGCGGCCGCTGCTCGTCTGGGCGCGCGTCGTCTTACTCGGCCGCTTCCGGGTAGCGGCCGATGACGTCATCAGATGGCGCGAGGCACATAAAAAGCCTCGGCAGCTGGGCTTCGGTGCTCAGTTATTGAGCTCTCTCCCTGAGGTCAGCCGCATCGCGTCCGTCCTTAGCACCCTCAGCTCAGTCAGCCTCTTGGTAGCCTCTGCTGGCTATCTTTGTTCTCCCCTTCGTTTTTTTTTGTTCTTTTGCCAGTCCTTCTTTTACTTTTTTTTTACTGGTCTCTCTCTTCTATATATATATTATTTTCTATAGCACCCTGCCAACCTCTGCGCTCTTCATTTGCGCAGAGTAGTTTCCAGGGGGCTTACACTTTCTCTCCTTCACCTCCAGGGGTGACACACTCTCACAGTCTCACACACTCACAGTCTCTCTCGCAGTCTCACACAGTCTCTCTCGCAGTCTCACACAGTCTCTCTCACAGTCTCACACAGTCTCTCTCGCAGTCTCTCACAGTCTCTTACACTCTCACAGTCTCTTACACTCTCACAGTCTCACACAGTTTCTCACACTTTCACACAGTCTCACACTCTCAGTCTCACAGTCTCACACTCACAGTCCCACACACTCACAGTCCCACACACTCACAGTCTCACACACTCAGTCTCACAAACTCGCAGTCTCACACACTCAGTCTCTCACAGTCTCTCTCGCAGTCTCGCACAGTCTCTCTCGCAGTCTCACACAGTCCCTCACAGTCTCACACACTCTCACACAGTCTCACACTCTCACAGTCTCACACAGTCTCTCTCTCAGTCTCACACAGTCTCTCACACTCTCACAGTCTCTCACACTCTCACAGTCTCTTACACTCTCACAGTCTCATACAGTCTCTCACACTTTCACACAGTCTCACACTCTCAGTCTCACACTCTCAGTCTCACACTCTCACAGTCTCTCTTGCAGTCTCACACAGTCTCTCTCGCAGTCTCACACAGTCTCTCTCGCAGTCTCACACAGTCTCTCTCGCAGTCTCACACACTCTCACAGTCTTACGCAGTCTCTCACACTTTCACACAGTCTCACACTCTCAGTCTCACACACTCTCAGTCTCACACACTCTCAGTCTCACACTCTCACAGTCTCTCTCATAGTCTCACACAGTCTCTCTCGCAGTCTCACACACTTTCACAGTCTCTTACACTCTCACAGTCTCACACAGTCTCTCACACTTTCACACAGTCTCACACTTTCACACAGTATCACACTCTCAGTCTCAGACTCTCACAGTCTCAGACTCTCACAGTCTCACACTCTCACAGTCCCACACTCTCACAGTCCAAAACTCTCACAGTCTCACACACTCACAGTCTCTCACAGTCTCTCTCGCAGTCTCACACAGTCTCTCTCGTAGTCTCTCACAGTCTCTTACACTCTCAGTCTCACACAGTCTCTCACACTTTCATACAGTCTCACACTCTCAGTCTCACACTCTCACAGTCTCTCTCGCAGTCTCACACAGTCCCTCACACACTCACAGTCCCACACACTCACAGTCCCACACACTCACAGTCTCACACACTCACAGTCTCTCACAGTCTCTCTCGCAGTCTCATACAGTCTCTCTCGCAGTCTCTCACACTCTCGCAGTCTCTTACACTCTCGCAGTCTCTTACACTCTCACAGTCTCTTACACTCTCACAGTCTCACACAGTCTCACACTTTCACACAGTCTCACACTTTCACACAGTCTCACACTCTCACAGTCTCACAGTCCCACACACTCACAGTCCCACACACTCACAGTCTCACACACTCACAGTCTCACATACTCACAGTCTCACACACTCAGTCTCTCACAGTCTCTCTCGCAGTCTCAGAGTCTCTCTCGCAGTCTCTCACACTCACACAGTCTCACACTTTCACACAGTCTCACACTCACAGTCTCACACTCTCACAGTCTCACACTCACACACTCACAGTCCCACACACTCACAGTCCCACACACTCACAGTCTCTCACAGTCTCTCTTGCAGTCTCACACAGTCTCTCTCTTAGTCTCTCACACTCTCACAGTCTCTCACACTCTCACAGTCTCTCACACTCTCACAGTCTCTTACACTCTCACAGTCTCTTACACTCTCACAGTCTCACACAGTCTCTCACACTTTCACACAGTCTCACACTCTGTCTCACACTCTCACACTCTCAGTCTCACACTCTCACAGTCTCTCACAGTCTCTCTCGCAGTCTCACACAGTCTCTCTCGCAGTCTCACACAGTCTCACAGTTTTACACTCTCACAGTCTCTTACACTCTCACAGTCTCTTACACTCTCACAGTCTCTCTCGCAGTCTCACACACTCTCACAGTCTCTTACACTCTCACAGTCTCTTACACTCTCACAGTCTATTACACTCTCACAGTCTCACACAGTCTCTCACACTTTCACACAGTCTCACACTCTCAGTCTCACACTCTCAGTCTCACACTCTCACACTCTCAGTCTCACACTCTCACAGTCTCTCACAGTCTCTCTCGCAGTCTCACACAGTCTCTCTCGCAGTCTCACACAGTCTCTCTCGCAGTCTCTCACACTTTCACACAGTCTCACACTCTCAGTCTCACACACTCTCAGTCTCACACTCTCACAGTCTCTCACAGTCTCTCTCGCAGTCTCACACAGTCTCTCTCGCAGTCTCTCACACTCTCACAGTCTCTCACACTCTCACAGTCTCTCACACTCTCACAGTCTCTTACACTCTCACAGTCTCACACAGTCTCTCACACTTTCACACAGTCTCACACTCTCAGTCTCACACTCTCACAGTCTCACACTCTCACAGTCTCACACACTCACAGTCTCACACACTCACAGTCTTTCACAGTCTCTCTCGCAGTCTCACACAGTCTCTCTCGCAGTCTCTCACAGTCTCTTACACTCTCACAGTCTCTTACACTCTCACAGTCTCACACAGTCTCTCACACTTTCACACAGTCTCACACTCTCAGTCTCACACTCTCACAGTCTCACACTCACAGTCCCACACACTCACAGTCCCACACACTCAGTCTCACACACTCGCAGTCTCACACACTCAGTCTCTCACAGTCTCCCTTGCAGTCTCACACAGTCTCTCTCGCAGTCTCACACAGTCCCTCACACTCTCACAGTCTCACACACTCTCACACAGTCTCACACTCTCAGTCTTACACTCTCACAGTCTCACACAGTCTCTCTCGCAGTCTCACACAGTCTGTCACACTCTCACAGTCTCTTACACTCTCACACTCTCTCACACACTGTCTCACAGTCTCACACAGTCTCTCACACAGTCACAGTCTCACACTCTCAGTCTCACACTCTCTCACAGTCTCACACTCTCTCACAGTCTCTCTCGCAGTCTCACACAGTCTCTCTCGCAGTCTCTTACACTCTCACAGTCTCTTACACTCTCACAGTCTGTCACAGTCTCACACTCTCACAGTCTCTCTCGCAGTCTCACACAGTCTCTCTCGCAGTCTCACACAGTCTCTCTCGCAGTCTCACACACTCGCAGTCTCACACACTCAGTCTCTCACAGTCTCTCTCGCAGTCTCACACAATCTCTCTCGCAGTCTCACACACTCTCTCTCGCAGTCTCACACACTCGCAGTATCACACGCTCGCAGTCTCACACGCTCGCAGTCTCACACACTCAGTCTCTCACAGTCTCTCTCGCAGTCTCACACAGTCTCTCTCGCAGTCTCACACAGTCTCTCACACTCTCACAGACTCACACAGTCTCACACTCTCACAGTCTCACACAGTCTCTCGCCGTCTCACACAGTCTCTCTCGCAGTCTCACAGAGTCCCTCACACTCTCACAGTCCCTCACACTCTCACAGTCTCTTACACTCTCACACTCTCTCACACACCATCTCACAGTCTCTCACACAGTCTCACACTCTCAGTCTCACACTCTCAGTCTCACTCTCAGTCTCAGTCTCACACTCTCAGTCGCAGCCTCACACGCTCGCAGTCTCACACTCTCAGTCTCAGTCTCACACTCTCAGTCTCAGTCTCACACTCTCAGTCTCACACTCTCAGTCTCAGTCTCACACTCTCAGTCTCACACTCTCAGTCTCACTCTCACACTCTCAGTCTCACTCTCACACTCTCAGTCTCACACTCTCAGTCTCACACTCTCAGTCTCACAGTCTCTCTCGCAGTCTCACACAGTCTCACAGTCTCTCACACACTCACAGTCTCGCACACAGTCTCACACTCTCACACACACAGTCTCACACACAGTCTCACAGTCTCACACACAGTCTCACACACAGTCTCACACACAGTCTCTCACACACTCACACAGTCTCACACTCACACAGTCTCACACTCACACAGTCTCACACTCTCTTACTCTCACAGTCTCTCTCTCACTCTCACACAGTCACACTCTCACACAGTCACACTCTCACACAGTCTCACTCTCTGCCTCGCACTCTCTGCCTCGCACTCTCTGCCTCGCACTCACACAGTCACACAGTCTCGCTCACACACACACTCTCTCACACACACTCTCTCACACAGTCTCTCACATTCACACTCTCAGTCTCACACACTCGCACTCTCTCAGTCTCGCACTCTCTCAGTCTCGCACGCTCTCAGTCTCGCACAGTCTCACACAGTCTCTCTCTCTCACTCTCACACTGTCTCACTCATTCACACTCTCAGTCTCACACATTCGCACGCTCTCAGTCTCGCACGCTCTCAGTCTCGCACGCTCTCACAGTCTCTCTCTCGCACACACAGTCTCGCACACACAGTCTCTCTCACAGTCTCACAGTCTTTCACACTCTCAGTCTCACACAGTCTCTCACACTCTCAGTCTCTCACACTCTCAGTCTCACACTCTCAGTCTCACACTCTCTCAGTCTAACACTCTCTCAGTCTCACACTCTCAGTCTCACACTCTCAGTCTCACACAGTCTCTCGCACTCTCTCAGTCTCACACCCAATCACTCACACACTCAATCACACTCTCACAGTCTCACTCAATCACACTCTCACTGTCTCACTCAATCACACTCTCACAGTCTCACTCAATCACACTCACACACTCTCACTCTCAATCACACTCTCACTCAATCACACTCTCAATCACACTCTCACAGTCTCACTCTCTCACAGTCTCACACTCAATCACACTCTCACACTTACAGTCTCGCAGTCACACTCAATCACAATCACACTCACACCCTCAATCACACTCTCACCCTCAATCACTCACACCCTCTCACTATCATACACACTCTCACTCAATCACACACACTCACTAACACACTCACTCAATCACTCACACGCAATCACTCAATCTCGCACTCAAACGCAATCACTCACATGTAATCACACCCCAGGAGCCAACACGATCCACCTTCCACCATAGTTTCACTGTCACTCACACCCCGGAGCCAGCACGATCCACCTTCCACCATAGTATGTGCAATTACCAAACGCATTTCAATTACATGAATGAATGCCAGTCACTCACATCCCGGGAGCCAGCACGATCCACCTTCCACCATAGTATGTGCAATTACCACATGCATTTCAACTATATGAATGAATGCCACAGTGGAGGCATAAGTACAAACACATTACAATGACACATAAGTCAACCCCTTATGACTCACTTCTGTGTGTGTGTGTCTCTGTGTATGCGCCTGTGTGTTTCTCACTGTGTGTGTTGCATGTCTGTATCACACTCTATGTGTCTGCATGTATGTGTGTATGACTGTAGCTCTTTAAGCATCTCAGTGCATGTGTGTGCATTTGCGTGTGTGTCTCTGTGTTTGTCTCGCATCCGTGTGTGTGCATTAATTCCCTATATATCCTGACGGGCAACGCCGTCCCACATTGCTAGTATATATATATATATATATATATATATATATATAAAAAAATATATGTTAGAGTGAGGATTACTTGACTGAGGGCCATGCCACATCCGACAGAGCCTGTATACAACATAAACACATTGAGCACACAGGTACAGACAGTAATACATGCAAGAGCCTGTATACAACATAAAGCAGGCACCTTGCCTTAGCATCCACTGAAACATATCTCAGCCAAATCTCTCATTTGGCCATTACCTAACCATATTAGTAATGACTGAGGACTGTGTGTGTAGATAGATAGATAGATAGATAGATAGATAGGTAGATAGATAGATAGATAGATAGATAGATAGATAGATAGATAGAATTAATTTGAAGTCAATTCCCCAGAAAAAATACACCTTCCTACAATTTTAAAAAAATTAGCCCCACTGGAAAAAACGCAAACACACTGGATGAGTTGAAAAGTCCTCAGTATTTTATTAACATAAATAACATAACTTAAGCAAAACTTTATTAACAGATAGATAGAGGATAGTTGAGGATTGTGAAGTCAATTCCCAGGAAAAAGTATACCCTCCCACAATTTTCAATAAAATTAGCACAACTGGAAAAAACACAGACAAGCTGGATGGGTTGAAAAGACCACATCATTTTATTACCATAAATAACATAACTTAAGCAAAACTTTATTAACAAACACTTTTTTTCATCACAAAATATTAGCATTCTCTTAGTGCTTGCTATATCAGTCATCCACTAATCTGTCATAACAGCGTTGAATTTACCCATAGATAGAGAGAGAGATAGATAGATAGATAGATAGATAGATAGATGATAGATGGCTGGATGGATGGATGATAGATGGTAGGATGGATGGATGATGGATGGATGGATGGATGATAGATGGTAGGATGGATGGATGATAGTTGGATGGATGGATGGATGATGGATGATAGATGGATGAATGATGGATGGATGATAGATGGTAGGATGGATAGATGATAGTTAGATGGATGGATGAATGATGGATGGATGGATGATAGATAGATGGGTGGATGGATGGATGATAGTCATATAAATGGATGTAGATAAAGTAAGCTGACAAGACCTTAAATTTAACGGGCATATATAGGAGATATGCATTATTTCAGGGCTGCACTGAAATCCGATCATTATTTCTGTATGTATTTGTCATGTGTCCCCAGTTAAAGGTCAGGTCTGGTCAGTCTACTAGAAAAATTAAGTTCTGGGATAATATCAAAGAGAAAATTCAATGAGCTGTCATTTTTCCATCTAGCAGCTACCTCAACAAAGACCAATGGCATGCCTCCATTTTAGAGGATTTATTTTAGTACTTACCACTTCAATAGCACCTTTTTTTGGGATTCTAAAGCCCTTCTCATTCATGTTTTCCAAACTGACTGATCCCTGTAGGGTCAAAATATACAGATTTAAAATGGAAAAGACTCAGCGTGACATAACCACTCTACTGGATTTGTAGTACTTAGAAGGCATTTAACAAGTAAGACTCTTCCTTTGGGTCTTGTTGGGCATCTCAAATGTAACAATGAGGTGGAAACATTAGGATATGGAAATGAGGGAAAGATAGAGAGGACAGCGTACTAACTAAACAAGGTGCAATTCTCTATCAGTCCTTTACATTACAGGGGGAACAAAAGCAGTCATTGATTTAAATGGGTCTTTTACACTTTGAATGCTAGAAAGGATATGAATTTTTGGAAATGTTATCTGTAGTGCCCTTGGTTCCCACCAGAATTGCCCTTAGTACATCAACCTCAGGGTACAGAGACTTGTTACCATAAAGAGTTATAGATTGTGGGGCAGCATGTCAAATTTATATGGCACTATATTGAATTTTGCTTGGGGGAGCAGCATGGCAGAGTTATATATTATTTGGCAGCATATTGAATTAAGATGGCACCATATGTTGAATTTTACTAGGGCACAGCACAGCAGAATTGTATATTGTGGGGCAGCATAAGGAACATCTCCATTGTGTGTTGGCCCCACATACACTGCCTGACACTCCCAGCCTTCTTCCCTTGCCCAGGCAATGCCCATGGGGATTTGTGGCTAGCAGTGGGCAAGGAGAAAAGGCTGAGAGGGTCAGACACTGTACATTGGGATCTGTGGCGATCAGCGGGCAAGGGAACAAGTGTGGGACCAGGCAGTGTATATGGGGTTCTATGGCTACCAGTGGGCAAGGGAACAAGGCTGGGGGGGGCAAGTGGTAGCCACAAATCCCCATAGATGCTGCCTGACCCCCAGCCTTGTTTCCTAGGGAGTGCACAACATGTATCATATATGATTCAGAGCTAAGGGTATAATTTTGTAGTGCTTGGTGTACTTTTTTAACCCTTTGAGTGCCACAGTGGTAAGCAATGCATATCCATATGGCACTCAAAGGTATAATGGAGTGATGCTGTCCATGGTGCTGAAAGGACTGTCTCCGCTCCCCTAGTGACCAAGTGGGGCAGCAGAGAGCATTCTGTCAGGCTTCAGGATTGTTGTAGTGTTGGTGATGTGTGAAGGGAGGGCATCCCTTCCACATCGACGGCCCTTCGACAAACCTGTATGGTAATGAGAACCATCTCCTCCTCTTCCCTTGCATCCCTAAATTTTAGTGCATATGTCAATGTGTGTGTACACTGAAATGTCGAAGTGTTTCGAACACATCAAAAAAGTCCTATCGCCATAGCAGCGACCTTTAGTGAATCAAGGCCAATATCTTCCAGTAACTGCAAAAATCTGCTAGATATCAATATGTAGTAGTTGAGCCATGAAACCAAAATATAATATAAATCCTTGGCAGGACCTTTCCTTAACTCTCCAAGGACTAGAGGATACAGAATATCTCACTGATCTTCATTATATACACAGTACAGCTTATTGCACTAATTCACCAAAAAAAAAGTCTCTGAAAACAGCATGAAAATTAACCATCTGAGTGTCAGAGATGTATCCAATTCATGGCACTCAAAGGGTTCATTGGCTCTTAATGTACCAGGCTAGAGTGCCTAAGAAATCCACAAAGCTGCAATCCGGCAATATTACACTGAGAGGACTGGGTTTATACACTGGGATTGTATTCACTGAATCTATTGTGTGATTCACAAGTGGGAGGGACTAAGCTGGCACCATCCATAATCCTTTAGAACATATTGATGAGCTTTATTTTTCACTTTATATTTGGGAATATTCACACTGTGCACTTGTACTGTCTTGCACTGCAAAATCAATAAAATGAATAGAAATGGAAATACTGTTAAAATTGGTTTTATTTATATTTACATAGCGAACACCACAAGGCACTATGATCAATTTTCAAATATATTTAAGCTCAAACCAAAGATCTCTCTGTGGAACTTTTCAACATCAAGTCTATGCAGATGATATGAGGACATTTAATGAGATTAGAGGAAAAGAGATTTTCCCTTCTGCAAAACAAGGATTCTTTACTGCAAAATCAGTAACGATAAGGAACTCACTTCTGAAGTATTTAGAGGAACAAAAGGGGGAGAAAAAGCAGGAGTGCCCCTGTGTATTCAATTAGTATAAAACACTGGACCACCACCAACATCTATAGGTGTGCACTCACAAAAGGACTGGTTGGACGAATGACATATGCCACCTCCAACAATTCAAGTAACTGAGGGTTAAACAACTGACCCCAGATACAATACAGCAACTTCAATGTAGTTTTTATTGGCTGCTCTTTTAATCACGCTCTCCCAAGCGGCAAGACGATCCCAAAAAACACAAAACAGAACGTGCCAGACAGTGAAATACGGTCACACACAATATATAAAAGCTGAAGGAATGTACTAGTATGGTATATTGGTCAGACGGCTGGTATCACACAGTCTGACAAACATTGATACGGAGATAATCAACCCGTCTCCGTCTGGGTATCTCTTGCAGGAACGTTTCTCCAGTTATGCTGAGGTGGGACTTCAAAGTACAATATAAATGTATTAAAAATGTACACTCCTGAAGGAGATCCTGATGCCAGATACAGATGATATCTTTTAGATATCCAGAGTTAAAATAACTTATGTTGACACAGAATCAGTGTTGGTCCAGAAAGAAACTTGTTTTTTTCCAATTAGAAATTATGTTTTCCTTTTTAGTACAAAATTACATCATCTTCACTTATTGGGTCAGCACATTTACCCTTTGGATGTTGTGATGTCTTCAGTAAACTGCTATAAAATGCACTGGGGACATCACTATAATCTAAAAAGTTAAAAGGGGAATAGCTAGTTTTAGCATTAGCCAGGTTTGAGCTTTTTTCCACAACAACTCCTGAATAGACAATACATATTCCTACATAGCTCTGTCCATAGCAACAGTGTTCTCAAGGCACAAATCAGTTGGCTCTACCATATGACGATCCCATACAAAAAACTGGATGAGAAATATATGGAACTGGGTGGCTTTTTTTTAGTGCACACTCCCACATAATTTGCAACTGTTACCTGGTTTGATACAACAGCTTGATGTTAGGATTGGGGCACTGTCTTCGACAAGTGTTTTACACATTATTCTGATATTAACAAGACGCCCAAATATTACACAATAATCTTCTACAACTGAACATTGTAATCAAAAACTGTACACGCAAACACATTTTTGCACCAAATATCATACCAGTAATGGTGAGAGCTTGGTTTGCTCAGGAATCTGGAAGTGGGTGACTTCCGCTGGCAGAATTATATGCTCAGTGGGAATGGAACTGGAGTCATCAATCACAGCAATATTTGCACTGTATCCCTCAATCTGCCCGGCTGGAGCAAACCGGCATTTCAGTATCGCTTCCTGTGAGAGACAGATGTTTATATAAAATACTGCAGGAGCTATATACACATTGCACGTACCTTAGTATGGATTCAAAGAGAGGTAAATACACTGCAACATCTCTATACAGGGTGCATTTACCTCAGTATGGACTAAAACACAGATGTATATACACAGTAACATTTACATGCAGCACTCAGTGCACCTAGATTAGTATATACTGAGGGGCAGGTATATATACAGTGGAACTTCTATACACTCTTTGCACCTATCCCAGTATGGACTCAAACACTGGTAAAAAAGGAGTGAGCTCCACATCTGGAATTTATTAGAAGCTGTAATTTAATGGTGCATATTGGTTTGCCCCAGATTATCTCCATTTCATTTATGCATGTTACACATAAAGATGGTTTAATGCTATAAGTGGGGTGGTGGTAAAATGCTGGTGATCACAAAGTATGAGTGATTCTATAGCTACCACTGGGACAAGGTGTAGACACTGTAAGTGTTGTTCTCTGGCTGCCAGTGGGACACTCTGATGATAATACAATGTATGTATGGCTGTATGACTTCCAGAGGGAAAAGACTGGATGTCTGACAGTGTATGTTTGGTTCTGGGACTACCAGTTGTACAGTGGTACATGGCTGGGGTGTTACACAGTGTATTTGTAATTCTATGACTACCAGTGGAACAAGACTGGGTGTCAGTGTATGTGTGGTTCTCTGGCTGCAGGTGGACAAGGCTGCTAGTCACACAGTGTATGTATGGTTCTTTGACTGGGTTTCTGACAGTGTTTATGTGGTTGTGTGACTATGACTGAGACAGTGGAATAAGGCTGGGTGTTAGAAAACATATATGTGGTTCTGTGGCTACCAATGGACAAAGGAAGACAGCTGACATAGAAGATAAGGTATTTGTTCTTCTGTTGTAACCGATTGGGGGTGGGAAGGAGAGAGAGAGAGAAATTGTGTAATGTGTGTCTGTGTCTCTTGGGCCACCCCATTGAGTCTCTGCACTATGCTCTTCGTGATGACATAGCTTGCTCAACAGCTTTTATTGAGCAGACACCAGCTACACACATAGATTTGCTGTGTGTAGCTGGTGGTGGTAGACTGCTCTGCTTAAGTGTCAAGTGTGAGCCTGTGACCAAGAGAGATCGAGAGTCATCCTACCAAGTCCCCCATAAGTTAAAGACTTAGAGTAACTTTGTGAAAAATTGTACATCTCTTTGCCCAGGGGCACACTAGGCTGGAAGGTCATAAGACTGGGCCAGTGGGCTGTTGCTTACCATCTCCCACTTTCTACAGTATAGTAGGGGGGAGGTGTTTTGTGTGCAAGGCCAGAGAGGAGTGTGGTAATGTGTGCCTAATCACCAGGGCTGGCAATAGGAGCTGTGATGCAGGGGGACTGTGTCAAAGGGGGGCCATAGACAGGCCCACCAGGATTCTTGAAGATCTGCTGGTGAGCCCCTTTTGAATTATCTTAGTTTGGGAGCTGGGAACTGTAGATCATTGCTACCATGCTGTTTTTTGGGTGAAGAGGAGGAGAGCATGGTAAAGGGGCACTACAATGCACAGCACCGGCCAGTATATATGTGAGGGTTGATTACTGTGGACTCTAGTCCTGGGGGGTGGAGAAGATGGAGATGTGCGCAGGTTTGTGTGTAAGGCCATAATGAATATTTGCCCCTGCAATCACTTTAGCTGCCAAGTTACTCACTAACATTATTGTCAGACAGATTGATTTATGCCATACGTATGGCTACAATAGTTGTAGAGCTCCGCATGCATCACATGCTGGAAAGCACTTATACAGTGAAATACTGAACCATTTTGTGTTTGAACTCTGATGTACACTGAAAATAAACAGGGTCATATAACTACACTAAGAAAGATATCATGTCCTATTAGTCTCAAATGCGGGTCTCTCTCTCTCTCTCTCTGACCACTATCATTCCTTTACATTGTGAGATGTAGGGCAGGAACCTCCATTGTCATTGTTTCAATCTGGAAAAGCATTTTTGTAATTCTGTATTGACTGATCCCAAAACTTGCTTGTGTCCACTATACATACAAATACTCATTTAGACTGATAAATAATTTGCTTATTTTTGGAGTTGAAAACTAACTACAAATCTAATATAGTGCACAATAAATGCAAATAATGTGTATATATATATATATATATATATATATTATATATATGTGTGTGCATTTTATGATGGACTTCTTCCTAAATAGGTTATTCCCTTATATACAATTACAGCAATTTACTCCTATAGAAATAGCTCCTATATACCACATCCCTATCTATAACATTTTCATCCATCTCTGGAAAAATGCCACATTAATGTGAAGAATAAATCTACAATGGGTTTGAACACAAGAGGGTGTGGCTATATGAGGGGGTGTGTTTAGGGGTGGGGTGAAGGCAGGGCTAGGGGTGCCAGAAGGTGTTGGGCCTATGGGCGCTTGAGATGATAATCCATCCCTGTGTGCAGTTTTTTTGCTACCAATGGAAACAATAAGGCTGAGGAAGCAAACTGTGTATGCATGGTTCTGTGACTACCAATGAACAATGGAACAAAGCTAGGAAAGCAGATGGTGTATGTGTCATTCTGTGGTTACTAGTGGATATTAGATCAAGGAGGTGTGTCAGACAGTGTATGTGTGGCTTTGTGATTACCAGTGCATTGTGGAACAAGACTGGGGCAGCAATGTAAATCTGGTTCAGTGGCTATCACTGGACAGTAGTTAAAGACTGGGGAAGTAACATTTTATGCATTGCTCTGTGGCTACCAGTGGACAGCAGAACTAGGCTGGGGTGTCTGACAGTATATAGGTTGGTCTGTGTCTAACAGTGGAATAATTCTAAGGGATCAGACAATGCATGTGTGGCTCTGTGGCTACCAGTGGACAATGGAACCAGGGGGTGGTTTCAGGCCATGCATGTGTGACAGTGTGACTGTGTGGCACTGAGTGTGTGACGGTTGGGCTAATGTACAAAGAAAGTGGTGCAATTCAGGTGCAACCAAACTGCATCTTAGGGAACAAATAATGCCAGACAGGCAAGGATGTAAAATCCCCATTTAGACAATTGCGGGTATTTTGTTTATCTTCCTTATAGGGCAGTTGCTTTGCTCCGGAACTGCCCCACCTTACTTTAGTACACCAGCCTCAGCTGCGTGTGCGTGTGTGTGCACATGTGTGTGCGTGTGTGTGCACATGTGTGTGTGTGTGTGTGTGTGCACATGTGTTGCATTGTGCATGTCTTTCTGTGTGTGTGAGGATGTGACTTTTTTTTCTAGGGTGTGTGTGTGTGTGTGTGTATGTGTATATATAGATAGGTATCTAGCAATATTTTTTTTTGGGAAACAGCACCCATGAGACTCTTCATTGGGTAGAAAAATGCAAAGTTCAAAAGCCAATGTTTCAGTTCTATGCTGTATACACACAAGCTTTGTACCTCAAGGTTCCCCAGCAGAGGATGGCTGATGCAGAATGTTGTTCTGTTCGCAGTGGAGTTACTGCATCCAGGTTCTGGCCTCTGCATCCATGGAAGATTCCTGTAGACCAAACATGCATAAAGACAAAGTGGATCAATTATTAGGAAACCCAAAAACACACAAGGTACAAAAAAAAAAAAGATAACTCCCCAAACTCTCAGTGATTTAAATGAGACGTTTAGTCTCTTGAAAGCTGGAAAGATACCCAACACTTTCTGAAGCCCCAGTTTAACTCCAACCCTCCACACGCAACCATTTAGCAATCCACTTCTCAATTCAACCCCAAAAAATAGAAGAATCTCCAGTAAACTCAATAAGTAAGAACCACTCTCTCCAAACTACTGCCCTATAAACACCTACATTGAAACATACCACACACCTCTATACGCACCTCCATTTAAAGTGTTAGTAATGTCTAAAAAAACTTTTTTGCATTTAGAAGAGCTTAAAAAGCTGATCTAAATGCAAAAAAACGTATCTCTCAAACCGCTATGGTTTAAGAGATACGGGCGTTTAAAGTTTGATTTCTCCTACTGACAGCTGTAAAGCTGTCAGCAGGAGATCCGTGTCGGTTGTCACGGAGGCACTCGAGAAGTGCCGTGATCATGTTACTTACACGGAATCCCTTCACTGGAATGGTCTAAAACGTGTGCCTAGTGTTCACACCTCCATTCAACTGCCTTCTCCCCCTCACATCCATATAACCCCAAACACATTTCTATTCAGCCCCACCAACTAAACACCTCAAACACTTCCACATGTCCACGAATCTCCATTCAACCTCCTCTGCAACCATTCAGGTCTACCGACACCTCGGTTCAACCCCCCGAATAAATTAACACTCACAACTATACCCCCCACCACTGCCATTGAACCCCTCTTCCTATACATGTACATTCAGCCACTCCCACATAATACACACCTAAATTTAACCCTTTGATTACCAGAGGGGTATGCAATGCGTTGCATACACATCTGGCACTGAAAGGGTTAACATCCCTCACACACCTCTATTATTACATTCCACTCATGCACACACAACTCTTTTTAACATCACTCACGCACACCTCCATTCACAAACACAATCACACACACACAAAGAAATACACACCTCTGTCCAAACTCTATTTTCTCACACACTTCCATATTTCCCCTCCCAGAATAACCTATCCAATTATTCCTTTCACATGGCGGTTCTTATACAATTATTATATAATTCATTCTACACACACACTGCACACACAAAATAAAATGCTCAACCTTTGAATCTTCTTAGAAGACTCCACTTTCGGCATCTTGATGCTTTATTCTCAGGTAGCTTTCTGGAGCTTATCGTTCGGCTATTGGTAGCTAAGTCAGCACCCTGCAATACATGATAGTATTTTATTTGTATGCAAAGTTGTTGTTTGACATTGAGCACTACTGAAATTCCCAGTTATAGCAGGCCCACAACCTGTTTACTATTCAGTTCCATTTATTCCCCTTAGGTTTGGGTAAGCAATATTTGGCTTTCCATAGACAGGTGTGAAAAAAATGCCGCAAATTAAGAATGCTTTCAAAAATAGACATGTTAACAGTTTATTTTTATCAATTAACAAAATGCATATTGAGTGGACAGAAGAAAAATGTAAATCAAATCAATATTTGGTGTGACCACCCTTTGCCTTCAAAACAGCATCAATTCTTCTGGGTATACTTGCACAGTCAGGGATGTTGAAGGCATATAGTCAGGTGTATGATTAAACAATTATACCAAACAGGTGCTAATGATCATCAATTTAATATCTGGGTTGAAACACAATCATCAACTGAAACAGAAATAGCTGTACAGGAGGGTGAGGAACAGCCAAACTCCTCTAACAAGGTGAGGTTGCTGAAGACACTTTCATGTCAAAGCTCTTACACTATGGCAAGACTGAGCACAGCAACAAGACAGAAGGTAGTTATACTGCATCATCAAGGTAGACAGGGGTTTCCAGATGCGCTGTCCAAGCTCTTTTGAAGAAGCACAAAGGAACAAGCAATGTTGAGGACCGTAGACGTAGTGGTCGGTCAAGGAAACTTAGTGGAGCAGATGAAACACACATCATGCTTACTTCCCTTGGCAATCTGAAGATGTCCAGAAGTGCCAACAGCTCAGAATTGGCAGAAAACAGTCAGTCCTGCTACGCCCATCTACTCTCCAGAGAAGTCTGGTCAGAAGTTGTCTTCATGGAAGACTTGCAGCCAAACAGCCATTCCTCCAACATGGAAACAAGGTCAAGCAACTCAACTATGCACTAAAACACAGGAACTGGGGTGCAGAAAAATGGCAGCAGATGCTCTGAACTCATGACTCAAAATTGTAAATATGTGGCTGTAGCTGAAGGCAGTTTGTTCAAAGAAGTGATGGAGAGCGGTGCAAGAATGAGTGTCTATAGGCAACAGTGAAGCATGGTAGAGGTTCTTTGCAAGTTTGGGGCTGCATTTCTGCAAATGGAGTTGGGGATTTGATCAGAATTAATGGTCTCCTAAATGTTGAGAAGTACAGGCAGATACTTATCCATCATGCAAAAACACCAGGGAGGCATTTGATTGGCCCAAAATGTATTCTGCAGCATGACAATGACCCCAAACATACAGCCAAAGTCATTAAGAACTATCTTCAGCATAATGACAACAAGGAGTCCTTGAAGTGATGGTATGGCCTCCACAGAGCCCTGATCTCAACATCATCGAGTCTATCTGGAATTACATGAAGAGAGAGAAGCAACTGAGGCTGCCTAAATCCACAGAACTGTGGTTAGTTCTCAAAGATGTTTGGAACAAACTACCTTATGAATTCCTTAATAAAATGTGTACAAGTGTACCTAGAAGAACTGATGTTGTTATGAAGGCAACAGGAGATTTGATTTTGATTTGTCTTCTGTTCACTCACTATGTATTTTGTTAATTGATAAATATAAACTATTTACATGTCTATTTTTGAAAGCATTCATACTTTACAGTATTTTTTCACACCTGCCTAGCACTTTTGCACAGTACTGCATATACTATAGACCTTTTCCTGCTGGAGTAATCTCACTACATCAGTGGTGTCCATGTTTTCTCATTAATCTACCACATTATCAGATATTATCGTAAAATGATACCCAAACAGCTATTTAATATATTTTATAGCAGTAATAAAAAAACATTATAAAAGTTTAACCAGCTTTATTAATACAAAAGTGCACAGTTCTAGGCCTAGTGCTAGTCACTGGTCATTTTTGACTGTTTCTGAGAACAATGGTATTTAACAGACTGTACAATTCTGAGAAATATAGGACTACACAAGATGGCTCTTCTAGTTCACGTGTGGTAAATAATAAGTCTATGATACGTATCACTGGTGGGCTTCATCCAGTGGTCAGGGGGGCTGGCGGGTTGCAGTTGGCCCATGGGCCTCATGTTGGATGCCCATAAACTACAGGTAGACGCTTTATTCAAAGTTTGTAACAGACACAAACAGAAACATTATTGTTTAACCCTTTGAATGTCAGAGGGGTACGCAACGCATTGCAAAAGCAATGCGTTGTGTACCCCTCTGGCACTCGAAGGGTTAATGTAGGTGTTCCTATGGGGCTTATTTAGGACAAACAACCGCATAGTCTTTATTATGTTAACCCCTTGAATGTTAGAGATGTGTACATTGGAATGAAAAGCAATGCATTGGTGATTGTTCTACCATACAAGGGGTTAAAACCTTTCCGTGCTGGAGAGGTATCCAACACATTACATTGCAATGCGTTGTATACCAGTCAGGCACTCATAGGGTTAAAGCCCCTTTTACAGTAATGTTTTTTTTTTTTCTTTCCTGTGGTGCAGCTGTTTTCCTTTAGGGTTGTTCTACTTTAGCTTTTATAAGTATGACCCTTTGTGTTTTCACTGGCACGGTACACTTAACCCGTTGAGTGCTAGGGGGTATGCAACACATTGCTTTTCAATGTGTTGCATAACCCTATGACACTCAAAGGGTTAAACTGAGGAAGGAATCAGGCTGCACTCATACATCCCAAGTGTCCCTCTTTGAGACCCAAATTCATCTGTCCCTGTTTCCCTCCCTGGTGTCCCTCTTTCTAAGAGATCAGACTGTGGTATGTATATAAGTGTATCATATTGCTCCACAGCAATAAAACTCACATTCATGTTTGTTTAAACTACCGAATATCTTGTTATAAATTAGACTGTGGAAATAAAATACTTTATCTTGCTCTAAGCCTTTTATTCAGTTACAAAAAGAGGTGTAAATTCAATTGGTCATAAAATAACATGAAATAGCAATTCTTGGTAATGAAATGCCCACCAGCCACTTCCCCAGTAACACCCCCTAAAACAAAAGTGTCCCTCTTTGGCTATGTTGAGAGGTATGGGCTGCACTGTGTGTACAGACATGTTATTCCTAGAGGGTTGTGCAGCCACCATTCACTTTTAATATCAGTGGTGTTCATAAGGGACATATTTATAGGGGTAGAAGTCAAGCAATTCTAGGGAAGATAAATGCAAAGAAATGCATTTTGTATCCTATCCCTTGATCACTACCAAAATGACAGGCAGCCATCCTTAACACATATACTTACTAAAGATGTACACACCTGTCTCAATGTACAATGAAAATCTCCAAAAAGATAACAATTTTCAATAACATCATTTATTCCTCAACTTTAAAACCTGTTGTCACGTCAACTGATCTCCCAGCATTCCAGCTGTCATGTACTGGTCTCTGGTACATTTGAATTCAGTGCATTCCCATGCTAATATTCTATTGTCATAATAAAAAGCAATGCACTGGAGTTCATTTTAAAGTCCTGGGGTGTAAAGTTTATTTTGCACTAATGGAAATGTTTAATTGTTCCCTCTGATGCAGTTGTTTTCACTCAGGTAATTTTTATTTTGCCTATAAACATATGTCCCTAGGTGTTTCCCTGGTGTAGTATCCTTAAACTGAGTGGGGAATGTTATTCCTAGAGGGCTGGAGCCTTAATTGGGAAATGTGTCTATATGATCCCCCATACTGTTCTCTGGCACAGAAAATACCTCTAGTCTATAACATACAAGCATATTTATTATCCCCTGGTTGATGGGGAGCTCTGGAAGATCCCTACCTAGCATACAAAGACGTAACCCTTTGAGTGCCAGAAGAGTATCCCTGGATCACTACTAGTGTTGAGCGAGCATGCTCGGCCGATGCTCGGATCGGCTCGAGCATCGCTCTGCTCGGCACATGGCAGTACTCGTACGAGTACCGCATGTGCTCGCCCGCCATGTTCGGGTCTCCTCCCCGCACGTTTTGCGGCTGCTGCGCAGCCAATAAACGTGCAGGGAGGCTCTGACATCAGTGTAATGCCAGCAGCCATGTTGGATGCTGGCATTACACTGATTGGCTGGCCAGAACCCGTGGTCGGGTGCTGTATAGCACCTGACCAGCGAGTTCGGCTCAGTCTTAGCCAGGGAGAGATGAGGATAGGAAGGGAAAGTCAGTGTAGGGAGAAAAAAAGCAAAATTGTGAAAAAAAAAGAACCAAAAGTCCTTTTTAGGACTACTGTGTGTGGGGGCAGCAGTTTATTTTGTGTGGGGGGAAAAAAACAAAAAAAAAAAAATTTCATATATTCTGTTTAGTGTGCAAAGTTGCAGATTAGAGCACATTCTGTTTAGTGTGCAAAGTTGCAGATTAGAGCACATTCTGTTTAGTGTGCAAAGTTGCAGATTAGAGCACATTCTGTTTAGTGTGCAAAGTTGCAGATTAGAGCACATTCTGTTAAGTCTTCAACCTAAAATATCAAAGTCACATATTCCATTCAGTGTGCTTCGCCGCAGTTTAGCAGCACATTCTGTGTACTGTGCAGAGTTGCAGAATAGGAAGAAATACTGTTAAGTCTTCAACCTAAAATATCAAAGTCACATATTCCATTCAGTGTGCTTCGCCGCAGTTTAGCAGCACATTCTGTGTACTGTGCAGAGTTGCAGAATAGGAAGAAATACTGTTAAGTCTTCAAACTAAAATATCAAAGTCACATATTCCATTCAGTGTGCTTCGCCGCAGTTTAGCAGCACATTCTGTGTACTGTGCAGAGTTGCAGAATAGGAAGAAATACTGTTAAGTCTTCAAACTAAAATATCAAAGTCACATATTCCATTCAGTGTGCTTCGCCGCAGTTTAGCAGCACATTCTGTGTACTGTGCAGAGTTGCAGAATAGGAAGAAATACTGTTAAGTCTTCAAACTAAAATATCAAAGTCACATATTCCATTCAGTGTGCTTTGCCGCAGTTTAGCAGCACATTCTGTGTACTGTGCAGAGTTGCAGAATAGGAAGAAATACTGTTAAGTCTTCAAACTAAAATATCAAAGTCACATATTCCATTCAGTGTGCTTCGCCGCAGTTTAGCAGCCTATTCTGTGTACTCTGCACAGTTGCAGAATAGGAAGAAATACTGTTAAGTCTTCAAACTAAAATATCAAAGTCACATATTCCATTCAGTGTGCGTCACCGCAGTTTAGCAGCCTATTCTGTGTAATCTGCACAGTTGCAGAATAGGAATAAATACTGTTAAGTCTTCAAACTAAAATATCAAAGTCACATATTCCATTCAGTGTGCGTCACCGCAGTTTAGCAGCCTATTCTGTGTACTCTGCACAGTTGCAGAATAGGAATAAATACTGTTAAGTCTTCAAACTAAAATATCAAAGTCACATATTCCATTCAGTGTGCTTCGCCGCAGTTTAGCAGCCTATTCTGTGTACTCTGCACAGTTGCAGAATAGGAAGAAATACTGTTAAGTCTTCAAACTAAAATATCAAAGTCACATATTCCATTCAGTGTGCTTCGCCGCAGTTTAGCAGCCTATTCTGTGTACTCTGCACAGTTGCAGAATAGGAAGAAATACTGTTAAGTCTTCAAACTAAAATATCAAAGTCACATATTCCTTTCAGTGTGCTTCGCCGCAGTTTAGCAGCATATTCTGTGTACTCTGCACAGTTGCAGAATAGGAAGAAATACTGTTAAGTCTTCAAACTAAAATATCAAAGTCACATATTCCATTCAGTGTGCGTCACCGCAGTTTAGCAGCCTATTCTGTGTACTCTGCACAGTTGCAGAATAGGAAGAAATACTGTTAAGTCTTCAAACTAAAATATCAAAGTCACATATTCCATTCAGTGTGCTTCGCCGCAGTTTAGCAGCCTATTCTGTGTACTCTGCACAGTTGCAGAATAGGAAGAAATACTGTTAAGTCTTCAAACTAAAATATCAAAGTCACATATTCCATTCAGTGTGCTTTGCCGCAGTTTAGCAGCCTATTCTGTGTACTCTGCACAGTTGCAGAATAGGAAGAAATACTGTTAAGTCTTCAAACTAAAATATCAAAGTCACATATTCCATTCAGTGTGCTTCGCCGCAGGTTAGCAGCACATTCTGTGTACTCTGCACAGTTGCAGAATAGGAAGAAATACTGTTAAGTCTTCAAACTAAAATATCAAAGTCACATATTCCATTCAGTGTGCGTCACCGCAGTTTAGCAGCCTATTCTGTGTACTCTGCACAGTTGCAGAATAGGAAGAAATACTGTTAAGTCTTCAAACTAAAATATCTAAGTCACATATTCAATTCAGTGTGCTTCGCCGCAGTTTAGCAGCCTATTCTGTGTACTCTGCACAGTTGCAGAATAGGAAGAAATACTGTTAAGTCTTCAAACTAAAATATCAAAGTCACATATTCCATTCAGTGTGCTTCGCCGCAGTTTAGCAGCCTATTCTGTGTACTCTGCACAGTTGCAGAATAGGAAGAAATACTGTTAAGTCTTCAAACTAAAATATCAATGTCACATATTCCATTCAGTGTGCTTCGCCGCAGTTTAGCAGCACATTCTGTGTACTCTGCACGGTTGCAGAATAGGAAGAAATACTGTTAAGTCTTCAAACTAAAATATCAAAGTCACATATTCCATTCAGTGTGCGTCACCGCAGTTTAGCAGCCTATTCTGTGTACTATGCACAGTTGCAGAATAGGAAGAAATACTGTTAAGTCTTCAAACTAAAATATCAAAGTCACATATTCCATTCAGTGTGCGTCACCGCAGTTTAGCAGCCTATTCTGTGTACTCTGCACAGTTGCAGAATAGGAAGAAATACTGTTAAGTCTTCAAACTAAAATATCAAAGTCACATATTCCATTCAGTGTGCTTTGCCGCAGTTTAGCAGCCTATTCTGTGTACTCTGCACAGTTGCAGAATAGGAAGAAATACTGTTAAGTCTTCAAACTAAAATATCAAAGTCACATATTCCATTCAGTGTGCTTCGCCGCAGTTTAGCAGCACATTCTGTGTACTCTGCACGGTTGCAGAATAGGAAGAAATACTGTTAAGTCTTCAAACTAAAATATCAAAGTCACATATTCCATTCAGTGTGCGTCACCGCAGTTTAGCAGCCTATTCTGTGTACTCTGCACAGTTGCAGAATAGGAAGAAATACTGTTAAGTCTTCAAACTAAAATATCAAAGTCACATATTCCATTCAGTGTGCGTCACCGCAGTTTAGCAGCCTATTCTGTGTACTCTGCACAGTTGCAGAATAGGAAGAAATACTGTTAAGTCTTCAAACTAAAATATCAAAGTCACATATTCCATTCAGTGTGCTTCGCTGCAGTTTAGCAGCCTATTCTGTGCACTCTGCACAGTTGCAGAATAGGAAGAAATACTGTTAAGTCTTCAAACTAAAATATCAAAGTCACATATTCCATTCAGTGTGCTTCGCCGCAGTTTAGCAGCCTATTCTGTGTACTCTGCACAGTTGCAGAATAGGAAGAAATACTGTTAAGTCTTCAAACTAAAATATCAAAGTCACATATTCCATTCAGTGTGCTTCGCCGCAGTTTAGCAGCACATTCTGTGTACTCTGCACAGTTGCAGAATAGGAAGAAATACTGTTAAGTCTTCAAACTAAAATATCAAAGTCACATATTCCATTCAGTGTGCGTCACCACAGTTTAGCAGCCTATTCTGTGTACTCTGCACAGTTGCAGAATAGGAAGAAATACTGTTAAGTCTTCAAACTAAAATATCAAAGTCACATATTCCATTCAGTGTGCTTCGCCGCAGTTTAGCAGCACATTCTGTGTACTGTGCAGAGTTGCAGAATAGGAAGAAATACTGTTAAGTCTTCAAACTAAAATATCAAAGTCACATATTCCATTCAGTGTGCTTCGCCGCAGTTTAGCAGCACATTCTGTGTACTGTGCAGAGTTGCAGAATAGGAAGAAATACTGTTAAGTCTTCAAACTAAAATATCAAAGTCACATATTCCATTCAGTGTGCTTCGCCGCAGTTTAGCAGCACATTCTGTGTACTGTGCAGAGTTGCAGAATAGGAAGAAATACTGTTAAGTCTTCAAACTAAAATATCAAAGTCACATATTCCATTCAGTGTGCTTCGCCGCAGTTTAGCAGCCTATTCTGTGTACTCTGCACAGTTGCAGAATAGGAAGAAATACTGTTAAGTCTTCAAACTAAAATATCAAAGTCACATATTCCGTGTAAGATGAAGAAGGCGGGTAAAAAGGGACGGGGAAGTGGACGTGATCCTGATAGTTCAGGGCGCGGGTCAGGACGCGGAGAAACTGTGCCTGGTGCCAGAGCACAAGAAAGAAAGACATCCACCATACCTAGCTTCATGTCTCATTTTACAGGGCGTCGCAGGACATCACTCTCGAGGTCCGACCACTGCGAACAGGTGGTCGGTTGGATGTCAGCTGATACTGCTTCCAGTCGGTTAAGCACCACCCTGTCTTCCACCAAGTCCACTCTCAGTAGCCAAGAGTCTGGTCAACATAATCCTCACTCTGATCATCCTTCCTCCCACCATAGACGGTCTGGTCAAAGAAGTGATCCCACACTGGGATATAGTGAGGAGCTCGTCTCATCACCAATCCTTCATTTGACCCTCTCTCCAAGCACGCTTGCAGAGGAACATGACATCTTATGCCCTGATTCACAACCTCTAGAGGGTACCCAATCACAAGAAGATGACAGATGTGAACGGCATTTAAGGTCAAAGGAAGTAGTGGATGATGATGATGATGAGACACAGTTGCCATTAAATCAACCACTATTACTGTCTCAAGACCTTGTTGAGGAGGATGTTATACAGTTGTCAATGACTGAGTATGTGGTGGGATCAAGACATGAGGAGGATGATCAGAGTGAGGAAGTGGAGGAGGACTTGGTGGACGATGAGGTGACTGACCCCACCTGGGAAGGTGTAGAGCCGAGCGATGACAGCAGTCCTGAGGGTGAGCCATCTGCAGCACCGCAACAGGCTGGAAGAGGCAGTGGTGTGGCTACAGAAAGAAGGCGGACCGCACCAAACCGGCCCGCAAATGTTCCACGGAGCACCCCCTTGCGTAAATCTCCCTTGCCAAGGGGTAGGTGTTCCGCGGTATGGCGTTTTTTTAAGGAAAGTGCGGACGACAAAAGAATTGTAGTTTGCAACCTGTGCCACACCAGAATGAGCCGAGGCATGAACACTAGAAACCTCACCACCACCAGCATGATCCGACACATGGCATCCAAGCAACGTAATAAGTGGGAGGAACGCCTGGATCGCCCATCTGTGTCTGCAGGCCACACCACTGCCTCCTCTTCCCCTGTTTTCGGTGCCGGCCAATCGCCTGTCGAAGGCGCAGGCCCGCATACCTCCCGCCCTGCACCTGTACCATCTGAAGCACCATCAGCGACCACATCCACTTCCCTGTCCCACCACAGCGTCCAAATGTCGTTACCCCAGGCATTTGAGCGCAAGCGAAAATACCCAGCCACCCACCCACAGGCCATAGCACTAACCTCACACCTTTCCAAATTACTGGCCATCGAAATGCTGCCATTTAGGCTTGTGGACACTGAGTCCTTCCGCAGCCTGATGGCAGCAGCTGTCCCTCGGTACGCGGTCCCCAGCCGCCACTACTTTTCCCGGTGTGCCATCCCCGCATTGCACCACCATGTGTCCCATAACATCACCCGTGCCCTGACCAACGCAGTTACTGGGAAGGTCCACTTAACGACTGACACATGGACAAGTGCTTGTGGCCAGGGACGCTACATTTCCCTGACGGCACACTGGGTGAATGTCGTGGAGGCTGGGAGCGACTCGGACCCTGGGATGGCACGGGTGCTACCCACGCCGAGGATTGCGGGCCCTACCTCCATCAGGGTTTCCGCCAGCACCTACGTTATTGGCTCCTCCTCCTCCGTTTCCACCTCTGAATTCTCTACACGCAGCGCCACTCCCCCATCAGCCAGTAGCTGGAAGCAGTGTAGCACTGCAGTGGGGAAGCGTCAACAGGCCGTGCTGAAGCTGATCTGCCTTGGGGACAAACAGCACACGGCCTCAGAGCTGTTGCAGGGGATTAGTCACCAGACCGAGCAGTGGCTCTCGCCACTCAACCTGCAACCAGGCATGGTTGTGTGTGATAATGGGCGTAACTTGGTGGCGGCTTTGGAGCTCGGCAAGCTCACACACGTACCATGCCTAGCGCATGTATTTAATTTAGTGGTTCAGCGATTTCTAAAAACCTACCCCAATGTGCATGATCTTTTGACCAAGGTGCGCCGCGTGTGTGCACATTTCCGTAAGTCATCTACAGCTTCGGCCGGCCTGTTGAAGCTGCAGCAGCGCTTACAATTGCCAGCTCACCGGCTGCTGTGTGACGTGAGCACGCGCTGGAACTCCACCTTCCACCTGTTGGCCCGGCTTTGTGAGCAGCAGAGGGCAGTAGTGGAGTACCAGCTGTTACACGGTCGTCGCCTCTCCGTTCAACTTCCTGTAATCAGAAGTGAGGAGTGGGAATGGATGTCAGACCTCTATGAGGTTTTACGCAATTTTGAGGAATCGACACAGATGGTGAGCGGCGATAACGCTATTATCAGTGTAACCATCCCACTTCTGTGTCTACTGAAACGCTCGCTGCTCACAATTAAAACTGACGCTTTGCATGTGGAAGAGGTGGAAATGCGGGAGGAAGAGCTTACACAAGGTGATAGCCAGAGCACCCTCACTTCGTCTTCTCAGCGACAATTGGAGGAGGCGGAGGAGGAGGAGGAGGAGGAGGAAGACACGGTTGCCTCCGCTACAGAGGGTAGCCATGGAACTTTAGTTCCATCTCTTCAGCGTGGGTGGGCAGAAGAGGAGGAAGAGGATGAGGAGATTGAGAGTCATCCTCCTGGTGAGGACAGCGAAATCTTGACTGTTGGTACTCTGGCACACATGGCTGACTTTATGTTAGGCTGCCTTTCCCGTGACCCACGCGTTATACGCATTTTAGACAACACGGATTACTGGGTGTTCACCCTTCTGGACCCCCGCTACAAAGAGAATTTCTCATCTCTCATTCCTCCGGTGGAGAGGACAAGCAAAATGGTGCAATACCAGAAGGTTCTTGTCGAAAAATTGCTCCAAAATTTTCCATCTGACAACGCTGGCGGCAGAGTACGTGCTACCTTGGCCAACCGAGAAGGGGAGAAAAGGGGAGCACACAGCAGTTCCGACAAAGGCAGGGCAACACTCTCCAAGGCGTGGGACACCTTCATGACACCCCGCCAGCACCCTCACCCTGATGCGCAGCCTAGTGTCACAAGGAGGGAAAAGTTTTGGAAGATGGTGAAGGAGTACGTAGCAGACCGTGTCAGCGTCCTCAATGATCCCTCTGTGCCTTACAACTACTGGGTGTCCAAGCTGGACACGTGGTATGAACTGGCACTCTACACCTTGGAGGTGCTGGCCTGCCCGGCCACCAGCGTTCTGTCTGAGCGGGTATTTAGTGCTGCTGGTGGCATCATAACAGATAAGCGTATCCGCCTTTCCACCGACAATGCTGATAGGTTGACACTTATAAAAATGAACAAGGCCTGGATTTCCCCTGACTTCTCCACTCCACTGGAGGAAAGCCCCGGGGGAACATAAACTCACTTTATATATGTTATTTACAATGATGGGAATACTCTGTATTCCCATTCACCCCTTCCACCCAAAAAACGGGTATATGGTTGACTCTTAATCTTCTCATCCTCCTCCTCCTCTTCCATATGCCCTGTGATATAATTTTTATATAGGGCCAGCTCACCAGCGGGCCCTGTTTGACAATTTTTATATAGGTCAGCTCACCAGCGGGCCTTCTCATATAATGTTTTATTGGGTCAGCTCTCTAGCGGGCCCTCTCATATAATGTTTTATAGCGTCAGCTCACTAGCGGGCCTTCGCATATAATGTTTAGGATGGTCAGCTCCGCAGCAGACCCTCACCCATAATGTTTTAGATGGTCGGCTCAGCGCACGTTTCCCTCTTAATCATGGCCCCAGTTCAGAAAAATCGAGGACATTTTTGGGAGAATTTGCTTTTGCGCACGTTTCCCTCTTAATCATGGCCTCAGTTCAGAAAAATAAAGGAAATTTTGGGGAGAATTTGCCTCTGCGCACGTTTCCCTCTTAATCATGGCCTCAGTTCAGAAAAATCGAGGAAATTTTTGGGAGAATTTGCAGATGATATACAAGTAAATATACAGCAAATACTGTTTGGTAACAATTTTTCGCCTAAAGTCGTTTTTATCTGCCTTTTTGTGTGTTTTACGGTCAGTCTGTAAAAATGGCGTACTACGGGCGAAAGATCGTTCCCAGCAGCGATGTTGGAGTCCAAGATGCATCCAGACATCCTCCCTATGCTGTCCCTGAACCATTTCTGTGGTGTTTCCATCCTTTCTGCCCTTTTCCTATGGACCAGGCACCCTCCCCTCATCAGAGCAGGGGGTGCCTGGTGTAATGCTCGAGTCCTCCCATTGACTTCAATGGGGCTCGGGTGCTCGGCCGAGCACTCGAGCCTCCGGGGGCGCTCGGTCAGAGCACCCGAACACCCGAGCATTGGGGTGCTCGCTCATCACTAATCACTACCAAACCAACAGATAACAAACCTTAACACAAATACTCACTAAAGATGTACACACCTGGCTCAATGCACAATGAATATCTCCAAAAAGATAGCAATTTCCAATAACAGCTCTTGCTCCTCAACTTTAAAAGCTGCTCTCAGACCAACTGATCTCCCAGCATTCCAACTGTCATTTACTGGTCACTGGTACATTTGAATTCAGTGTATTTCCATGCTAACATTCTATTGTCATTATAACAGTTATACTATGCAAAAGCAATGCACTGGAGTTCACTTTAAAGTCCTGGGGTGTAAAGTTTATTTTGCACTAATGGAAATGTGTAATTGTTCTCTCTGATGCAGTTGTTTTCACTCAGATAGTCTTTATTTTTGCCTATAAACATATGTCCCTAGGTGTTTCCCTGGTGTAGTATCCTTAAACTGAGTGGGGAATGTTATTCCTAGAGGGTTCGAGCTTTAATTGGGAAATGTGTCTATATGATCCCCCCCCCCCCCATACTGTTCTCTGGCACAGAAAATACCTCGAGTCTATAACATACAAGCATATTTATTACCCCCTGGTTGATGGAGAGCTCTGGAAGATCACTACCTAGTATACAAAGATGTAACCCTTTGAGTGCCAGAAGAGTATCCCTGAATCACTACCACACCAACAGATAACCAGCCTTAATATAAATACTCACTAAAGATGTACACACCTGGCTCAATTTGCAATGAAAATCTCCAAAAATATACCAATTTGCAATAACAGCTCTTGCTCCTCAATTTCAAAAGCTGCTGTCAGACCAACTGATCTCCCAGCATTCCATCTGTCATTTACTGGTCACTGGTACATTTGAATTCAGTGCATTTCTGTGCTAACATTCTACTGTCATTATAACAGTTTTGGATAAACAATCTTGTGCAGCCACCATTCACTTTTAATATCAGTGGTGTTCATAAGGGACATGTTTATAAGGGTAGAAGTCAAGCAATTCTAGGGCAGATAAATGCAAAGCAATGCATTTTGTATCCCTCTGGTACTCAAAGGGTTAATCATAGCCAGTAAAAAGATATATAAAATGGTGCCAGAACACCGACATTTCATCTACCATGCCGGCAATTCAGAGTGTGTTTGTGGCCAACACATCTGAGGCAACACTCAAAACTTGCCACTCTAGGAAGTTGCCTACTCTGCCTAATGGGAAATCCAGCCCTGCTCCTATCCTTTGATCACTACCAAACTGACAGAAAACCATCCTTAACACAAATACTTACTAAAGATGTACACACCTGTCTCAGTGTGCAATGAAAATCTCTAACAAGATAGCAATTTTCAATATTTGTTTCTCAACTTTAAAAGCTGCTGTCAGACCAACTGATCTCCCAGCGTTCCAACTGTCATGTACTGGTCACTGGTACATTTGAATTCAGTGCATTTCCATGCTAATATTCTATTGTCATAATAACAGTTATACAATGCAAAAGCAATGCACTGGAGTTCATTTTAAATTCCCAGGGTGTAAAGTTTATTTTGTACTAATGGAAATGTTTAATTGTTCCCTCTGATGCAGTTGTTTTCACTCAGATAGTCTTTATTTTTGCCTATAAACGTATGTCCCTGAGTGTTTCCCTGGTGTAGTATCCTTAAACTGAGTGGGGAATGTTATTACTAGAGGACTGGAGCCTTAATTGGGAATTGTGTCTATATGATCCCCCCATAATGTTCACTGGCTCAGAAAATACCTATAGTCTATAACATACAAGCATATTTATTACCCCCTGGTTGATGGGGAGCTCTGGAAGATCCCTACCTAGCATACAAAGACGTAATCCTTTGAGTACCAGAAGAGTATCCCTGGATCACTACCAAACCAACAGATAACCAATCTTAACACAAATACTAAAGATGTGCACACCTGGCTCAATGTACAATGAATATCTCCAACGACGTAGCAATTTCCAATAACAACTCTCGCTCCTCAACTTCAAAAGCTGCTGTCAGACCAACGGATCTCCCAGCATTCCAACTGTCATTTACTGGTCACTGGTACATTTGAATTCAGTGCATTTCTGTGCTAACATTCTATTGTCATTATAACAGTTTTGGATAAACAATCTTGTACAGTCACCATTCACTTTTAATATCAGTGGTGTTCACAAGGGACATATTTATAGGGGTAGAAGTCAAGAAAGTGTAGGGCATGTAAATGCAAAGCAATGCATTTTGTATCCCTCTGGCACTCAAAGGGTTAATCATAGCCAGTAAATAGATATATATAATGGTGCCAGAACACTGACATTTCATCTATTGCGCCGGCAATTCAGAGTGTGGTTGTGGCCAACACATCTGAGGCAACGCTCAAAATTTGCCACTCTAGGAAGTTGCCTGCTCTGCCTAATGGGAAATCCAGCCCTCCTCCTATCCCTTGATCACTACCAAACTGACAGACAACCATCCTTAACACAAATACTTACTAAAGATGTACACACCTGTCTCAATGTGCAATGAAAATCTCTAACAAGATACCAATTTTCAATAACAACATTTGTTTCTCAACTTTAAAAGCTGCTGTCAGACCAACTGATCTCCCAGCATTCCAACTGTCATGTACTGGTCACTGGTACATTTGAATTCAGTGTATTTCCATGCTAATATTCTATTGTCATAATAACAGTTATACAATGCAAAAGCAATGCATTGGAGTTCATTTTAAATTCCCAGGGTGTAAAGTTTATTTTGCACCAATGGAAATGTTTAATTGTTCCCTCTGATGCAGTTGTTTTCACTCCGATAGTCTTTATTTTTGCCTATAAACATATGTCCCTAGGTGTTTCCCTGGTGTAGTATCCTTAAACTGAGTGGGGAATGTTATTCCTAGAGGGTTGGAGCCTTAATTGGGAAATGTGTCTATATGATCCCCCCATACTGTTCACTGGCACAGAAAATACCTCTAGTCTATAACATACAAGCATATTTATTACCCCCTGGTTGATGGAGAGCTCTGGAAGATCCCTACCTAGCATACAAAGACATAACCCTTTGAGTGCCAGAAGAGTATCCCTGGATCACTACCAAACCAACAGACAACCAGCCTTAACATAAATACTCACTAAAGATGTGCACACCTGGCTCAATGTACAATGAATATCTCCAACGACGTAGCAATTTCCAATAACAACTCTTGCTCCCCAACTTCAAAAGCTGCTGTCAGACCAACTGATCTCCCAGCATTCCAACTGTCATTTACTGGTCACTGGTACATTTGAATTCAGTGCATTTCTGTGCTAACATTCTATTGTCATTATAACAGTTTTGGATAAACAATCTTGTACAGTCACCATTCAGTTTTAATATCAATGGTGTTCACAAGGGACATGTTTATAAGGGTAGAAGTCAAGCCATTCTAGGGCAGATAAATGCAAAATTTTTATCAATTTAACCCACTGAATTCTAGAAATTGTACAATGGGTTGCAAAGCAATTTATTGGAGATCTTTATACCATCCAGAAGTTTAAATTTCATCCAACATTTATGGGAATTTGTAGTTGTTCCTTTTGGTGCAGTTGTTTATTCCTGAGAGTATATTGACTTTTGTCTTTATACGTATTTCCCTATGTGTTTTCACTGGTGTGGTATGCTTAAAGTGAGTGGAGATATAGACTGTACCCAGTGTAGGGGCATGTTATTCCTAGAGGGCTGGAGTCTTATTTGTGATTTGTTTCTATGTGATCCACCCACAGTCTGACCCACTGTTCTCTGGCACAAAAAATACCTTTAGTTTATAACGCATAAGCAGAAAAAAATGTTTTAACTCATTGGTTGCTACACAGGTCACCAAAGCATTGTGAAGCAATGAGTTGGAGATGTCTCTGGCATCCAACACCTTTAATATTATCCAATATATAAACTGGTTAATGGACAGTCAGATTTAGCTGGCAAAACCCATAATTCAAAGTGTGGGTGTGGCCAACTCGTATGAGGCTCCACTCAAAATGTGGCACTCTGGGCAGTTGTCTACTCTGCCTAATGGGAATCCAGCCCTCCTCTTACTCCTGAATCGCTATCAAACCAATAAACCACCATCCTTAATACTTTGAGTGCCAGAGGAGTATGCAATGCATTGTTTTGCAATGCTTTGCATACCAATCCGGCACTCAAAGGGTTAACACAGCAACTCACTAATGCGGTAAACAGCTGGCACAAGGTAAAGGGAGTAGAAAATCTCCAGCAATGACAGGGACTTCAAAGATAAACAGTTGTCTTCTTCTTGGTGGTGTTCCTATGGGGACATATTTATAAATACAAGAGGCGAGCAGTTCTGTTGGAAGAACTGCACAATATATATTTAAATAACCACTCAGATGCTAGTGGTCATATAAAATGGATTTCGTACCAATGAACTGGAGATCATTCTACCATCCAGGTGTTTAAAATATCTTTTACACTAATGAAAATGTTTCATTGTTCCCTCTGGTGCAGTTGTTTTCACTCAGAGTACTTTTACTTTTGCCTTTAAACATATGTCTCTAGGTGTTTTCACTGGGATAGTATCCTTAAACTCAGTGGCAATTGTTATTCCTAGACTTCTGGGGCTCGATTCAATAGTTCACATTAAACTGGCATAACAGTAAAAAAAGCACTGTGTAAACTGCAAACGCAGAACCACGTAAAAACAAAACCGGCATAGACAGCAAAGGTCACCGTACTAACAAAAATGGCGCTGTCTGCTTTTATTCAACTACACGTTAAACTTCCTCATTTAAAAACGCTTAAAACATCAACGTCAATGGAAACTGCCATATGTTTACAACAGTAAGGTCAAGTTAAGCGTTAGCAAGGGCAAATCCAAGCCCCCAGCTAATCCCAAGCCAGAAAAGTATCAATATTAGTTCCAAAATGTATAAAAAGCCCCCAAAAATTCTGCCTGTGTTTGGTGGTTCTTTGAGCTAGAACACAGGGCCCAGGAGCGGAGGATAGTATTATAGAGGAAGGTGCAGGCAGCGGAGAGAGATAGAGGAGTTAGTAGAGCAAAGTACACACTAAAGGTACACATATTACACTTTTGAACACATTGCACACATTATATCCACACACAAACACATGTTATTTTATCAACACTACACACATTTATCTTTTCTTTCAACAGTGTGACTAAGTGAATGCAAGGGTGTTCTAGAGAGTTACTGTGATCGAGTGCTTGCTGATGTGAGTGACTGTTTGTGAGGGGGTGTGAGGGAGATGGAGAGGAGAGATGGCAGGGAGAGGAGTGGAGGCTGGGGGGAGGAGCAGTAGAGGAGCAAAGTGTGCAGGGAATCCCCTGGCAGGAAAGGAGAGGGAGAGCATGAGGGAGGAGGGGGGACCCGCCAAGAGCTAGGCACACGTCAGGTAGGGAGAGAGATGGCAGTGGGATGGGTTGTGGGTGTTGGGGAGGTACACACAGAGCCAGGGCCAGTGGAGGTAAGGCCTTCCACATCACAAGCTGAGCCTGCAGTGGTAGGTGACAGGCAGAGGGAGGCCAAGTAGACCTTCGATGAAAACATGGCTCTGGTACTCAGTATACTGGACAGGTAGAGGATCCTGTCTCTGATAACGTCTGGGGCATTGCTGCCCATAAGAAGCAAGCATGGCAGGAGGTGGCCGACCTGATCAATGCAGATGTAGTGTGTAGGGGAACGGTGGATGGCTTAAAAAAAAAAAAGATGGACTGGCTGCAAGAGGCGGGTCAAGCACAAGCTTGGTGAGCTGGTAACCTTCTCTAGGGGAACAGGTGGTGTCCCTACATTCTCTATCACCTTTAATGGCTGGGAGGAGCTGCTCCATGGTAACCTGTCCAACACAGTGGTACAGGGAATCCCTGGTGGCTGTGACACAGGAGATGACACTATTCTTCAGGATCCTGGTAAGCAGCAATCCCTCTTCACCCTGTCCCTCAATAAACACCCGTTATACATGTTGTCTTATCATTTGTTCCACATATCCGATGTATTGTTCCCTGCTTCAGTGTTGTGAAAACTGGGCTCTTAGTACATAGTTATTTAGATCTTGACCTAAGCCCCTAACAGTAACAGACCACATATCCCAGCTCAGTTCATCCTTCTGATTGCCAGAGAGGTATTCAATGCATACCCTGCCATGCATTGGCTCTGACACTCATTGGGATGAAGCATGTTGTTAACCCCTTCTGTTTTGTGTTGCTCATACATGCTATTCACAGTTTTGACAGTCAGATCCATTATGTAATGCAATGTGTGACAGGTTCCATTGACTGAACTATGCAAAAGTGCAAAAAGCACCCAATTGTTTAGCAAATGGAAGTCAATATCACAATGCTGAGTGAAGATAGTGATGCACCACAAAATGCGCCTCCTGGAGAATCTGTCAGTGTCAAACCACATAAGCAGCAGTGGGAGTACACTTTTCACTCAGCATGGTGAAACTCTCAGAAGAGTAGATAGCGTTGAAAGGACTGTAACCATTTGAGTGCCAGAGGGGTATGCAACACATTCTTCACTCAACGGGCTAAGCCTGTTATAGGCTAAATCAGTCTTTCCACATGTCCAGGCAAGGGTCTAGTTGTATATGATGCATGTCACAGCAGACCATGTTGTAATTGTACCTGCAACTAATTCCCATTCTTCATCCTCCAATTGCAGTGTCTGAGTCAGAATGCCATGTACCTGCACAGGAGCAGGGAACAGGGGTCATGAGGCAATACTCTGAAGAGGGTCCCACCCCTGTACCATGAGACCAGCCACTGGATTAACCACAGGCAGTGGACTAGCCCCAGCCAGTGGACCAGCCACAGGTACAGCCACAGGTCCCAGCAGACACTTATGCAATGGGGATGTCACTGTGGCTAACACCTACAACACCCTCACGATGGGTGATGCCTCATACCTTCCCCTGGCTACCACCACACATGTATATGTACCCCACATATGGGACTCACATCATTTTAGAAGGAGGAAAGATGGCTACGCTCACCCTCGTCTCAGCACAATATATGGCTTACAGTTTCACATACAGTGAAATAGCATAGTAGGTGAAACTGGCCTCTTTATTTATTGTATAATCAATTGATTCTGGGAGAAGGGTTTGTATATGGTGACCATTCCGCTTTAAGTGCAAACCACCCCAGATTTGCTGGTCCTTAAGGGGTTATCCTTGGTGGTGTTTCTATGGAGACATATTTATAAAGACAAGATGCGAGCAATTCTAGGGCAAATAACTGCACAATATTCATTCAAATAACCCCCTGGATGCAGGTGATAATATACAATGGATAGCAAAAGCAGTTGCATTGGAGATTGTTTTAAAAAAAACAGGGTTGTTTTGTTTATTTTGCACTAATGGAAATGTTTAATTGTTCCCTCTGTTGCAGTTGTTTTCACTCACAGTCAGAGCATATTTACTTTTGCCTATAAACATATGTACCTAGATGTTTCGCTGGGGTACTATCCTTAAACTGAGTGGGGAATGTTATTCCTAGAAGGCTGGAGCCTTAGCTGGGAATTTTGTCTATGTGATCCCCCCATACGCTAATCTTTGCACTATGTATTGAGCCTCTAGCAGAGGCTATTAGAAGATGTGAGGATGTGGAAAGAGTAGAAATAACTCAGGATAAGATCAGTTTATATGCTGACGATTTAGCCATATTTGTCATGCTACCCGATTCCCAGCTTAAGAAGTCTCTGGTCTATTCCTTCTGAGTTTGGTAAGATCTCTGGTCTTATTATTAACAACAAGAAGCCAGAATATTTGGGATATTGTTTAGAAATCTTCAAGAGGTTTGATCTTAAAAGATATCCCGAATTCTTATCGTACTTGGGAGTCAAGGTCTCACATGACAAAAAGAAGGCTTTTAACATCAATTATAACGAATTATTTAAAAAAGTTGATTCATTAGTTTATCTCTGGAAAAACCTTCCCCATATCATTGGTAGGCAGAATAAACTCCATTAAGATGGTTATCTTACCAAAAATATTGTACCTTTTTTAGAGTCCTTCCTCTTGAATTTAAGATTTCAGATTTGATGGCCCTACAGAATAAATTGTTTCATTTCATCTGGGCAGGTAAACTCCCTCATATTAAAAGGGAGCTATTATATAGACTCTGAGACATGGGCAGACTGTTAGACCCAAATGTCTATAAATACTATGTTTCCTGCACCATGACTCACATTTTACACCTCAGTTCCAGACCTCAGGAAGCATGGACCATTCCTAAATGGGTTGACCAGGAATGTTTTTTCTTAGACCCTTTAGACTTTGACAACCACTTATGGCCTAGTAAATCCTTGAGGGGACCCCCAACCAAAACTTGCATAGACAGCACCAGTGTTGTTTTCAAAATTTGGGACAGACTCAAAGGCCCATCTAAACTGGTATCCTATTTAAGTGGATTATAGATGAGCTATAAAAAATTAAGAATCTGGAGTTAAAGGGATAGTAATACTTCATTTTTACTATCTCCCATGTTGTAGCTCTTAAAAATCAGAATTAAACGAGACCAGCGGCATCTCTCAAACCAGGACTGGTGAAAGCTCTGCAGCAATGGCGAGGTTGAGTTATAGAAACAGAAATCCTTCACTGAAATGGTCTTCTACGTGTGCTTGCTAATGAAGCACACATAGAAGACCATTTCAGTGAAAGATTTCTGTTTCTATTATGCGATCTCAGCACTGCTGCAGAGCCACCGCTTGCTCACAGACAGAACTCCCCTGCTATCAGCTATAACACTGACGTCAGAGGAGAGAGATGGAGAGGGAACTTTGAATGTGGATATCTCTCAGACCATAAAGATTTGACAGATGCCGCTGGTCTCGTTTAATTACGATTTTTAAGGACTACAAGAGGGGGTATAATAAAAATGTAGTATTACTATCCCTTTAACAAAAAACATTTATACAATCAGGGATATGATTTTTAGGGGAGAGATAATTGAATATGAATCTTTTTATAATAGCAGTGAAGACACTGTTTTCTCAGGGATTTACTCAAAACCGAAGGTAGAATTTGCAAATTATTTGGGAGATTATATTAAATTTCCCCTTCTCCCATTTGCACGCTTTATAAGATTTTGGCCACCAGGCTCCAAGTCAATTTCTCAACTTTATGAAATGTTATTATGTGGAGGCTTGAGGATGCACTGTATGGACAGATGGGATGAGATGGTTGGACAAGTGCTAAGAGATGAAAAGTGGATGGAGATCTTGAAAAGACCAACTAAAACCAAGTTGGACATACTTGAAAATGAGAGAAATCTCAATGTATTCTTCCTCGTCAAACATTTTCTAAATAAATAAATAAAAATAAATAAACCCTGTATTAATTTAAATTTAAGGGATTAAATAGAATGCTCCATCTAACCTATTTAGTCCCTTCTAGACTGTCCCGCATATTTTCCAACCTTTCTGGTGATTGCTTTAGAGTTTGCAATGAATCTGGCTCTTTTTTGCATATTGGTGGGATTGCCCGAAAATTGGATTGGTATGGAACAGAATCTCTGATCGCCTTTCAAGGATTTTTGACAAACATATCCAATTAGATGTATGGGAAGCTCTTCTTGGGAAAAGAGTTTCCAACCTTAAAAAGAGGGAGGATAATCTTCACACCTTTATAATCCTAACTACAAGGAAGACTATTGCGGCACATTGGTGGGAATTGAAAATCTCCTGGAGCAGGGTGCTAGATAGAATAGCTCAAACTTGCTAATATGAGTACCTTAGCTCCATAGAAAATGACGGCCACAATAAAGTTCAGGATATCTTGTCCCCCTGGTTAAACAGTAGTTTTGCTACAAGATCAAAAGGTATGTCTCAGGATGTAATGAACTAAAATAGTTCTCTTCTCTTCCATTGTGTTAGACTTTTTTCTTTTTACTAGTCACCCATTGAACCCTTCATTTAACTTACTGTATTACCCATAGGACACTGTCTTTCAATTTCTATATTTTACTGTAAAGTCCGATTTCTATAAGAACACTCAAAGTAAATTACTTTAGTTTGTATACAATTTGTTATTCTTAATGTTGTCAAGATTTTACATTATAATAAATATATCTGTTAAAAAAAATCTGATCCCCCTATACTGTTCCCTGGCAGAGAAAACACCTTTAGTCTATAACATACAACCATATTTATTACCCCCTGGTTGATAGAGAGCTCTGGAAGATCCCTACCTAGCATGCAAAGACTGATCTCCCAGCATTCCAACTGTCATTTACTGGTCACTGGTACATTTGAATTCAGTGCATTTCCGTGCTAACATTCTATTGTCATTATAACAGTTTTGGATAAACAATCTTGTGCAGCCACCATTCACTTTTAATATCAGTGGTGTTCATAAGGGACATGTTTATAAGGGTAGAAGTCAATCAATTCTAGGGCACGTAAATGCAAAACAATGCATTTTGTATCCCTCTGGCACTCAAAGGGTCAATCATAGCCAGTAAATAGATATATATAATGATGCCACAACACTGACATTTCATCTACTGCGCCGGCAATTCAGAGTGTGGTTGTGGCCAACACATCTGAAGCAAAGCTCAAAATTTGCCACTCTAGGAAGTTTCCTCCTCTGCCTAATGGGAAATCCAGCCCTACTCTTATCCCTTGATTGCTACCAAACTAACAGAAAACCATCCTTAACACAAATACTTACTAAAGATGTACACACCTGTCTCAATGTGCAATGAAAATCTCTAACAAGATACCAATTTTCAATATTTGTTTCTCAACTTTAAAAGCTGCTGTCAGACCAACTGATCTCCCAGCATTCCAACTGTCATGTACTGGTCACTGGTACATTTGAATTCAGTGTATTTCCATGCTAATATTCTATTGTCATAATAACAGTTATACAATGCAAAAGCAATCCACTGGAGTTCATTTTAAATTCCCAGGGTGTAAAGTTTATTTTGCACTAATGGAAATGTTTAATTGTTCCCTCTGATGCAGTTGTTTTCACTCCGATGCTCTTTATTTTTTCCTATAAACATATGTCCCTAGGTGTTTCCCTGGTGTAGTATCCTTAAACTGAGTGGGGAATGTTATTACTAGAGGGCTGGAGCCTTAATTGGGAAATATGTCTATATGATCCCCCCATAATGTTCACTGGCACAGAAAATACCTCTAGTCTATAACATACAAGTATATTTATTATCCACTGGTTGATGGAGAGCTCTGGAAGATCCCTACCTAGCATACAAAGACGTAACCCTTTGAGTGCCAGAAGAGTATACCTGGATCACTACCACACCAACAGATAACCAACCTTAACACAAATAATTACTAAAGATGTGCACACCTGGCTCAATGTACAATGAATATCTCCAATGAGGTAGCAATTTCCAATAACAACTCTCGCTTCTCAACTTCAAAAGCTGCTGTCAGACCAACTGATCTCCCAGCATTTCAACCAGGGCCGGCGCTACCATTAAGGCAGCACAGGCAGATGCCTTAGGGCGCCGCATCGGAGGGGCGCCGGAAAGGGAGAAGCTGAGAAATATTTTTTTTTTTTATTTTTTTTTAACTATATCTGCCACGAGGGAGCGCTCGTTTACACGACCAAGCGCTCCCTCGCGGCGTCTATGGGACGCTCACAACGCAGAGCTACCCAGGCTCTGTAGTAATACAGAGCGCTGGGAGATGACATCATCTCCCAGCGCTCTGCATTACTGAGAACAGCGCTGGGAGGCTGAGCTCTGTGCCGAAGGAGGCACAGAGCTCTCTTAGAGCTAGACCACCAGGGACTCAAGGTAGGGAGCATTGTGGAGCTGAAGGGGCATAAAGGAAGGAGCAATGTGGAGCTGAAGGGGCATTATGGAAGGGGCAGATGAAGGGGCATTATGGAAGGGCAGTGTGGAGCTGAAGGGGCATAAAGGAAGGAGCAGTGTGGAGCTGAGGGGGCATTATGGAAGGGGCAGATGAAGGGGCATTATGGAAGGGCAGTGTGGAGCTGAAGGGGCATTATGGAAGGGGCAGATGAAGGGGCATTATGGAAGGGCAGTGTGGAGCTGAAGGGGCATAAAGGAAGGAGCAGTGTGGAGCTGAGGGGGCATTATGGAAGGGGCAGATGAAGGGGCATTATGGAAGGGCAGTGTGGAGCTGAAGGGGCATTATGGAAGGGGCAGATGAAGGGGCATTATGGAAGGGCAGTGTGGAGCTGAAGGGGCATAAAGGAAGGAGCAGTGTGGAGCTGAGGGGGCATTATGGAAGGGGCAGATGAAGGGGCATTATGGAAGGGCAGTGTGGAGCTGAAGGGGCATAAAGGAAGGAGCAATGTGGAGATGAAGGGGCATAAAGGAAGGAGCAATGTGGAGATGAAGGGGCATAAAGGAGGGAGCTGAGGGGGCATTATGGAAGGGGCAGAGGAAGGGGCATTATGGAAGGGCAATGTGGAGATGAAGGGGCATAAAGGAAGGAGCAATGTGGAGATGAAGGGGCATAAAGGAGGGAGCAATGTGGAGATGAAGGGGCATTGTGGAAGGGGCAATGCTGAGATGAAGGGGGCATTGTGGAAGGGGCAATGCTGAGATGAAGGGGGCATTGTGGAAGGTGCAATGTGGAGATGAAGGGAGCATTGTGGAGGTGAATATGTGGGCGGGGGCAGGGGACTGTGGTAAGGTCAGGGGGGGCAGGTGGATTGTGTCGGGGGGGCATCAAAATGCACCTTCGCCTGTGTATATAAAAATCCTTGCACCGGCCCTGATTCCAACTGTCATTTACTGGTCACTGGTACATTTGAATTCAGTGCAATTCCTTGCTAACATTCTATTATCATAATAACAGTTATACAATGCAAAAGCAATGCACTGGAGTTCATTTTAACCCCTTAAGGACCGGAGTTTATGGGACATTTCCGTCCCATAACGACCACATAGGGGCACATTGACGCGCCGGTACACGTGACCTGTCACGTGTATCGGCGCGTCACTATGGGGCTTGAAAGAGATCGCTCCGATCTTGGAGCGGTCTATTTCATGCCCTATTTTTACTTACAGCGCTCCCGGTAGAGCGCTGTAAGTAAAAAGTACGTGACGTACCATGACCGTCATCGGTCCTTGAGTAGTTCAAGGACCGTGACGGTCCTGGTACGTCAAGGGTCCCTAAGGGGTTAAAGTCCTGGGGTGTAAAGTTTTTTTTGCACTAATGGAAATGTTTAATTGTTTCCTCTGATGCAGTTGTTTTCACTCAGATAGTCTTTATTTTTGCCTATAAACATATGTCCCTAGGTGTTTCCCTGGTGTAGTATCCTTAAACTGAGTGGGGAATGTTATTCCTAGAGGATTGGAGCTTTAATTGGGAATTGTGTCTATATGATCCCCCAATACTGTTCTCTGGCACAGAAAATACCTCTAGTCTATAAAATACAAGCATATTTATTACCCCCTGGTTGATGGGGAGCTCTGGAAGATCACTACCTAGCATACAAAGACTTAACCCTGTGAGTGCCAGAAGAGTATCCCTGGATCACTACCAAACCAACAGACAACCAATCTTAACACAAATACTCACTAAAGATGTACACACCTGGCTCAATGTGCAATGAAAATCTCCAAAAATATAGCAATTTCCAATAACAGCTCTTGCTCCTCAACTTCAAAAGCTGCTGTCAGACCAACTGATCTCCCAGCATTCCAACTGTCATTTACTGGTCACTGGTACGTTTGAATTCAGTGCATTTCCGTGCTAACATTCTATTGTCATTATAACAGTTTTGGATAAACAATCTTGTACAGTCACCATTCACTTTTAATATCAGTGGTGTTCATAAGGGACATATTTATAAGGGTAGAAGTCAAGAAAGTGTAGGGCACGTAAATGCAAAGCAATGCATTTTGTACCCATCTGGCACTCCAAGGGTTAATCATAGCCAGTAAATAGATATATATAATGATGCCAGAACACTGACATTTCATCTACTGCGCCGGCAATTCAGAGTGTGGTTATGGCCAGCACATCTGAGGCAACGCTCAAAATTTGCCACTCTAGGAAGTTGCCTGCTCTGCCTAATGGGAAATCCAGCCCTCCTCCTATCCCTTGATCGCTACCAAACTGACAGACAACCATCCTTAACACAAATACTTACTAAAGATGTACACACCTGTCTCAATGTGCAATGAAAATCTCTAACAAGATACCAATTTTCAATATTTGTTTCTCAACTTTAAAAGCTGCTGTCAGACCAACTGATCTCCCAGCATTCCAACTGTCATGTACTGGTCACTGGTACATTTGAATTCAGTGTATTTCCATGCTAATATTCTATTGTCATAATAACAGTTATACAATGCAAAAGCAATCCACTGGAGTTCATTTTAAATTCCCAGGGTGTAAAGTTTATTTTGCACTAATGGAAATGTTTAATTGTTCCCTCTGATGCAGTTGTTTTCACTCCGATACTCTTTATTTTTTCCTATAAACATATGTCCCTAGGTGTTTCCCTGGTGTAGTATCCTTAAACTGAGTGGGGAATGTTATTACTAGAGGACTGGAGCCTTAATTGGGAAATATGTCTATATGATCCCCCCATAATGTTCACTGGCACAGAAAATACCTCTAGTCTATAACATACAAGTATATTTATTATCCACTGGTTGATGGAGAGCTCTGGAAGATCCCTACCTAGCATACAAAGACGTAACCCTTTGAGTGCCAGAAGAGTATCCCTGGATCACTACCACACCAACAGATAACCAACCTTAACACAAATAATTACTAAAGATGTGCACACCTGGCTCAATGTACAATGAATATCTCCAATGAGGTAGCAATTTCCAATAACAACTCTCGCTTCTCAACTTCAAAAGCTGCTGTCAGACCAACTGATCTCCCAGCATTCCAACTGTCATTTACTGGTCACTGGTACATTTGAATTCAGTGCAATTCCTTGCTAACATTCTATTATCATAATAACAGTTATACAATGCAAAAGCAATGCACTGGAGTTCATTTTAACCCCTTAAGGACCGGAGTTTATGGGACATATCCGTCCCATAACGACCACATAGGGGCACATTGACGCGCAGGTACACGTGACCTGTCACGTGTATCGGCGCGTCACTATGGGGCTTGAAAGAGATCGCTCCGATCTTGGAGCGGTCTATTTCATGCCCTACCGGGAGCGCTGTAAGTAAAAAGTACGTGACGTACCATGACCGTCATCGGTCCTTGAGTAGTTCAAGGACCGTGACGGTCCTGGTACGTCAAGGGTCCCTAAGGGGTTAAAGTCCTGGGGTGTAAAGTTTTTTTTGCACTAATGGAAATGTTTAATTGTTTCCTCTGATGCAGTTTTTTTCACTCAGATAGTCTTTATTTTTGCCTATAAACATATGTCCCTAGGTGTTTCCCTGGTGTAGTAGCCTTAAACTGAGTGGGGAATGTTATTCCTAGAGGATTGGAGCTTTAATTGGGAATTGTGTCTATATGATCCTCCAATACTGTTCACTGGCACAGAAAATACCTCTAGTCTATAACATACAAGCATATTTATTACCCCCTGGTTGATGGGGAGCTCTGGAAGATCCCTACCTAGCATACAAAGACTTAACCCTGTGAGTGCCAGAAGAGTATCCCTGGATCACTACCAAACCAACAGACAACCAATCTTAACACAAATACTCACTAAAGATGTACACACCTGGCTCAATTTGCAATGAAAATCTCCAAAAATATAGCAATTTCCAATAACAGCTCTTGCTCCTCAACTTCAAAAGCTGCTGTCAGACCAACTGATCTCCCAGCATTCCAACTGTCATTTACTGGTCACTGGTACATTTGAATTCAGTGCATTTCCGTGCTAACATTCTATTGTCATTATAACAGTTTTGGATAAACAATCTTGTACAGTCACCATTCACTTTTAATATCAGTGGTGTTCATAAGGGACATATTTATAAGGGTAGAAGTCAAGAAAGTGTAGGGCACGTAAATGCAAAGCAATGCATTTTGTACCCCTCTGGCACCCCAAGGGTTAATCATAGCCAGTAAATAGATATATATATAATGATGCCAGAACACTGACATTTCATCTACTGCGCCGGCAATTCAGAGTGTGGTTATGGCCAACACATCTGGGGCAACGCTCAAAATTTGCCACTCTAGGAAGTTGCCTGCTCTGCCTAATGGGAAATCCAGCCCTACTCCTATCCCTTGATCGCTACCAAACTGACAGACAACCATCCTTAACACAAATACTTACTAAAGATGTACACACCTGTCTCAATGTGCAATGAAAATCTCTAACAAGATAGCAATTTTCAATATTTGTTTCTCAACTTTAAAAGCTGCTGTCAGACCAACTGATCTCCCAGCATTCCAACTGTCATGTACTGGTCACTGGTACATTTGAATTCAGTGTATCTCCATGCTAATATTCTATTGTCATAATAACAGTTATACAATGCAAAAGCAATCAACTGGAGTTCATTTTAAATTCCCAGGGTGTAAAGTTTATTTTGCACTAATGGAAATGTTTAATTGTTCCCTCTGATGCAGTTCTTTTCACTCAGGTAGTTTTTATTTTGTCTATAAACATATGTCCCTAGGTGTTTCCCTGGTGTAGTATCCTTAAAGGAGCAGTAAACTTTTTTTATGAAAAAATATATATTGTAGGGATTTTCCTATTGAGTAAAATAAGGGTACTCCCACTGCCGAGAGATTTATATTCCAGAGTTATTACAGTTTAAACCCATGTTTTTTTACACTACCAGTGCCCTCTAGTGGTCAAATTCTAATTAGATTTCCTGTTAAATTCTAATGGAGAGGAAAGTCAGAAAAGTCAGAGACATAACAGTTCTCCATAGAATGTGACAGAAACTGCCTGTCACTTCCTGTCAGTTAGAACTGTCAGGAAGTAAACACAGTAAATTCACCTCCTGATTATTTAAACTGCTGTAATTTTTGAATAAAACACCTGACAGCGACGGGAGTACCCTTGTTTTATTCAGCAGGAAAAGCTCTATAAAATATGTGTTTTCATAAAAAAAAGTTTACTGCTCCTTTAACCTGAGTGGGGAATGTTATTACTAGAGGACTGGAGCCTTAATTGGGAATTGTGTCTATATGATCCCCCCATACTGTTCACTGGCACAGAAAATACCTCTAGTCTATAACATACAAGCATATTTATTACCCCCTGGTTGATGGAGAGCTCTGGAAGATCCCTCCCTAGCATGCAAAGACTTAACCCTTTGAGTACCAGAAAAGTATCCCTGGATCACTACCACACCAACAGATAACCAACATTAACACAAATAATTACTAAAGATGTACACGCCTGGCTCAATGTGCAATGAATATCTCCAATGAGGTAGCAATTTCCAATAACAACTCTCGCTTCTCAACTTCAAAAGCTGCTGTCAGACCAACTGATCTCCCAGCATTCCAACTGTCATGTACTGGTCACTGGTACATTTGAATTCAGTGTATCTCCATGCTAATATTCTATTGTCATTATAACAGTTATACAATGCAAAAGCAATGCACTGGAGTTCATTTTAAAGTCCTGGGGTGTAAAGTTTATTTTGCACTAATGGAAATGTTTAATTGTTCCCTCTGATGCAGTTGTTTTCACTCAGGTAATTTTTATTTTGCCTATAAACATATGTCCCTGGGTGTTTCCCTGGTGTAGTATCCTTAAACTGAGTGGGGAATGTTATTCCTAGAGGGTTCGAGCTTTAATTGGGAATTGTGTCTATATGATCCCCCCCATACTGTTCACTGGCACAGAAAATACCTCTAGTCTATAACATACAAGCATATTTATTACCCCCTGGTTGATGGAGAGCTCTGGAAGATCCCTACCTAGCATACAAAGACTTAACCCTGTGAGTGCCAGAAGAGTATCCCTGGATCACTACCAAACCAACAGACAACCAATCTTAACACAAATACTCACTAAAGATGTACACACCTGGCTCAATTTGCAATGAAAATCTCCAAAAATATAGCAATTTCCAATAACAGCTCTTGCTCCTCAACTTCAAAAGCTGCTGTCAGACCAACTGATCTCCCAGCATTCCAACTGTCATTTACTGGTCACTGGTACATTTGAATTCAGTGCATTTCCGTGCTAACATTCTATTGTCATTATAACAGTTTTGGATAAACAATCTTGTACAGTCACCATTCACTTTTAATATCAGTGGTGTTCATAAGGGACATATTTATAAGGGTAGAAGTCAAGAAAGTGTAGGGCACGTAAATGCAAAGCAATGCATTTTGTACCCCTCTGGCACCCCAAGGGTTAATCATAGCCAGTAAATAGATATATATATAATGATGCCAGAACACTGACATTTCATCTACTGCGCCGGCAATTCAGAGTGTGGTTATGGCCAACACATCTGGGGCAACGCTCAAAATTTGCCACTCTAGGAAGTTGCCTGCTCTGCCTAATGGGAAATCCAGCCCTACTCCTATCCCTTGATCGCTACCAAACTGACAGACAACCATCCTTAACACAAATACTTACTAAAGATGTACACACCTGTCTCAATGTGCAATGAAAATCTCTAACAAGATAGCAATTTTCAATATTTGTTTCTCAACTTTAAAAGCTGCTGTCAGACCAACTGATCTCCCAGCATTCCAACTGTCATGTACTGGTCACTGGTACATTTGAATTCAGTGTATCTCCATGCTAATATTCTATTGTCATAATAACAGTTATACAATGCAAAAGCAATCAACTGGAGTTCATTTTAAATTCCCAGGGTGTAAAGTTTATTTTGCACTAATGGAAATGTTTAATTGTTCCCTCTGATGCAGTTCTTTTCACTCAGGTAGTTTTTATTTTGTCTATAAACATATGTCCCTAGGTGTTTCCCTGGTGTAGTATCCTTAAAGGAGCAGTAAACTTTTTTTATGAAAAAATATATATTGTAGGGATTTTCCTATTGAGTAAAATAAGGGTACTCCCACTGCAGAGAGATTTATATTCCAGAGTTATTACAGTTTAAACCCATGTTTTTTTACACTACCAGTGCCCTCTAGTGGTCAAATTCTAATTAGATTTCCTGTTAAATTCTAATGGAGAGGAAAGTCAGAAAAGTCAGAGACATAACAGTTCTCCATAGAATGTGACAGAAACTGCCTGTCACTTCCTGTCAGTTAGAACTGTCAGGAAGTAAACACAGTAAATTCACCTCCTGATTATTTAAACTGCTGTAATTTTTGAATAAAACACATGACAGCGACGGGAGTACCCTTGTTTTATTCAGCAGGAAAAGCTCTATAAAATATGTGTTTTCATAAAAAAAAGTTTACTGCTCCTTTAACCTGAGTGGGGAATGTTATTACTAGAGGACTGGAGCCTTAATTGGGAATTGTGTCTATATGATCCCCCCATACTGTTCACTGGCACAGAAAATACCTCTAGTCTATAACATACAAGCATATTTATTACCCCCTGGTTGATGGAGAGCTCTGGAAGATCCCTCCCTAGCATGCAAAGACTTAACCCTTTGAGTGCCAGAAAAGTATCCCTGGATCACTACCACACCAACAGATAACCAACATTAACACAAATAATTACTAAAGATGTACACGCCTGGCTCAATGTGCAATGAATATCTCCAATGAGGTAGCAATTTCCAATAACAACTCTCGCTTCTCAACTTCAAAAGCTGCTGTCAGACCAACTGATCTCCCAGCATTCCAACTGTCATGTACTGGTCACTGGTACATTTGAATTCAGTGTATCTCCATGCTAATATTCTATTGTCATTATAACAGTTATACAATGCAAAAGCAATGCACTGGAGTTCATTTTAAAGTCCTGGGGTGTAAAGTTTATTTTGCACTAATGGAAATGTTTAATTGTTCCCTCTGATGCAGTTGTTTTAACTCAGGTAATTTTTATTTTGCCTATAAACATATGTCCCTGGGTGTTTCCCTGGTGTAGTATCCTTAAACTGAGTGGGGAATGTTATTCCTAGAGGGTTCGAGCTTTAATTGGGAATTGTGTCTATATGATCCCCCCCATACTGTTCACTGGCACAGAAAATACCTCTAGTCTATAACATACAAGCATATTTGTTACCCCCTGGTTGATGGAGAGCTCTGGAAGATCCCTACCTAGCATACAAAGACTTAACCCTTTGAGTGCCAGAAGAGTATCCCTGGATCACTACCACACCAACAGATAACCAGCCTTAACATAAATACTCACTAAAGATGTACACTAGTGATGAGCGAGCACCCCAATGCTCGGGTGTTCGGGTGCTCTGACCGAGCACCCCCTGAGGCTCGAGTGCTCGGCCGAACACCCGAGCCCCATTGAAGTCAATGGGAGGACTCGAGCATTACACCAGGCACTCCCTGCTCTGATGAGGGGAAGGTGCCTGGTCCATAGGAAAAGGGCAGAAAATTATGGAAACACCACAGAAATGGTTCAGGGACAGCATAGGGAGGATGTCTGGATGCATCTTGGACTCCAACATCGCTGCTGGGAACGATCTTTCGCCCGTAGTACGCCATTTTTACAGACTGACCATAAAACACACAAAAAGGAAAATAAAAACGACTTTAGGCGAAAAATTGTTACCAAACAATATTTGCTGTATATTTACTTGTATATCATCTGCAAATTATCCCAAAAATGTCCTTGATTTTCGGAAGTGAGGCCATGATTAAGAGGGAAACGTGCGCAGAGGCAAATTCTCCCAAAAATTTCCTTGATTTTCAGAACTGAGGCCATGATTAAGAGGGAAACGTGCACAGAGGCAAATTCTCCCAAAAATTTCCTTGATTTTATTGAACTGAGGCCATGATTAAGAGGGAAACGTGCGCTGAGCCGACCATCTAAAACATTATGGGTGAGGGTCTGCTGCAGAGCTGACCATCCTAAACATTATATGCGAAGGCCCGCTAGTGAGCTGACGCTATAAAACATTATATGAGAGGGCCCGCTAGAGAGCTGACCCAATAAAACATTATATGAGAAGGCCCGCTGGTGAGCTGACCTATATAAAAATTGGCAAACAGGGCCCGCTGGTGAGCTGGCCCTATATAAAAATTATATCACAGGGCCCGCTGGTGAGCTGGCCCTATATAAAAATTATAGCACAGGGCATATGGAAGAGGAGGAGGAGGATGAGAAGATTAAGAGTCAACCATATACCCGTTTTTTGGGTGGAAGGGGTGAATGGGAATACAGAGTATTCACATCATTGTAAATAACATATATAAAGTGAGTTTATGTTCCCCCGGGGCTTTCCTCCAGTGGAGTGGAGAAGTCAGGGGAAATCCAGGCCTTGTTCATTTTTATAAGTGTCAACCTATCAGCATTGTCGGTGGAAAGGCGGATACGCTTATCTGTTATGATGCCACCAGCAGCACTAAATACCCGCTCAGACAGAACGCTGGCGGCAGGGCAGGCCAGCACCTCCAAGGCGTAGAGTGCCAGTTCATACCACGTGTCCAGCTTGGACACCCAGTAGTTGTAAGGCACAGAGGGATCATTGAGGACGCTGACACGGTCTGCTACGTACTCCTTCACCATCTTCCAAAACTTTTCCCTCCTTGTGACACTAGGCTGCGCATCAGGGTGAGGGTGCTGGCGGGGTGTCATGAAGGTGTCCCACGCCTTGGAGAGTGTTGCCCTGCCTTTCTCGGAACTGCTGTGTGCTCCCCTTTTCTCCCCTTCTCGGTTGGCCAAGGTAGCACGTACTCTGCCGCCAGCGTTGTCAGATGGAAAATTTTGGAGCAATTTTTCGACAAGAACCTTCTGGTATTGCAACATTTTGCTTGTCCTCTCCACCGGAGGAATGAGAGATGAGAAATTCTCTTTGTAGCGGGGGTCCAGAAGGGTGAACACCCTGTAATCCGTGTTGTCTAAAATGCGTACAACGCGTGGGTCACGGGAAAGGCAGCCTAACATAAAGTCAGCCATGTGTGCCAGAGTACCAACAGTCAAGATTTCGCTGTCCTCACCAGGAGGATGACTCTCAATATCCTCATCCTCTTCCTCCTCTTCTGCCCACCCACGCTGAAGAGATGGAACTAAAGTTCCATGGCTACCCTCTGTAGCGGAGGCAACCGTGTCTTCCTCCTCCTCCTCCTCCTCCTCCTCCGCCTCCTCCAATTGTCGCTGAGAAGACGAAGTGAGGGTGCTCTGGCTATCACCTTGTGTAAGCTCTTCCTCCCCCATTTCCACCTCTTCCACATGCAAAGCGTCGGTTTTAATTGTGAGCAGCGAGCGTTTCAGTAGACACAGAAGTGGGATGGTTACACTGATAATAGCGTTATCGCCGCTCACCATCTGTGTCGATTCCTCAAAATTGCGTAAAACCTCGCAGAGGTCTGACATCCATTCCCACTCCTCACTTCTGATTACAGGAAGTTGAACGGAGAGGCGACGACCGTGTAACAGCTGGTACTCCACTACTGCCCTCTGCTGCTCACAAAGCCGGGCCAACATGTGGAAGGTGGAGTTCCAGCGCGTGCTCACGTCACACAGCAGCCGGTGAGCTGGCAATTGTAAGCGCTGCTGCAGCTTCAACAGGCCGGCTGAAGCTGTTGATGACTTACGGAAATGTGCACACACGCGGCGCACCTTGGTCAAGAGATCATGCACATTGGGGTAGGTTTTTAGAAATCGCTGCACCACTAAATTAAATACATGCGCTAGGCATGGTACGTGTGTGAGCTTGCCGAGCTCCAAAGCCGCCACCAAGTTACGCCCATTATCACACACAACCATGCCTGCTTGCAGGTTGAGTGGCGAGAGCCACTGCTCGGTCTGGTGACTAATCCCCTGCAACAGCTCTGAGGCCGTGTGCTGTTTGTCCCCAAGGCAGATCAGCTTCAGCACGGCCTGTTGACGCTTCCCCACTGCAGTGCTACACTGCTTCCAGCTACTGGCTGATGGGGGAGTGGCGGTGTGTGTAGAGAATTCGGAGGTGGAAACGGAGGAGGAGGAGCCAATAACGTAGGTGCTGGTGGAAACCCTGATGGAGGTAGGGCCCGCAATCCTCGGCGTGGGTAGCACCCGTGCCATCCCAGGGTCCGAGTCGCTCCCAGCCTCCACGACATTCACCCAGTGTGCCGTCAGGGAAATGTAGCATCCCTGGCCACAAGCACTTGTCCATGTGTCAGTCGTTAAGTGGACCTTCCCAGTAACTGCGTTGGTCAGGGCACGGGTGATGTTACGGGACACATGGTGGTGTAATGCGGGGATGGCACACCGGGAAAAGTAGTGGCGGCTGGGGACCGCATACCGAGGGACAGCTGCTGCCATCAGGCTGCGGAAGGACTCAGTGTCCACAAGCCTAAATGGCAGCATTTCGATGGCCAGTAATTTTGAAAGGTGTGAGGTTAGTGCTATGGCCTGTGGGTGGGTGGCTGGGTACTTTCTCTTGCGCTCAAATGCCTGGGGTAACGACATTTGGACGCTGTGCTGGCACAGGGAAGTGGATGTGGTCGCTGATGGTGCTTCAGATGCTACAGGTGCAGGGCGGGAGGTATGCGGGCCTGCGCCTTCGACAGGCGATTGGCCGGCACCGAAAACAGGGGAAGAGGAGGCAGTGGTGTGGCCTGCAGACACAGATGGGCGATCCAGGCGTTCCTCCCACTTACTACGGTGCTTGGATGCCATGTGTCGGATCATGCTGGTGGTGGTGAGGTTTCTAGTGTTCATGCCTCGGCTCATTCTGGTGTGGCACAGGTTGCAAACTACAATTCTTTTGTCGTCCGCACTTTCCTTAAAAAAACGCCATACCGCGGAACACCTACCCCTTGGCAAGGTAGATTTACGCAAGGGGGTGCTCCGTGGAACATTTGCGGGCCGGTTTGGTGCGGTCCGCCTTCTTTCTGTAGCCACACCACTGCCTCTTCCAGCCTGTTGCGGTGCTGCAGATGGCTCACCCTCAGGACTGCTGTCATCGCTCGGCTCTACACCTTCCCAGGTGGGGTCAGTCACCTCATCGTCCACCAAGTCCTCCTCCACTTCCTCACTCTGATCATCCTCCTCAAGTCTTGATCCCACCACATACTCAGTCATTGACAACTGTATAACATTCTCCTCAACAAGGTCTTGAGACGGAAATAGTGGTTGATTTAATGGCAACTGTGTCTCATCATCATCATCATCATCCACTACTTCCTTTGACCTTAAATGCCGTTCACATCTGTCATCTTCTTGTGATTGGGTAGCCTCTAGAGGTTGTGAATCAGGGCACAAGATGTCATGTTCCTCTGCAAGCGTGCTTGGAGAGAGGGTCAAATGAAGGATTGGTGATGAGACGAGCTCCTCACTATATCCCAGTGTGGGATCACTTCTTTGACCAGACCGTGTAAGGTGGGAGGAAGGATGATCAGAGTGAGGATTATGTTGACCAGACTCTTGGCTACTGAGAGTGGACTTGGTGGAAGACAGGGTGGTGCTTAACCG